>CM034303.1:14831079-16031079 GCA_019925795.1 Dendrobium chrysotoxum | reverse complement strand
GCTAGGGGAGCTCAAATGAACCGTCCCACCAAAAAGAATCACCAAATAATGTGGCTAATTTAAGGAGTTCAGGCGAATTAATAATTATATCCATTCGTTTTATCCCAAGTTTTTGGGTTTGACTTTATGTGTTCTTTATTTTCATTCATTATTATTGAGCATTATTTTAGATGTTAAATTTATCCTTCACAAATTATTTTGAACTTTTATCCATACTACATTTTTTCTTTCCAAATCATTAGACATTAATTATATCTATGGTCTAATAGTTGTATTTTTTATTATATATGTTTAAATCATCTAAAGCCTATTTCAATTAACTTTTTTTACTTTTTAGAATAATGTGTTAGGAGTAGCTAGCAAGATACCATTTCATATACTTTAAGTGAATTAACTTGATTTTTTTATCTTCTAGGAATTTTCAAATACCTTATATCACTCTTTTATACTAAAGTCTCTTCCATAGTTGATTTTTGTGGCATGAGCCTACTTTTTTTGAATTCTTTGTTTAATTACTCTCTTTAATAACTTCATTGTATGACTCTAATGTTTGATTCCTTAATAATTAAAAGAATCTTGATCATCTCCTTTGTTCTTAAATATTAACACCAAAATATTTTTTTTCCAATTATTTGACATCCTTAAATCTTCAAATGCTATTGAAAAAAATCATTAACTAAACCATTGCATTATCCCTTATAACTTTCCAATTTTTATTAGGTATCTCATATGGGCCTCTATTTTTTTGGTGCATTTTCCTTTTTCAGTGTTAACTCTTCATTTTTTGAATGATCTCATGATATAATTTATTATTTTACTTATTATGCTCTTCCAAAATGATTGCTTCCGTAAATGACTTTTTTAATAATTTCTCAAGTTAATATTTTCATCTATTGGTGCTTTCATCTTTAACTAAGTTTTTATTATTTTACGTATAATGCATCTAACTTAATCAGAGTCTGTTGATCTCTCATCTCATCTTGTCTATTTTATACATCATCTTTTCTGTTTCTTTTGTACAAAGCTTGTTACATAAATCATCAAAACTTGTAAATTTTACCTATTTATACTTTCTTCAAAATGTTTCACCTTTTTATTTTCATTATATGCTTTAATAACATTTGATTTTTGCCCCTCTTCAAAAGCGAATATTTTTTCTTAATAATGTTTTTTGTACGCCCTGTCTATCAATGAATCTCTCTATTAAATATAAGATTTATTTCTAGATTGTCTCAAAACTTTTACCGTATCAACTTAATGGAACTAATCATCTTATCCCATACTCACATTAGGATTGACTCAATTAAACAATTCTAATTTGTTTCTCTTAGCCGTCAAATTCTTGAGATTAATAATTTATTGACTTTCAAATTCCACAATCACTTTATATATTGCCAATTATTTCTTTAAGTTTTTTTATCTATACTCTTAAATTATTAATTCATAATTATTACCCTATATTATGTTGCTTACTCTATTCTTGGAATCACCTTAATTTTTTGCAAAAAGACTTCAATTTCCTTTTAGGGGTTTGTTTAGTTGGAGTAATTTGGAATCAGGGAGTTTTAAATACAATCTAAAACAAATGCATATATTTTAGAAATGTGTAAGTTATTTGTTTGGATGCAAATCAAATGTAATGAATTTTATTTATTTATTATGATTCATTTCAAATACGTGCATTTTAGAAATATAATTGCCAATGGTAACATTGAACAACGAATATCAATGATAATGAATGGTTGGAGGAGAGCGACTGGTGGCAGTAGCCTGTGGTGACGGCTGGTGGCGATGAGTTGCGGCATCCAGTGCCCATTGATGGTGGTTAGAGTCGTTGGCCGGTAGGGAGAGTGATGGTGATGTATTTGAAAATCACATAAATTTGGTGATTTTGGAATACACCAAATAAACTAAATGGTGAATTTTAAATACATAAACAAAATACTTCGGATTTGTTTTCCATCCAACAAAATATCTATATTTTCAAAATCATTATATGTCTTCAAAATATTCAAACTATGCAATCCCTCAAGTAAAAAGACATCTTTGATGAATTCTCTTTTATGAGTAGACATTCTTCTCGTTTTCTCAAGTATATCATTATTGCAGGAGATCATAAGTTTGCATAAAATCAAGTATTGTTTTTTCATTATATTTCTATTCATTATTTGGTTTCTTTCACCTCTCAAAGCTTTTCTTGCTAGAACCTATATTCTTATTTAAGTTGTCTCCAATAAATAACCTCTTTCCCCACATATATACATTATATTAGTTCATGCATGTCTTAAAATTAATTTTGAAATTATATTCTAACGTGAAAATAATACCAATTACGTTTATGATGTCGCGACCAATAATTATTTTAATAGTGATCACCAATCACTAAATTTATTCACCTATATAATTTTTTCTTCACTTCCTATGTGCTATTATCTTTACTCCATTCCTATTATTAACCTTCCAACAAAAAAAACTTTTACCTGATGTCTTTGTATTTTCTCTCTTCCCATTTAGTTTCGTGTAAACAACAACAACATTAAGCTTTTATCCCACTACGTGGGTTGGCTACATGAATCATTTTTCTCTATTGTGTCCTATTAAGAGTCAAATTCTCATTTAAATCTAATAAAAAATGTATTTTCTAATACTTTATAGTTAAGTTTTTTATGTCTACTTCTATCTTTTTTAACATAGGTCATGTCTAATATATTTACTCTCCTAACCGGGTCATCGGAAGGCTGACTATTTATGTATCCAAACCATCTAAGACGACTCTTTCTAATCTTATCTGCCACTGGAGCTACTCCAACCTTTTCATGTATATACTCATTTCACATTCTCTCTCTAAGTGTAAAGCCACTCATCCACTTGAGCATCCTCATCACTGCAACACTAAACTTAACTTTATGCTTCTCTTTTAATGGCCAACATTCTGTGCCATGCGAGTCTCTCCAACATCTTATATAATTTTTCCTTAAGTTTGAGGGGTACTTTTCTATCGCAGAACATGCTCGATGTATTCTTTCACTTCAACCATCCAACTTGAATTCTACTAATAATATCCTCATCCATTTCACCATCGCTTTGAGCCATATACTCAAGATGTCTAAAATGTGTACTCTTTTTAATGACTTGATTGCTCAAAGTCAGACTTCCTCCTCTAGATCTATTACTATTAAAATTGCACTCCATGCATTCAGTTTTATATCTCCTCAAACGAAAACCTTTAGATTTTAAGGTTGACCTTCATAATTCAAGTTTTCCTTCAACTCCCTCTTTAGTCTTACAACAAGAAGAATATCATCAACAAAAAGCATACACCAGGGTACATCCTCTTGCAATGTCTAAGCAAAAAAAAAAGGGGGCTTAAAGCTAATCCTTGATGTAATCCAACTAAAATAAGGAAATACTTTGTCAAACCACCTTGTGTTTGAACACAAGTAATAGCTTCTATATGTATATCCTTATTGACTTCAATATAAATATTATGAATTCCTTTTTTTTCTAGAGCCCTACAGAGTACTTCTCTTGAAACTTTATCATATGCTTTCTATACATCAATAAATATCATATGTAGATCCTCCTTACTCTTTCTATGCTTCTCCATCAAGTATCTCAATAAATGTATAGCTTCCATAGTAGACTTATCCGGAATGAATCAAATTGATTTTAAGAAACATTAGTATCATGTCATAACCTATGCTCAATTACTCTCTCCCATAGTTTTTAAGTATGACACATTAATTTAATTTGTCTATAATTCATGCTCTTGTGCATAACCTTTATTCATAAAAATAGGAACCAACACGCTCCTCCACTCAATCAATATCTTTTTAATCTTCAAAATAGAATTAACAAATTTAGTAAGCCATGATAGTTATGTAAACAAGCAATATTTTTCTTTATTTTTTTATCAACTAATCCTCTTGCTTTCCTGTTTGAAATCCCCTAAAAGATGGGTTGCTTGAAAAAGAAATACAGTGTAAAAGGAATGCTTTGGAGTTGTTTGGATGAATGTAAAATAAATGCATGACTTTACTTTTTTTGTTTGGTATGAAGTAAAGTGAATGTAATGTAAATTGCAAGAAGGTTGTGGCCGGATTCATTGGCGGTCGGTGGCTGCTGTGCCAGTGTTGGTCGGCAGTGGCGGCAGGGCTGGCAATGGTGAATTTCGGCAGGGGGCGCGGCCTATGATGGTGGTCTGTGGTGACCGGCGGTTGGCGTTGGTGGCCAACAGGGGCAGTGCAGTAGCCGGTGGCGGCGGCTTGCAGGGCGGCGACCGGCGGTGGGGGGAGGCCAGCGGTAGCGACCTATGGGGGAGGCAGGGGGAGCTGGCTGGGGGCGGTGGATGACGGTGGCGGCGGCCGGCGGTGGTGGCCGGTTGTGGTGACCGATTAAAAATCATTGCTAATCTAGGATGAACTTTTGATCTGACAAAAAAGTTAAAAAAAAAAATTATATCCAAAACCTTCGCTCCAAAAATAAATTTGCTGCTCCATTCCAAGAATATTGATGGTTTCGATCTTATTTGAGAGATCATAACATCAACTTTTAATTTTGCAAAGAAAAACTTCCATCTCTCTCTCCCTCTCTCTCTCTCTCTCTCTCTATATATATATATATATATATAAATATAATTTTTCATATTGACTTGATATTAGCAATGATTTTTTATTTTTCCAGAAAGTGTTAGAAAATTAAAAGCGATCTTGTATTAAGAACTAGCTTGGTGAAAAATTTAAAGCCTTTCTGTATAGGCTTGTGGACTTTTGTTGTTATCTCAGTATTTGTTAATATAATTGTTCTTTCATTTGCGTGTATGGTAAAGGAGATCCCTTCTCTCGATTGTTCGTCCTGCACCATATCTTCCCTTGCAAATGAAGCCGTCTCTTCGAGTGTTTAATGATGATTTTATTTCCTTGCTGATTTGTGCAGTTTGCAGTGAAAAGAAAAGCTGTTGGGATCTGGGGATGCAAGGATTGTGGCAAAGTCAAGGCAGGGGGTGCTTACACTCTGAAGTTAGTGCTTCGACTTTTTATTACTCTTCATATGTATCAGTTACGACTCACTTTTTTTCATCCTGATATTTGTTAATTTTTTCAGCACGGCTAGTGCTGTGACTGTAAGGAGCACTATTCGTCGCCTGAGGGAGCAAACTGAAGGATGAGCGATTAACTGTATTGGCAAATAGTCACTGTTATGACCTGTTGAATTCCCTTTTTGTAGGAGTTTGCCCCTGAGCTTTGTAGGGTATTTCTCATGCTGAAACTATCAACTGATTGCACTCTTTGAGTACTATATTACTGCTGTTAAGCTCGTGTTAGCCTTATTATTTGATAAAGCAATCGAGTGAATTTTTTTTTTTGCTTGTTTCGAGTAGTTTTTATTCTGATTTTTCTCAATTATGAATTAGATTACAGGCGACTTGAGTTTTATCATGTAAAAAAAAAAAAAGCATAAATCCGTAGGGTTTGGATTGTGAAATACTGGAAGAAAGAATTACCGATGGAAATATACTTCCTCGAATTGCTGCTCACTTCATTTACTCGTGGAGATTAAAGTTTTATTTAGGATAGTTTTTTAATTATTTTACTTTTTAGATCGTAATAATAATTTTAATAGTTGCTATTTTTTGCTTTTAAAAAATTTCGGTAATTAGAAGTTGTTTTTTATAAGAACCTTAAAAAATTATCTTTTCTATGATAATTTTATAAATTAGTAAAAAAAAGTCTCAAATGAAATTTAAGGTTTGGTTTGGGATAATTTTTTTACTATTTTCTACAACAAATTGTTAAGTATAATTTTTTTTTTAAGTAATGAAAAAAGTGCTTAAAAGCTTCAAAGTTTAAAAGATGATTGTGAAATTATTTGACCTATTAAATGACACATTAAGAGGAGGGTAAATTGATATTTAAATTTTTTTTTCAAGAATTCTTTTTTAAATATAAAATCAATTTTATAAACTTTAAAATCAAAATTAAATTTTTTTGATGCAAAAGCAAATTAAAAAAACAAACTTATTTTTGTATTTTGATTTTTGTTGAAAAATAATTAATTAATTTTTTAATTTTTAATTTTTTTTTTCAACCATGAAACAAACACAATCAACCATAAGTCTTGTATCATAATAATTACTAACACAAACCAACTTGCAGGAAGTAAATTTGTAATAAAATAAATCACAGAAAATAAAATGTTAAAAGTAAAGGAACAAATACATAAGAAATTTATAGTGATTTGGTCAATTTGATGTACGTACACCCTCTGGAGTTCTCCTCTCCAAGTATTGTACTAAACAATTTAGTGTCTCTCTTTTAGCCCTTTTGATAAGGCGGAGAAGCTCTCACAAAAATCACTTCCACCCTCGGTGTGGTTGGTATCATAATCCCTTTAAGCTTACCTTGTGTGGCCAAGTAATTGAATCCCTTTCACCTTCTCGGTTCAGCGGAGTTGTCGAATCCATTTCATCTTCCTCAGTGCGACAGAGTTGTCGGTGGATTTTTGACTCCAAGAGCTTCTTCACTAAGTTTCCCTCAAAAAAAGACTTTGACACATGGAGGAACAAGGTGGATGTTGGTTGGAGTAATCATGTGCAAATATGCTCTCACACTCCTTTTCATTCACAAGGCTCTTATCCCTCTCTCACAACTTCAGCTCTCCCTCTCTTACCTAAACCATCTCTTCAAATCCTTTGCTTATAGAAGACACACCCTCATATAGCCAAAAGACTAAAATGAATTAAGAGAAGTTTCAAATAATATGCTTCTAAAAATCCTAAATTTCAACTATCCCATCTCTGTTCATATAGTGTGACTTGTAGATTACACAGTTTCAATAATGCTTAATACATTAGTTCAAAAAATTTGCATTGATCATCCAGTACAAACCTTGGTCGTATTGTATGATTTGTTAAATCAAATCACAAATTGTACAGGATAAACCCTAAGCGATTAATTATCATTTTATGCACTTCCCCGTTTGTATGGTATGAAGGGTAATTTCATACAGTATGATCCTTACTTGCAATTATTTCTGCTTCCATTGCTTACTCATAGGGATAAAATTATGCAAGATTTTAACAATATCGTATAGTACGATTGGAATCATCTATTACGATTAGTTCAATTTTCAAAATTCAAAATAATACCTAATATTAAATGGCGGTGTGGACTCCTCATTATAACTAATTATCTTGTATGATTTAATTTGTATAGTACGATTAGTTCATTTTTTAATTTCAAATTTATATCATTCAATTAAATATTTTAATTAATTTTTGATCACATATATTGTATAATACGATCTAGATCAAGCATCCAGATTATAATAATCTCCCCATTTTTGATTATCTCCTTTTTATTATATATATATATATATATATATATATATATATATATAATTTTTTAAATAATAGCACAACACAATCATAATAATCAATAACAACACAATAAGCAATAAAATAATTAGTATAAACTAATAATATCCTACTTGCCTTTTTGACATCACCCAAAAGAAGAACTACTGACTGATTACTAATATAGAACAATACTACAAAATAAAATGCATAAAATACAAACAAATTACAAAGAGAAAAACTATACAACACATCACGCACTTCTCATATGAAGGTCCTAATCAGGTGGTGGTGGAGATGGTTGAAAGTAATGATAAAGTGAGACACTGATAACTAAATCAAGCATGGTTAGCCTCATGCTGCTGCTGAATCTACTACTGCTACTGTTGTAACTTGTACTATATCAGGTCCTAGTGAGCGGTAGAATCCTAGATGTGTGTCTCCAGGCGCATCTCTAGCCAGTCAAAATGCTTGAATAACATAAGATTGTGCCTGGTAAGCAGGTGTCAGTGCTGGTGTTGGTGCCTGTGCTAGTTCTTATGCTCTCCTTCCTCCTCTTGCTTGGGGTCGGTGCATAAAGTACCATGCATTGTCTGTTGCTATAAAGCAAGTAAAAAGAGCTGTTGGTGTAGAAAACCAGGAGGTTATCGACTGGTGTAAGGTATGTCAGGCCATATTTTATGTCTAAGATATAGGTTATAATATGTCATAATGCTAGATTTTGCCTACATCAAAACCCTAAGATCTCTAATACTAGTCATGTTTTCAATATAACAGATAATCATGTATGTTGCATTGAATTTAGTCCCGGTTATAACAAAGCAAGTGATGATAAATAGGAGAGGTGTGATACTGTCCTTATCACCTGCTTTAGGAATAATTGTGTTCTTAAGAATGTGCTAGATAATATGTGCATTTTGGAAAAGGGTGATAACTAAAGGAAGGTGAATATTCATTGGAGTATTTCTTAGTTTGAGATTTACTTGAAAGATCAAATGTAGGTTTTTAGACCTACTTGAACTACAAGAGCACAACAAGAGAGTGGGAGGGGGGGGGGGGGGGGGATTGGAGTTCTAAAAATTCCATTGAAGAATTATCCCTTTTTAAAGATTATAATATTTTGAAAAAAATATGGACCAGCAAAGAAAAATATTTTTGATTTGATTTTTATAAAAAACAAACTTTCAATGAGAAATATTTTTGATTTTTTTTAATTTTCTTTTGGAGCAAAATCAAGATATGCTTCTAATGCAAACCGAAGCTCACAAATCACATATTTTGTAGTAAATAAAATGCAAGAAATAAAATTTGAAAAGTTAAAAACAAAAGAACCAAGGATGAACACACAATGGATTTATAGTGGTTCAGTCATCCTTGACTTACGTCTACTCCTCGGATTCCTCCACTCCGAGAAGTGCACTGAAAACTTAATGACTCTCCTTTCCTGCCACAGCAAGGTATAAAATCCCTTACAAATCACTTTCACCTCCTTGGTGTGGTGGAGAAGCCGAATCCCTTTCACCTCCTCGGTGCAATAGAGTAGTCGAATCTCCTTCACCTCCTTGATGCGATGGAGTAGACAAGTTCCTTTTAGCTCCTTGGTGCAGTGGAGAAGCTAGATTCTTCCCACGAAGAGACACGTCCAAAGTTTCCCTCAAGCAAAGACACTGACCTTGGAGGAAGAAGGTGCAAGATCATTGAGTAACCAAGTGTAGAAACCCCTCTCACACACTCTTATTCCCATAAGAATTTTCTCCCTCAAGACCTCACCTCCCTCCATCCCAAAGTAATGCTCCCTTTTAAAACCATTCTTACAAAAGCTCTTTCTCAAAAAAATTACAAAAGACTCTCTTAATAACATTAAGAGATGTTTAAATACAAAGGGCTCCAAAAACTCTAATTTTTCAAGTGAGTTAGAACTGTTCGTACAGTACGATCTGAGAATCAGACAATACAATTAGTTTAAAATCCTAGTTCATTCAATACAAAGAATAGAGTCTCAATACAATCTATTCAACACTTGTATACTGATCGTACAGTACGATTCTTAGATCATACAATACAATTAGTTCATTCTTCTTAAGCTCGTATAGAATGATCTATGGGATGATCGAAAATTATCTTTATGAATCATCCAGTACGATTGGCATTGTACTATACTATTAGTTCAATAAATCAAGGTTCATCCAGGATGATCCCTGGGATGATCCAAATTTTATCTCTACCAATTGCCTAGTAAAATCAACATTGTACTATTTGATCTACTATATTAATTAAACTTGATTTGATTAATTAATTATGAGGATTAATTTAGGTAATATTACAAATATCATGTAGTATGAACATATTCATACAGTCTGATCAGTTCAAAATTAAAAATTAAAATACCTAAATTTGATTGACAGCTAGGGTTTCGATTTAAACTGATCATCCTATACGATCGTGTTTGGATAGTATGATTAGTTCAAAGAATATTAATTACTCAATTAGCTGCTTAATTAATTTTTATCAACATATCATACAGTCTCATGTGGATCATAAAGTATGATCTACATAAATTCAAAATTTTAGTTTTTACTCCCTAGTGTGTATGTGCACGATCGCTAAGCTGGCATACATATTTTATAGGACTTTTGAGTGAATAAATATAAAATAAATAAATAAAAATATAGACTCTTACAGAAATATCAAACCTATTCTACCTAGTCTTGAGTTTTGATCCTTTCTTGCACGACGTATAATGTACCTGAAATGTTAGTGTGCATAAGACAAATATCTAGTAATAATATTAGAAGAAATAAAGTAAACTTTAATAATATTTATTATCATCAAAATCACATGCTCAGGCTCCCGAATTGCAATAATGTCCCCCTTTTTTATGATGACAAATATTATTGGTTAAATTTTCAAGTTTATTTTATTATCTCCTAATATCCCCCTTATTGAGTGAATTATTTTAAAATTTCGGGAAAATATTTTTTTTTCATTTTTTAAAAAAATAGGGACAACAAAACAAAAATAACAAGCACAATTACAAAATAAATAGAAGCTGAACTACATAAATCAACTAAGTACAACCAACACTTTACTCCCCCTTTTGACATCACCAAAACAGAGAGATAACCAAATATAAAGGAGATACAAATAGAAAGATGAAAATAAAGACTATATCACAATATAGGCAATCCTAGAAGTAAGAAGGACCCTTACCAAGTGGAGATACTGGTGGTGGCTGAAAATACTGGTGAAGGGTAGATAACTGGTCACTAAACGAGGCTCAATTTGCATCACGCTGCTATTAGATCTACTGGTGGTGTTGTTGGAGCAGGTCGTGCCATTGCTGATACATCTGCTAGATCTCATGGTGCTGATGCTGATACAGCTCTTACTACATTTGGAAAAGCTCATGTTATTGGTGAAGCCATTCCTAATGTTGAGTAGTCTCCTAATACTGTGTAGTTGATTGCATCCCCAGATGATTAAATCATTCCACAATCGAGTCATAGGCCTAGAACTGGTGAGCAGGTGCTGTTGTTGGTCCTGGTGCTAGAAATGGTGCCACAGGGTCTCCCCTACCTTATCAAATTTATGCTCTTCTTTGAGCAATCTCCTTTGGTGTCGATGATAGAAAATATGAGAAGGAATCATCGGAGTAGAAGATCGAGAATATGTCTGCCGGTGCAGGATACAGAAGTTGATGTTTCTGATCTAGGATATATGTAACAAGGCATAAAGTGTGGTTCAGCTTATGTCGGGTTAATGGTCAGTGAAAGGGAGTAAGATTTTGAATATAGCTAATAATTATATGGAATTCATTAAATACAATGCTAAGCATGATGAAATAGGTGATGACAAACAAAAGTTGGGTGATATTTACACTATCTCAACCCTTAGGAAGAGTAGAAGTGTGGAAAATATGCTGGATGATACAGACATTTTGGTTAAGTGATGGGATGAGAGGTTGATGTTGATTTAAGGGGGTATTCTTAAGGGTCAGATTTACAATGGTCCAATCATAGTAACCTCTAGATGCGAAGTTATGTGGTTGAACCTCTTCCGTTGAAAGATATAAATATTTAACAAGGTCCTATTTGGTTATTTCTACAGGATGCCTACAAACATAGTATTTCATAGAAGTAAATTCATTATTTACTCATAAGCTCATAAAGAATTCAAATAAGAGTTTAGAATTGAAGGGGAAAGCAAGGGTTAATAGAAATTGAAGAGTGGTGGATGCAAAGAGTTCTAAAACCTGATAATTGAGAACTATTTGGTCTAGGATGCGGGAAGGTGTGATGTGGGCTTCTTTAAAATGGTGGTAAGCATATTCATCCTTGATTGTCTAAAAGCAGTTGTCATTAAGAGGACGAGAGGAACTACCTTGTAGCATATAGGCTTACTTACCAACAACCATTTTGGACTACTAAGGATAAAAACTTGAAGGCTATGAGAAGAGAAAGCTTGAAGTGGTGTGATTCAATCCTTAAAACTACCCTCTTTTTTATAGATTTAAGCAGATAATACAGTATGATTGGAGATCGTATAGTATGATCAAAAGAAGCTAAATCATTTAGATGACCTGTTAGAAAAAGCATTCAAATTATACTATATAATCATGATCATACTGGATGATCTACGTAAAAGAATTCATCTCGAGGAGTTATATGGCATGACTTATGACTAAAAGGTTTGTATAGTACGGACAAGTGGTAGTATAGTATGATTGCATAATTAGTATCGAACTAAATAATTTAGAGTCATTTAATAGCTAATGACATGTGGATCAAACCATACGAAGAGGTGGTCGTACAATATAATAGTTAATTATTGGTTAGATCTGGGCTGTTGATTACATGAGTGGCAAGTATGTGCAGAGTTGTACTGATCATATAATACAAAAGTGGTACATTATGATGTGAACACATTGTTTTATAACATGCTTTACGTGTGATGATTTGGGATAACTTTTACTAAAAAACAACTTCAAACACACAAACCAAATTTGTACACATGATTGGGAAATGTTGAATTTTTAAATCCTGGGGGTTGTTCTACATAGACATCTTCCTTGATAAGCCTATTTAAGAAAGCACTCTTTACATCCATTTGATACAACTTGAATCCTATTAAATACGCAAAAGCTAATTGTACTATGATGGCTTCTAATCTAGCTAAAAAGGTAAGGGTATCGTCAAAATCAATTCCTGCAATTTGATTGTACCCTTTAGCTACTAACTTAGCCTTATTCCTAACCACTACTCTAGAATCATTCATTTTATTCTTGAATACCCATTTGGTCTTTACTATACTCTGGTCCTAAGGTCTGCTAACCAACTCTCATACATCATTCATAATAAATTGATTTAACTCTTCTTATATAGCTACAATCTAGAATTCATCAAATAAGGCTTGGCTTATATTTATGGGTTCTACCATAGGATAAAGGAAGAGTGGCTAACCTCCTTCCTAAGTCCATACCTGGTTCTGACTCCTATAGAAGGATCTCCTAAGATGAGCTCCTTAAGATGACTAGATGAACATCTCCATTCTCTTGGCAATAACTCCTGAGATTCTTCTATATCTTTGAGGTCAATGGACTCCACTTCTTGACTATCTCTACCTCTTCATCTTCTTCTAATCTAGGCTCACCAGACTTATCAGATTCATCAAACACAATATGAGTGGACTCCTTTATAACTAAGGTCCTCTTATTAAAGAACAAATAGGCTTACCTATAGATGAATAGCCTAAGAAGACGCCTTCATTAGACTTTAGATAAAATTTTCCTAGAGGAGATTTTCCATTGATCAGGATAAAACATTTGCACCCAAAGATATAAAGATATAAAAGATTGGGTGTCCTACCCTTAAGCAACTCATAAAGTATCTTATTTAATTTTGATCTAATATTCACCCTATTCAAAGCATAACAAGCAGTATTTACTACTTCTGTCTAAAAATATCTAGGGAGAGAATATTCAGCTAACATTGCTCTAGCAGCTTCCACTAATATTCTATTCTTTCTTTAGCTATCCCATTATGTTGAGGGGTCCTAGGGGTAGAGAAGTTATGTTCAATTCATAACTCCTTACAAAAAAATTCAAACCTATCATTCTCAAATTCTCCACCATGATCACTATGGATAATAGAGATCTCACATCTTATTTTTTTTTAATACAAGCGGAGAATGTTCTAAATACCTCAAATAATTTATTTTTATGACTTAAAAATCTAACCAGGTGAACCTTGAGTAATCATCAACAATGACACATCCAAAGATTTTCCCACCTAAGATGGTTGTACTAACAAGAGCCAAATTCATATGTAAGATTTCAAGTGGTGGTGATGTCCTTAATGGAATGAAAAGATGACTTAAACTATTTTCCTAATTGACAGGCATCACATAGGTGGTCCTTAGAAAAGTCTAATTTGGGTATGACTTTAACTAGGTATTTTTGAGTTATCTTCCTAAGAGTTTTTATGCTTGTATGATATAGTCGCCTATGCCATAGCCTTGATTTATCAATAGTAGTTTTAAAATAGAGAGTATTTAAATTATTGATATAATATTTTCTTCTAAAATAATTTTTTTATTTAGACTAATTATACATTTAGTGATAAAATTTTTATATCAAAGCCCTTATCACAGAGCTAACTAATACTAAGCAAGTTATATTTTAATTCATCTACTAAAAGAATATTTTCAATAATAAAACTTTTTGAATTCCCAATCATGCCTGACCCCACCACTTTCCTAGTAGTGTTATCGCCATGTGTTACCTTACCTCATGCCCTAGCCTCTAGCATGATGAATTGCTTCATGTCTCTAATCATATGTCTTGAACATCTACTATCTTGGCACCACTTGATCTCGCTAGGTCTTTTGTGAGAGCATCCCTATAAGATCAATTATTTGTTAGATTTGGGAACCCAAGTGAGTTTGGGTTTCACCTTAGGCTTTAATGAATGATTGAAATGCATGCTATACTGTGATGCAAGTGATTTAAGCCTCCACACAAGACGTGTTCTACGGTGTACAGTGCAAGTGTGAGCTATGTGTCTTACCATGCCACATGAGTAACACGTAACCTTAGGGAATGGATTCACTAATCTATGTAGGATATTGTGTTCCTAGGGATATGAGATAATATATGTTGTATTTTTGTGGGTGCCTGTTGTGCTAGTATAGGTTGAGGTGTTTGTGCTAACACATGGAGTGGTGCCCTAATTAGAAGTGCAAATACTTTCTTTTTTACATGTTTATTAGCACTTCTATAACTTTCAACCTCTAACTTTAATACATGCTTTATAGAGTCTAATTCTGTTGCCAGTGTTTCCAGTTCTTTGAATGCCTCTTCTAGTTCAACATGCTCAAATTTCAAGGAGGCATGCAATTTAGTTAATTCAATATGCTTCTTGTTTAATTCATTAAATTCATCTAGTAGGGAAGCATGTTTCTTATCTAAAGTAGAATGCTTAACTTGAAGATTTTCATGCTCCCTAGCTACAATGTCATACTTACTTTTTAAATAGAAAATTTAACTTTTAAACTTGCATGCAATTTTTTAAGATTCCTATATGAGTTATGAATCTTTTCAAAAATAATAAATAGCTCATCACAGGATAATTGACATACCTCATCTAGATAAGAATTATCAAAATTACCATTTGACAAAAGGCATATATTTGTTACCACCTCCTCCAATTCTTGTTATGATGAATTTGAGATGGAGTCATCTCAGGAAGCCTTCTGCATTTTTCCTCCTTTCCATCTTGAAGTTTGTCTTTTCTTCACCGTTCTCCTTGGTAGAGTGAGATTTCATGTTGGGATAATTTGACCTTAAATGCCCTGGCTTCCTGCATTCAAAACAATTACATCAGATGAGCTTTTATTAAATTTACCTCCCTTACCTCTGCTCTTTTCAAAATGGCATTTCTATTTTCACTTCAAGAAGCTTTTGAATTGCCTTGTCATAAGAACTATATCATCATTGTCATCTGATTCTAAGTTGTGTTTGAGTGATCGACCTTTAGTGTAATAATCTTCTCCTTCCTTTTCTTTTTCATCATGCAGTCTTTGGCTTACATTTTGCTCGTAAGCAATAAGTGAGCCAAGTAGATTATCAATTGAATAAATATTTAGGTCTTTTGATTCACAGATAACAGTGAACTTTGCATCAAAATTATCAAGTAGATAACTTAATATTTTGTTAACCTTTTAAGAATTCTATGGATCTCTACATAAAGCATGCATGGATGTCATAATTTTAGTAAATATTGTATACATGTTAGAGATAGTCTCATTTTGTTTCATACAAAAAAGTTTGTAATCATGCAATAGTAAATTTAAGCGAGATTACTTGACCTCATTTATATCCTCACAAGTAATGTATAGTCTATCCTAGATTTCTTTGCCAGTTGTACAAGTAGAGACTATATGTAGTCTTCTAATTTAAGTGCACAGAAAAAGCAGTTTAACATTTTTCATAAAGTTATACATAATATCTATCCTCAAAACTCCATTCATTAAAAGGAATTTCTTCTTTGATGTCATTAATTATATAAGAAGGAGGTGTATATCCTAATTAAATAATATGCCACATGCCATAGTTAATAGATTGTAGAAATGTAGACATATAAAATTTTCAAAAATAATAAAGAATGTTATCAAATAATGGTGAATGAGTTATTGAATAACCATATACAATAATTCTATTCACTAGGCATGCCATGGATCTTTTTCTCAAGGATTTTAAAATCACAAATTTGAGACCTGCTCTGATATCAATTGAAAGTTCAAATGTGGGTTATTAAACCTACTTGAACTACAAAAGCACACCAAGAGGGGGGGGGGGGGGGGGGGGGGGAATTGGTGTTCTAAAAATTATATTATCCCTTTTTAAAGAATATAATATTTTGAAAAAATAATATGGACTAGCAAAAATATATTTTTTATTTGATTTTTATAAAAAAATAAACTTGTGATGAGAAATATTTTTGTCCTTTTTATTTTTGAATTTTTTAAATTTTCTTTTTTTTTTTATCAAAACCAAGATATAATTCTAATGCAAACTAAATCTCACAAATCATAGATTTTTGCAGTAAATAAAAAACAAGAAATATAATACCAAGAATGAACACACTAGAGATTTATAGTTGTTTAGTCAACTCTGACCTACGTTCACTCCTCGGAGTCCTTCACTCTAAGAATTACCCTAAAAACTTAGTAACTCTTCTTTTTCCCCCGGATTAAGGTAGAGAAGCCCTTACAACTCACTTCCACCTCCTTGGTGCGGTGAAGAAGCCGAATCCCTTTCACCTCTTTAAGGTGGTGGAGTAGCCGAATCCCTTTCACCTCCTCAGTGTGGTTGAGTAGCTGAATCCCTTTCACCTCCTCGATGTTACAAAAAAAGCTAGATCCTTCCCATGAAGAGACACCTCCCTAAGATTCAGGATGATAAAAAATTATCTCTATTAATCATCCAGTATGATTGGCATCATACTGGATGATTTGTTCAATAAATTAAAGTTCATCCAAGATGATCCCTAGGATGATTGAATTATATCTCTGCCAATCATCCAATATGCTCAACATCATTCTATATGATCTACCATATTAATTAAATCTTGATTGGCTAATTATAGGGATTAATTTAGGTAATATTTCAAATATTGTATAGTATGAACTTGTTAGTACAATCCGATCAGTTTAAAATTAAAAATTAAAATACTAACATAAATTTGATTAGCGGCTAGGGTTTGATTTAAACTGATCATCCTGTATGATCGTGTTTGGATAGTATGATTCATTCAAAGAACATTAGTTACTCAAGTAGCAATTATGCGTGATTTCTGATCAACATATTATATAGTCATGTGTGGATAATATAGTATGATATGCAGAAATTAAGAAATTTTAGTTTTCACTCTCTAGTGTGTGTGTGCATGGCTGTTAAACTGGCATACACCTTTTACAAGACTTTTGACTCAAGAAATATAAAATAAATAAGTAAAACTATAGACTCTTGCAAAAATATCAACTATATTTTACCCAATCTTCAGTCTTAATCCTTTGTTGCAAGGTGTATGTTGTACCTGAAATGTTAGTGTGCACAAGGTAACTATATGGTAATAATTTTAGGAGAAAAAAAGTAAAATCCAAAAATGTTTGCTATGTTAAAAATTACATGCTTAGGCTCCCAAATTGCAACATTACTTATGTCCAATTATAGTCACTTGTAGAGGCTAAGGTGTGAGGTTTTTGGTTAGTTATGGAAAGATGCAAAAATTCATGAAAGTCCTGGTAGGTAATAGCTTTAGCCTTTCTACATACATAGGATTGTAGTACCATGCCCTCAATGTTAATTTCAAAACTAACAAAGAATTCAAATAAAAGCTCAGAATTACAAAAGGAAATGCTAAGGTGTGTAGAAATTAGAGTATCTTGCCAACAAAAAGATCTAGCACCTTAAAGTTTAGGATCTCTCGGTTTAAAACTTTTTCGGTGGTAATAGTGGCAAACTTATATCTATGATAGGCTTCTTTATCTGCTGCCTCTAGGAACCTGTCATCTATAGGATGTCGGGAAGAACTACCTGTAAGAGCTCAAAAATGTTTTCCTCTAGCCATTGGGACACTAAGGAAGGGTTGCAAGGATAAAAGACTAGGAAGAAGAGGGGATTAGAATTTGTTGTGCTTGAAACCTAGGCTGCCCCTTTCTTAAATAGGCCTTTGTTCATCATAGAGTATTATTAACATCATACAAAATGATAAGAAAAAGTTAATTTATCCTAGCTGAATAGTACAATCAGAATCGAACTGGATATCTTTGTAAAAGTATTCATCCCGAGGGGTTAGTGGTATGATTACCGACCAAATGGATTATCCTGTACAAATAGTGTTTGTACAATATGATTCATATTAATGGATCATACTGACTGATTTAAATCATCCAATTATCATTGCCACATATATCGTACAGTATGAAAAGTGTTATCATATAGTACGATGATCAATAATTGAGTAAATCGAACCTGTTGGATTTATTGAACGATGTTGATGTGATGATTTGTGTAGATCGTATAATACAAAGTAGATTATACTATACAATGTGAGCAAGAAAAATAATTTTGAGTGATGATCAGGGAAAACTCCATGAGTTACACACAAACAACATAATTTATAATAGTAATAAATAATTTTAACATAAATAAATAGAATTACGCTGCAGAAATAAAATAACCAAACAAACATATACACTTCTAATCATACCTTTATCCTAATTTCTTTAAGCATGAATATCAATGACACCTAATATAATCCTAAGTATGCTGAAGGTGTCATAATTGAGGGATTTGATAAAAATGTCTGTTAATTGATTTTCAATATCCATATGGTGTAATTCTATATTGCCCTTTGCTACATGATCCCTAACGAAATGATGTCTAATATCAATATGCTTTATGCAAGAATGTTGGATTGACTTTTTTGAAATATAGATTATACTAGTGTTATTGCACATGATAGGGATGGTGCCTTTAAATAATCCAAGGTCAAGAATTTGTTGCTTAAGCCATAAGACTTAAGCAGCACAACTACCTACAATTATATATTCTGCATCAATAGTGGATATGGCTAAAAATTTTGACCAATAAATTAAGAATTGTCCTATGAATTGATAAGTGCCAGATATACTTGTCATATCTACTATACACCCTATAAAGTTTGAATATGAATATCTTATAACATCAAAGGTGTTGCTATTTCTAGGATACCGAATACCTAAGTTTTGGGTGCCTATCAAATATCTAAGGATTCTTTCATGAAAATAAGATGAGATTCTTTTGGAATAGCTTGAAATATAACACATAGATATACTAAACATAATATCTGGTCTACTAGCAGTCAAATAAAGTAGTGATCCTATGATTCCTCTTTACTTCTTTAATCAACTAATTTTTCATGTACATCCTTATTTAGTTAAATTGTTGAGCTCGTTAGTGTATTTATGCTTTTAGAACCTTTCATATCAAATTTTTTAAAGATCTACTTATACTTAGTATGACTAAGGAAGGTACCATCTTCTCTCTGCTTTACACTAAATCCAAGAAAATAGGTCAGTTCTTCCATCATACACATTTTAAATTCCTTACTCATAGTAGCTGAAAACTCATTACAAAGATTTTTCATTCGTAGAACCAAAAAGTATATCATTAATATAAATCTGCACTATGAGTACATCATCTCTAACCTTCTTAAGGAATAAAGTAGTGTCTACACTACTCTTAAGAAAGGATTTATTTAGGAGAAAGGTGTTAGGTCTCTCATACCATGCCTTAGGTGCTTGTTTCAACTCATATAAGGCTTTCTTAAGTTTATAAACATGATTTGGGAATGCAAAATTTTAAATATTTGGGGTTATTATTTATATAAATCTTTGATAACTCCATTTAGAAAAGCACTCTTGACCTCCATTTGGCATAATTGGAAGCCTCTAAAATATACAAATACTGAAAGAAATCTAATGGCTTCTAACATAGCTACAGGGGCAAAGGTCTCCTCAAAATTAATACCCTCTATCTGATTAAACCTTTTACCTACTAATCTAGCCTTATTCCTAATCATGAACCCAGAGTCATTCAACTTACTTTTAAAAACTCATTTAGTGCCTATTATACTTTAATCCTTGGGTCTACTAACAACCTACCATACATTATTCCTAATGAATTAATTAATTCTTCTTACATGGCTAAGATCCAAAATTTATCATTCATGGCTTGATCTACACTAATTGGTTCTATCATGGAAATGAATGTAAATGATTGAGTTCTTTCTTAATGCATGGTTCTAACCTTTGTAGATGGATCACTCCTAAGATAAGCTCTTTAGGATAACTAGAAGAATATCTCTAATCTCTAGGCAAAGGGTCTTGAGGTTCTTCTTTATTTCCTAGGTCAAAATTTTTACTCTATATGTGATCTCAACCTCCTTATCATAACCTATTCTAGGCTCAACTAATTTATCTGACTCATCAAATACCAGGTGGATGGATTTCTCTATAATTAAGGTTCTTTTATTGAAGACCCTAGAGGCTTTACCTATTGAGGAATAACCTAAGAAAACTCCATCTATCTTAGAATCAAAGTTCTTTAAATAAGATTTACCATTCACAAGCATAAAATATTTGCAACAAAAAAAATGTAGTTGGGATAGGTTTGGTGTCCTACCCTTAAGTAGTTCATAGTATGTCTTGTTTAGATTATATCTAATATTTACCCTATTCAACATATAGTAAAAAGTATTCACTGCTTTTGCCCAAAAATATTTAGGTAGAGTAGACTCTGCTAACATTACCCTAGCTACCTTACTAGTGTCCTATTCTACCTTTAATCTATGCCATTCTATTGGGGTGTCCTAGGGGCAGAAACATTATGATTAATCCTAGATTCTTTACAAAATAATTCAAATTTATAATTTTTAAACTCTCCGCCATGATCATTATGAATTATAGATATCAAACATCCTAACTTCCTCTGTATCCAAGTGGAGAAAATTTTAAACTCATTAATAAAATTATTCTTATATTCTAAGAATCTAACCCATGTAAATCTAAAGAAGTTATTTTTTATCATAAATCCAAAAGTCTTGCCACCTAGACTTATTGTATTAAAAGATCCAAATAAATCCATGTATAAATATCTAGTGGTCTAGTGGTGATGATATCCTTAATAGAATGAAATGATGATCTAATTTTCTTTCCTAACTAATAGGCATCACACAGATGATCCTTCGTGAAATCTAGCTTAAGAATGCCTCTAATTAGATCCTATTGGGTAATCTTCCAAAGGGTTTTTATACAAGCATAACGTAGTTATATATGCCATAACCAAAATTTATCCATAATAGTTTTCAAACAATAAATATCATCAGAAGTATTAGTACAATACGATTAGTCCAAAAACTATACCCGTTTAGTATGATGTAAATAGTTGTTCACACATACTCTTCAAATTTTTGAACATATCATACAGGATGATTCCCGAGATGATTAGAAATCACTCTATTAATCATCCCATACTGCTCTCATTGTACAATACAGTTGGTTGATTTTAAGTAGGTTGTCCAATATGATATAAATATTGTACAATATGATTAGTTCAAAAATCATGATTTTATTTGGTATGACCAAATTTTGTCTCTACCACTCATACTGTACGATCTAGATCGTACAGTATGATCAACTATCATTTACGGGGGTTAATTTAAGCAATATTTTAAATATTCCTACATGATGATTAGTTCAAAAAATTTTAAAGTCTTACTTAATTTAATCTGGCGGCTAGGGTTTTTAGATCATAAAGAATTATACAATACGATCCAGATCATACAGTATGATTAATTCACAGAAACTAATTACTCAATTAGCCATTAAGCCCATTCTTTTTATACTGATAGAACAATACGATTGTAAGTCGTACAATATGATTAGTATAAAAAATTTTAACTTTTAAATTATTCTAACTCCCCCTGTGCGTGTACATGATCACCCAATTGCATATACTCTTATGTGGCTAGACTCAAGAAATAGAAAATAAAGGAAAATAAAATACAAATTTTGTTTACTTGACATTCCTATTCTACCCAATCTTGAGCTTCCAATAGCCTTGAGCAGTATATGTTTTACCTACAATGTTAGTGCTAATAGATAAAAGAAATATCATAAATATTAAATGAGAAAAGTAATAATTTAATTAATAATATTTATCATCATCAAAATCACAGACTAGGGATCTTAATTACAATAATTTCTTGTTCTTTTTATTATCTAATTTTATTTCCTTTTCTTTTTCAACAAAAAAATAAAAATAATCAACCAAAAGTTATATCACAAAAATCACCAATACAAACCAAATTACAAGAAGTAAATTTGCAAAAAAATAAAATATAAAAAATAAAATGTGAAAAGTGAAGGAACAAACACACCAAAAATTTATAGTGGTTTAGTTAACATGACCTACATCCACTCCCTGGAGTCTTCCTCTCCGAGTATTACACTAAAAAAATTAGTATATGTCTTTTATCCCCTTAGGCAAAGCGGAGAAGCCCTCAAAAAATTTCTTCCACCCTCAGTGCGGCCAAGAACCAAAATCCCTTTCACCTTCCCCTATGCGGTGGAGTAGCCGAATCCCTTTTACCTTCGTTGGTGTTGTGGAGTTATGGTGGCTCTTTTATTTCAAGAGCTTCTTCATGGAGTTTTATTCAGAAAAGACCTTAACACTTGGAGGAACAAGGTGTATGTTGGCCATTATAACTGTGTTGAAACACCCTCTCACACTCCCTTGCACTCACAGCACTCTTCACTCTCCCTCTCTTACTCAAATCTCTCTCTTTAAATCCTTGCTTATAGAAGAAACACATCCTACCAAAAGACTCAGAGAAGTTCAAAAAGTAGGCTTAAAAAATCCTAATTTTTAATTTTCCCACTTTTATTCATACAAAATGACTTATAGATTGTACAATACGATTAGTTTAACTATGCCCTGTTAGTACTATGTGATGAATAGTGCTCAATATGATTAATTAAAAAAACTTGCTTTGAATGCTAGTACAAACCTTGATCATATATTATGATTAGTTCTGGGCGATTAATTATCCTCTTATGCACTTCTCAGTTTGTACAATATGAAGGCTAATTTCATACAATCTAATTCTTAATTATAATTAATTCTGATTTGATGGCTTAATCATAGGGGTAAAATTAATATTTTAATGATATCGTCCAATATAATTGGAATCTCCAGTATGATTAGTTTAATTTACAAAAATCAAAATATTGCTTAATAATAAGTGGGGACTCTTGATTATAATTGATCATCATGTATGATCTGATTTGTACAGTACAATCAGTTCATTTTTAGTTTCAAAGGTATATAATTTAATTAAATTTTTTAATTAATTTTTTATTACACAGATTGTATAGTATGATCTAGATCATCTAATTTGATCTTTAAAAGAAATTAAAATATTTAATTTCACTCCCTCCATGTGTGTGTACATGATTTCTAAGCTTACATACACCTTTTTACCTTGACTTACTCAAGAAAATAAAAATTACAGACTCTTTCAAATACATCAAACATATATAACCAAATCTTAAGCCCTGATTCTCTAATGATGCTTAGTGTATGCTAAATCTAAAATGTTAGTACGCATAAAAAAAAAATGGAATATAAAGAGTAGGATAAACTAAACAGTCATCCAATAATATTTGTAATAATTAAAACATAAGCTCAGGCTCCCGGATCATAATAAAGCTATCCCAAATAAAGTTTCATTTGGGATAAATTTTTTACTATTTCTTACAATAGTTTTTAGTACAATTTTTGTTTTGAAAATAATGAAAAAGTAGTGGTTAAAAACTGTCCCAATTAAGCCTAAATCACACCATTGTCATCATTTTTTTTAACTTGGAAAATTTAATTGAAAAATAAAAAAATATTCATCTTAATTATTTCAATAATAAAAAAATGTGCTATAAATTTCATAAATAATTGAAATTATTAGATCATGCATTAAACAATCAGATGTACTAGCCTAACCTACAATCAAGATAATGAGATGTGCATAGTTAAATTTATGATTTATGCCTTATGATTAGTAAAATAAATAAAATAGTTTCTGTAATGTTAAACAACATAGCAATTTCATTTATTTTCTTTCAAAAAATTTATAAAACTATGTTGATGATGGATATAACTATATAATATTATATATGGGAGGATCGTCATCACCAATTCCCCTCAAAATTATCTGTGCTTGACATTGCTATTTCAAATTCTATTATTATGAAGTGATTAGCACAATCAGTTGAACATTTAACAAGAGGAGCTAATGAAAGTTCGTGAAGGTTGTTAGACCTTAAGGAACTAGCCCAAGGCACACAAATATAGAAGTAATACTATCACTTAATGCGGAAGTTAGTACACTTATCAAAAGTTACGAAGATTGTGATGATAGTATAATCAATACAACTTAAAATCAATCACAAATTTTTGACCAAGCAATTATATCCAAAAATATAATACAGAAAAATAAAGTGTAGAAAGTAAAAATTAGAATGAGCACACCAGATTTATAGTGGTTGGGTCAAACCATGACCTATGTCCACTCCCCGAAGTCCTCCTCTCCAGGTATTGCACTAAACTCTTTAGTGACTCTCCTTTAGCCTCCACAATTGGGCGAAGAAGCCCTTACAAACTCTCTTCCATCAACCCGGTGCAGCAGAGGATTGTACTCCTTTCACAAGCAGAGAACTTTGACTCCTTTTCACCCTCTCGGTGAGGCAGAGAACCTGCACTCCTTTTCACCCTCTTATTAGGCAGAGAACCTAGACACATTTTCTCCCTCCTGATGAGGCAGAGAATCTGGACTCCTTTTTACCCTCCTGGTGAGGCAGAGAACCTGGAATCACTTTCACCTTCCTCAGTGCGGCGGAGTAGCTGGGTCTTTTGACACCAAAGAGGTCTTCTTCCCAAAGCTTCCCTCAAGATAAACCTTGACTCTTGGAGGAACTCAGGTGCAAGTTTGCCTGAGCAACCGTGTGAAAACCCCCTCTCACACTCCTATGAAGCCCACAAGGATCTTGTCCCTCTCTTACAAACTCCACCCTTTCTCTCCCTAGCCCAGAGCTCTCTCTTCAAGCTTTCTCAAGAAGAAAACAACTTAATAAATGCTCAAAAGACTCTTACAAAGTCTTATGAGAAAGCTTAAATAGAGGGATTCAAAAAATTCAATTCACCCATCAAAGATCATACAATACGATCGCAGGATCGTCCAGTATGATGTGCAGAATTTTACCTTTTAGTACAACACGATCACCAGTTAGTATAGTACGAATAATTCAAATTTTATCTGTTGGTGTTGTATGATCACTAGTACGAATGGCATTTCATACAATACGATTAGTTCAATTGGAATACAGTTTGTCCAGGATGAATCATAGGATGACCAAATATCATGTCTATTGATCGTTCAGTACAATCTAGTTCATATAGTATGATCAAAATATCAAAATTAAGCAGATTCGATTGATTAATCATAGGATTAAATTAGGTAATATTTTAAACATCGTATAGTATGATTTGATTTGTATAGTACGAATAGAGCAATATTTCAAATTCAAATTTTCACTTAATTTAATGAACGATAGGGTTTCTAATTATAACCAATTATCCAGCATGATGTGATGTTCGTACTATATGATTAGCTATATTTCAAAATTATTTTTATAGATAAATAAAATATTTTAATGAATTTCTGTAACAACTGATCATCCAATACGATGTTCAAAAAAATTAAAATATTTAAAATTATTTTTGCTCCCCCTTTGTGTGTGTGCACGATCACCAGGTTAGCATACACCTTATAGGATTTGACTCAAAAAATTAAAAATAAATAAATGAAAATTATAGACTCTTTCAGCATAACCTATTCTACTCCATCTTGAGCTCTGAATCTTCGAATGATGGTGCATGTTGTACCTAAAATATTTGTTAACACACAAACAAATATGCGCAATAAATACTAGGAAAAATAAAGAGGTAATCAATAATTATTATTATCATCAAAATAATAAACTCGAGAGCCCGAGTTGCAACAATCTCCCCCTTTTTGATGATGATAAATAATATTAGTTGAATTTGCAAACTAAAATATTTTCTCCTAATCTTCCCCTTACTAAAAGAATTATATTAAAAAATAGAGGAATTTTTTTTAGATAAATAAAATTTTAAAGCTAAATAGAAAAAAAATTCAAAAACTAAATAACAAAAAAAAAAGATGAATAACAACAACTAACCACAAATACAACCAACTACGATACATTTTCCTCCTCTGACATTATCAAAAAGAATAGATAAAATAACACCTAAAATTAAATTTTATGTAGAAGAAAATAACAACATACATAAAAAAACTAAAACATAAAATCATGCTTAAAATATAATAAAAATCAAACACACAAAACAAATAAACAAACACAAAAAACACATAAAAAACACACAAATAAACCTCAACATACTTATACCTGATCGGAATTAACAATTGAATCCTTGACTATTTAGCATAAGTTTGTTACCTCATTATCTTGCTCATGTTTAGATGATTCAAAAGCGAAGTCTGCCGAGTAGATTTTTTTCTTCTTATCATTTGCCTTTATTACATTTTTCTTATTTTCACCCTTTTTCTTTACAGGATTAGTTTTTAAATTTGGGCATTCATATTTCAGATGTTCGGGTTTCCTACACCCAAAGCAAATAACGTCAAAGGAAAACTTATCATTTTTACCATTTTTACCTTTGCTCCACTTTTGTTGATGCTTATGCTTATGCTTCAGTAGACTTTCGAATTTGTTTGTTATCAATGCTATCTCCTTACTCTCATTATCTACTAGGCCACATTCATCTATGTCTTTGGATTTTAGTACTATAGTGTTCTCATCACCTATATCCAAAAGTCTATGACTCACACTTTGCTCATAGGCAATATGTGAGCTGATTAGATTTTCAATAGAATAAACATTCAAATCTTTCGATTCATATATAGCCGTAACTTTGGCATCAGATTTATTAAGTAGAGAACATAGAATTTTGTTAACCTTTTCAAACTTTAAAAGTTCTCTACCTAAAGCATGCAATGATGTCACTATCTGAGTAAATCTAGTATACATGTCTGAGATAGTCTCATAAGATTTCATGCTAAAAAGTTTATAGTCATGCAGTAATAAATTTGACCGAGATTATTTTACTTTACTAATACCTTCATATGTAATGCATAGTCTATCCCAAATATCTTTTCCAGTTGTATAGGTCGAAACTCTCATATAATCTTTAGAGGTTAAAGCACAGAGAAAGCAATTTAAAGATTTAGCAGTCAATTAAGCATAAATTTATTCTTTTCTACTCCATTCAGTAAAAGGAATGTTTGTTTTGACTCCTTTAATAATTTGTGACAGTACATAATATCCAGTTTGAATCATATGTTACATTCAAAAATTTATAGATTGTAAAAATGTAGGCATGCAAATTTTCCAAAAATTAAATAGAATGTTTTCAAATAATGGTGGACAGGTTATTGAATAACCTTTCGTAATATTCTTATTTCCAAATTATGCCATTGATCATTTTCCTCTAGGTTTTCTAAAGTACTATTTTGAGAATCGCTTTGATACAACTTGAAAGTTCGTGAAGGTTGCTAGACCTTAAGGAACTAGCCCGAGGCACACTAATACAGAAGTAATACTATCACTTGATGCAAAAGTTAGTACACTTATCAAAAGTTACAAAGATTATGAAGATAGTATAATTAATACAACGTAATATCAGTCACAGATTTTCAACCAAGCAATTATATCCAAAAATATAATACAGAAAAATAAAGTGTAGAAAGTAAATATTAGAATGAGCACACCAGATTTATAGTGATTCGGTCAAACCATGACCTACGTCCACTCCCTAAAGTCCTCTCTAGGTAATGCACTAAACTATTTAGTTACTCTCCTTTAGCCCCCACAGCTAGGTGAAGAAGCCCATACAAACTCTCTTCCACCATCCCGGTGCGGCAGAGGATTGTACTCCTTTCACAAGCAGGGAACTTTGACTCCTTTTCACCCTCCTAGTGAGGTAGAGAACCTGGACACCTTTTCACCCTCCTGATGAGGTAGAGAACATGGACTCCTTTTCACCATCATGGTGAGGCAAAGAACCTGGATTCCTTTTTATCCTCCTTATGAGGCAGAGAACATTGACTCCTTTTCACCCTCTTAAGGAGGCGGAGAACCTGAAATCACTTCCACCTTCGTCGGTGCGGCAGAGTAGCAAGGTGTTTTGATATTAAAGATGTTTTCTTCCCAAAACTTCCCTCAAGACAAACCTTAACTCTTGGAGGAACTCAGGTGTAAGTTCACCGGAGAAACTGTGCGAAAATCCCCTCTCACACTCCCTTAAAGCCCACAAGGATCTGCTCCCTCTCTTACAAACTCCACCCTTTATCTCCCTAGCCTAGAGTTCTCTCTTCAAGCTTTCTCAAGCAGACAACAACTCAATGAATGCTTAAAAGACTCTTACAAAGCCTTATGAGAAAGCTTAAATAGAGGGCTTCAAAAAATCTTAAAAATTCAATTCAGCTGTTAAAGATCTTATAGTACGATCACAGGATCGTCCAATACGATGTACAGAATTTGGCCTATTAGTACTGTACGACCACCAGTTAGTATAATACGAACAGTTTAAATTTTGCCTGTTGGTGCTGTACGATCACTAGTACGAGTGACCAATCGTACAGGATGATTAGTTCAATCGAAATACAGTTTGTCCATGATGAATCATGGGATGACTAAATATCATCTCTTTTGATTATAGAGTGCGATCCAGTTCGTACAATATGATCAAAATATCAAAATTAAGCAGATTCGACTGATTAATCACAGGATTAAATTAGGCAACTTTTTAAACATCATACAATACAATTTGCTTTGTATAGTACGAATAGAGCAATATTTCAAATTTAAAATTTTGCCTAATTTAATGAACGATAGGGTTTCTAATTATAACTGATCATTCAATATGATGTGGTGTTCGTATTATACAATTAGTTATATTTTAAATTTATTTTTCTAAATAAATAAATTATTTTAATTAATTTTTATAATAACTGGTCATCCAATATAATAATGATAGTACAGTACGATGTATAAAAAAATTAAAATATTTAAATTATTTTTGCTCCCCCTGTGTGTGTGTGTACGGTCACCAGGTTAACATATACTCTTATAGGACTTGACTCAAGAAATTAAATAAATAAATAAATAAAAATTACAGACTCTTTCAGCATAACCTATTCTATACCATCTCGAGCCCTGAATCTTTGAATGACGGTGTATGTTTTACCTGAAATGTTAGTTAACACACCAACAAATATGCACTATAAATACTAGGAGAAATAAAGAGGAAATTAATAATATTTGTTGTCATCAAAATAATAAACTCGAGAGCCTGAATTGCAACAACTAAATTTTTAATCAAGTTGTATAAAGTAAAGGCTCATAGTAACTAGGGCAATAATATGCTCTATCTATAAAAATATAGAAGCAATGCCACTTCAACAGAATAACTTGAAAACCCTCTTAAAATCTTTGTGAATTATAGAACTAACACACATATTTATGTTTTTAGGTACTTAATAGGTAGTTAACGGATCACAGCAGGTGAACTCATACCTCAAGAACTCACAAGGGAACACACCTAAGGGTTGTCGAGATATAACTTGATAAAATACCTAGAGCCCCCTTCTCCCCCCTCCTCAACCAAAACTAGAAAAATCAATGGTTCTCACAGACTACCCAACTCGTCACATGCCCTTCAGTAAGGACATGCCATCAATACCACTCACAATTATCTATGATGAAGCATCATAAATCATGCTTATTAACTCAACTACATAATAGTATTTTTAAAGTGGGTTTCATTTCATCCCATCATAGGTCATTTACTCTAGAGCTTATCATCCCCACAACTCAAGGTCACTTGATACCCATTCTTTGGAAAATCTCGAGCTCTAGCATATGACTCTAATGGCTTTGGGATATTTTATAGTATCAGATCTCTTAGTCTGACACTTTCCAGTAGGCTCGCTTAAGCCTAGTCATCCTTATGGACTACACACTACTTAACTTGTTGTGGTTTAAAAATAAAGTTTAAAAAGGCAATCATCTATTAAATTAGTATGGTGTGACATGTATTTAATGTAATATATACTAAGGGCTATTAATTGATATGTTTTTATTTCTTTATTTAATGTAGCCTTTCCTATAGCTCTCAGATCCCTATAAATAAGGAGGGAAGATGAACATTTGGATCTTTTGGCATTTGTTAGTATAAATAGGCGAGCTATCAAATTATTTCCTACAACATTTTTTACTCTCTTTGTCTCCATTATCACACAAGTTCTCAATTTACACCTTTAAAGCTCACTTACTTGTAAGGTCAGCTATCATTCATAAATATATTTGGATACAATATGCTGAAAGGTGCGATGAGTGTGAATTGATACCAGTGATTAGAAAATTGGTGCAACTTGATTAACAAACTCACTCCGAACCCTTAGTGAACATGGATAATCCAAATTACATTACTTGTAACAATCTCATGAAAATGGAAGAAAGGTGACAAAAATGATTTAGGAATCCCTAGTAGGGGCACCAAGGTGCACACAGAGGGAAAGTTACCCAGAATGGTCATCCAACTTGGCAGTTAGCTATAAAAGTTAGATAATAGAGCGTTAACTTGATAGTTCACATGGTAATGAATGATGAAGAATAAAAACCACCTCCAAAACGTAAAGGAGAATTAAACTTGAATTGATCAACACTTTCTCTAGGGAGATATGTGAGTCCAGGCTACCATCAAAGTTCAAGATGTCACACTTGAGTCCTATAGGACCCCGAATAATCCATTTGACCATGTGGCCACCTTTGAGTTGATAACCATGTTATTGGACATCGATAATTCCCTGAAGTGTCAATTATTCTTCAAAACACTTAACGAGTTTATGCTGAAATGGTTCACTCGCCAGCTAGTAGGAGTCATCACATCCTTAGAATTTAAAAGGATGTTTGTGACTTAGTTCACCAGTGCCAAGAAGCCTCAAAAGTGCTCACAAGATTTCCTCAAAATGACATAGCTTGAATGATGAATGAGATGCATGGCATTGACTAAGAAGTCACTTGTCATAAATTGAATATAAGGAAGGATGTTAGACCCATAAAGCAAAAGATAAGGAAGAAGGTGACTACATTCATCGATCCTACCCAACTTGACGTAAAGAAACTACTCAACACCGACTTGATTAGATTGGATATTGATTGGATCTCCAATAAAGTAATGAGGCAAAAAGTGACTCACAAGTCGAGAATGCATGTCAACATTATAAATCTCAAGTTGGCAAGCTTAAGGGTTTGATACCCAATACACAAGATATTTTTAGTAGTTGACTTGGCAGTGGGTTTCTTGGTTATGAGATTTCTATATATATATATATATATATATATATATATATATATATATATATTTGCTTTCACTAAATAAGGATGCACCCTGATAACTATAAAAAGACCTCTTTTATAATGGGGAATGTATTATATTGCTTCAAGGTAATTTCATTTGGATTAAAGAATATAGGGGGGACCTATTAAAGGATTGTGGATTGAGTCTTCAAAGACCAAAATGGGAGAAACATTGAAGTGTGCATGAAAGACTTATTAATGAAGAGACGTTCGGAATGCTAAAAGGTATAATATGCATCTTAATCCTTTGAAGTGTACTTTTGGTGCATATTTAGGCAAATGTTTGGGCTTCCTTCTCACTCTAAAAGGCATTAATGTTAATCCTAAAAAAATGAAATTAGAGATGTCATCGCCATGGATAAAAAAAGAGGTGCAACAACACATTGGGCGAGTCGCTAGGTTAAATCGCATCTCTAGGTTGGGTGAGAGGTGCTCACTATTCTTTGAACTACTAAGGAAAGCTAAGAAGTTTATCTAAGATGAAGAATGCAAGGTCACCTTCCAATAACTTAATCTTCTTCTCTTCTTATTGCTTATACTCAAAAGTCCTAAATTAGATAAAGACATTCTATTCTATTTAAGAGTTGGTAATGTTATAAAAAAAATGGTTAAATTATGACTTTTAGCCTTTTATATAGCTTTTTATAGCTCTAATTTTTGTATAAATATAAATTATATAATCAAAATTTTATTATGATCTATTAACAATTTGAGAATTTGTTTTAAAATAAATATTTGATTGTATTGATATTAGAAAATTATAAGTTGAAACAATTTTATTTTAATAATTATTATAAAAAGTTGTCGATGAAATATAATTGGGCATTAATGTATTAATGATATTTAGTCATTACATTGAGAAAGAAATATTTGATTGCATTGGTATTGAAGTAATTATTAAACTGTTTAGAATATTACGAGTAAGTGTTATAAATTATAATTACTTCTCATCTTATATTTTACCTTTCTAAAATAATAATTATAAATAAATAAAAAATTTAAATTACCAATATTAGCGTCAAGTTTGGATAAAAAATTTCAGAAAATATTTTAAAAAATTTAATTTGTGCCCCCACTAAAGAAAAATCCTAGCTCTGCCATTGCTTACTTCCCACATGTAAGGATGGCAATCAACTTCAGCTAATAACAATTTGGTAAACTCATCAACTAACGATACTATCATTTCCAGCACAAGATAGAGATATAGATGTTTACTCCTATGTATCTTTGCGGGTATTTAATAGGTATCCCCGCATAACATGGTGGGAAATTTCCCTCTAGGGTGTTTATATAAGGCTTATAGGAGGACACACCTAAAGAATCAATAGACGTTGCTCGCTAAAGCTTACTAAGGAGCTCGCCCAAATAAAGGTTAACTAGGATCTCCTTGCGAAGTTAATAATTTGGCACCTGCCAAGTGCATAAATACTATATTAGTAGAACGATCTCCCCTTCATTCTAACTCAACTATAGGAAAGAACCTATTCAAGGAGCCTTCAGCTCACCCTACTATGATTGTTGACCATTGAGCCCAACTTATCCACCATCACAGGCCACTCACCTTCTCACCTTGGTAATTCAAGGCTTAGCATAAGTTGGCATCACTTTTTAGAACATTTAAGCACCTCCTTCTAAGAACTCACTGGCAAGCTCGCCTACTCCTACTCAGCACTACCAAGCTCATCTTGACTACAGAGCTCACCTTGTGCGCACTTGATACTACCGAGCTCCCGTAGATACTGATCGATGGAACTTTGTGTCTCTTGCTCTTACTCATCCAATCAACGGGTGACACATGTCTAGGGTAGTGTGTATTATTATATGAGTGATCTGCATAGCATTGTATTTTTTACTTATTCTTTGTAATTTCTTTACTATAACTTTCATATCCTCATAAATAAGAGGTCATACTGAATAATTTGGGAGGCTTTTAGCAAATATAGTGGATACTCAGTTAGTTTAAGATCTATAACTCTTTTAAGCATTTTGTAGCATTTTCCTCTATTCTCTCAACTCGATTCTCATAGGTCCTAGCTCACTAAATTAGACTTGTGAGAATGGAGACTGGAGAGAATAGAGGATAATATGAGGCTCATAGGATGAACTCGCTAGACAATATGAGGAGCTCGCCCAAAGCAAGGTTAACCAGAAGGATGGTATATAAGGCTTATAAATGGACTCACCTAAAGAATCAACAAACGCTACTCGCTCAAGCTTACTAAGGAGCTCGCCCAAATCAAGGTTAACAAGGATCTCCTCGTAAAGTTCATAACTCGGTACCTAACAAGTGCCAAAACACCACATTTGTAGAACGATCTCCCCTTCATTCTAACTCAACTACAGGAATGCACCTATTCAAGGAGCCTTCAGCCCACCCTATTGTGATTGTTGACCATTGAGCCCACCTTATCCACCATCAATGGTCACTCACCTTCTCACCTTGGTAATTTAAGGCTCAACATAAGTTGGCAGTAATTTTTAGAACATTTAGGCACCTCATTCTCAAAACTCACTCGCAAGCTCGCCCACTCCTACTCGACACTACCAAGCTCACCTTATGCGCACTTGATAGTACTGAGCTCCAGTAGAGACCGATCGATGGAACTTTGTGTCTCCTGCTTTTACTCAGCCAATCAACTGGTGACACATGTCTAGGGTAGTGTGTATTATTATATGAGTGATCTACATATCATTGTATTTTTTACTTATTCTTTGTAATTCCTTTACTATAACTTTCATATCCTTATAAATAAGTGGTCATGCTGAATAATTTGGGAGATTTTTAGTAGATATAGCGGATACTTAGTTACTTTAAGATCTATAACACTTTTAAGCATTTTGTAGCATTTTCCTCTATTCTCTCAACTCCATTCTCACAGGTCCTAGCTCACTAAGTTAGATTTGTGAGAATGGAGAAGGAAGAGAATAAAGGACAATATGAGGCTCATAGGATGAACTTGCTGGACAATATGAGGAGCTCGCCCAAAGCAAGGTTAACCAGTGGCATGGTATATGTGGCTTATAAATGGACTCGCCTAAAGAATCAACAGATGCTACTCACTCAAGCTTACTAAGGAGCTCGCCCAAAGTAAGGTTAACCAAGATCTCCTAACGAAGTTAATAACTCGACACCTACCAAGTGCCAAAACACCGCATTAGTAGAATGATCTCCCCTTCATTCTAATTCAACTACAGGAAAACACCTATTCAAGGAGCCTTTAGCTTTTCCTACTGTGATTGTTTGACCATTGAGCCCACCTTAACTGCCATCACAGGTGACTCACCTTCTCACCTAGGCAATTCAAGGCTTAACATAAGCTACCAGAAATTTTTAGAATATTTAAGCACCTCCTCCTCAGAATATCCTCGCAAGCTCGCGCACTCCTATTCGGCACAACTAAGCTCACCTTGTGCACACTTGATACTACCAATCTCCATAGAGACCGATCAATGGAACTTTGCATCTTCCACTCTTACTTAGCTAATCAATGGGTGACACATGTCTAGGGTAGTGTGTTTTATTACATGAGTGATCTGTGTAGCATTGTATTTTTTACTTATTCTTTATATTGCCTTTACTATAACCTTCATATCCTTATAAATAAGAGGTCATGCAGAACAATTTGGGAGACTTTTAACATATATAGTGGATACTCTATTAATTTAAGATCTATAACTCTTTTAGGCATTTTGTAGCATTTTGTTCTATTCTCTCCACTCCATTCTCACAGGTCGTAGCTCACTATGTTAGACTTGTGAGGATGGAGAGTGGAGAGAATAGAGGACAATATGAGGCTCACAGGATGAACTCGTTGGACAATATGAGGTTCACAGGAGGACTCACCTAAAGAATCAACATACGCTACCTGCTCAAGCTTACTAAGGAGTTCGCCCAAAGCAATGTTAACAAAGATCTCCTCATGAAGTTAATAACTCTGCACCCGCTAAGTGCCAAAACACCGCATTAGTAGAATGATTTCCCCTTCATTCAAACTCAACTATAGGAAAGCACCTGTTCAAGGAGCCTTCAGCTCACCCTACTGTGATTGTTAAACAATTGAGCACCCACCATATCCACCATCACAAGTCACTCACCTTCTCATTTAGATAATTCAAGGCTCAACATAAGTTGCCATCAACTTTTAGAACATTTAAACACCTCCTCCTCAGAGCTCACTCGCAAGCTCACCCACTCCTACTCAACATTACCAAGCTCACCTTGACTACAGAGCTCACCTTGTGCACACTTGATACTACCGAGCTCCCGCAGAGACTGATCGATGGAACTTTGTGTCTCCCGCTCTCACTCATCCAATAATTGAGTGACACATGTCTAGGATAGTGTGTTTTATTATATGACTGATCTATGTAGCTTTTATTTTTTTACTTATTCTTTGTATTGCCTTTGCTATAACCTTCATGTCCTTATTAATAAAAGGTCATGCAGAACAATTTGGGAGACTTTTAACATATATAGTGGATACTCTATCGGTTTTAGATCTACGACTCTTTTAAGCATTTTGTAGCATTTTTCTTTATTCTCTCCACTCTCCAGTCGCATAGGTCCTAGCTCACTAAGTTAGACCTACTCATAACGTCTAATATCTTCAATGGATAAATTTGATCCAACAAAAGATTAGTTATTTTGCTGGAATGTTAAGGAAATATTGGGAAAACTCTCACATGAAAATAAAAAAAAATGAAAAAAAATAAAATTCAAGTTGGTTATGCGATAAATATGTCTTAAACTAAAATTTGAAATCCCAAATAGGAATACCACCACCACCAACAACACAATAATAACATAAAACATTTCATGTTAAGAGTCAAATTCTCATTCAAACCAAAAATGTAAATAAAAAAAAAAGACAATGAAAATCACAGGTCTTGCCCTATGCTCATGCTCGATGGGGGATCAATAAGAAGCAGACGATAAAGGGGAAGCTATGTGAGACTTGAGTCAAGGAGAGGAAGGACTGTGGGTGAGGAGTAGATCTATGATGCAGTGTAGGGTTTCAACGGAGGTAAGAAAAATATAACCAGGAACAGTGTTGTAACATAAGAACAGGAGATTAAATTGCATAAATTCGTTAAATCTGCTGAATAACTGAATTGACTTAATTCATAATTCACTGTGAAATGATATAAAATGAGATATAAGTTTATGTAAAATTTTCTTCTGATATTTAGGAAGAATTATTACGTGCGGATACCAAATGCGTCTGGATGCCAATCAGGAGCCGCCATGTCACCCAATGCACAATGCATTGCATGACGTGGTGGCTCCTAATTGGCCTCCAAACACGTTCGATGTCCGCACATAATAATCTCTCGATATTGAGGGGACGTTTAGTGGAACTTGGCTTGAATTCACAATAAATGGAGCATAAATCCAGGTTCCAAACATCTCTCTTTCTTTCGTTAAATCATGAAATCAAAATTTTCAACAAGTGTTTCTACACATCACAAAATGCATTTTCCCAACATTTTAAAGGTTTACATAATGTTATCTTAAGGAATCATTGATAATTTCGATCATCTCTTGATAACTATTTATTTAGGTGTTAAACAACTTGATACAATATGACATTGTTAGCACACTAAGCAATACCGTGAGGACCACCACCTTCTCCTGTCAATGTCAGCTCCATGGCTTCAGCCATTGCCTCCTGATTCTTTGCTATGAAGCACATTCTCTAACAAACTGTCCTTTCTTTAGCTATATATAAAAGCATATGTGTAATGAGCTACATACACTTAGAATCATCAACAAGCAGAAATTATTCTTGTGCTTCTCCTCTATTCTCATTCTCTCTATACCTTAAACATTCTTTCATGGTATCAGAGCACTAGCGTAACTGCACTTTTCTCCTACTCAAATAGGCAACCAAGAATCTGCCTCGTCTCTTCCTCTTGGCTCCAACCTTTCTGCATCCATGGTTGATTTCACTGTTCCACCTCCCCTCAAATTTCTCATCTCTAACCTCAAACATATCGTCACCACTAAGCTATCTAATGACAACTATGCTATTTGGCGTCTGCAAATCTCCCAACACTTCTCCGCCAATGGCTTCAACGGCTATCTCACCGGAGCTTAGGCAAGACCGCTCGAGCCCTCTCCTACCTCCACCAATACAGATCACCATCTCTGGTGCCTAATCGATCGCAACTTAGTCTCTGCCCTTCTGTCCACAATCTCACCTTCAGTTCTACCCTACGTGCTCAATCTCTCCACTGCTCATGACATATAGCTCACACCTGAATGGCGGCTCCAACCCACCAACCGCTCCCGCATCATTCAGCTCAAAAATCAGCTTCCCAACATTCAAATACGCGACTCCTCCATGGCTCAGTATCTCGCCCAGATTAAGCTATGTTGACATCATAGTAGTTATTGGCTTGCGTGTTGACACCAAGGATATCATCCTTTACATCCTCAATGGCCTTCCCTCCACTTACAACTCCTTCAAAAGTACTATTCCCACATCTCTACACCCTATCAACCTCGACATCCTCTACTCTCTCTTGTGCAGCAAAGAAATCAAACTTCAGACAAAACTCCTAAAAGACACTACTCCGGCATCGAATGCTACTGCCCTTTTCACCACCCACTTTGGTTTTGCATGCAACTGTTTTGTTGCTCACACTATGTCTCTCTTCTCCCGCGGCCACGGAACCTCACCTCGCCTGTCTGCTTTCTTCCAAAATAGACGTTCACCATGTTGAAATCCAGGATCCCGAGCACTTAATTTTGATGGTGACAACTAATACTTACTGAGTACATATAGACTTCCGTTAGATTACAAATGTTTAATCTTTGTATATGAGGACTAACATTTCAGGTCAGATGCACACTGCTAAAGATTGCTGGAGACTCAAATTGGGTAGGATAGGATGTTAAAGAGTCTGTAATTTTTATTTCTTTATTTTTTCTTTTTGAGTCTGCCACAGAAGCATGCATGTGAAAGGAGCAACAATGCACACACACAGGGGGAGATTTTTCTTTTAAAAGGATTAAAATTTTTTTAAACTCATCGTACTGTACGATCTTGGATCGTACTGTACGATTAATTAAAATACTCAGGCTAACGGCTAATTTTCTAATGATTAAGTTTACAAACTTATCGTACTGTACGATCCATATCGTACTGTACGATAATATGTAATTGTGAAACCCTAGCCGCCAGAATAAGTTTGGTAAGTTTTTAAATTTGATTTTATGAACTGATCGTACTGTACGATACTATTCGTACTGTACGATTAATTAAAACTTGCCAAAATTATCTCCCTAATCAGAAAATAAACGTTGGTTTCTAATTTATATGTCGATCATACTGTACGATCGTATATCGTACTGTACGACTGACAGAGACGATTTCATTCGTCCCAGAGATCGTACCAGACGAAACCAAGGTTTTTTGTTCTGTTCGTCCTGGACGATATTCATATCGTACAGGACGATATCAAGAAATGAACTGATCGTACTGTACGACTGGTGGAGTGCTGGACGATTGCCAGAGACGATTTTCTTCATCCCAGCGATCGTACCAGACGATCCCAAGAAATTTTGAACTATTCGTACTGGACGATATTCCTATCGTACAGGACGATATCATGAAAAATACTATTCGTACTGTACGATTAAATGAGTGCTGGATGATTGTCAGAGACGAGTTCTTTCATCCCGAGGTTCGTCCCACAGTTCATCCCGTACGAACAGTACGAATCAATAGTATCGTACTGTACGATATACATATCGTACTGTACGATATGAATAAAATTCGATACCTGTTTGTCTGTACTCGTACTGGACGGAGCTGTAATTGTACTGATCGTACTGTACGATTATAAATCGTACTGTACGAACAGAAACGCAAAAGTTGAAACTTTTAGGGTTTTCTGAAGCCTGATATAAAAACAACTTATAATTTTTCTTTAGTTGTTGTTGATCAATCCTTTGCTGTGAGAGGCTTGGAGGAAGAAGGGGATTCGTAGAGAGAAGTTTTTGGAGAGATCTAGAGCTTGAGAGAGGAAGGTGAAGGTGAGCTTGAGCGTGAGGGAGAAGTAGTGTGAGGGGATCACACGGTTGCTCCAAGCTAGCTGCATGCTTTGCTCCTCTTGTGGCTTTGGAAGCTTCAAGAAAGTTCTCGAGGGAAGAATCACTTCAAGATCAACATCGCCAAGGTACTCTGCCATCTCCAGGAGGGAGAAAAAGGAGAAGGCCCGCTGCCGTCACCAGGAGGGTGACATAGCGTTTGGTATTCCGCTGCACCGAGGGAGGTGAAAGTGAGTATTGTAAAGGCTTCTCCGCCTTGCTGTGGGGGCAAAAGGAGAGTCAACTTTTACTAGTGCAAATCCCGGAGTAGAGGACTCTGGGGAGTGGACGTAGGTCAAGTGACCGAACCACTATAAAAATCTCTGGTGTGTTTTTTCCTGTTTACCGTACTTTACTTTTCACGCTTTAAATTTGTGCGTTTTTAATTGCTTGGTGAAAAATCTTTATTTAAATATTGTAGTGTAAAATCCAAAATTGAACTGTCAATTTCGTAGTTGTGAACGTTGTATTTGCTTCCGCACGTTAGTCGTTAAATTATGTTTTGAAAATACAAAAAAATTAGAACTCTTGTGTAGGGTTAATTTTTTAAAATACCAATTCACCCCCCCTCTTGGCGCATCTCGTACTTTCACACCACCCTTGTAGGCATCTCTCACTCGCATCACGTGCCAGATTTGCGATAAACAGGGCCATTTCGCTCTTAATTATTGGCATCGGTGCAATCTACAATTTGCTCTGCCAACAACATGGAATCCTCGTGCTCTTCTCACCCAACACTCCACACCTCCCACCACCAACTGGGTGCTTGACTCTGGAGCCTCAACTCACCTAACGTTAGATGCCTCCAATCTATAGCAGCCAACTCCCTATCACAGAGCTGACTCCATTTCATAGCCAATGTCATCCAACTCCCAATTCAGCACAGCGATCAAGGCCTTCTTCCTCTTCCAGACTCAACTCGTAAGCTGAGCCTCCATAATATTCTTCACGTACCATCTTTGTCTCACAACCTCCTCTCTATTTCCAAACTCATCGTCAATAACAATGTTTCTATCTCTTTTGATGCTCACGACTTTGTGATTAAGGATCTGCAGGACAACAACACTCTTCTTCGTGGTCGCAACCGTACAACATCTATCCTATGCGTGTTGCTTTAGCTCTCTCCTCCACCACTCTTCAAGCCATAGTTGCTTCCTCCTCAATCTGGCACCAACGCCTCGGTCATCCCCACTAGCATCTTCTATTTGTTTTAGTTAAATATATATCATCATTATGTACTTCTTCCTCTGTTTGCATTTCCTGTAATGTGGCTAAAAGCCACAAAATGCCGTTTAATATAAGCATTTCTCAGACTACCATGCTCTTTCAACTTATTCACTCCGATGTCAGGGGACCCGTACCATTACGCTCCTTAAATGGCTACCGTTACTACGTCATCTTCATTGTCGACTTCACTCGTTTCTGCTGGCTCTACCTAATGAATTCTAGATAGGAAACCTTCACCAAATTTCAACACTTCTCTGCTCCAATTCAAAATAACTTCCAGACAATAATCAAAGCTTTCCGCTCTAATGGCAGCAGTGAATTCACCAACAACATTTTCAAAACTTACTTAACCAGAGAATTGTTCATCAAATTAGCTGTCCCCACACACCCGAATAGAATGGGCTAGCTAGCGCAAACATCGCCACCTCCTTGACCTCACTCGGATGCTCCTCACGCAGCTCATTTACCTCTTCAATTTTGGGCAGAGGCCATTTCTACATCCAATTTCCTTATTAACTGCCTCCCAACCAAGGTCACGTAACTCTAAATTCCATTCCAAACACTGTGCAACCAACCTCCCTCCTACATCCACCTCAGAACCTTTGACCGCCTCTGCTTTCCCTGGTTTCAGCTCCAAGCCTCAAACAAACTCTCTCTACGCTCTCAAGCATACCTCTTTTTAGGATACTCACCATTTCACAAAGACTACAGATGCCTCAACCTGTATACAAATAAAATCCACATTTCCCATCATGTGGTGTTCCATGAGCAAACATTTCCATATCAATCTTTAACTCCACCTACATCCCCAACCCAAACATTTACGAATTACTCACCACTCCTCTTAGTTCCAACATCCCACACTGTTTCAGCTTCGACCACTACTGTCCCAACCATTCCTCCTACCCTTCTAGCTCACTCTTCCTCACCTTCTAGACATTCCAGTTCAAACCACACTTTATCCACTTCTCTTTCTCCACCACTTCCCATCCCATGTCTGCAACCTCCATCTAAACCACAACCCTGCACATCCATTCATCCTATCCAGACACGCTTGAAGACATGTCACTCTAAGTCCAAACACATCCTTGATTTACTTGCTACATCCCACTCCACCCCAACATCCTACACTCAAGCTATTCGTCTTCAACCCTGGTGGCAAGCCATGTCAGACGAATTTCTAGCACTCCAAAAGCAGGGCACTTGGTCTCTTACTCCCCCTCCATCTAACAAACCGGTTCTGGGATGTCGCTGGACCTTCAAAAGCATGCCTCATCGCCCAAGGATTCTCACAGGAACACAACATCAATTACACTCAAACTTTCAGTCCCGTGGCGAAGATGCCCACAATTAGAATTCTTCTTATTGTCGCCCTTCATCATTAATGACCCATTCTTCAAATGGACATCTCCAATGCATTCCTTCCCGACGACCTTCAAGATGAAGTCTACATGTCTCAGCAGCCTGGTTTCATTGACACTCAACACCCCAATTATGTCTGCAAGCTGCGTAAGTCCCTCTATGTTCTGAAGCAGGCACCTCACTAGTGGTTTCAGAAGCTCACTACCTTCCTCCTACAATTCAGGTTTCACTTTAGTAAAGCAAATCCATCATTCCTAATATATTATACAGCTAATGTCCAACTATATCTCCTAATATATGTTGACGACCTCCTCCTAGCTGGTAACGACCCTTCCACAATTCAACAACTTCTCTCTCAACTAAAAACTGCCTTTTCTCTCATACAACTAGGGGTAGTCTATGTGTTCCTTGGTATGCAAGTAGACAGAACCAAATCAGGTTACTTCATCCACCAACAACATTATGCCTGTGACCTTCTCCTCGCAATCGGCTTTGCCACCTGCAAACCAGCTCTCACCCCGATATCTCTCAAACCTTCCCAAGATCCCACGGCAAGTCATTCTTATAATGACCCTCATCTCTTCCGCCAATTAGCTGGATTGCTACAGTACCTGACCCTTACAAGGCTGGATATCACATTTGCTACCAACTCCATATGCCAATATATGCATAATCAAACCAATCAAGACTTTCAATCCCTCAAACAGCTGCTACGTTACAGTCAGGGCACATCTCACTATGATCTGCCCCTTCAAACAGGCGACCTTCAGCTTCACACGTATGCAAATGCGAACTAGGCAGCTAACACTCTCGATCGGATGTCCATTTCTGACTTTCTGTACATTTCTTGAACTGAATCTCATCTCATGGTCCGTCAAGAAGCAAGTTACAGTGGCAAAATTATCAACCGAAGTCGAATATCGATCTCTCACCTCAACTACTTCAAACGTGCTCTGGTTCCGTCGTCTTGTTACAGAATTTCAACTACCTCAAACATCACCAACCACCATATTCTGTGACAATACCTCAGCCATCGCGCTCGCCAATAATTCGATCTTTCACGCTCGGACGAAGCACATCCAAATCGACTATCACTTCATCATCGAGCACATCAACCGCAAGGACATCATCATCTCTCACATCAACTCCACTAATCAACCAGCTGACATCCTCACCAAATCTCTATCTTCCAACAAGTTCAATGCTCTTCATCTCAAATTAACCATCCAACCCTTTGGACGGTCAATTTGCGGAGGGCTGTTAGCACACTAAACATTACCGTGAGGACCACCACCTGCTCCTGCCAATGTCAGCTCCACGGCTTCTGCCATTGCCGCCTGATTCTCTGCTATGCAACACATTCCCAAGCAAACTGTCCTTCCTTTAGCTACATATTTAAGCATATGTGTAACGAGCTACAGCAACTTGAAATCATCAATAAGAGGAAATTATTCCTGTGCTTCTCCTCTGTTCTCATTCTCTAACATTCTTTCAGACATTACATAACATATTTCAACCGCAAGCACTTCGAGATTCACAACAGACGTAATAGGTACGATATTAGTGCATATAGATTCGTGCGGTCTATAAGATTCATGCTAGCTGGTCAAAGATTTCCAAGAGCACATATAAAATGGTAGATAAATCCGCATTTCATTCATCTATATAAGACTAACAAATATCCCAAAAAATAACTCTGCGTAAAAGGGGAAGGAGAGAAGCTGACAATTTAAGATAAATCCAACACAACTAAAATTTAGCAGATTTAACGCTAAAACTAAATTACAGTTCATCAGACTTGTCTGTCTCCGAAGTTCAATGCTCAACCATCATTGAACAGATTTACTCTAGCATATTTGAAGCTCCCAATCCATTGATTCTCCTCTCACCCAATGAATCCAAGGAAGCTGCAAACACCAAATCACAAATCCACACAGATAAACAGAATAAAAAAATCGATAAAATAATAAAAATAGATAACGGAAGACAAGCCCTAGAAAAAAAAAATCTTTTTCTGTTTCAAATCTACTCAGATTAGTAATAATAGATGGAAAAATAAGGAAAATAAAGAGGGAGAGAAGCTCCACCTGAGGGATCGGAAGCCGATCTTCCGAGATAAAGCATGGAAGAAGAAATTGGCGCTATGGAGGAGCACCACAACGCCGGCGCAACCAAGGATGAATAGCTCCATCATCTCTCTCTCGTTTTTAGATTTTATTCCCCCTTCCTCTTCTTTCTCTTCCTGGTTGACAGAAGCCCTAGAAATCTTATTATATGGGGATGCAGATTGAGAAAGCGAGACGAAAACGAAACCGATATCGCGGAAGGCAATGAATTAGTTGCTTCGTAACTAAAAGCTTTGAATGATGCAAAGCAGAGGCTTTAATTAATAGGTTGGAATGGTGAGGTATCAACTGAAGACGGCGATTAATGAGCAGAAATTCGCATGCGAGCTTCTTAGGATAGGAGCAAAATCGTAGCCGCCCGTTTGAGACAGTCGTCCTTTCCCTTTCTTTACTTGCACGCGGGATCGAAGTGGAGTCGGTGCCGTGCTGAATAGATAATAACGACCTCCCAATTACATAGGATAAAATATTGTCAAGTGGGAAATTGTCTCACTTGAAATAATTTTATTATTATTTATCATAATATTTTTATAAAAAAAAAATTAATATATTAATCTGTAATACTTTAGCTTATTAGATCAGAGGATCAATCCTTTCTAAATCATGCTTCAAATACATCAATTGGGTGTGCTCTAGATTTCTTTACTTCGGCAAAGTTACTTAGAGAAAGCTTTATATTATAGCATGAAACGATACTTGCAAACCCAAAGCAAATAGCCATTTAGATATCCCTGCTATTGACTCTCTTTATCATGCATTTGTTTCCTCTCTCATCTAGCAGTTTTTCAACATCAATAACCTTTTAATTGATAGGTGGTGGGCTAAATATCATTCCCTTAGAAATTCTACAGTGCCCCGCGCGTCTGCTTATTTGAAGTTCCTGTGTACTGTCACTTGTAAAATCAGACGTTGTTTCACACAACCAGCAATTTGTCGGTTATCTGGGACCTTTGGTACACTGGAAAATCTATAGTGGAAATGATGAGCAACCTTAACAAGTTTTATAATATGTCCTCTTAGCATGTTTGTTATGTCATTGTCAACGGGGGATGGATTCTTCCTTCCTTCTTTCCTTTTAATATTACTTATGAGATTACTTCGGTGTCTATTACTAATTCCAACACTGGGAGTTTATGGCTTGGGGCTCATAATCCAAATTTTGAGTCATTTACTAAGCAGTTTTTCTCTACCTCGCATGTTGTTAGTTGGCACTCTTTTATCTGGCATAAAAGGTTTGCTCTCCATTTTTCTGCTTTTGCCTAGCTAGCTTTCAAGGGAGGCCTTAATATTGCTGACGTTCTAGCCCACATGAGATTATTATTTCTGCCACTTGCCCTTTCTATCTTTCAGATTGGGAATCCCATAACCACCTATTTTTTTAATGTGATTTTAGCTTTCTTTTCCCTTATTAAAGCTTTTCTTCCTTGGATGAGTGGTGTTCTTATGCATCTGAACATGCATCAAATTTTTGATAGTATCATGGAGTTGGATGTTAATGGCCACAAGAAATGTTTTTACTTACTATCCACTTGTGCGGTTATTTATCACATATGGAGAGCTAGAAACTATAGCATTTTTTGTGGATCCTTTGATTGCGAAGCCACAGTATCTACTAAAATCACGAAAGCTATCATTCATAAGGTTTTGAAATGGAAGAACTTTCAGGCTATTTAACACATGCTCTAGCTGTGTTTTTCTATTGGGAGGACATTATTCTATTTCTCCTCCTTAGATTGTTTTTGGCCCTTCAGTTGATGCTGCATTTGATTCCTCTCTGTTGCCTGGGGTGCTTTACTTTTTGAAGGACAATGATGAATGCTAGTGTTGACTGGCCGCCTCTTGAAAGGTCTTATGGTAACCAGAGGCTTTGTTTTTTTGTGGACAATCTATGATATTTTACATGGATACATGGGCACACGTTGTGATTTACATTTTGAGTCATTCAGAGCTTTTTCTTCCCTCCTTTTTGTCCATTAATGTTATTTTTTTTTAGCATCCAAATGGGTCACTTTTTTATTACAACGATTTGTCTCTTCAATGAAATGGGCTCTGCTCCTAATTTTCCAAAAACAAAAATCAATATTAAAACATATAAAAGAGATGTTACAACCTTATGCATGATAGACTATTCACTTGATTATAGAATAATCTTTCAGTATTTAAGATGTCAGAATTTGATAATTTTTTCTCATTTAATTAATCTCACTGTGACAATAGATTCAATAATAACTATGAGAGATCTAGATATTCTTTGGTCCTTCAGTTAATATACTAAAGTTTCTTGTTGCACTTCAAATATTTAATTTGAGCTCATTTAGATTTGATAGAATCACTATTTTATGGCATTAATTTTCTCAACAAGGTATATAGTTCGATTATAAGTTTGCTGAACTTAGAGTTTTAATGGTCTTTAATTTAACTCTAAAAGTTTTAAATTTAAATATGCATTGCGATTCATGCTTGATCAAGCTGACTTTTTATAATATATCACACACACACATAGTAGAAATTACATAAATATACTCGTTATTTATTTTCTTGTGAAAATATGCCAAAACGTTTATTTCAAATAAAATTTTTCTCACTTTATAAAAATAGAATTATAAAGGAGCATCGACCAAATAGTCACTCAAATTTCAAGCAAGAAGCTGCAAACTGGATATTATGGTAACACACAAGTGCATGTTTCATTTCAAGTAATAAATTGATAAAAAAGTATCCTTCCGTCATGGAATCAATTATTAACCTTAAAGGTTAAGAATTGATTTTTTTAGGTCACCTAATTTATATTATAAGTTGAATATATTTTATGAAGCAAGAATAAGTGAAACAACAGTTCTTTCTAAATATTTTCTTGTTTTAACATGAATCTAAATTTCTACAACCCTAATTTCCTTCTCAAGTATTTTCTCACGTAGTGACTAGGTCATAACAATATTATTTTTTCTCTTAGGAGTAGATGCCTTAAAGGACTTATCCGTGCTGTGACGCCCTAAAATCTAAATTGGAAACAATTCTATATTTTATCTTTTAATAATAATAACCAAACCTAACTAATTTCTTACTATAATAAAATATAACCAAAAATGAATCTATTGATTAATATATATATATATATATATATATATATATATATATATATATATATATATATATATATATATATATATATATATATATATTGTTAAAAATTATGTATAATACTTTGGAGCCATTTAGAGGCAACAACAGTCATCTCACACTTGAGCACAAAAGCAAAACTAAAAAGACTAATTATAGTGAAATTTGAGTAATCTTGTATCTAATCAGTCTCATATACACGATCCTCTTCTCTAACCTGAAATCATTAAAGCACATATATTAAGCTTAAAAAGTCTAGCAGGTCTACAAAACCCTAATATTAAACTCAAAGCATGAAAAAGAAGCATTATGTTTGAAATCATTTAGTTCATAATAGTAGCAGTCAATATAATCTTGAATCTATTTGTAAATAGTGAAATACATGTTGTAGCAATGAAATCTATAAAATAATATAGATGGATGTCAAAATAGTAAGGGTGTAAAAAAACATACTTAAATCATAAGTCGTAGCAATGTTATCTAAATAGTAGGGCAATTATATAAATCCATAAAGCAGAAGTATCTATGAAATCTGTTAGAAATTAAGAAATCATAAGTAGTCCTATCAATGAATCACAAAGGAATAAATAAAAGATATTTACTTATTCTATATCAGTATCGGTTCAATATATTAATCATATGCCTAGTAATAATAATTATGTGCTCCATAATAATAAATTAACAGTAGGTCAGTATAAGTAAATCAATAATAATAATAGTAATAGTAACAATAGATCAGTAATATTATTAGTAAAATATGTAGTAGTGGCAATAATAATAAATCTATATATATCTAAATAGTCATACAAAATAAGGAATTCTAGTATGCATTTTACTTTTCCAGTATCAATAATTAGTATCAGCGAATTAGTAATAGTTTGATTTTAGTAAACAGAGTTATTTCTCCTGCCCATGGACACAGTAATAATCTCTTTATAACTCCCAATCATTAATCGTGTGAATTAGTAGAAGAATACACAATAAATCACAATAGTTAAAGAAAATTCCATCATCTCACCATCTTATATCAGTATAAATTAGGTTCTAACCAACATCAGTAATAACTAGCCTTTACTTATTTTACACACACATTTATCATCTTATTGTATCACACTATTGTAAAAGTAATAACACCTAATATTACATAATCATATGCCCATATTTATTGATAATGCTTATATTAACAATATAATGATATCAAAATAGCCAAAATCACTACTCCTACAAATCATATAAAATGCAATAACTATCACTTAATTGGTGAAAATACAAAACTAACCAATCAAAATAATTAGAATAATCAATAATATAATATAAAAAAATATTCCGCGATAAAAGTTTATAAATTTAGAGAAAATATAATAAAAAATATTTTGGAAGAAATCAAATAATGGAAATCAAAATCTTAGAATGTAGAAGCATGATCAAAGTAACCTACAAATATTTGAAGCAATTTTGTAAAAGATATGAAGTGAACTGGTGGGTAGAAACATAACATTTTTCTTTCCTCTCTCCTCCTCTTCTATTTACTTCTTTCCTTCCTGTCCAAGTTATAGGTGAGGGATGGAGAGGAAATGGAATAGTAGATTTTATATTTAAAAATAAATAAAAACATATGTTAGTTGCTAGCATCATTGTTCTCAAGTGATCTAGAATCACAACACTACATGTAAAATAGTACTACACCATTGCACCAACAACAACGCTACCATGCTAGCTAAATTTAAAAAATTCCAAAGAATATTATCACCATGGAAATGAGCTACTCAGAGCTGTAGTACTACAGTCTAATTCAAAAATTTTAGATTTTTTTATTTCTTATTTTAAAATGCTTTTTTGATTATTTAGGTTGTTACAAAGATGATATATCATCTTTCATATTTCCCTCAAGAATTTGGGCACAAAACCTAGTTCAACACAAATTTATTCTAGAATAAATTATCATGAGAAAACTCAAAACTATTCAAAATAAAATCAAAAGTTTGTTAGAGGATCCAAATCAAACCTGTAATCAATTTTTATCAAACAGTCATGTAGTTCATCCAATTACACATCATTCAACTAAGCAATGAAATGAGGGTTATACTAATCAATCATTTAAAAAAAAGATCTTACAAATCAAAATCTTAAGTTATTGTAAGTCTTCCTAATACTATATGTTATACACTCATGGCATCACTAGAGTAGGCATTATCGATCCTTGTATGACGAACCCTCTCTGACTACCATTGACAGCTCTGTCATATGCTCTATTTATCAACCTTTCACTATATGCTCTTAATCATATGGTCCTCTATCCTTCATTCTACCTAGATTATCCTACTCTAAAATTATTCCTCCTCTATATCCTCTTTACGGTCAATCTACTACCTTGTGCTTATGCCATCCACATCAAAAATATCATCTTGTTAGAAGTTAACACTAATCTAAATGTCTCCTCCCTTAATGGATACATTCATTGTAGCTTTAGCTACTGATAGGAGTTCTCGATCCCCTCAAATCACTGGATCTACTCTTCTTATCACTAACATCTTTACTATCCTTACTTCATTCAGCTCTAGTTTTTCGCCTACTCACATTATACTTAGATGCAAGTGCTATCAAATTAGTCTTTATTAGTTTGACCCTTTCCACCAACTTAGAAAACTCCTAATTCTCATGCACTAATGAATGTCTCAACTCCAAGTTGAATCCTTGAAAAAATCTATAATACTTTTCTTCAGCAGTGGTAATCAAATGAGGAGCATGCTTAGCTAGTGTAGTAAACTTAACTTTATAATGTATTACTATTTTACATCCCTATTCAAATCTGATAAAGGCTTCCTGCATCTATCATTGGGTTGAAGGTGGTACAAACCACATTCTAAAAACTATATTAAATTCTTCTAAAGTAATCTATACATTAGTTTTCCCTAAAATTTCTTCTATCATTATCCTACCCACTATCTTTCTACTTCTCCTTCAAATGGAAAAATAAGTAATGGTACCTAAAAGTTTGTGAGGGTGGTTAAACCCTTAAGAACTAGCCCGAGGCTAACCAAGGTGGAGGGGGGGGGGGGGGGGGGGGGGGGGGGGGGGGTGAATTAGTAATTAAAAAAAAAAATTTAAGCAAAAATAAGATTTTGAAATCCTTATTGAATGTTTTAAAATAAACAAAATAGCTCTTTGATGTGGAGATAATTAATCAAACAAATCAGTAACTTTAACCACAAGATCATCCACAAGAAATTAAAGTACAAAAATTAAAATGCAATATAGTAAAAAGACAGAACACATCAGATTTTATAGTGGTTCGGTCAACTTGACCTACATCCACTCCCCGGAGTCTCCCCTCCATGTATTGCACTAAAACTTAGTGACTCTCCTTTTGTTTCCACAGCAAGGCAGAGAAGCCTATACAAAAACTCCTTTTCACCAACCCCGATGAGTTAGAGAACCCAAACTCCTTTTGCTTCCTCCTAAAGCAGGCAGAGAAACTAAACTCTTTTTGCTTCTTCCTGAAGAAGGTAGAGAACCTTACCTCCTTTTGCTTCCTACTGAAGCAAGCAAAAAATCTCGATCTTCTTACTGATGATCCTTCCCATAGAGCCACCAAGGAACAAGGGATGACGATTGGAGAAGGTGACGCAAATACTTGCTTAGAGCAACCTTTTTTAATACCTCACAAACTCCCCCTCACAAGATCCCGTCCCTCTCTCCCAAGCTCTCCCTCTCCTTCTCAAGACTCTTTCAAATCAGAACAACATACAAAGATATCAACATTAACAAATAAGAGATCTTAAATAGAAGGGCTCAAAAAATGCCCTAAATTTTAACTTACTATCAAAGATCATCTAGGATGATCTGTCGATCATCCTATATGATCAGTATAAAAATAATCATTTCAATCTGGACGATCTGGCTCTCCTGGATGATCAGAAGATAGAACTTGTATAGATCATCCAGGATGATGTGGTCATCATTCTGTACGATTAGTTCAAAACCACATTTTCGTCCAGTAGATAGTTCGGGTTATCCAGGAGAAGAGTCTGGATGATGTGTAAAGATATAACTGATCGTCCAGGATGATAAAGATATCGTCCTGTATGATTCGTTCAAAAATGTGCAATATCATCTGGCACATAATTTGGGTCATCTAGGAAAATTATGTTGGATGATTTAAATATAACTGATCGTTCAAGATGATAAGTCCATCATCCAATATGATTAATACAAATAAGGCCATATCGTCTAACATATAGTTCAGGACATCCAGTTGATTGAGGAGAAGTTTTACAGATCATCCTGGCTAATTATTAGATCATCCATGATGATATGATCGATCAATCAAATATTAATTACTCTCAATAATCACGTGACTAATTTAGGTATGAATGGTATGAATCATCAAGGATGATACGGGATCATCCAGGATAATTAGGGATCATCCAGGATGATTAGACACATAAAATCAATCTCCAAATCATACCTAAACATATTTGGCGGCTGAGTCTTTCTGAAGTAAGCATATCATCCAGGATGATGTGTGATCATCCAGGATGATTTACTTAATCAGGTTAACTTATTCCAGGTGCCCTAATTAGGGTTTTTGTTTTAAATGGATCATCCAAGACGATCTCACGATTGTCCAGGATGATATGATCAAAATAGAATAGGAACTCTAACTCACTAAAATTCTTCCTCTGAGTGTGTGTGTGCACGGTTACTTAGCTTGGGGATCCATCACATTACATTTGACTCAAGAAAGGGAAAATTACATCTGAATATAAACATACTCAATCTTGAGCTGGCTTGAATTACAATTGATCTTGTGGACCTGAAAGGTTAGGCAATTAAAATAAAAATAAGAATATTTATTATCATCAAAATTATAATTATTGAATCTAGATTTGCAACAATCTCGCCCTTTTTGATGATGGAAAATATTTATTAGATAATTTCCAATTAAGCAAATAAAACCAATAAAACACAGAGCAAAGAAAACTAAGCAATACAAATTCTACTAACACAAGCAAATAGTACAACAGTACTAAACAATAACAATACAAAATAGTACAACAACATAAAATACTAACAATATAACTCCCTCTTTTGACATCATAAAAAGGAGGAAGAAAACTAAACTGAGCAAAACATATGAAAGCATTGGTACAAGCGTCACACTAAGTAAACTAGTAGAAAGAAGGATCCTGATCAGGTGGAGGAGGGGGTGGTGGTGGCTGAAGAAGCTATGAAGGGTGGTGAACTGCACTCCAAACTAGGTCATATCCTAATCATGCTGCTATTATTATTGAACTACATAGGCATTAAAGTAATCAATATCCGTAGCATGCTGCTGCTCCTGTGCAACAGCATAAGAGTCAAACCTGGCCTCCCACTAGTCAAACCTCTCCACCAGCTGATCCAACTATGACTGTTGGAGGATAGAAACAAGTGTACGAATTTCCTCTTCTTCTGCTCCCTCAGCTTGCTCGTGCTCTGAATGGAGATGAGTGTTGTGAAGGCCATGGAAGGAGTTGTTTGTGTAGAAGAAGGGTTGATAATTTGGAGGGGTAGGATATTGAATATTTTACTTGGTTTTAAGGACATAAGTAATGAGGTGTCCTAGGGCCAAATTTGGTTTCCTCCTATATCTGGGATCCCTAATGCTAGTCAAGTGCTCAATGTATTGAAAGAGAAGATTAGTAGCATTGAATTCCCTATGAGTCATGATATAGTAGGTGGTGATAGAAAGTAAGGGAGTAATGTGAACCCGGTCACCAACCTTGGGAATTATAGAAATTCTGAGGACATGTTGGATGGTCCTAGCATCTTTAACCAATGAACTAGAGGCACATCATGGTAAGTGGCATTTGTGTTCCTTAGAACCTGATTAACCTTACTTCAGTTGAAATCAGGATCTGAGTTAATGAGATGAAGCTTTTCTCTAGTGGTAGAAAGTATAAGAAGTTCATGACAGTCCTGATAAGTGATCTCTATACGTCGTTTGGTTGCATAAGATTGAAGTGTAGTATAGGTAGAGTTGATTCAAAGACTGGCAAAGAATTTATATAAAAGTTTAGAGTGAAAAGAAGCTGCAAGGGTCAAAATGAAAGTAGGAGTAGTGTGGGCAAACAAATCTAACATTGGATAGGTCAGGGTACAGGGATTAACTGTCTTGGATGGTGTAATCCCTATAACTTTATAGTGAAGGTAGGCAGCCTTATCTACTGGATCAGTGAAGCAGGGATCCACATTTCCTATTGAGGAGCTTCCAATAAGTATCCTGGAGCATTTGCTATCGGCCATTGGTGAGCTTGACTGAAAGGAAGAAGGATATGAAGTGAGGAAGAAGATTGGAGTGAAGAAACCCTTAAACTTGTACTGGTTTTAAAGATTTACAAATATCAACCAGGACATTCGTGATATCATCAAGGATGATTTACAGCAATAATGTCAGCCTAGCCAATTAGTCAAAAAGGTGATCAGATCATCTAGAATGATAAAAAATCATCCAGGATGATTAGGCTCAAACTATCATCCTAAGGAGTCAAGCTGGATGACCTTTGATGAAAAGTATCATCCTGGATAATTAGGTGGATCGTCCAAGATGATGAGTGATTAATAAATTAGATGGGCTGAATTTAAGTCGTCCAATTATTGCCACATGGATCATCTTAGATAATTAGGTGTATCATCAAGGACGATCACCAATAATAGGTTCATATTAGCCATTGGGTGCATGATGGGGATGAGTTGATCATATCATCTAGGATGATGTGAGGATCATCTAGGATGATATAAATAAAAAATAAAAAATGAAGGATGGAGAGGAATGACCAGAGGATTCAAAAACAAAAAAAATAATAATGTCAAAGCAAAAAAAAAAAAAAAACCAGAAAGAATAAAACAAGGAAACAAACATAAAAACCAATTTAAAATAATATTTTTTTTGAATCAAACTGCTTTAATAAATCATAATTTTTTCTTAATTTTTAATTCAAAAGCCAATAAGAAGAAATTGATGAGCTAAAATTAAGAAAAGTTGGAAAATTAATTTTTGTAAACCCTACCACGGACACCTATAGGTTCAAATTCCTTTTAAGCAAAAAGCTAATTCAAAAGAAAGAAGTTAGATAAGAAACGTGATCCTTTCAGACTTCATTCTAGAAAAAATATCAGATAAAAAAGTATTGCAAATTAAAGAATCAGAAATCATGATTTTCACTCTCAAGTGTTTGAATATATTAAGTGGCACATGAATTCTTCTAAGAATTTTTAAAGATTTGAAAGAGGAGGAAGCTTATTTCTTTGTGGGCTTATTTTGTGCCTCTTTTTCAATTATTTGATGCACTTCACGTATCTTTTAATTTTTAATATACTTTATGTGTCCTTTCAATTTTTATTGGTGAACATTACGCATCTTTTTAGTGTTGGGCTCTTTTTGTGCCTCTTTTTTCAATTGATTGGCACACTTTGTGCATATTTTGCAAGCTTACTTTCTTTCAAAACCTCTAAAAGACTCTCAATTGTGAGATTATCTTCCTGATATAAGAGAAGAAAAAAAAACTCACTCTCTTAGATAAGGAAAAGTAATCCACAAAACATAATTATTCTCATAGGATAAATGCAACCACCTGATTAAGAAAACACGAAAGTGATTCAATGATTTGGAACACTACTCATATGAGATAGATTATTATAGAAAAATAAAAAGATCTTTATTTCAAAGTACAACCTTTTAATTTAAAAAAAAATTATTTAAAAAGAAAAATACACCATTAAAAGAGTTAGAAGAAGAGAAACAATTATCAATATTTCTTCCCTTTAACTATTTTAGAGAAGTTAACCACTGCTTACAAGCTTCTAAATAAAAACAAGGCAAAACTCTTATTTAGAAATCAAATTTATTAGCAGTAGTGAGCAGGGATCTAATTTTGAAGATAATAAATAGGAACTAAAAAATAAGAGGAAAGCACATAAAAAGAAATAACCAAATCAGATAAAGAACAACAACAAAGGAAAATCAACAGAAAATAAAAAGGAAATAGACAATCAAATCAAACAAAAGTAAAAGAAGAATAAAAAATAAATAATTCAGCATTTAGTAATCATCAAATTCATACATTTATGTCAATCACACCCAATCTAATCCTTAAGATGGTGAATGTGTTAAAGGCTAGTGGTTTAGTAAAGATGTCAGCCAGTTGGTTTTCAGTTGCTATATAGTGTAACTCAATATCTCCTTTGGTAACATGGTTCCTAATAAAGTAATGCCTTATATCAATGTTTTTGGTTTTTGAATGTTGGATAGGATTTTTAGAGATGTAGATGACACTAATGTTATCACATAGAATTAAAATTATGCCAACAGGTAATCCTAAATCCAGAATTTGTTGCTTCAACAAAAAGACTTGGGCTATACAACTTCCTAAGGTAATGTACTCAACTTTAGCAAGGAAAACTATAATAGAGTTTTATTTTCTACTAGACCAAGAGACTAAGGATTATCTTATGAATTGGCAAGTTTCAGAAGTGCTCTTTCTATCCACCCTACACCCTACAAAATCATAATCAGAATATCCAATAATTTCAAAAGTAGTGCAGTGCCTTGGATACTAGATTCCTATGTTTTGGGTCCCTAAGCGATATCTAAGGATTCTCTTAACTGTAGTCAGGTGAGATTCTTTAGGATCAGCTTGAAATCTATTATAGAGATAAACACTAAATATTATATCAGGTCAACTAGCAGTCAAGTAAAGCAGTGATCCAATTATTCCTATGTACTTCTTTTGATCAATAGATTTTCCATTTGAATTCTTATCTAGCTGGACACTTGAGCTCATGGGAGTATTTATTGGTTTGGCTATTTCATATTTCTTCAAGATATCCTTATTATACTTTAATTAATTAATAAAAGTTCCATCATCCATTTGCCTTATACTAAACCCCAAAAAGTAGGATAATTCTTCCATCATACTTATCTCAAACTCTTTACTAATTATTTTAGGAAAATTATTACATAAATTTTTATCAAAAGATTCAAAAAGTATATGATCAATATAGATTTGGACAATGAGTAAATCATCTCCTACTTTTTTTAGAAAAAGGGTGGTGTCTACACCCCTTAACAAACTTCCTTTCCAGTAGGAATGTGTTAAGCCTCTCATATCATGCTCTGGGTGCCTATTTTAATCCATATAAGGCCTTTTTTAATTTGTAAATATGATTTGGAAATTGAGAATTCTCAAAAGCTGGGGGTTGCTCTACAAACACATCTTTTTTTATTATCCCATTTAAAAAGGCACTCTTGACATCCATTTGGAAAAACTTAAATCTCTTATAATAGGCAAAGGCTAGTAGCACTCTAATGGCTTCCAATCTAGCTACAAGGGAAAAGGTCTCCTCAAAATCGATCCCTTCTATTTGGTTATACACCTTAGCCACCAATCTTGCCTTATTCCTAACTACCATACTAGAATCATCCATTTTATTCTTAAAGACCCATTTGGTTCCTACTACACTTTAATTCTTGGGTCTTTTTACTAACTCCCAGACATCATTCCTCATAAATTGGTTAAGTTCTTCTTGCATAGCCAAGATCCAAAATTTATCAAAAAGGGCTTGATTGATGTTGGTGGATTCAGTTATTAAGATAAAGGTAGAGTAGTTTACTTTATTTCTATGTCCATGCCTAGTTCTAACACCTTCAGAAGGGTCTCCTAAGATCAGTTCTTTAGGATGACTCGAAGAATATCTCCATTCTCTAGGAAAAGTGTTTTGAGGTTCTACCCTTTCCTCCAAATTTATAGTTTCTACACCTTGGGCAATCTTACCTACTCCATCAGTATTTTGAGGCTCTACCATTTTCTTTAGATTTATAGTTTCTACTCCTTAGGTAATCTCTCCTATTTCATCCTCTTCCTCAGCTCTAGGCTTCTTAGGATCAGATTCATCAAACACTACATGAGTAATCTCCTCCACCACCAAAGTTCTTTTGTTAAACACTCTAAAGGATTTCCCCGCACTTAAACATCCTAAGAACACTCCTTCATCAGATTTTGGGTCAAATTTTCCTAAGAGTGATATCCCATTATTAAGAATAAAGACTGTACAGCCAAAGACATAGAGGTAAGAAAGGTTTGGTGTTCTACCCTTAATGATCTTATAGGGTGTCTTATTCAGTTTGGATCTAACATTCACTTTATTCAACACATAATAGGCTGTGTTCATCGCTTCTGCCCAAAAGTATTTTGGAAGTAAATACTTAGCAAGCATGGCTCTAGCGGCTTCTACTAAGGTCATATTCTTTCTTTTAGCTATCCCATTCTGCTGATGGATCCTAGGAGCTGAAAAGTTATGACTAATTCCTTGCTCCTCATAGAAAGTTCCAAATCTCACATTTTCAAACTCTCCACCATGATCACTTTGGATGGTCAAGATCTCACAACCTAGCTTCTTTAAAATCCAAGTGGAGAAAAATTTGAATTCATTTAATGACTCACTTTTATGTGACAGAAATCTAATCCAAGTGAACATCGAGTAGTCATCGATAATCACAAATCCATAGACTTTTTTCGCTAAGCTGGCAGTGCTAATGGGTCCAAATAAATCCATGTGAAGGACTTCTAAAGGTCTATAGGTACTAATGTCCTTAATGGAATGGAAAGAGGATTGGACTTATTTCCCTAGTTGACAGGCATCATACAGGTGGTCCTTAGTGAACTTAAGCTTGGGGGCACCTCTAACTAAGACTTTTTGGGTTACTCTTCTAAGGGTTTTCATGGTGACATGACATAATCTCCTATTCCACAACCAAGACTCATCAGTAATAATTTTTAGGCAAAATGAAGTAGCACACTCAATGTTATTTAAATCAAGCATATAGACATTATTGATCGCTTTTCCCTATAAAATAGTGTTTTATTTAAGCTGATAATGCAAGTGTTTGCCAAAAATTTTATGCTAAACCCTTTCTCACAGAGTTGATTGATGCTGAGCAAGTTATGTTTCAATCCATCTACAAGAAAGATATTTTCAATTAAAAGGTTCTTGGAGTTTCTGATTATACCTACGCCCATCACTTTCCTGGTGGTATTGTCTCCAAGAGTAACCTTGCCTCCGGCCATGGCCTCTAGTGAAATGAATTGACATACATCTCCAATCATATGCCTTGAACATCCACTGTCTAGGTACTACATACTCTCATAAGATCTTGTGTGAGAGCACACCTACAAAATCATCAAATGTGATATTTACGAGCCCAACAAGTTTGGGTCCCTTCTTATGGAAAGAAGAATTTAATGCATGTGTGTTATGCCGTGAATCATATAATTTGGGTTTTCACATCCAATGTGTACTATGATGAACAGTGCAAGTGTGAGAGATATATCCTAATATGCCACAAGAGAAATATCTAATGCCAGGAAAATGGTTAACTAATTCTATATGGGTGATAGTGCCTCTTCCTAGGTTTGGATGATGCATACTTTGATGATTATGTATGAAACTCTTTAAGTGATGGTGGTTGTTTATTTTTCATAAAAGTAGTTAATTCAGTGTCAAAAAATTTATTTGAACTTTCAAGAATTGAATTTTCCACTCTCAATGCATACTCCCTACTCTCTATATCAAATGCATGAGTTTCTAATTCCTTAAATGCAATTTCTAATTCAACATATGATATTTTTAATGAATCATACTTAATAATTAAATCAGAATGCTTTTTATTTAACTCATCAAATTTATTAAGTAATGACATGTGATTGCTATCAAGTGTAGAATGATCTTTAAGTAAAACTTCATACACTTTTTGCAGGTTTAATAATTTTAATTTCAGGCTAGCAAACGATTTCTTAAATTTTCTATATGATGAATATATTTTCTTAGAAACATCAAGTAATTGATTGTAGGTTAATTCGCATACCTCTTCTTGGTCAGAATGACCAAGATGTTCATCTGCCATCAAACATATATTTGTAGTCTCCTCTTCAGCTTTAGTCTCAGAGGAGATAGATGTAGAATCTACCCAGAAAGCCTTTTGAATCTGGTTCTTATCCTTCCTAAACTTGGGTTTCTCCTCACCCTTCTCCTTGATTGGGTGAGCCTTAAGTGTAGGATAATCAGCTTTCACATGTCCTGGCTTCCTGCATTCAAAGAAAACTGTATCAAAAAAACTTTTAGAATTTTTGCTATTCTTATCTTTGTTCCATTTCTGATGGTGCTTTTGTTTCTTCCTTAGAAAGCTTTTGAATTTCCTAGTAATTAGGGTGACATCATCACTTCAGACCTAGAAGAATTAATATCCATATCATTAGCCTTCAGCGCCACAGTTTTTTCCTTCTTTTTCTCACATGCATCAAGTTATCTTGGTTCACTCCTTGCTCATAAGCAATGAGTGATCTAAGTAAGTTATCAATAGAATAAGTATTCAAATCCTTGGATTCATTGATCACAAATCTTAACATCATAGGAAGAAGGTAAACATCTCAAAATTTTGTTAACTTTCTCATAGTTAGTGAGTTCTCTTCCTAAGCCATGCAGGGAGTTGATAATTTGTGTAAACCTAGTATACAGTTCAGGTATTGACTCACTAGGTTCATGCGAAACAGTTTATAGTTATGAAGCAAGATATTTAACCTAGATTGCTTAACTTCAGTTGTGCCTTCATAAGTGATACACAATATATCCTTGATTTCTTTACCAATTGTATAAGTTGAGACATGCATGTAATCTTCAGATTGTAGTGTATAGAAAAAATAATTTAAATATTTTGCATTAAGTTGTGCTAAATCCTTATCATTAAGAGTCCATTTAGTAAAAATGAAGTTTAGTTTTAACACCATTATCAAGTCTATAAGGTGCAGTATAACCATTTTTAACAAGCATCCACATGGGATAATCGATCAATTGCAAAAGGTGGACATACAAGTTTTCTAAAAATTAAAAGGTATGCTATCAAACAAGGGTGGTCGGGTAATGGAATGCCCTTTTTCTGTGTTTTGGTTACCAAAGTTAGCCATGGATCAAAATTCAAAAGATATTTAAAACCTAATTTTTGAATCTCGCCCTGATACTACTTGCAAGTTCTTGAAAGTGGTTAAACCCTTAAGATTTAGCCTAAGGCTAACCAAGAGGGGGTGTGAATTGGTAGTTTTAAAAAAATCTTAAGCAAAAATAAGATTTTGAAATCCTTTTTAAATATTTTAAAATAAACATAATAGCTCTTTGATATGGAGATGATTAATCAAACAAATCTGTAACTTTAACCACACGATCATCCATAATAAATTAAATTATAAAAATTAAAATGCAGAATAGGAAAAAGAAAGAACACACCAGATTTTATAGTGGTTCAGTCAACTTGACCTACATCCACTCCCTGAAGTCTCCCCTCCAGGTTTTACACTAAAACTCAGTGACTCTCCTTTTGTTCCCACAGTAAGGTGGAGAAGCCTTTACAAAAAATCCTTTTCACCAACCTTGGCGAGGCAGAGAATGTAAACTCCTTTTACTTCTTCCTGAAGCAGACAGAGAACCTAAACTCCTTTTGCTTGCTCCTGAAGCAGACAGAGAACCTTACCTTCTTTTGATTTCTGTTGAAGCAGGCAGAGAACCTCGATCTTCTTGCTGATGATCCTTCCTATAGAGCCACCAAGGAATATGGGAAGATGGTTGGAGAAGGTGACTCGAATCTTCATTTGGACCAACCTTTGTGAACACCTCACAAACTCCCCCCCTCACTAGATCCTCTCCCTCTCTCCCAAGCTCTCCCTCTCCTTCTCAAGACTCTCTCAAATCAGGACAACAGGCAAAGATATCAACATTAACAAATAAGAGATCTTAAATAGAAGGGCTAAAAAAAGCCCTAAATTTCAATTTACCGTCAAAGATCATCCAAGATGATCTGTCGATCGTCCTGCACAATCTGTACAAAAATAGTCATTTTAGTCTGGACGATCTGGCTCTCCTGGATGATCAGAAGACAAGACTTATATAGATTGTCTAGGGTGATGTGCTCATCATCCTGTACGATTAGTTCAAAACTATATTTTTGTCTAGTTGATAGTTTAGGTCATCCAGGAGAAGAGTCTGGATGATGTGTAAAAATATAATTGATCATCCAGGATGATAAGGATATCGTCCTGTATGATTTGTTCAAAAATGTACAATATCGTTCGGCACATAGTTCGGGTCATCTAGGAAAACTATGTTGGACAATTTAAATATAACTGATCATCTAGGATGATAAGTCTATCATCCTATACGATTAGTATAAATAAGGCCATATTGTCCAACACATAATTCGGGATGTCTAGCTAATTGAGGAGAAGTTTTATAGATCGTCCTGGCCAATTATTAGATCATCCAAGATGATATGATCATTCAATCAAACATTAATTACTCTTTTTAATCACCTGACTAATTTAGGTATGAATGGTATGAATCATCCATGATGATACGGGATTGTCCAGGATGATATGGGTTCATCCTGGATGATTAGACACATAAAATCAATCTCCAAATCATACCTAAACATGTTTGGCAACTTAGTCTTTCTAAAGTAAGCATATCATCCACGATGATGTGTGATCGTCGAAGATGATTTACTTAATCAGGTTAACTTATCCCAGGTGCCCTAATTTGGGTTTCTATTTTGAATGGATCATCCAGGACAATCTCACGATCATCTAGGATGATATGATCAAAATAGAACAGGAACTCTAACTCACTAAAATTCTTCCCCTGACTGTGTGTATGCAAGGTTACAGCTTGGGGATCCATCATATTATATTTGACTCAAGAAAGGGAAAATTACATTTGAATACAAACAGACCCGATCTTGAGCTGGCTTGAATTGTAATTGATCTTGTGGACCTGAAAGGTTAGGCAATTAAAATAGAAATAGGACTATTTGTTATCATCAAAATTATAATCCTTGAATCTAGATTTGTAACAGTTCCTTCTGATTCTTTGGGCACTACATACTTTTAAAACTCTTCTCTATTCTCAATAGCCAATCTTATATAGGTTGGGGCCATTTAGCTCCTTTAAATAGCGGGGGATTCAATTTATGAAATGTCTATAGATGCTCATCTCACTCTTCTTCCTTACATCCAACTAGCTTACTCTATATATTTCCTATTACCTGCGCTATAATATTAGCCAGCTACATAAAACTATCTAACGGTACTGGAGGTCTGGAGTTGCACTTTATTGTTCTTTCGGTATATTTTACTCTGGTAGATCCATTTTATCTTTTCACTTGTACAAATCTATCCAATCTGAGCAATTCAAACATGCATAAAATTAACTATACAAAATAATGCATCTTAATCTACCCAGTCTTACCTGAATTATAGTTAATTCCTACAGCTCTAGTAATATATCAATTCTTTTAACAACTATACTATGATTCCAAGTTTGCCCCAAGATCTAAATTAGAAAGTATTATATTTTTTATCCTTTAATAATAATAATCAGAGCTAACTAATTTTATTTAATAATAAAATAATGGTATAAATGAATCTATTGATCAAAAAATTTGTATATATATATATATATATATATATATATATATATATATATATATATATATATATATATATATATATATATTCATTTTCCAAAAAATCATGTATACTTCCTAGGAGTCATTTAGATATAACAACAATTATCCCACTCCTAAGCACAAAAGAAAAACTAAAAAGGCAAATTATAATGAAACCTGAGGAATTATATATCTGATCAGTCTAAGCCTTCTAATCCTCTTCCCTTACTTGAAATTATTAAACCACATATATTAACCTTAAAAAGTCTAATAGGTCAACAAAACCTTGTTATTGAACTCAAAACAAATAAAAATATAATATGTATTTAATCATTCAGTTCATAATAATTATAATCGATACGATCATGAAGCTTTGCAAAAGTAGTAAAATGCATGTTGTAGTAGCGAAATCTAAAAAATAATATAGTATGGATATTGAAATAGTGAAGCTCTAAATAATCATTTATAAATTATAAGTTATAGCAGTGTTATCCAAAAATTAAGAAAATATAATAAATCTATAAAGTAGAAGTATCTATGAAATCTATTAAAAATTTAAAAATCATAAGTGATACTATAAATGAATTGTATAAAAATATATACATTATGTTCAATTATTATATATCAGCATCAATTCATTATCTTAATCACATGCTCAATAGCAATCATCATGTACTCTATAATAGTAAATTATCAATAGGTTAAAAGTAGTAAATCAATAATAATAATAATAATAAAAGCAAATCAATATTAATATCAATAAATCTGTAGTAGTAAAAGTAACAGTAAATCTATGCATATCCAAGTAGTCATGTTTGTTGCAATCCAGGATCTCAAGATTGTGATTTTGATGATAACAAATATTATTGATTATTACTTTATTTTTTCTAGTACCAGTATTTTATATTTATTTTTGTGTACACTAAAGTTTCATGTATATTATACACAGTGTAATAAAGGATCAAGACTCAAGATTGGGTATGTAGGGTGATGTTTACAAGAGTTTGTAATTTTCATTTCTTTATTCTATATTTTTTGAGACAGTCTTAAAAGGGTGTATGCTAGCTTAGCAACCATATGCACACATGCGGGGTAGTGAAAATATGAATTTTAGATTTACTAAAGTTCATACTGCATGATTTAGATCATACTATATGATCAGTTATTCAAAAAAATAATTAAAATAGCTAATTGAGTAATTAATATTTTTAAATAATCATATTATATGACCTTGATCATACAGGACGATAATTTTAAATTAAAATCTTAGCTGCTAATCAGATTTAGGTAAGTGTTTAAATTTTTATTTTTAAACAAATCATATTGTACAAACATGTTCATAATATATGATATTTAAAATTATACCTAAATTAATCTACATAATTAGTCAATCAAATTAAGGTTTAATTAATAAATTAGATCGTATAGTTTAATGCTGATCGTACTAAATGATTGATAGAGATGAATTTTGATTGTCCCAGGGATCGTCCTAGATGAACCTTGATTTATTGAACTAATCATATAGTATGATACCAATTGTAATGGATGATTGATAAAGATGATGTTTGATCATTCTGGAGATCAGCCAAGATGAACTTGAGTAATATGTACTAATCATATTGTATAATCTATTGATCATACTAGAGTTTGTTCTTTATATAGAATAAATAAGGATTTTTGAACCAATCGTATTGTACAATCCCTGATTGTAAGGTATGAACAGAGTTGGCTAACTTAAATTTTAGGATTATTTTGAGCCTTCATTTAAACATCATCCCTAATACTCTTAGGGAATCTTTTATAGCTTTTTTTGAGGGAGAGCTTTTGTGAGAAGAGTTTAAAGAGGGAGAATTGCCTTGGGAGAGTGAGAGAGACATGTGAGGTCTTGAGGGAGAAAATTCTTATGGGAATAAGAGAGTGTTCACAAAGGGTTTCTATACATGGTTGCTCTGTGATTGTGCACCTTTTTTCTCCAAGGTTAGTATATTTGCTTGAGGGAAATAGATGGAAAAGTCTCTTTGTGGAAAGGATCTTACTGCTCTATCACACTAAGAAGGTGAAAGGGATTCGTCTACTCCACCATATCGAGGAGGTGAAAGGGATTCGGCTACTCTGTTGCACCAAGTAGGTGAAAGAGATTTAGCTATTCTGCCACATCAAGTAAGTGAAAGGAATTCAGCTTCTCCACTGCACCAAGGAGGTGGAAGGGATTTGTAGGGGCTTCTCTGTATTACTGTGGAGATGAAAGAAGAGTCACTAAGTTTTTAGTGCAATTCTTGAAGTGGAATACTCCGAGGTGTTAATGTAGGTCGAGGTTGACCGAACTAGTATAAATCTCTAGTGTGTTTATTCTTGGTTTTAGCTTTTACTTTTAACATTTTATTTCTTATGTTTTACATATTATAAATTTTTTTATTTGTGAGTTTTGCTTTGTATTAAAGGAATATCTTAATTTTTCTCAAAAAAAAAAAAATAGTAATAAAAAATAAAAATATTTTTCTTTGCAATTTTTAAAAAAATCAAATAAAGTTTTTTTATGAGATCCAGGTTGTCATATTTTTTTTCATTAAAATATAAGCTTTCAAAAAGGATAATTTTTGAAGGGAATTTTTTTAAAACACTAATGCACTTTCTCTCTTAGTGTGCACTTATAGTTTAAATTGGTCTAACAACTCACATTTGAACTTTCAATTGGAATCAGAGCGGGTCTCAAATTAGTGATTTAAAAATCCTTGAGAAAAAGACGCATGGCACACCCAGGGAATAAAATACTATGAAGGGTTATCAATAAACTATCCACCATTATTTGATCACATTCTCTTTGATTTTTGGAAAATTAGTATGTCTACATTCCAATAATCGATTGACTTTCTCATTTGGCATATGATACAAGAAAATATTCTACACCCTCTAGAATTGTGAACGGTTTCAAAACTGAAATACTTTTTAAAGAATGGAGCAATGAGGATAGAGATTATGCCCAAATTAATGCAAAATATTTAAATTATTTTTTTTGTGCACTTAAATTATAAGACTATATGAGAGTCATTACCTATATAACTAGAAAGGAAATATGATGCATTACTTATGAGGGTACAAATGGGGTCAAATAATCTCATTTAAACTTACTATTGCATGATTATAAACTTTTTCACATGAAACTAAATGATACTATCTTTGGCATGATTATTATTACATAATTACTACGATAGTGATATCACTGCATGCTTTAGGTAGAAAACTATCAAATTCTGAAAAGGTTAACAAAATACTTAATTGTCTGCCTAATAATTTTGACACAAAGATCACTGTTATATGTAAATCAAAAGACTTAAATGTTTACTCAATTGATAATATGCTTGGCTCTCTTATTGCCTATGAATAAAAAATAAGCCAAATATTATAGAATATAAGAGAGAAAATGAAGGAGAAGACCGTGGCAGAAATGAACAGTGACTCAAATAATAATACTTAGAATCAAGTGGCAATGATGATATAACCCTTATGACAAGGCAAATTAAAAACTTCTTAAAGTAAAAATAGAAGCTACATTTTGTAAAGGGCAAAGGTAAGGGAGGTAAATTCAATAAAAGTTCATATGATGTAATTTGCTTTGAATGTAGGAAGCCAGAGAATTTATGGTTTGATTGTCTCAACCTAAAAACCCACCCTACTAAAGAGAAGGGTGAAGAAAAGACTAATTTCAAAAAGGTGAAGCATAGAATACATAAGGCTTTTTAGGTAGATTCAACCTTAGACTCTTCAGAACAAGAACAATAAGAACAACAAGAACCAAAGGAGGAGGTAACAAACGTATGTTTAATGGAAGATAACTCTATTATTAACTCCAACCAGGAAGATGGATGCTTACACAAATGGCCTAGTGAAAGTATGTCATGCCTAGACAATGGGTGTTTAAGACATAGATGTAAGACAAAAAATAATTCATCACGTTAGAGGGCCCCAGGGAAGGAGGCAAGATAATACTGGGTGATAATACCACTAGAAAAGCGATGGTCTTAAGTATGATTAGAAATTCAAAAAAATTTATTATTGAAATTATTCTTTTAATAGATGGATTAAAACATAATTTGTGTAGTATTAGTCAGCTTTGTGATAAGGGACTTAATATAAAATTTCCTTCTATTAAATGCATGATTAATTTGAATGAAAAAAAGTTTTAGAAGGAAAAAGGATAAATAATGTTTACATGCTTTATTTGTCTTGTATTGATAATATAAATACTCTTTATTTTAAAACTTTTATTGATGAATCATGGCTATGACATAGGAAACTATGCAAAAATGCATGAAAACCCTTAGATAGTTATCTTAGAAAGATCTAGTTAGAGGCATACCCAAGTTAGACTTTTTTAAGGACTAACTCTATAATGCTTGCTAATTAGAAAAATAATTTAAGTCTTCTTTTCACTATATTTAGGACATGACCACCACTAGACAACCAGAAATCTTGCATATAGATTTGTTTGGTCCTATTAGTACAACCAACTTAGGTGGAAAAAATTTTAGATATATGATTGTTGATGAGTATTCTAGATTTACCTGGTCTACATTTTTAGCACACAAAAGTGAAACTTGTAAGGAATTTCAAGTTTTCTCCACATGGATTCAAAGAAAATTAGGAGTTATGATTTCTATAGTCCATAGTGATCATAGTGGGGAATTTAAAAATATAAAATTTGAATATTTTTGTGAGGAGTTTGGAATTGAGCATAATTTTTTTGCTCCAAGAACCCCTTAGTAAAATGGCATAGATGAAAGAAACAATAGAATATTAATTGAAGCTACTAGAGCAATGTTGGTTGAATATTCCCTCCCTAGATATTTTTGGGTAGAAATAGTGAATACTACTTGTTATATTTTGAATAGGTTGAATATTAGGTCAAAATTAAATAAGACACCTTATGAGTTGCTTAAGGGTAGGACACCCAATCTTTGACATCTTCATGTCTTTATGTGTAAATGGTTTATCCTTATCAATAGAACATCTCCAAAATAAAAGCTTAGTGTTTATCTATGAGTTAGAATCCAAGAGAATGTAAAAGAATCCCATATGACTACAATTAAAAGAATTCTTAGATACCTTATGGGAACCCAAAACATAGTTATATGGTATCCCAAGTATAGCTCTTTATTTGAAATTATATAATATTCAGACTCAGACTTTGTAGGGTGTAGAATAAATAAAAAAAGTACTTTTAACACTTGCCAATTCATAGGGTAATCATTACTTTCCTAGTCCAGTAGAAAGAAAAATTAAGTAGCCATATCCAATGTTCAAGTAGAATACATAGTTGTAGAAAGCTGTATTGTTCAAGTCTTATGGCTAAAACAACAAATACTTAACCTTGGACTCTCAGTAGGCACTATACCTATCATGTGTAAGAACACTAGTGCTATCTACATTTCCAAAAATTTAATTCAACATTCTCGCACTAAGGATATAAACATCCGACTTCATTTTATTAGAGGCCATACAACCAAAGGAGATATAGAATTGCATCATATAGTGACTAAAAATTAATTGGTAGACAATTTAACAAACCCCTAAATTATGATACATTTAGTACACTTAGGACTAGACTAGGTATCATTGACATTCTTGCTTGATTTGGGGTAGAAATGTGATCAAAATATCTATAGTTATATGTTTGTTGTGTTTTATTTTGTTATGTTTCTTGATCTTTTTTTTTACTTATTTGATTGATTTATTTGCTTGATGCTGGTAGTTAGTAAAAGCTTTCCCTGATCATCACTTGCAAAATAAGTTTAAAAGAATAAAAAATAATATTAAAAAAAATTTAAAAAATATTCACATCGTACTATACGAACCACTTTCATACTATATGGTCAGCACCACACTGAACATCCACTCCATTCATGCAATAAATGGCCTAGATTTGATCAATTATTAATGATCATATTGTATGATGACCTCTTCATGCTGCATGATCCACATGTTAATGTGAGAACTTTTTTAATTCTTTATTTATATTTTACGGATTTTTTTGATTAAATCTGCATAGTTAGACATTATATCGCCCCGAAGGGTGGACTAATTTCCTTCTATCAATTTGAAAGAAAGAAAACTATGATCTATTTTTCTAATTAGATGCGGCATAGGGAATATATAATTCATCCAGAAGGATGAAAGGCATATTATCAGATCGTTCCAATTAGAGAAATAAATCATTAATTTATTTCCATAATCAATAATAGACGATATTTGATCCACTGTAAAAGCAAATCAAATATTCACCCATCTTTTGATTATGAAATTAAATTTAAAATATAGATATGGCAAAGTTTGTGTTCACAGATTTTTCTCTTACCTCAGAAAGGAAACTAAAGTAGGGTTTATTTTATTCTGAGATCTAGACTCCCTATAAGGGCAAGCCCCTATAGTTAATTATATCTCCTAAGAGAATACACTTAATTTAAATGAAGACTAAATAGTTTTAAAATACATACAAGTTTAAAGAAATATTTGGGCTAATTAAATTTCAAAACACAGGTTTAGATTATAAATTCTATCACTGAATTTTAGAATATTTAGATTTGAATTAAAGAAAGAAAGTGCATAGAAGAGTGTATATAATATGGACTTATTACTTGCCTAAAATGAGCTGCCAGCTAATAATCCTAATCACAACAATTGCTAATGAATGCAAGATTAAGAAAGCTTTATTCTAAGAATCATAAAAATTTGTTAAAGAATTTAAATCAGATGCAATGTAATATGCTTAAAAAAAATGAAAATCTACATGTATAATTATGATGCATGAATAATAATATATATAAAAGAGTTAATTTTATTAATATAAAATTTATAAAGTATAACCCGAGGTCTGCAGTAAAGTAATGGTAGCTAGGCCCCACCAACAACAAACCTAGATTTTAAATCTATCAAAATATATAGAATCAAATACAACTGCTTATTATCTTCAAGCTCCAAGTCTTTTGTGGAGTTCCAAAAAGGATATCCCCTTTGAAAGGTACATTACTTTTTGGAGCCACACATGTATATGTATAAGTAGTTATCTTTAATTCTTTTACAACTCGGGACATAATACAACTCGAACTATATATAGGAAATCTATGAAATTTAAATTTACAAACTTATTTATATATACATCATCCTTAGGAACATTTTACTTTGTAGGAATTTAAAAGCAGGAAATAAAATGTATATATGAAAGTGCATTGTTAGTAATTATACGTACAGGAAAGTAAAGAAAGTAATGTACACGACCCTCACTCATTCATTCCACTTTCTAGTGCACAGATAAAAAATAGATATGATACACTATAATTTGCAAAAGAGTAAGCGAACACATATAGGTGCTCTCTCAAAAAGACACCCGCAATCAAATCACAAAATCCATCGACCTAATATAGGCTAGAGTTGGTTATCCCAACAAACCATCTAAGTGTGGGAAGGAGATCATGTAGCTTTTATATCTCCTATAAGGATTTATTATTTAAATTGCATGCATTTTAAGGTTTATCCATTAAAGGCTGAAAGGGGTTTTGATTAAAGTTTAAATGATTTATATTTGACTTTTAAATTATACAATATTTAAAGGTTAGAGTTGTTGATTTAGTTTTGAAGAACTTATAGATTGATAACTCCCAAAGTGCAAGGAGTTATCAATTTATAAGTCCTAAGACTTTCAAAATGAACACCCATCCTCTATGCAGGATAGGTAACCATATGAGAACCTCATCTCTACAACACTTAACTTAGTATTATGCTTCTCTTTTAATGGCCAACATTCAGCACCATAAAGCATTGCAGGTTTCACTACCATCTTATAGAATTTTCCCTTAAGTTTGAGGGGGACTTTTCTATCACACAATAAGCCCGATGCATTCCTCCACTTCAACCATCCAACTTGAATTCTACTGATAATATCCCCATCTATTTCACCATCACTCTGAACAATAGATCCAAGATATCTAAAACGTGTACTCTTATTAATGAATTGATTGTCCAAAGTCATAATCCCCTCACTAGGTCTATTATTACTAAAATTACACTCCATATATTCCATTTTAGATCTACTCAAGAGAAAATCTTTAGACTCTAAGGTTGACTTCCAAGATTCAATTTTACCTTCAACTCCCTCTCTAGTCTTATGACCAAGAAGAATATCATCAGTAAAAAGCATACACCAAGGTACATCCTCTTGGAAATGTCTAGTGAGAATATCCATCACTAAATTAAAAAGATATGGGCTTAAGGCTGATCCTTGATGTAATCCAACCAAAATAGGGAAATACTTGGTCAAACCACCTTGTATTTAAACACAAGTAATAGCTCCTGCATACATATCTTTAATGATTTGAATATAAGTGTTATTAACTCCTTTCTTTTTAAGAACTCTCCATAGCACTTCTCTTAGAACTTTATCATATGCTTTTTCTAAATCAATAAATATCATATGTAAATCCTCCTTATTCTCTCTATATTTCTCCATCAAACCTCTTAATAAATGTATGGCTTCTATAGTAGACCTACCTGGTATGAATCCAAATTGATTTTGAGAAACATTAGTATCACGCCATAACCTACGCTCCATAAGTCATTCCCATAGTTTTAAAGTATGACACATTAACTTAATTCCTCTATAATTAGCACAATCTTGTGCATCACCTTTATTCTTAAAAATAGGGATTAACACACTCATTCTTCACTCATCTGGCATCTTTTTAGTCTTCAAAATAGTATTAAAAGTTTAGTAAGCCAAGAAATTCCTTCATCTCCTAAGCATTTCCACACCTCTATTGGAATATCATAAGGTCTAACAGCTTTTGCACCCTTCACTTTCTTTAAAGCCTCTCTAATTTCAGTTTTACTAATACACTGATAAAAATAGAAATCTTTATTTTTGTTTAGGGTGCTTAGGTCACTACAGTAAATTATATTTTCATATTCTTTATTAAAAAGTTTAGCAAAATATCTCATCCATCTTTGTTTAATAGCATCTTCTAAGAAAAGTACTTTTTAATCTTCATTCTTAATACACTTCACTTGAACTAAATACTTACTGCTACTATCTCTTTATTTGACTAATTTATACATATATCTTTCTCCCTCCTTTGTATCTAATCTATTATATAAATCACTAAAAGCTAAGCTCTATGCATCGCATATTGCTTTCTTAGATTCCTTACGCGCCTCTATATATATTTCCCAATTATCAAAAATTTTATAATTAAACCAATTTTTATAACAAATCTTCTTATTTTTAATCTTTTCTTGCACATTTGGATTCCACCACCAACTATTTTTATGGTTAGGAGCTTTTTCCTTTGAAACTCCAAGCACATCTTTTGCAATATTCTTAATATCACTAGCCACGTTTTCCCACATAACATTAGCATCCTCATGCACTGATAAAATCTTAAGATCTAAAACCGTACTCTCAAAAATATTTTTGTTAATATTCTTTAAATGCCCCCATCTAATCCTAGAATATCATTTTACTTTATTTTTTATTTTTTGCCCCATTATCTTAAGTCTAAAACTAATAAACGATATTGGGTAAATAAATTTTCCCTTGGAATAACTTTACAATTTTTGCAATCTAAATGATCTAATTTTTTATAAGAAAATAATCAATCTGAGTTGTACCATATCCATTTTTATAAGTAATGAGATGCTCATTCGTTTTCTTAAATAAGGTATTAGTGATTAAAAAATTATAAGATTGACAAAAATCTAATATGGACTTACCCACTTCATTTGTCGTTCCAAACCCATGGCCACCATGAATGCTTTTAAAATTGTTAACCTCTCTACCAACATGTCCATTTAAATCTCCTCCAATAAAAACTCTTTCTTTAAGAGGTATCTTTTGTATTAATTCTTCTAAGTCATTCCAAAATTTTAATTTTGAACCCATATCCAAACCCACTTGAGGAGCATAAGCACTTATAATGTTAATAATCTTAGCATCAACAACAATCTTTAAAGATATAATTCTATCTCCAATTCTATTAATATTTATAATATTATTCTTTAAACTCTTATCTAAAATCACACCTATAATATTTCTAGTATGACTCCTACTCGAATACCAAAGTTTAAATCCTAAACTAGCAATCTCCTTAGCCTTCTCTCCAACCCTTTTAGTTTCCTGAATGCACAGAATATTTATCTTCCAATGAATCATAATATCTATTAATTCCATTAATTTTTCTATAAGGGACCTATATTATTCCAAGTTTCTATCCTAATTTTAGTTTCATGGACTAGCTTCTTTGCCCATATTTGTCCTTGATGTAGGAACCCTTGCCTATTTAACAGTACACCCGGGCGTAAGTGTAGCAGCCCTTGCACATTTGTCGCTGTATTCAGGTTATACAGTGTGTCATTTCAAGGGGATGCCCTAGCATTAACATAATTTCTTAAAGAATTCATGTCATTATTATTAGACTAGTTTTACGCTGGCTATCGACTATTTAATGCAACCCTCCACTTTCTCATCCAGGACTTGGGACCTCGTAATGGTAGTGTTATATTTAATTAATGATTAATAAAATTATTTAATTGATGAATTATTAATTAAATTATTAATTAAAAAAATATTTAAATTATAGTTATAAAATTTTGAACTTTATCTTATTTTATTTGAATTTTTTTATATTTTTATTTTTTTTTTGAAATTTTAATGAATTTAATTGATTAATATTTAATTAAGGGTGATTTAAGTGTTAATTAAAATTTAATGAGATTTAAATTTGAGTTATAATTTTCAATGATTTTCCTTTTGATTTAAAGTTGATTTGTGTTGATTTTATATTTTTAAGATTTTTATATTTTATTGGAATTTAATGATATTAAACCCTTAATGAAGGGTTAACTAAAATTACTCCTTGTTATAAAGTTAATTAATGTCCAATCAAGGTGAATTTAATCATGGGGTACATGACACTAGTTTTCTATGTTTATGTTTCATCCCAAAAGGGATGTGTGTAGTTCATCCTAGATTTTACTAAGTTAGGTAAGACACATTCTTAATTGTTGTCCTTATGTGTCACTAATGTTGCATAGGTTGAAATTGCGGTCTTCTAACCCTTGGACACTAATTACCATCTTAGCAAACAATCATGACAATAGTGTCCTAATGCTTTATGGAATGATTTATAATGAATTATTGAAGTCATAAGTTACATAGTAACCTATGAACTTAAGAATTCAATTATCGGATAATAAGTCTATCAAATTGGATTGAGGATAGAAGATGTGGGATACATCCTCAAATAAAGCTCTATCCAATTTAGAACATAACCATACATAATTTAAGGGTTATTTACAAAAGTTATGATATTATTAGAATCGATTTTCCCTTAAACCATATAAGATTATGGCTTAAACTTATTTTTTTTTAATGAAAGATAACCTTCCACTGGTTCGATAGAGTGCTAACATGCATTGATTGGAATTAGATTCAGATAGTTATAAATTTTCAAAAATCTAGATCAAATTTTAACCTAGATATTTATAAATTTATAAATTGATTAGAATTGCATCAAATGAGCTTGGAAAAATCAAAGAAGGTCAAACATAAACCCTGGAATGTCTATGCCAAAATTTGGATTAAAAGGATTTATATATTTTTATTTAAAAATAAAATAAGGTTTTTTATATTTTTGATATAACTAATAAAATATTTATCACACAAATTTAATTTTATTTTGAAAATAAAGTTCTCTTTATTCTGAAGAGAATGAGCCCAAGTACTCCAAAATTGGCTAAGAAATAAAATTCTTACAACTTTTAAAATTTTGGGTCTTTTTTTTGAATTGTTTAGGGGGTTTATTACACAGTCAGCTGGCGACGCTGACTGTGTGGACTCTTTTCCATGCAATAGAAAGTGACTGGGTCTCACAAAAGGTAGTGATCAGCTGACATAGATAACGTAACCAGCGCGGCATGAGTAAGAGCCGTCAGGTCCATCGTATTGTGGATCTAAAGGGTGAGATCAAACCTATGGTTGATCTCAACTTAGAAGGATCTGATGGTCAAGCTTGATCCCATGTTTTGAATGATCATCCAGGATCTAGCTGGATGAAGATTTGGCTAACTCATGGTTATGAACGATCTAACTAGACTGCTAAAATAATGAAATCATGACCATCCATAGCGAATAGAACAAATAGATGATCCTAATTTTGTCTTCCACAACCCGCTACCGCAAACCCTAGATTCATTTTAAGCCTTATACAACTTATATAATGGATTAAATGACTAAGAAAAGTTAGACAGAGATATTTTAGGATTGAATAAAAAGTGGGGGAATGATTTCCAAGCTTTTGATGCAATAGTTATGATTTTAATTAGGAACCTAGATATGGGACTAGGGTTAAAGTTCTACCTTAATAGATACAATTTCAGAGAGTGAGTGAGGGTCGTTTCGCTTTGTCTAGAGCTCCTTTACAAAGTTATAGAAGGTCTCGAGCTCAGAGAATCACTAGAATGGAATTTATAATGATTGGGATGGAATTTGCTTCTATCCTTGGCTTTCCTAGTCGTTAGCAAGCTCTAAACGATGGGGAAACACTGACAAAATGTGTTAAAGTCTCTGAGAGTATGAAACAAAAACTTAAAGCAATTGGAGAATGACTAAAAATTAAATTTTGGTTCAATAAATAGTTTACATTCCTTTGCCTTTTTTTTACCTCATTTTTGTTTGAGGTCACTAGGGCTAATCCAGACCCTAGGATCTACCAAGATCTTAGATCAATCCATATCAAATCCAGAAATTTAAATCAAAATCTAAGGTTCAAAGGGCATGTCCTAAAAGCCTTTTCTAGGGATTTTTTAAACACTTCAAACCCCAGTCAAATGGACCCTAATTCAGGATCTATTAATTACATATTGATTAGGAAAGTCTCTAGGATCTACCCTCCAAATTTGATCTCAATATGAGATCTCTAACCCCAAAAATTGGATTGAAATCCAAAGGCTGTAAAACCTTCAAATATTTATGGCCTATGCCATTGGACCTGCTACCCAGTGAATTTTGACATTGGAGCCCTCTCTGAACCCTTTAATCACATTCAGACCCTTGATTATCATATGTTGAATATTAAACTATATTTTGGTGGACTCATTTTGACCCTTAGTTGACCAGGGGTCAAAATGACCAAAATGCCCCTTAAGGTCAATTTTGGAGTTTTCTTGAAATTCCAATATAATATTTTCAAACCAAACCTAGGAATCTCCTCCAATGTATTGTAAATATTATTAGGAGTACATTGGACCTAAACCTTGGCCCTGGGTCAACCTGGTTGACCAAGTCAACCTAGGTTGACCAAATAACTCTTTAGGGTTAAATGAGCCAAATTAACCCCTATGACCAAATCAAATCATTTAAACTCTCAAATTCATTTCAAAAGCTATCCCAATCATGGTGTAAACATTTTTAATTTTTATTATGGATTAAACATTAGCTAGCCTGACTAAATCATGAAGTCAACTCAACTAGATTTGGTCAAACTCTTTTTCATACTTGTGTGTATATCCAAACTCTTATTCCATAGCCTTAAGTCTCCTCAAGACTACTTCAATCAATTATCATGAACATTTGACTGCCACCTGATTAGTCAAAGACGTGGTTGACTAGTCAAAGTAGTCAACCAAGTCAAATTACATGCCTATATGGATTTGCCACCTTGACAAGCCAGATCATCCTAATGAATCCAAACCCTTATGCATTTGGTGGCTGGGAGGGTTAGTTGGTAGTAGCTTGAAGACTCTCTCTCTCTCTCTAATCCAAGCTAAATAATCATTAAAAGGAATAGATTAATCTCACTGTTTACTCATTACTTTGGCTCCACTCTCTATCATCCAAAACCTTCAATCCTAGCATCTTCCAGCTCAAGGATAACTTAGCTTCCCCATCTATAAATAAGCCTTCTCCAGCCATTGGAAAGGTTGTTGCAAGCCTGAGGATCCAAATTTAAGAAGAGAGAGAGAGAGAAAGGATAATTATGTAGTAGAATCTGATCTAGCTCTTAGGCCCTTGAAGGAAGTTGTAGAGGATTCAAATACCTTTCCAACAAGCCCAAGATCATCCAAATCCATTAACAGGATTGTAAGATATTCTAACTTTTCTATTAAAATTTAATTTGAAACTACAGAAAATCTACAACAATGAAGCCTCCAAATTTCAGGTGTTGGAAGATTAGACTACCATGAGTCTATATTTCAAATTTCATCCAATTTGGATAAGTATTTTGAAAGTTATAAGCATTTAAACTTTTAGTTCACTTTTGAACTGATTAGAATTGGCTTGATCAGAGCCGTCCAATTAAATCTTCAGTGAAATCGGACGGCCCATCATGTGCCATGTTGCCCCCTTCAAACTGCACATCTTTGGTGGGTTTCAAACCTGGGCGGATTCCCAGACCGCGTGTCAACGTGGCTCACCAGAGCCGTTAATCAGGATCACATGAGAGCGGATGGTCAATCTGATCGTTCGATGTGTATAAGTGGCGTGCCGTTGCACACCACATGTCATCCTCACATCGATCCAGTGCGGTAGCGATGCAATGATTGCCACGGCCAAATAAATGATTAAAAATCATTTTTAAATTATTTTAAATTTTTATAAATTTCAAAAATTCATAGAAAATCTATTTTTTCACCAAATTAAAAATTTTTAGACTCATTGGAAAGGGCTTGAGCCCTACTATTTAATAAAAATAAAATAAAAGTACTTTGACTATGGATTGGAAGTTATTTGGGTTTGTTCAGAATCTAAAGTTCTCATTTTTCTCACAATCCTGTGATCAAATTGAGCCCAAACTTTTGGTTAAATATTTTTTGAGCATCTAAGGCATTCCTTGCATTTTTCCTAGGTCTAGATGCTCAAAGGATTGCTGTGATGTGAATTTTTAAGGTAATGGATCCATTTTGGACCCAAAACTTTGAAAATTCATAACTCTCTAAATTGATAGAATTAGGTTATATGATTGTTGTGATATGCTTGCATATGTACCAATGTTAGAAGAGCAAAATTTTAAACCTATTTGAACACTAGAGACACCTAGGAAAAATAATTAAGGAAAAGGTCTAGTTAACTTAGAAAAATTATAGTAAATTATATAGACATCCAATAGGGATAAAACTTCAGAACATTGAACTCAGTGACAATTTATACCTTAGGTCCAAATTTCTCTACATTTGGAGGTCTTTAGGTCAAAAAATAAAGCAAGTTAAAATTCAGCCTTTTTTAGGACCCAGAAACTTCAAAAAAATGTAATAACTCAGAATCAAATCTAAAATTACAAATAATATCTCAAATTGTCCATAATTTGATCCTCTGTCTAGGAAAAATAAAAGTCCTATCACTCAACTTTTAGTTTAACTTTAATTTAGGTTTTAGTAAAAATTAACAATTAATTATATAAAATAATTAAAAATTATAAAAAATCTCAAATAAACTCTAAACTCCTAAAAACATTCCTATAGGTTATCTCTGACCTTTGGGAGTGATTCCATACAGTTTAGCATAAGTTTGGATCAAAACAGTCAAACCTCCATAATTAAGTAATTTTAAAAATTCATTAATTAACCAAACTTTACAAAATCACAATTAATTCAAATTAAACCCAAAAATTCCAAATAATATATCAAATTAATCATAATTCAATCCTTAATCAAATAAAATTAAAATCACTTTAATTTGACTTCAATTTTGAAGATAATTTAATTTTAAGTAAAAAATTAATATTTAATTAATTTAACTAATTAAAAATAATTAAAAATTCCATAAAATTCTCAAACACTTGAGAATCTCTCCTTAGGTCATTCCTGAACTTTAGAGTTAATTTCAAGGAGTTGGGAGTTTATTTGGAGTAAAATCATTAAAATGCCCTTAATTAAATAAATTAAATAATTCAAATAAATACAAAAACTTTGAAAAATCTTAATTAATTATAGAAAACTCTAATTGAGCAAACTCAAAGGCATAATACTCCATGTAAGGTCTAATATTTATTAAAAATATTAGATTATCAAAATCACTTAAAATAAAAAAGTTAACTTTTTGGTCAACTTTAGTTCAAATTTCAATTGAAACTTTAAAAATTCATAACTTTTCATAGAAAACTCTAAATCTAAGAAACTGAAAGTCTAATTACTTATTGAAAAGTCTAATATTTAATAAAAATATCAAAACTCCAAAAATCTCTTTGAATATAAAAGTCTATTTTTGTCCCAGTAATTAACAAATTAAAATAATGCAGAAATTTCTAAAATTTGATAATGAATTTTAAATTCCAAAAAATATTAAGACAATGTTAAAATCACTCAGCAAACCCCTTAACACACAACAACCACTCCAAAGATGAAGTTTTTAGGGTGGACTACTCTGAGCTGCAGGGCTACATGTCCTAAGGAGGCTTTGTTCCTCGAGCTTGGTGGCACAATGCCACGAATGGATTCAACAGAGTATAAAACCTTAAAATAAATTGGTTATTAATAGTTTAACCAAATAAAAATCTTAATTTAACTACATCAATCAGGTTTTTAGGATGGACTACTCCAGGCTACGGGGCTACGTGTCCTAAGGAGGCTTTTTTCCTTGAGCCTAGTTATATAACACCACGAATCAATTGATGAAAAACATAAATTAATTTAACATCTAAAATTAGAAACTAATTTGTTTAATTAAAATTACATTAATTCTTTAACTTCTAATTAATTAAATTCATTTAATCAATTAACCTTAAAAATCTAATTGTAAAATAAACCTTAACAAATTAACATTTGAACTTTAACTAAATTTACCCTTGAACCTTCAACAAACCTAATAATTAGACAACTTAAACCAATTATCCGATATAAGAAATATCTAAACCACACAACTTATTACACACACTTAACAGGTTCGCTAGGTTAACCAACTGTAGTGTTAGGCTAGGCCAGTGTTTACTTTTCTATCGTATGCTGGGTTTTTCGTGGTTTTCATTGTATGCTAGTTGCCAGTATAAATTAATGTATTTATTTATTTATTTTTTGCACTCTGTGATGTAATTAATGGCCATTAGATTTACCCTTAGAATAGGGGTAATTTAAATGCTGATATAATTTTATGCAAGTGGCCATGCTTATATTTGGCATTAAAATTAAACAGGGCAAAGTTAAATTTAAATTAATCAAATTTCTACAGGTGCTTTAGAAACTATTAAGTCCCTCTTTAAAATTTAAAGAGCATGGCTATGTGTGGCTGCGAATTTGAGTATTATCAATTAATAATTGCTTGAGATTAATTATAACTGTTTGGGATATTTTGATTACAACTGCTTAAGATAACCTTACAAGTGTTTTGAGTCTAGGATTTTCTCTTTTATTAAATGTAATTTGAGATATTTTGAGTTGTAAAAGTTATTTGAGATGGGATATAAACATATCCTACTTAGATTCCAAAGAAGAGAGGGCATCCCTTAGGGAAGAGTCCTCCTCCATTTGGAAGCCTAAGTTAGGAGAAAAGACAACACTCCTTTCGAGGGGAAGCTTCTTTTCAGTTGGATATCCAAACCAGACGGATCTAAGGAACCCACAGAATGGGATTGCATGTTTTTAATAATTTTTTAGAGCTCTTGCATATTGATCTTTATTTTAGCCTGGAACCCGATCTGAGGCTCGTGAGGGAACGACAAAATTCTTTTACTTAAATAAAATTAAAATTTTTATGTTCACATAGAAATCTAACTTTTTAAGAAGTAAGCTCGGGTCAGCTGGGAGTTCTCATAACATATTTGCTGCATTATTCTTTCCTTTTGCTAGGCACCTCCCTTCCTGCGGGTTCTGGCAGACCACCTGGCTTATGAGGGTGTAGATCTGTCAAGGGGAATCTATGCATTTTAGGGAAAAACCAATTTTTAAACCTTTTTAAAATTTCTTCACATTTGATTTAAGCATTTGTTAAGTCAACTAGCATGCATTGCATTAGTTACAAATTAAATTGAGTCTAAAACTTGATGCATTATTTTATTTAATTTTTATAATACCCACCATATGATAAGGGGTCAATTAGGATTTCTCTAGAGTCGACCATATTCTCCAAAAACTTATCTTAATTAAACGTCCCTACCCACTCTTTCATAAGAGACTAGACTCATAATTTTGAAGCATTTAGATGGTTAGCTGGATCCCCAATCTAGGCTAGGGTAAGTCCAAATCCTATATTATATTAGCTAAGTTTGGGTTATTAATTTTTAATACCCTATTTAGACTTAGGTTCTGAGGCAGGCTCAGGCTATAAGACCTCAACCTTCGGGAATTTTATCCTAACCTTCTAATAAAATAGACAATTCAAATTTAAATCTCTTTTAATCCAAATATAAACCCAACACTTAGGATAGGCTAAGGTGTTTCTGAAATATTTTAGAATCCTAAAGTACCTCCTATCTTTCTTTCTTTGGCCTCAAGAAATAAGTGCTCACATTGATCCAATCCTAGTTTAATTTCCAATTCTCACCTCCTTTGATATAAAATTTTGAAATCTCAAAATAAAATTTCTACCGCTATTTTAATCGAGAGTATTCGTAGGAAACTCTAATTTTCTATGATATAATTAATTATGAGGGCTTGCACTTATAGGAGATTTAATAACCCAGATAAAACAAAATTTTCAAAATAAATTTTAAAAAAATCTTAATTAATTATCTTTGGAAAAAAATTTAAGTCAAAATTAATGATCATTATTATTATTTTCAAATGATAAATAATGATTGATATTTTCTTCCTTCATCAAGATATATTAATTTTTATTATAATTTTAATTATAAAATTAATGATAGTTAATCCAAATTATTATAGTTAAATACCTGAATGAATAATCATTTTGACCCTCTAAGATCATATATAGTTCTTGCTCGAATTTGAATACAATAATCAGGATGAAATTTTATTCCTGTAAATTGAACCCATTAGGGAATGATATGCTCGTCTCTTGAGATGATATACTATTCATAATGATGTGTTTAATTTCAAAATTAAAATTCAAGAAATTAAATCACCCAAATATAATTAACCTTTCAAAAACTCAACACTTTTTAATCCAACACCTATTCGAGCTGTTGGAGACAAAACGGAGGGTTGGGATTGATCAGTGAGATTACTTGGATGAGTGACAGCCAGGCTAGGTTGTTAGAGAGCATGGAGACATTCTACTTCAAGTGAGGATGACTAGTTATCCTTCTCATGTATATGGTGGGACCATTGGGTTGTTAGGCTAAATCAGGGCTCAGTTTAGGTTGGGCTGGCTTCGTAGAAGCTTTGAGAATCATTTTGAAAGAGTTAGATAGGTATGGGCTGGCATCTTTTACAGGGAAGAGCTTAAAAATGCTATGTTGACCATTTTGAGAAATTTTACATTTTCATTGACAGTCAATGGAAGGTGATGTTGACTTTAAGGGTATATGGTTTGCCATTGAAGTAATATGGAATATGTTATAAGCAATGGTGTAAGTAGTTTGATAAAGATTGACCAAACAAAGATCATTTAAGTCTTTATTTATTGATTTTGACCAATCAACATGGTCAAAGTATGGTAAGGCAGATTTTAGAGCATATATGGGAGCTAGTTTGAGCTATTTTAAAGGGATATAAGTAACTAGATCCATGTATGAGCAATGAGTCTTTAAATGATGGGATTTGACCATTGATGGTGGTTTAGCTAAGTCAAACCCACCATGGGTTGACCTATAATGGACTTGGAGAAGTTTAAGACCATGTAAATGGAAGATTTAGCAATATAAGAGTTTTTTTTGAAAGGAAACAAGGAGTAAGTCCAACTTAACTAAGTTTTGACCAAAACTAGGTTTAGTTTACTAAGCTTAGATCCAGTTGTTCTAGTCAATTGGTGACTGAGACAAGGTAACCAATCAAATCCTTTTCATTAGGAGAAGTGTTTAGGTAGGTTTGTTAAACATTAGAAATTATTTAGGGTTTGATTGAAGGTGGATTCAATGTCAGACTGAATGACTGATTGTGGATGATTATTGTTTGAGTGTTTGAATGGAAAAGTGAAGAAAGTGTTAAATGATTGAATGCTGAATTGATTGATTAAGGGATGATTACAAGCTGAAGGTTGAATGATTGGAATTTGACTGAATGTTGGTTATAAAGTATAAACTGAATAATTAATGATTGACTGGTGATTGATAGGTTGATTGAAATAATTGATTAAGTACTAGATGATTGACAGTTGGGTAATTATCAACCACTAGTTGCATAATTAGGAGTTTGAAAGGTCCTGATGACCTCATACAAAAATATGATCAATAGTTAATAGTTGTTGAAAAAATTTAAATCGGCTGGTATGAAATTAATTACACAATCTTATTGTATGAACACTTGTTCATATTGACCAATATATCTAGATTTTAATTTTCTATGGAAAATTTCTTTTTATAATCAAGTAACAAAACATCTTAACTAGGATAAAACTCATACTTAAGAACTTCAGAACCATCCAACTTCCTTATTTCTACATTATATTTTCTTGCATCTTCATGAACTTCATTTCTGAATTCATAAAGTTTATCAATGATAAATGAACTTTGCATGTGGAGAAGAGAAGGAATCTTCATTTTTCAAATGCACATCTTTATTATTCCTAGCAGAGGAATGCCATTATTTCTTTCTTGCCATTAAAAGGTAGAAGGAGACACTTAAAATTACTTAACTTCAAAAAGGTCTATTATGGATACATAAGCAAAGTCCAATTTATAGATTTCATAGGGTTTAAGAGTGAGGAAGCACAAAAATTTCAAATTTAAAATAATTCATGCCCGATTGAGCACACCGATTCTAAAATAATAAGGCCACAACACTACAGTTTCTGCTAAGTTATTTTTGGAAACAAAAAATATAAATTAATAAGAAAACCTAACTAAAAATTTGGGTTGTCTCCCTCAAAGTGCTAAGTTTATAGTCTTCAGCTAGACTTGATAACTTTCTAAACCTAAAATTGGGATGCCTCCCAAAAAGCACTAAGTTTATAGTCTTCAGCCAAACTTGCCTGGATTTCTCAATTTGGCTGGGGTGGATGGCTATTGATCTTAAAATGAATTCAATTGATCTTTTTCCTTTTCTTTATGGTTTACCTCTGTATTGCTAGGCAAAGATCTAAGAGGTCTATTACTAATTGAAATTACAAGGTCATTTAAATTTTTAATTGAAGCAGCTTGACTTTGTAATTGAGTTCTGACTACATTACTACATCCTCCAATGTTGATTTTATATTTCCAAACTAATTTATTTGATTAAATCCAGAAGGATCGGCTGGTTTTGAATTAATATTTTCTTGCTGAAGATTGTTCCAATTACTCCTTACTTATTTTGACCAAAATTCCATTGATTATTATAACCATTATTACTTGACCAATTTAAATTAGGATGATTCCTCCAACCTGGGATATGTGTATTAAAATAGGTATTATTTTGTCTCTCAATTCAGTTAATATTTTCAATATTGTAAGAACTTTTTATATGTTTTAAATTAATAATGCTTCGATTCCCACACAATTTGCTTTATTTATATTAATAAGGTTTTCTTTCGGTTAAATATGCATAGTTAGACATTATATTGCCTCGAAGGGTAGACTAATGTTCTTCTATTAGTTTGAAAGAAAGAAAACTATGATATATTTTTCCTAATCAGATACGACATAGAGAATATATAATTCATCCCAAAGGGTGAAAAACATATTATCCTATCATTCCAATTAGAGAAATAAATCATAGATTTATTTCCATAATTAAATATATGATACACTGTAAAAGCAAATCAAATATTCACCTATCATTTGGTTATGAAATTAAAATTAAAATATAGATAAGGCAAAGTCGGCGTCCATAGATTTTTTCCCTACTTTAGAAAGAAATCTAAGATAGGGTTTATTTTATTCTGGGATCTAGACTCCCTATAGGGGTAAGCCCCTATAGTTAATTACATCTCCTAATAGAATACACTTGATTAAAATGAAGACTAAATAATTTTAAAATTCATATAAGTTTTGAAAAAATATTTGGTCTAATTTAAATTTTAAAATAAAGGCTTTTGATTATAAATTCTAACTTAGAATTTGAAGATTTAGATTTGACTATAAAAAAGAATATGCGAAGAGAAGAGTGTATACAATTTGGACTTACCACTTACCTGGACTGAGCTGCCAACTAACAATCCTAATCACAATAATTACTGATGAATACAAGGTTTAGAAAGCTCTATCCTAAGAATTAAGGAGTTGTTAAAGAAATTAAATCAAATGCAGTATAATATACTTACAAAAAATAAAAATCTATACGTATGATGGTTATGATTCATGAACAATAATATATATATATATATATATATATATATATATATATAAAGCTGATTTTATTAATATAAAATTTATATAGTACAACCCAGGGTTTGTAGTAAAGTAATAGTGGCCAAGTCCCATATATAACAAACTTGGATTATAATCCTATAAGAACATCTAAAATCAAATACAATTGCTTATAGTCTTCTAGCTCCAAGTCTTCTGTGGAGTTCCAAAAAGAATATCCCCTTTGAAAGGAACATTATTTTTTGGAGCCCCACCTGTATATGTACAGGCAGCTGTCTTTGACTCTTTACAACTAAAGACTCTATAGAACTTGATCTATAAATAAAATTCTATAAAATTTAAATTTATAAATCTCTTTACATGTACATCAAATCCAAGAAACATTCTACTTTGTACAAATTTAAAGGTAGGAAATAAAATGTAGTTATGAGTGCGTTGTGAGCAATTATATGTACATGAAAGTAAAAAAAGTAAAGTATACGACCCTCATTCATTCACTTTGCTCTCTAGTGCACTAACAGAAAGGTAAACATGGCATGCTATATTTTGCTGAAAGTAGGCATACACACATAGGCACCCTCTAGGCAAAGACATCCACAATTAAACTAAAATAATCCTTCAGTATAGCCTAGGCTAAAGTTGGTTGTCCTAGCAAATCATTTAAATGTGTGAAAGAGATAGTGTTGCTTTGATATGTCCTATAGGGATTTATTATTTAAATTGCATGTATTTTTAAGGATTATCCATTAAAGGCTAAAAGGAATTGCAATTAAAGTTTAAATGATCTGTATTTGATTTTTAAATTATTCTAATTTGAGAGGTTAGAGTTACTGATTTAGTTTTAAAGAACTTATAGATTGATAACTCCCAAAGTTTAAGGAGTTATCAATTTATAAGTCCTAAGGCTTTCAAAATGAACACTCATCATCTATGCAGGATAGGTGACCATGTGAGTGCCTCCAAAGTTTATTAGAAAGAGAGAAAGGGACCTTACAAATTAAATGCAACATATCCTCCAAATGGAATCACATATGCTGCATAAGGTCGATATATTGTTAATTATTGGAAGATCTCTTAAATCTAATGTGTTAGTGCCTTCCTGAAAGAAGTTACGCACAACATAGAGGAGACCTCTTTATTATTAAAGTATATTAAAGGTCTTTAAATTATAGTGCCAAAAAAGCCCTCTAAAAGGAATCAAGCTTTAGGCATAAAAAGACCTTAATTCATTTAATTTAAATTACTAATCAAATTTGATTGATCAAAATAAATTTTAATTAACCAAATTATCAAATTAATTTAGCTTAAATGAATTAGAATTTAATTTAAATATTTGTGAATTTCATTTTAATATTTAGAACTTTTTTTATTAATTGTTGAATTTTTAATTGATTTTAATTAATTATTAATGAATTATTAATTAAATCTTATTAAAGATTATTAAAAATGTTTATTTCAACTTAGATTATAATCTCTAAATCTTATTTAATTTTATTTAAATTGTTATGAATTGTTTTACTTTTATTTGTTATATTTAATTAATTATAAGTAGATTTATTAAATTAATGAATTAAAAAAAATAATCTAAAAATTAAATTTTATTCAAAAATTTTATTTAAATTTGAATTATTAATCTCTAATTTTTATTTAATTTTATTTTAATTTTAATGAATTTTAATATTTTATTTATTATTATTTAATTACCTATTAAATGAAATCAATTAATGAATGAATTGTTAATTATTTTTAAATTAAAAGTTTATTTAATTTATAATTATAAATCTCTAATATTTTTTATGTTAATTTGAATTTAATTTGAATTTTAATGAATTAATTTTATTAATGTTTAATTAAGGGTAATTAAAGTGTTAATTAAAATTTAATGAGATTTAAATTTGGGTTATAATTTTTAATGATTTTTCATTTAATTTAATGTTGATTGGTTTTGATTTAAAATTTTTAAGATTTTATATGATTTATTGAAATTTGTTGATATTAAACCCTAATGAAGGGTTAACTAAAATTAATCATTATTATAAAGTTAATTAATATCCAATCAAGGTGAATTTGATTATAGGGTATATGACACTAGTTTTCTATCTTTATGTTTCATCCCAAAAGGGATGTGTATGAATCCTAAAATTGATTAAATTAATTAGGATAAGTCCTTAATTTTTGGCCCTAAGTGTCACTATTATTACATAGGATTGAAATCAAGTTCTTCTAACCCTTGTATATACTAATTATAATCATATCAAAGCATAACAATCATGACAATGAAGTAGTGTGCTTATGCTCTATGGAAGTATTATGATGAACTATCAAAATCATAGACCACATAGTGATTTATGAATTTGATAATTCAATCATAAAGAAATACATATATTAAACTAGATTGAAGTTAATATAGGATGTCAGGAACATCCTTAAATAACTTCAAGCAAGTTTAAGATTATGATCATACTTACTTTGCGCATAATAAATGAAAAGCCACACACCACTAATGATAATTTTAATCTCAAATTATGTATGTTATGGTCTTAGATAAATTTTTTTTATAGGGAAGTACTCATCCTACTGAATCTTTTGTGCCATAGCATGCATTGATTGAAGTTGAATTAAATTAGTTATGAATTTTAAAAAATTTAGGTCAAATCTTAACCAAGATTTTTGTAGATGCATAAACTAATTAAACTTGCATCAAATGGACTTGAAAAAAATAGTAAAGATCAGAAATAGATCCTATTATACCTCTGCCAAAATACAGATCAAACAGATTTATATATTTTTATTTAAAAATAAAATAAGGTTTTTTATATTTTAAAAATAACTAATAAAATATTAATCAAAATAATTTAATTTTTTTAAAAATAAAGTAGGAAAAAATCTAAAGAGAACAAGTCCAAGAATACAAAAATTGGTTAAGAAATGAATTTTCAACCAATTTTTGAAATTTTAGTTAATTTTCTAAATTAATTTAAAGGGTTTAATTAAACATGCAGCCAGCGGTGCTGATTGTGTGGGTAATTTACACGTGGTGGCACAATACTGGGCCACGTAAATGATGACGGTAAGGTGACTGGGTCACTTAACTAGCACGACAGCGCGCTGAGCTGTTGGATCTACCACAGGTTTGATCTAACGATTGAGATCGAATACCGTAATAGATTGAAGCAAAGAAGATCGAATGACCATCTGAGACACTGCAGTTTGAAATGGATGGTCTTGATATGGCCGGATAAAGAACTGGCCACTCTGTAGTTTTAATCAAATGAATAAATTATGGGTACAACACTATCACAACCGTTGATCTAAAATAGATAGATCAAACGACTGTAGCATCATCTTTTTCACCCTGCTAACCCGTAAACCCTAAAATTTTATTCAACTTCATACAACTTATATAATGGCTTAAATGACTTAAGAATTCAGATAAAGCTAGCCTAGGATGAAAGCAAGAGTCGGGGGGGGGAGGGGGGGGGGGGGGGGATTTTCCAAGCCATTGATGTAAACTTAAATTATTAATTAGGAACCTATATAATCATATAGGGTTAGAGTTTTACCTGCCTACAAATGGTCTTCGAGGATGTAGAAGGGCTCATTCTCTCCAGAGTGAGTTGCTCTACAACTTTGTAGAAGATACTGAGCTTGAAGGAAGATCAGATGGAGAGTTCAATCGCTTGGGACAGATGATGTCTCGAACCTTCACTCCTCTCACCACTGCAGCTTTCAAACGGTGAGAAATCACTAGGGAAATATTGAGGAGGCTCTAGGGATGCAAAGAAAAACCCTTAGAGCTCTGGATAGTGGATTGAATGGGAAATAGGTAGGAATGAATGGCTCTCATCATCTTTTGCCTATTTGAACTACTGGAGCCAAAAGCAATGGTGGGGATCAATCAGGGAAGCTTCTGAGATGTTCAATAGCTATCCCAAGCCATCAAGTGGAAGAAGGAAGGACTGTATTGGTTAAATGATCCTAAGTTTATTTCATATGGTGCGGAACCAATGGATGGTTTAAGCTCAAACCAAGGCTTCGATTGGGTCGAGCTAGAGTCTAGGAAGTTTCTAAAGTTATTTTGAACAAGTTAGAGGAATTGGTTTGGGCTGGGCAAGTTGGGTTAGTGGGTTTGACTGAATATGTTCATTAGGTGTTTGGTGACCCTTTGACAAGTCAAAGGGGTCAACAACTATTGAGCTGGAATCTAGGTGGATCAGAGGGATTGGTAGAATAGTTTGGAAGCAATGTGAAACCATGGAGTGGGGGTTTGAATGAAGGTTGACTATTTAATCCCATTTTATATATTAGAGTTGACTATTTGACCAGTCAATCGACCAAATAGTTAAGGTAGAGTTGAAGAAAGATGTTTGAATGCTATTAGGATGATTTGTAGAAGGGTTTAAGGGATACAAACATGCAAAGTGAGATAGTGTATATATAGAGAAGTTTGACTAAATACTTTCATTTGACTAAGTCAAAGTGATTGGAGTTTTAACTTTAATGAATTTGGGTAGACTTAAATCATGCAATAAAATGGGATTGAGAGATTTCAAAGGAGTAATATGTGAGTTTTCATGAGTGTTGACCATTTTGAATGTTCATGATGATTTTGAATAGTTTGACTAGTCAAACCTAGCCAAATAGATTAGGCTATGTCAAGAGAGCTATGATTGAAACTTCACAAGTTATAAAATGATTTATTGAAATAATTAATTAAAGATTTCTTGAATGTTGATTGAAGGTTTCTTGAGATTGATTAAATGATTGAGTATATGATTGATATGTAGGTTAAATGCTGGATATATGATTTCTTGAATGCTGATTGATTGAAAGTTGTGTATGTAGGCTGATTGTAGAGATGTTATTGAATATATGCTTAATTGATTATTGATTGAAGCTTTAAATGGAGATAGGTGATTTGAATACTTGATGTATAATTTATTGATAGAATACTAGATGATTGATAGTTGGGAAACTGTCAACCACTAGGCATATGAACAGAAGTTTGAAAAGTCCTGATGATCCCATACAAAAATGAGGTCATTAAATGCACCCCTAATAGGTGTGATGAATTTGAAGGATAAATCACACGTGTTGGCATTGACTGAAGAGATCAACAAAGTTTAAAAGCTAGAGATTTGATTGAAAGGTCAATTTTTATTTAGTACATGCAGAACCTACCTGAGAGATCAATGCTCAGTGAGGGAAGTTTAAACCATAAATATGATATTGATTCCCAAATAAAGGAGGGTACTCAAATGGGAGATTGATTCCTGATGAGTGAATTTAAAAACTAAATGATAGATCAATTATTGAAAAGGTGAAATTTAAACTTTGACTGGAAGATTGATTTCCAGACAAAGCTGAATACTCAGATGGGAGATCGATTCCCAAATGAACGGATTTAAAACCTGACCGATAGATCAATTATTAAAAAGGTGAAATTTAAACTTTGACTAGAAGATTGATTTCCAAATAAAGCAAATACTTAGACGAGAGATTGATTCTCAAATGAGCGAATTTAAAACCTGACCAATAGATAGATTATCAGAAAGGTGAAATTTAAATTTTGACTAGAAGTTTGATTTCCAGACAAAACTAAATACCCGTATAGGAGGTTGATTCTTGAATGAGTGGATTTAAAACTTGATCGATAGATCTATTATCGAAGAGGTAGGATTTAAAACTTTGACGGGAAGATCGATTTCCAAACAAAGTGAATACCAGACGAGAGATCAATTCTCGGATGAGTGAATTTGGAACCTGGTCGATAAATTGATGATAAAAAAGGTAGGATTTAAAACTTTGACTAGAAGATTGATTTCTAGACAAAACTAAATACTCAGATGGGAGATCGATTCTCGAATGAGTAAATTTTAAACTTGACTGATAGATAGATTATCGAAAAGGTGAAATTTAAACTTTGACTGGAAGATCAATTTATAGACAAAGTGAAAACTCTGACGAGAGGTTGATTCTCAAATGAGCAGATTTAGAACCTGACCGATAGATCGATTATTGGAAAGGTGAAATTTAAAATTTGGCTAGAAGATTGATTCTCAGACAAAGTGAATACTCAGATGGGAGATTGATTCCCAAATGAGTGGATTTAGACCTAACCAATGGATCGATTATCGAAATGGTGAAATTTAAACTTTGACTGGAAGATCTATTTCCAGACAAAGTTAATACTCATACGAGAGATCAATTCTCGAATGAGTGGATTTAAAAGCAAGATATCTGAATTTCATAGAGGATAAGTTTCTTGATTCTGCTATTTGAAGATAATTTACTTTATGCAATATAATCAATACTAGAATTTAAAATTCAGAATCTTATTCCATTTCAAAGTTTATAGAATACATTAGCCATTATAATATTTCTTAAGGTATCATCGATTGATAGGCTATATAGAACGATCACCTTTATAATCTATAAGCTAATAAGATCCTCCTTGGTAGACTTTCTCCACCACGAAGGAACCTTCCCATGTTGGCTCGAACTTGCCTCCTATCTTCCAATGAGCTAAGATAGGTCTTCATAGCACTAGCACTAGGTCACCTACGAACCAATTTGTCATGGGCATGTATCATTTTAGCTTTATACAACTCGAGATTTTGTCGAGCCTGCAAACGCTTCTCTTTCAAACCTTTGAGCTCTTCCAACCTGAGTTTTGAATTCTATTATGAACTGATCTTATAATTTACTACAACAGAGTGAGGGTAGTTGTTCTTCCAAAGGGATAAAACTTCTGCACTAAAGACTAAAGGAAATGGCATAGATTGTGTTGGAGTTCTTTATGCAGTTTGGTATGCCCACAAAGCTTCAACCAACTTCTCATGCCAATGATGCTTATTGTCATCTAAGGTCTTCTTTAAGATCTTGATCAAAGTCTTACCGAAGGCCTCCACCAATCCATTCACCCGAGGGTAATAAATAGTGGAGTATCTCCAATCAATGCTATGCCGTTAAGTGAAACTATTTATTTTAGTGCTTCTAAATGAAAGATCGTTATTTGAGATAATCTAGCAATGAACACCGAATTAGTTCTCTTTGAAAAACTTTAGAACTTGTTGATCTTTAACTTCTCTCAAAGGAACTACTTCTGCCCACTTCTAGAAGTAGTATGTAGCTGCTAATATAAATCTGTGACCTCTAGAGGATGGAGGATCTATCGGACTGACGATATCTGTACCTAACTTTCAAAAGGCCCCGAAGCAATTATTGGATGTAGGAGATTTGGTGGTTGATGCAAAATTACACCATGAACCTAGCATGAAAATGACATGCAACATTCAAGCAGTCATCTATCATTGATGACTAATAATATCCCATTCATTTGATATTAATTTTCATCTTTGGATTGGATTGGTATGCACCACACAATCCAGCATGTACTTCTTCTATGATCTTTTGTGCTTCTAATTTATTCAGACACCGTAACCACATCTGATCAAATGATCTTTTATATAAGGTGTTGTTAATTAGAGCATAGGACAACGATTGTCTTTTGATTTGATCTATATTTGACTTCTCCTGAGGGAGCTTATTTTCTTATAAGTATTCAATGAGTGGTTTTCTCTAATCTACTATTCTTTTATCTACAGGTAAAACAATTTTCACCTCAGATGGGGATTTCTTATTTATGAATCTTCCTCAGAACATGCTAGTGCCTTAGCTAATTTAGCAAGAGCATCCCCTATAGAATTCTTTTCTTGGGGAATTCTATATAGCATCATGTTTGGAATCTATTCTAATAGATGCGTCATATACTAGGAATCAAAGTATCCTTTAATACTTTCTAATTTCCAGCTACTTAATTAATCATAAGTTTTGAAACTCTTAAGATTTTGATTTCCTCGAATCGCATTTAGAATTTTTAATTCTAAACCAGTTATCAGCGCCCCGTACTCAGCTTTGTTGTTGATACATGGTTTTGAAATATGGTATGAGTAATACATAACACCTTTATCAGGGGTGACAAATACTATACCAATCCCAGCTTGTCTTGGAGAAAGAACATCTGATGTTTCTTGCTGACTTGAAGTAACACCGTCAAAATAGAATTTCAAGGTGAACTTCTCATTCAACTTTAGTTTCATGATTTGTTGATCTAGTAGTTCATCATTTATCGGGCAATCATCTTGCAACATATAAGCTGCTAAGAAATCAGCTAATGCCTATCCTTTCACTGCTCATAGAGGAGTGAATGTAATATCAAACTGTGATAACATAATCAACCAATGGGCTAATCTTCCCGATAATGTTGGTCGAGTCATCAAATATTATAGGGGATTAATCCTTGATATGAGATTTACTTTATGAGAAAGCATATGGTGCCTTAATTTATGAGTAACAAAAATTAGAGCGAAATAATGCTTCTCGATCGGAGGATAATTTACTTTAGTGGGAAGTGAAATTCTACTCAGATAATATAGTGCATTCTCTTTTCCATCCTCATTAAATTGAGCTAATAAGGTGCCAAGAGATTCACTTAAAGATGTTGTGTATAGGATCAATGGTTTCCTTAGTATAGGAGCTGCAAGTATTGGAAGATTCGTGAAATACTATTTTATGTTATCAAATGCTTTTTGGTAATTCTGATTCTACCTGAACGGAGCATCTTTCTTGCATAATGTTGCAAATGGTTGACATCTGCCTAAAAGGATTGATATAAACCTTCTAAGGTATGCTAATCGACCTTGGAAGAATCTCAACTAAGTGAGACTTTTAAGTTGAGGCATTTCTATTATTGCTTTGATTTTAATAGGATTGATTTCGATTCTACAGTGTCAAACCACAAAAACCCAAGAATTTCCTCAAAGTGATGCCCAAAAGCTCACTTCAAAGGATTCATCTTTGAGTAATACTGACATATTATATAAAAAATAAATCTCAAGTCATATATATATATATATATATAATCATCCCTTTTGAGAATTTTGATGACTAGATCATCGACATAACACTCCAGTAAAAAATCCTCATCATTACTCACTAATAAGTTGCTCCAGTGTTCTTTAACCCGAAAGGAATAACTTTATAGCAGTAAATTCCTATCAGCGTTATGAATATTGTATACTTCTCATGTTCAAGATCCATCTCGATCTAATTGTATCCAGATGAGCCATCCATAAAGCAGAATATTGCATATGAGGAAGCAATATCTATCATGAGTTTTGGTATAGGAAGTGGAAACTCATCTTTTGGATATGCTTTATTCAAATCTATGAAGTCGATACAAAAACACATCTGACCATTCTTCTTCTTGACTGGAACAATGCTAGCTAACAAGGTTGGATATTTCTCCTCCCTGATGAAGCCTGCTTCAATTGGTTTCTTGATTTAAATTATAACCTGCGTCTCGATATCAATTTTCAATCATCGAGGTGCTTATTTTACTGGAAATATTTCTTATTGAATTGCTAATTTATGAACTATTACATCTAGGGATAATCTAAACATCTCTTCATTGCTCCAAGCAAAGCAATCATTGAATTTTGATAGCAATTAAATCATGTCTTTCGCCTCATCCTCATTCAACAGAGAACTTATGAAGATCGGACGAGGTCTTCTTCCATGCCCAAATTTACTTCTTTTAGATCATCGAGCATAGATCAAATTTCCTCTTCAAGTTTTGGAGGTACATCCCTAACTTGAGAATCATCCAGATCATCTTAAGTTTCTAGGTAGATTTTGTTAAAAAATTTAATGCTTGCTGAAAAGAGATTATCATATTCTAGATTATTAGATATTATTAAACAATACTAATCATCATCAAATGAACATAGAGTAGCAAAGACAACAACTAGTCCTAAAAAATATTTATGGTATTTTTTATTCCACAAGTCTTCATATTATTGGGCTCTACCTCTAGTCCTATTTAATAGCGTTAAGCCTTGCTTAGTAAATCTATTTATAGAGTTCAAATACCAATCAAAAGGCAATTCTATTATATCATCCATAAAAGGATCATTGAGGGTTACATTGGTCTCTCGAGGTTGGTGGTAGAAGGTACAAAGAGATTGGCTTTGGTTTCAGGGTTTAGAGGAAGAAAGGTTTTCACCTCCAACCTCTTTACATTGTTCTGGGATAATGGGGTTAACGTAATATTTTCCACATACCTTTTTAACCTCTCAATGGTAGATAAATATGAATTATCTTCCCTAGCAATTTAGACCCTATCCTCATCGCTATCATAGAAAATCTCAAACTTTGGTTGATTTTCAAACTTCCTATATTCTATAGCCTGTGGGTCTTTCTCAAGTGTATATGATTTATCCTCCGAACTGGATTCCAAATCAATATGTATTGCAGGCTCCCTTACTTGCATGTTTTTATTTTCACTTGTATGCATCATCTGATTTTTCCATCCTTGACCTTTTCCTATAGATCATTGTGACATTCTACCGCCTCTTTGTGAGGGAGGAGTAGGTGACTAATGGACATCATGTTTGAGATCGGGATGCTATTCTTCTTCTTTTTCTTTCTTTTATTTCTACTTCAGCTAGTTTGAGAATTTTAGAGAAAATTGTCTGCTTCTTGGATAGATAGTATGAAGCATCCTCGTATATACCAACTTCATGAATCAGAAATGGTTGCAAATCACCTTTGATGTAGTGCTCGATTCCCTCTCGAGAGAATTTTATACACTGATGTAAGGTGGAAGGCATCATTCTATGTCTATGGAGCCAGAGTCTAGCTAGGAAAGCATTAAAAGAGGTCTCAAAGTCTATTATACGGAATTTGGCTTTAGTTTTTAGGGTTTCTAAATCTAGAAGCAAGGTTATCGAACCCATAGCCCTCTCCTTTCTCGTTGAATTCTTGCAACATAATTTTTTTAGAGCTAACTTTGTGAGTATCCACCCTTAAGTATGTGAGAGTTCTAAGAGTCATGATGTTGAACGATGCACCCAGATCAACAAGCACATGGGATACTTTGAAGGTGTCAATATTTACGGAGATATACACCGGATGATTGTGATATGTTGTTTCTAGTAGCAAATCCTCATCTAAAAATGTGATTACAAGAATTTCCTTAAAGTATAATACTTCTTCTTTGAACTATGTTGATGCTAACTAAGCCATACAAATTTTTGGATCGAGTAAGGCTTTGACTAAAGTTTCTCTCATTTCTTTGGAAAGAACGAGAGCTTCGCAGATACTTAGTTTCACTGGTAATTTCTAAGATGTGCTAACACATTGTAGTGGATTGTTGGAATCTCTATACTTTATGCATCTAGCTGTTGAGCTTATTGAGGTTAATTAGTAGCTTTTGGATTATTAGCAACTTGCTTCCCTTTATCAGTAGCTATAACTCATGAAGGTAAGATTTTACCACTACGAAGATTGACTTGTACTACTTCTTCCGAGGAAGCATCTTCATTGGGCTTTTGTTGTTGATCATTGATTACCATCTGAGTATCTTCTAGTGGTGTATCTAAATTAGATATATCCAATTTTATTCTGATAGGATCACCCTCCACGTTGAGTTTAGGGGATTCACTATCTAAATAGTATTGAAATTGTTCATCAACATTATTTATAGTTATTCCTTGAGAATTGTTTTCATCGTTATTTAAGTTTTGATCCAAATATTTATTAGCAAGCACAAATATAATATACACAGAATCTTTTTTCATTACTTTCTTCATCCCAGGAGGGATGAAATAAAAGTCATACAGAGTTAAATGTTTGAGCGACATATGCTCGCCACTTGTAGAAATGACTGACTTATTAGAACCTAACTTTGTTTTATTCTTCTATTCCTCCCTCGAAGCCATAGGAGCTTGATCAACTTGCACTTCCTTAGACTATTTAATTGGAGCTCTATTCTTCTTCTATTCATGAGCTACCAAATTAACCTAGACAGGATTTTGCACTCTCAGGGTTTTTGGAAAGATGAACGATATAATTTATTAAGGGTTATTTTAGAAGAATTTGATAGAGCTATATCTGATCCATCATTAGGTTTTAAAGAAGAAGAAGGTGTAGAAGGCTCACCAAATATACACTTACCAGATCCTTGATTTGAATCCACTTAGTATTCTTTGGGTATCACAACTATATCTTCCTTGTAGTTACTGTCCAGCCACTCTTTAAAAGTTATGAAGTCTTCCAACGCATGACTTGACATCTAATGATACAGAAAATAATTAGGTGCCCTACTTTTCCAACTTCTTCTGGTCTTCTGGGTTTAGGGAGTTTGAATCCTGACTTCTTTATAGGACTCCTAAAGATTTTCTTGATAGCCTCTCATTTAAAAGGGTATACTTTATTTCTAAAGTAATCAAACTTTTCTTTTTGCTATTCTGGAGTTAGAAAAGGCCAGGATCTAGTTTGTTGATTACCCTGAGGTCTGTTGTGTTGCTGATACTGAGAAGGTCGATTCATATTATATGCCTGAATCTGCATCGACTGCTTTCCCTTATCAACTGCAGACATTGTCCCTAACTTCTTTTCTAAAACTTTTTGAGGTTTTAACATCTTTATTTCTAAAGAAGCTGAATCTTTTAGGAATTATAATTAGGAAGCTTCCTCTTGTAGCTTAGAGGCTTTATTTAGCAGCTTTTTAAAGGTTTTAATTTTAAAACCTTTGACTAGAAAGTCAACCAGGCCAAGAATATTTTTTAGGAGGATCTCTATAGCCTGCTATTCTTGCAGTAGTGGCTCACATCTCATGCTAAGATTCCTCCATCTTTGAATGAAATCTACCAAGCTTTCACCTGGCTTCTACTTTTCTACTACCATATCACCAACAATGATATGCTACTTTACAATAGTGGATCTCTTTATAAACATTGCTTTTAGATCATTAAAGGTATGGAACGACCCATCGGGTAGTTTAGCATAACAATCAAATGCAATCCCAGATAAATTGCTAACGAACTGTCTAAATAGCATTGCATTACTGCCACCTGGATTGTAGCAACTAGCTCTAAAGTGAGCGAGGAGTTGCTTGGGATTACCTATACCATGGAAATTTTTGAAGGAAGGAGATATGAATCCTTTCAGACAGGGGACCAGGTCATATTCTTCTAAATATGGCCTACCCTTCAGAATAGACGAGATACTTTGAGCCTTAGCTAAAGCATCCTTAACCTTTTGTTCTACCATCTGTTTGATGTCTACTAACTATATTGACGGTGGTTCTACTTACACAAGCTTCTGTACCAGTTTCTCGAGTTCTTCTATTCTTACTGCTTTATTTCTAACATTCAACTGCACACTAATTCATCAGGAAAAGATTTAACCTGAGCATCCAGAATGGGAGGATTGTTACCTTGCATCATAGAGATCATAGACATCATCTCCTTCAACTTTTTCTCTATCCTTTATATCTTCTCATCCTTCTGACTTAGTTGTTCTCATAAATGATGAGTTGAATCTACTATATCATTTTCATAATCTTCATTGTTAGTAGGACCCACTTTACCTTTACCTTTCTTCTTCTCTCTTTGTAGAGAAGAATGGGTGTCAACCATGTTGACACTACCGAATATTTTTTCATTCATGTCTTCATCTTTTGTAGCCTCTTATTTGTTGATCTAGCAGATACTCTCTTTAAAATGATCCACCATCTCTTTGATTGATTTTCCTCCCACATGATGTGGGCCCACTAGATTATATTCTATGGGAGGGGATAGTTCTATCATGAACTTCCCCTTTCTCAATCTTTCATGCTTTGCGTTATTCCTTAGATTCATTAATGCAGTCGGAGTGGGAATTATTTTAGGCCGCCAAACCCTCTCCCTGTAAGATATTAAGGGTGACTGATTTGGGAATTCCAGTTTCCTCTTATCAAAACCAGAAGACATTTCGCTACCATGTGAATGGTGCCGATCGATTCTTGATGGATGTTGATTTACAGGATGATCATAGATTTTAAGTGGACAATTTCCAGAATGGTGAGAAGATGGAGGGGAAATGGGATTATACCCTCGATGGGCTAATGCTCCATACCTTAAGGATTTCACAGGAGTTTGCTGGCTATGTTGATGATCTGAAGTCTGATAATGATCATGATATGGGAACTTCTTTGGTTCCCCATAGTGATCTATGGAAGCCACAGGTTGACTTGGACTCGCACCCTATAATTTTAATCTTTTCTTTATAGGAGGGGATTCTCCTCTCCTTCCACTTGAATGTGGATATACCTTAGTAGAAATCACATCCTTCACACTTTCATATATTCTATCTTTGACTGCCCGTAATAAGTGGCTCAGTCTTGAATCAGCCTGTTCAGCAGTGTTTTAAACTTCCTCTTTATTTTAGACAAAGGAGGAAGAACAGGATCTTCGTGGAATAGAGGGGGTTGCGAATTCTCTATATGGAGTACGCTCTCTTTTCCAGCAGCAGTGGATAGTGGATGGAATCTGCTGCTAGCCAACTGAGGAGAATTAACATACTCTTCAAGAACATAAGTGTTCATCTTCTTTGCTGCTTCAGTTACCATGGCGATAAGAGCATCTTCCTTTGATGCTTTAGTTCTTTCAGCTCTTCGCCTCATGCGGTGAATCATGTTACATCATTGAAACTTAGTTATCTCTTGAATACTAGAAGATAACCCCATCTCAAAATTCTTGAATACAGGGGTTTCAAAAATAACGTGGGACTTTCCCTTTGTCATGGCAGCTGACTGGGGGAAAAGTTAGACTGTAACACATAAAGGGTTTAGTAGATACAAGGGTAGCTATAGACCAACCCTCGATGTTGACTTGGAGTGGAGTTGATATGACAAATTCAATAGCCGGGGAAACCACTTCAGCTTGTGGTGCACCAAAAGTGACCTGCAAATTCTCAAATATGGACCCAAACTTAATCTGATTGCCCTTAGTAGATTGGGCAGCAGTGATGTTGAAATTGAAGATCAACTTTCCAGACATTTTCTCTGCAAGTCAATGGAAATTTGAATCAATAATTGGTCTTTCTGAATCTATACACTGAATTTGAAAACTGAATCGAAAAATCTAACTAATCTAAATCTATATGAAATATGGGATAAATCCTAGATTGATTGAAGACTTGGAAAGATGAAGGAACCTAACTAAGGGATCAAACCAAAGGTAAAATAATTATCTTGAAGATTTTGGGAGAAGGATTGAATATGGATTAAGGAAAGATTTTGAAATGAAATTGGTAAGTCTTTAAGCAAGGACCCTTTTCCAAAAGAATTTTAAGTGCATATATCAAAATATCAATAATCACAAATTAGAAAAATTTTATGAAGGGGAGATAGATTAAGAATTTATAATCTAAAGGTTGATTTTAGTGCACCCACTCAAAACCGAGAATGCACAAAAAAATGCATGACTCCAAAACATGCAAATGATAGACAAATGTTAGACGACAAATGGTCAGCATTCCTACCAGACCTAGGACCAAATCAATGTTGCCAGTTGGACCATCCACTTGGCTTTTAGGAGAAGCCAAGTAACCCTGAGAATGCTCGCTCGTGCAAGCATGATCATGCAAACTGTGGACTCAAATAAGCATGCAAATGTCATTCAACTGACAAACCAGGCTGAGTTGCCTCGATTTAGGGAATTTATTATTTATAAATTAAAATGCAAGAAAATCACATCAACACAAATCACAAGACATATACAATACAACAAAATCTACAATGAAACTATGAAAAGAGAAATCAAACATAAGAATTCAAAAACTCAAGAAGGATTTTGAATAAATTTGAAAATAATTCTAAGTGACTAATCACACAAATGACATGCAAATGTCAGATGATAAATAGACAGCACTCCTACCTGACCTAGCACCAAATCAGTGTTGCCAGTTGGACCATCCACTTAGCTTTTAAGAGAGGCCAACCAACCCTGGGTATGCTCACTCATGCAAGTTTGATCATGCAAATTTTGTACTCAAATAAACATATAAATGTTATTCAAATGACAAACTAGGCTGGGTTGACTCGATTTAGGGAATTTATAATTTATAAATTTAATTACAAGATAATCACATCAACACAAATCACAAGACATATACATACAACAAAATCTACAATGAAAATCCAAAAAGAAAAATCAAACATAAGAATTCAAAAACTCAAGAAGGATTTCAAATAAATTCAAAAAGAATTCTAAGTGAGTAATCGCACAAATGACATGTAAATGTCAGACGACAAATGGACAACATTCCTACCAAACCTAGGACTAAATCGGTGTTGCCAGTTGGACCATTCACTTGGCTTTTAGGAGAAGCCAAGTAACCCTGGGTATGCTTGCTTACGCAAGCATAATCAAGCAAATTATGGACTCAAATAAACATGCAAATGTCATTCAAATGACAAAAAAGGATGGGTTGACTCGATTTAGGGAATTTATAACTATACAAATTTAAATACAAAATAATTAATCAAATCATATGGGCAAAATCAAACACAAATTGCAAGACTACACAACATCTCAACACACACGATAGAAATTTAAATAAATAAACATTTACATGAAATTTAATAGCCCAAACATTTAATTAAACATATATGTAACTTTTAAAAGAATTTAGTCTTCATTTAAGATTGAGAGATAAGTCTATCCCCAATAGAGTCGCCATAAAAATCTATTAGAACTTTTTATATGTTTTAAACTAAAATTACTTTGACTCCCACATGATTTGCTTTATTTATATTTTAAGGGTTTTCATTCGATTAAATATGCATATTTAGACCTGATACTGCCTCGAAGGATAGATTAATGTCCTTCTATGAATTTGAAAGATAGAAAACTATGATCCATTTTTCTAATCAGATGTGGCATAGGGAATATATAATTCATCCTGAAGGATGAAATACATATTATCCTATTATTCCAATTAGATATATAAATTATAGATTTATTTCCATAATTAAATATGGAGGATATTTGATCTGCTATAAAACAAATCAAATATTCACCTATCCTTTGATTATGAAATTAAATTTAAAATATATATAAGGTAAAGTTTTTTTCCACAAATTTTTCCCCTACCTTAGAATGAATCTAAGATAGGGTTTTTTTTTTATTCTGGGATCTAGACTCCATATACCTATAGTTAATTACATGTCTTAAGAGAATACTCTAAATTAAAATGAAGGCTAAATAATTTTAAAATTCATATATGTTTAAAGAAATATTTGGGCTAATTTAAATTTCAAAATATAGGATTTAGATTATAAATTCTAACACCAAATTTGAAGATTTAGATTTTATTGGAAGAAAGAATGTGGGAAGAGAAGAGTGTATACAATTTGGACTTACCACTTGCTTAAAGTGAGCTGCCAGCTAACAATCCTAATCACAACAGTCATCGATGAATGCAAATTTTAAAAGCTCTATCCTAGGAATTAAGGAGTTGTTAAAGAAATAAAATCAAATGTACTATAATATGCTTACAAAAAATAGAAAAACTAAACGTATGATGGTTATAATGTATGAACAATTATATATATATATATATAAGAGATGATTTTATTAATATAAATTTTATAAGGTGTAAATTGAGGTCTATAGTAAAGTAATGGTGGCAAGGCCCCACCGACAACAAACCTAGATTCTAAACCTATAAGAACATCTAAAGTCAAATATAATTGCTAATAGTCTTCGAGCTCCAAGTCCTCTGTGTAGTTCCAAAAAGAATATCCCCTTTGAAAGGGATATTACTTTTTTGGAGCCCCTCATGTATATATATAAGCAACTATCTTGGACTCTTTATAACTCAAGACTCTGTATAACTCGATTTATATACATAATTCAATAAAATTTAAATTTACAAATTTCTTTATATGTACTAAAAGTTTGAAGAGGTTGTGAGACCTCAAAGAATAAGCCCGATGCTAACCACGAGGGTGGGAGGGGGGGGGTGAATTGGTAATTTAAATATTTCTTTAATAAAAGAAAATCTTTTTATAACTTGATGCAAAAGCGAATTAATTTCACAATAAAAAGATTAGAGTTTTTCATCCACACAGTTAATCTTAGAAAAATAAAGTACGAAAAAATAATAAGAATAAACACACCTGAATTTATAATGGTTCAATCCAACTTGACCTACGTCCACTCCCCGGAAACCTCCTTTTCATGTATTGCACTAAAACTAGTGTCTCTCCTTTTGCCCCCACAGCAAGGTGGAGAAGCCCTTACAAAATCTCTTCCACCAACCCAGTGCGGCAGAGGACCTTAGTCTTTTTCATCCTCCTGGTGAAGGCAAAGAACCTAGAATCCTTTTTCTCCCTCCTAGTGATGGTAGAGAACCAAGAATCCTTTTTCACCCTCCTGGAGATGGCAGAGAATCAAAACTTAGTGCTATAGAATATCTGCCTGGAGCAACCAAAAGGATAAAGGTAGAAGCTTAAAGAAGAAAGGGAAGAACCTTGTTTAGAGTAACCTTGTGAATCCCTTATAACTCTTCCTCACAACCAACTCTCCCTCTCTTCTCTCCTAAAGCACTCCTTAACTCCATCTATATGCTCTCTCTAGACTCTTAGAAACAAAAGTCAAAGATATATGACAATTGGAGAGTTTAAATAGAAGGCCTCTAAAAAAGCCCTAAATTCAATTATGGTGCCATTGATCATCTAGTACGATCCAAGATCATTCAATATAATTAGTTTAAGTACTCTTATTAGTGCTATATGAAGAGATAGACCCTATACAATCAGATTGAGGAGGTGAACTGATCGTCCAAGATGATTAAGAGCATCGTCCGTTATGATTAATATGAATAACATGGATAATCATTCAGTAGGTTGGGCAACAATTAATTATCATCCCATATAGGAATCAGGTCGTACAGTATGATTGGTCAAATCATCCTGTAAGATTCGATCGAATAAATTAACCATAATTATTCCCTTAATCATAGGATTATTTTAGGCATAATTATCATATATCATATAGTACGATACATATCATACGGTATAATTAGACACAAAATTTGAATTATAAAATATTACCTAAGTTATGATTGGTGGCTATTTTGCTGATTATAATGGATCGTCTAGTACGATATGGATCATACAATATGATTAGTTTAATCAAACTTAGTTAACATAGGTGCCTTAATTTGTGTTTTTTGGTTAACTTATCATCCAAAATGATATAAATCATATTGTATGATTAATTAAAAAAATAAAACCTTTTCTTAACTCATTAACTCACCCCCTTGAGTGCGTGTGTGTAAGGTTACTTAGTTTTAGGATCCACCAGAATACATTATTGACTCAAGAAAGATAAAAAGTATAAAAGGATTGAAAATATAAACTTTAATCCTAGTCAACCCAATCTTGAGCTAATCAAGATTGCAAGTGAACTGTGGAATTGAAATGTTAGTGAGCAGGGCAAAAATATATATGTATTAAATTCAATTAGCACAGTGAGAAATCTAATAATATTTGTTATCATTAAAATCACAAGAATTGGGCATAGATTTGTAACAATCTCCACCTTTTTGATGATGACAAACATTATTTGTTTATTATTCAAGAGTGTTTTGCTAATCCATATGCTCCCCCTCACTAAGTAAAATTTTTCAAATATAGGAGAGGTGTCAAAAAATTTTTTTATTTTAAAATGAAAAATAACACATAATAATAGAACACAAAAAATTAACAAACAAAAATGAATTAAAACAATTCAAAGCAAAAATACATGCTACCAACACATGCTTGCCCCCCCTTTTATATCACAAATAGAGGATGAAATAATAACAAACAATGAAAAAAGTAAAAAAAATAGTAAAAGTAAAATTATCAAAGAAATAAAGAAAACTAGAAGGGTCCTAATTAGGTGGAGGTAGGGGGGGTGGTAGCTGAAAGTATTGGTGGATCAAGGTAAACTGGTTTCCAATCGAAGCCATATCTTGATCACGCTGCTATTGCTACTGGGCTTCATACTGATCAAAGTGAGCTAAGTCAATCTCATGTTGTTGTTGCTGCTTAGAGTCAAAATGGAGCTCCCGCTAATCAAACCTTTGGACCAGCAGATCGTACTGAGATTGCTGGCGGATAGGAGCAGGTGCTGGAATAGGTCCTCCCTCTTTTTCTATCAGTTCTTTATCCTCATTGTGAACAATGCAATGATGAGCAGTATGAAAGATGTGGAAGGAGCTATTGGTGCAGTAGATCGGGAGGTGATAAGGTGGTGCAGGAAATTGGAAGTTGTACTTAGTTTGTAGGACAAATGTATTGAGATGTCCTTAGGCTAAATTAGGCTTTCTCTTGTGGATGGGATATCTAATGATGGTCAGATTTTCAAGATAATGGATAATAAGATCAGTTGCATTAAAATCAATTTGAGCCATAATGTAATAGGTCACAAGAGAAAGAATAGGAGTAATATTGATCCTATCACCAGCCTTAGGAATAATGGAGTTTCTAAGTATGTGCTGGATGATCTGGGAATCCTGGATAAGAGTGTTGACTTGGGCTATGTGGTAGTTAATGTTGGATTCCCATTGAGTGGTGTTGGCAGGTGTCTAATCAAAGTCAGTAGTTAAGCATATAAAGTGAATTTTCTCACCAATAGTAGAAAGGTGAAGGAAGTCATGGAAGTCCTAGTAATTTATCTCTACTGGTCGCCTATTAACATAGGAATGGAGGGCATTACCCGCACTATTGATTCTAAGGCTTGAAAAAAAACTCAAAAAGCAACTTAGAATTGAAAGGATAAGTAAGAGTAAGAATGAAAGTGAGAGTGGTATGGGTGAAAAGTGTTAGTACTTGGATGTTCAGATCCTCCTATTTGAAGATTTTGGAGGGGGTAATGCCAGCAATCTTATATCTATTATAGGCCTCTTCATTAGCAACCTCAAAAAATTTAGGATCTACTGGGTGTCGGAAGGAACTGTTACTAAGTGCTCGAGAATGCTTGCCTCTAGCCATTTGCAAGATTTAGAGCTCAAGTGAGAAGGAATGAAGATTTGAAGAGTTAGAGTGAAGAAAAGCCCTAAAATTGGTCTATTTATATTAAATCAGCCCAATCATATAATACGATCATGGGATCGTACTGGATGATTAAGTGTAATCAATTCATCCAATCCAGTCAAAAAGTCAATCTCATCGTACAATACGATCAAAATCATACTAGATGATTAGAGACAAGGCGTTTGTCCTGAGGAGATAGGTTGGACAATTATTGACTAATCATATCATACAGTATGATTAGGTGTTTGTAAAGTATAATGTGATATTTAATATTATACTGGCCTAATTCAATTCATCCAATGTTGGATTGTACTGTACGATAGAGGTGTTCGTATAGTGCGATCACAAATAATTAATGAATCTAAACAGTTGGATGCATTGTGATCAAACATGTGATGATAGTTATGAAGATCATACCATATGATGTGGATCATAGAGTATGATATGAGCAAAAATCATAGATGCGGATGGATGATCAGGAAAGCTCTATGAAGGAAAATTCATCAAAATAATAATAAAAGACAAACAAAACATAACAAAAATTAGGAAATCAAGTAAAAATATTCATAAGAAATAATTTTTTTTAACAAATCGATCAATATCATTAAATGAAAATCTTACCTTATGATTAGAGCAAAAAATCAGTAAGAAATGTAGTGATAACACTAAGATCCATAAAGGTTAAAAATTTAAATTTTATTTGCCCTAGTTAAACTCCTTATGTTAAAGTCCTTTTTAAACAAAAAAAAATCCTTTTTAAACACAAATCTAATTCAAAAAAATAAATTAGAAAGGAAATGTGATCTTTTCAAACTTATTTTCATAAATATATCTAAGAGAATAGCATTGTAAAGTGATAAATCATGATTTTCAAATTCAGGTGTAGATGATATCAACTGGCATATGGATTTTTTAAGATTTAAAGTTTTGAAAGAAAGAGAAGCTAACTCATTGTGGGCTCATTTTGTGCCTCTTTTATTAGTTTTTTGCACACTTTAAACAACTTTTAATTTTTGATACACTTTTTGTATCTTCCAAATTTTGGCATACATTGCACATTTTTCAGTGTTTGGGTTTATTTTGTGCCTCTTTTCACTTTTACAAACTTGCTTACTTTCTAAATCCTTAAAAATTATAGGTTATGAGATTATCTTCCAAATATGAGAGAAGAAGAACTTACTCCCTTATATAAGGAAAAGTAACCCACAAACCAAAACCTGATCCGTATCATATAGACAAACAACTTGATTATGAAAATTTAAAATAGATTCATTGATTTGTAAAAAATATTCATATAAGATAGAGAACTGTAGGAAGATGAAATAGATCTCTATTTCATGGTCTAATTTTTAATTTGAAATAGATTTTGATTCAAAAAGAAATTACACCACTAAAGGAGTCAGAGGAAGAAAGATAATCACCAAATTTTCTTCCTTTAACTGTTTTTGAGGAGTCAATCACTGCTTGCAAAAATAGATAAGATTTTCATTTAAAAAAAAGATTAAGGTGCTGAAGGTTTCAAAAGCCAATGGTTTTGTAAAGATATCTACAAGTTGATTTTCAGTGGCTACATGATGTAGCTCTATGTCTCCTTTGGTGACATAGTCCCAAATGAAATGGTGTCTTATATTTATGTGTTTGGTAATGGAGTGTTGGATTGGATTATTTGAAATATAGATAGCACTAGTGTTATTACATATGATTAGAATGGTGCCTATAGGTAGTCCTAAATCAAGAATTTATTACTTTAACAAAAGGACTGTTGACCTCATTTTTATATGAGGTCACTAGGACCAATCCAGTCCCTAGGATCTATCTAGGCCCTAAAGTTATCCAGACCATAGGATCTACTTAAACCCTAAATTAATCCATCTACCCAGACCATAGGATCAATCCAGACCCTAGACCAACTAAGACCCTAAAATCAAACTAGATCTTAGATTAAGCTAAGTTAAAGCTAACCCAAACCTCAAGTCAATTCAAGCCTTAAACTTACCAAGACTCTAGCCTAGACCTCAACCCAGTTTCAAATATTTATTCAATCTAATTTCAACCCTATTCAATCAATTATAACCATCCAAATGATTATTATTGGTTTGAATAATTTAAATCCTATAAATCATACCCAAAATTAAGCTTAAGTTTAAAAATCCAGGCCAAGATCTAAATATAAAGGCTTAGGTCTTGAAAGCCTTTTCTAGTGAATTTTCAAACACTTCAAACCCTAGTCAAATGACCTCTAATTTGAGCCCATTCTGAGTTTATCAATTGAATATTTATAGGACATGTCTCTAGAGACAACCTTCTAAATTTGAGCCCATTCTAAGTCTCTAGCCTCAGAAACTAAATTTATTTTCAAAGGCTATAAAACCTTTAAATAATTATGGCTGATGCCACTGGACCTGTTCACTAGTGGAATTTGACTTTAGAGCTTTGTCGAAAGCCTCTAATTGCATTCAGACCCTTAATCATGATATGTTGAGCAGTAAACTACCTTTTGGTGTACCCACTTTGACCCCCAGTTGATCAAGGGTAATGACCAAAATGCCCTTTAAGGGCAATATTAGAGTTTTCTCTAAACTCTAACATAGCCTTTTTAAATCAAATCCCAAAAACTCTTCCAATGCATCCTAATCATCATTAGGAATGCATATGACTCAAATGTAGACCCTGGTTAAGCTTGGTTGACCAGATCAATCCAAAATGACCAAAATACTTCTTAGGAGTGTGAATAGTCATTTTAAACTAAATGACCTTATCTTTGGATGGAACCACTTCCATTTAACTCTAAATTTTAAAACAAACTTTTTCGACTCAATCCTAGCCCCTGGGCAACTTGGTTGACCAAGTCAACTACGGTTAACCTAAAAGCCCTCTAATGGCCCAAATAGTTATTTTGACCAAATGGAACTCTCCAGACCTTGGGACCATGTCCAACAGACTCAAAATATCATTTAAAATTTATTGAGCCCAAGCCCATCCTTTGGGTCAACTTGGTTGACAAAGTTAATCTAGGTTGACCCAATGGCCTTTTAATGGTTTAAATGGTCACTTTGACCATTTGGACCATTCCAAGCCTTGAAAAAACCTTTACGAGACTCTAAATATCAAAGCAGACCCATCAAGCTCAAACCAGGCCCTAGGTCAACCTAGTTGACCAAGTCAACTAAGGTTGAACGAAGTAACCTTTAAACCCCTTTTATATTAAATCAAACTTTGAGCATGTTCAAAAACCCTTAAACCCATGTCATTCGATGCTTTGGACATTCCTTAGCCTACCATAAGCCAAGTCATGGTCAAGTTGACTTGGTCAACTCAACAAGGCCTAGTCAAAATACCTCAAGCCCTCATTTTCGTTTAAGTTCAAATCCCTTAACCTCAAGCCTCCTTCCAAGCCAGCTCAAGCCTCCTCCATGCCACATAGGCATGCCACTTTGACTGGTTGACAGGCCAATCCAATCAACAAAGACTTCAAGATGCTTAAAAGGTCAAATCTTTTAGTTTAAGCTAATTGCCTCTATTTTAAATCCCTCCAGCAGCTCTAAGACCTTCTAGAGTCTTCTTAAGCCTCCTCTAATCAGATGCTTAAACGTAAAGCAATCCACATGGTCCCATGTGCTCCAGTCAAGACAAAACTCCCATTACACCTCATTATACCATATTGCCCTTTTTCCTGCCTACCTAACCACTTGGGATAGGTGTCAAGCATCAAATTATATGGCCAAATCATTTTTTGTCCATTCAAATAGCATATGACCTTTGAATAGGGGGAAAATAGGCAAAATGAGGGTCATTTTGTCATCTACACTCTCTCACTCTCCTTGAGCCCTCAAGCCCGAGCCTTGATTTATTTGAGCTCTCAAGTAATCCCTCAATACTTCCTCAACCAAATACAGCCGGTCAAAGCTCATCGGTGGTGCAGCCCCAATAAACTCAAGTCTAGGTCCATCTAAAGCTTGATCCGATTGATCCAGAGGTTTCCAGCTCTTGAAGTCTTCTAAAGAAATATAAATGGATAGACTAAAATTTTAGAGAACCAAAAACCTTGAAGATCCAATGGTTAGATTCTCTAAAAACTCAAGCCCTAGGTTAGAATAGTTAGGATCAATTAGCTTTTCATTAAATACATTTTAAGCTATCAAACAACATCCACATTAATTTTGTTCATTAGCTCTAGCTATGTTTAAATTTTTATGGCGTTTGACTGATCTGATCGAGAAAATGAGGCCTTTGCCCAAGTCTAGGGTATTTTCATTGCCTAGTTCAGGTGTACAAAATATCAGCCATTAATTTTATGATCAATAGTTAAGATTTCATTATACTGCACTCAACTCCATTTGTGTATATGCGTTTGCCATTTTGGATCACCGTTCACCTCGATCTGGACCGTTTGTTTTAAAAGGTGAAGGATCCAATGGCTCTACAGAGACGCTGACGTGGATAAGTTAAAACTGCGTCCGCACCGCCATGGTTTAATCACAACTGCCACTGTATAGTTTTGAGCTAGCCAATCTGGAGTTGGCGTGTGTAAAGCTGCCGCCACAGTTTTGATCCATCGAATCAGAGAGTGAAGGGTGGCCCGCTGGCATCTCTATTTTATTTTAATTAATTTAAATAAATGTAAATCTATTTTTAAATTAAAAAAATTAAAAAATTTGTTAAAATTTAAGTATTATTTCAAAAAATTAATATTTTATATCATTTTGCTCATATTTCTAAGCTCTTTATTTTAAAATTAAAATCAATTTAAAATACTTAATATATTTTAAATAATTTCAAATATTCAATCTTTGACATTTTAATTAATATTTAATTAAAATTATTTCAAATATTTTCCAAAATGTGAGGAAATGTTTTAAAGCATTGTCTAGTTTCAGGGAACTTTTTGTTTATACTAATTTGATATTATTTTGAGATTATTTTAATTTTAATCACACTTAATCATTTTTAAATACGCTTAATTAAAGTATTCAAAAAAATATACATGTAAAAGAAAATTTAATATTAATTTAAAAATTAAGAAAATTATATTAAAATTTTTATAATTTTAAAATCTTTAATTTAAAATTAAAATTATTTTAAAATAAATAATATATTTTAAATAATTTTAAAATATTTAATTTTAAATATTCTATTAATATTTAATTAAATATTAATTAAAATATTCTCAAAAAATTAAATTTTTATTTCAACATATTCCATATTAAAATTTAATTAAAATTAAGAATCTTTTCCCTAAATATTTTTAATATTTTAATTTTAAAAGTATAATTTAATGTTAATATTAACTAAATTATTTTAAACTCAAAGCCTTACTTTAAATATTTAACTGAAACTTTAAAACATATTTTAAGTATTTTAAAATTAAAATCTAATTCAAAGTATTTAATAAAATTTAAATAATTTATATCATTTAAAGATTTAAGTAATTAACTAATTTAATTAATTACATATTTCATTTTTTTAAATTCATATATTTATATTAAACTATATTTTTAAAAATGATTAAAGAGTTATTTTAAAAATATCTTAATTTAAAATTAAATTATTTTAAGATATATTTATATTTTAAAAAATTTTAAATTAATTGAATATTTAAATATTTAATTAAAATTTAATCACAATTAAATTCAAATAAATTTCAAATTTAAAAAAAAATTATGTCAGATAATTTTATAATTTTAGAAAATATTTATTATTTAATTTAATTTAATTCACAAATTATTTTGAATATTAATTAATTTAAATGATTTAAAATATATTTAATCACTAATAACTTTAAAATTTTAATAAAAAAGAATTTAAATCAAAAAATTAATATAATATACCAAAATTTTTAGGATTTTAAATATTTTAATTTAAGATTAATTTTAAATTTAAAAACTTTATTTATTTTAGAAAAATTAAATTATTTATCTAATTTAATATTTAATTATTATTTAATTAAATATTTTTAAAATTAAAACTTTTATTTTAAAATATTTTAAATAAATTCTAGATATATTTTATGATATTTTAATTTAAAATTAAATTTAATTTAAGATACTTTTAAATACTTTTAAATAATTTATATTATTTTATTATTTTATTATTTAATTAATATTTAGTTAATTTTTAACTTAAATAATTTTAAAAAATAAGAAACTTTCTTTTAAAAAATGTCTTCAAATTATTTAGGTATTTTTCAAAATTATTTTGAAAATTATTTTTAGAACTATCTTTTCTAAAATTTAAAATCAACCTATTTTCAACATAAAATTTAATTTTAAAGTTATATATATATATATATATATATATATATATATATATATATATATATATATATATATATATAATCTTTTAGTGTTGAGGGAATTTTTAAAGTTTTTAAACATGGATTGAATCTATATGAATAGAATTCATGGGGGAAGATTAGTGAATGTTGGGTGATTGCACTTACCCCTTTTATGTACCTATATGTATAAAAATTATGGAGCATATATGGGGGTATTTTTGGAAAATTTGTAAATGCCTTCTGTCTGTTTGCATGGATGTTATGGATTCGGCAGCATGGCACTAGGTTTCATTTAGGGATTTATAAACACTTTCTATCAGCTTGCATGGATGTTACAGATTCGGTGGCGTGGCATTGTACTGATTATCTATTTATTTCATATAGGTAGACTGTCTTGCACTATTTATTACTTTCTATAGATGAATTATAGTACACCAACGAATCTCCTGCTACGGCTGGTAGATATTGTCATATATAGTAGCTCCCTTGTATCTTTCTTGTGGATGGAGGTATTAGGTATACAATGGGTCTCTTTTAATGGCTTGTGAGTATTCACATTTGTTGTAGTCACCTGACATTTTGTTTATAGATAACATTTATTTACATGATGAGTCATCTATAGGTGGCCGTGGGTACTTACATTTGCTGCATGTTGTACTTCTTCACTTATAAGAGGAAGATGTATCTGGCTGCTGTTGGATGGTTATTGATTGTGGGGGCACTATAATATTCTTTGCTATGATAACTTGTAGGTGTTTTATATTCGCTGGAGGTGTCCCGCCTCTACTTGCAGAGGGGGGTTGATGTATTTCCCCAACATTAGGTGGTTATCAATCACAAAGATGTTGTAACATCCATCATTCACCGCTAGTTATTACTGCTGCATCTACGACACATCTTCCATCATTGTTGGCGAATGCTTACATTTATTGTAGCTCTTCTTGCGTCGCACTTGCAGATAATACACTGCATGCATTAAGCATCTCCTATAGTGGCTCGTAGCTATCTGTGCATGCTGCATCTCTTTTGTTTCTGCTTATAATTGATATATGGTGTGTAGAGCGGTTCTCCTACAGCGGCTCCTATATTTGCCATAGTCTTCTTGTATCTTGTTTATCGTCATTCATAAGTATATAATGTATACATGGAAAATTCTCTATATTTTCTTGTAAGTGCCCATATGCATCGTAGATCTTTGCCTTTGCTTACAAATATGGCGCCGCATGAATATCTATATATATATATATATAGGGGATTCATCGTACATGTAGTATAGCCTCTATCATTATCTGTATCCAAGTTGATTGATGATCTATTACATTCATCAGCATCTTCATTACTAGCTCCTTTGGTAGATTTACAACACTCATGATTCTTTCTCTACGGATTAACACCTTCATTGTGCCTTCTACATGATTACCAACTTTATGAGCTATCCACTGCGTGCACTATGGATCATTGGTTATTTGATGTATGTGCTTGCAAGTTAACTTCGTAGAGAGGTTGTTATATCTCCATGTATTATTTGTAAGTGTATCACCGCATTCATAACTCATTCAATACCATAATCCATTGGTGGATTACTATACTTGCTTACGAGTTGACCGGCTTTGATAACAAAACTTCATGTTTGATTAACTATTTAAAGTTCATTCCTTATTATTGGTTTGGGTTTGGATCCAATCATAGTCCCTTGTGTAATTCAAGTTCCAGTCTAGGTCTTCGTCATTTGATTCGAGTTTAGGACTTCTGCAAGTGTTCAAATCTTTGTGTTATTTTGTTTAGTTCAAATTCACGAAATCTTTAATTGTTTAAGTCTTGTTTTTGTTTGGGTCCAATTTATTCCATTTCATTGTTCAATTAGGTCCCATGTTGTCCAAAATCAAGTCCTTTGCTATCTTTTTTTTTAGTTCAAGCCCTTGTCCTTGTAAGTTCTTTTGCTTGCATTAAAAGTTGGTGTTCATTTGAAAGTTTTGAATCATCACTTAGGATTTTTACATTTTAATTTCATAGTGTATTTATTGCATTGAAGTCTGGTTCCCTATAGTCAAATTGCAATTTCTATTCAAGTCCAAGTTCAAATCAAGTTCTTTGTGGTCTTCTCGAGTTCAAACCTAATTTAAGTTCAAGTCTCCTGTGGTCTTGCTCAAGTTCGAGTTCGAGTCCACTTCAGTGTAAGAGCTCAAGTCACTTGTAGTTCACTTAGGTCTCTTTTCATTATTCACTTGAATTCAAGCTTAAGCTTATTGTAATTTCTTTGAGTTTTGAGTTCTTTATTATATGCATTCAAGTGAAGTTCCCCGCTATCCAAATAAAGTTCATAAGTTCCTCGTTGTGTTCAAATCCTCATCATCTTGAATGTTCAATTTCTTATCAGTTTGGTTAAAGTTTAAGTTAGGTCCCTTATTTGCATTTGTCCAAGTTTGAGTTCTAGTTCACAAGTCCACTACTCATTTGAGTCCAAATCAGGTCCAAGTGTGGTCTTATGTTCACCCGAAATTTTGGCAGCCTCCTAGCGTCTCCCCTATTTAGGTGAACTTTTGAGAAACTGAGCCTTCCCATTATGCGCAATAAAGGCGTGTATGGTAGGTATCCTTAGATACCATGGCCGTGTCTTCATACCTAGTATGTGCAATAAAGGCATGTATGGGGTCTTCGACGATACCTGTTTAAAAAATAGTTAGCTTTACCCACGCCTGAGGGTACTTATAAGTAACCCCACCTCACCGTAGGCACCGCACCGGGGTTCCATCCCACCATGAGTAATAAAGGCACGTATAGGCAGCTTTTCGGTGCGCTGCAAATGCTAAAATGAGGCTTTTAGGTGATTACTCACCTCGTTGTAGGCGCCGCACCAGGGTCCCATCCCACCACACGTAATAAAGGTGTGTAAAGGTAATTTTTTGGTGCACCATGAACAACGAAAGTAAGTTCTCAGAGTTTTAGGGCCGAGGGGTTATACCTTCTCATTATTAGCATGTAGATTGAGGTGAGAACGAGCATTTGCACTTCTCCTTTGTAATTAATTATAATTAAATAATTAATTATGCTTAATAATAATTAATTAGAATTAATAATAGTTAATTATAATTAAATTTAATTAATTATAATTAATATATAATTAATTAGTAATTAATTATAATTAAAAATTAATCATAATTAAATTTAATCAAGTATAATTAATTTATTAATAATAATTAATTAATTCTAATTAAAAATAACTAATTATAACTAAATTAAATTAATTATAACTAATTTATAATTAATAATAATTAATTAAAATTAAAAATAATTGATTATAATTAAACTTAATTAATTATAATTAATTAAATCAGGATTTCTATTAAATCTTTTAAAATATGATTTGTACAGGATTTAATTAAATTTTGTTAAATAGAATTAACAGAGAGTTTAACTCTCTTAATTAGAAAGGTAAACTCTCTGTTTTAATTGACTTGGCTGAAAGAGCACACGAAGGGGAGAAAGCTACCTTCACAGCGAGCAGTTCCCATCCCTGCTTCCAATAAAAATGTCATAACTTCTGATTTAACAAGAAGGGAAGGTCATCGAAGGGGGAGGCGAAGATGGTCGGCTAGGGCTTGTGTTGATCTTATGAGAGGGAAGATCAGGAGAGGTTCGGCGGAGCTGGGGAGCTCGGTCGGTAAGGTAAGGAGAAGTTTCTATCTATCTCTCTCTCTCTCTCTCTCTCTCTCTCTCTCTCTCTCTGGGTCAAAGAAACTAGGAGGTTGGACGAGGGAGGATTGGGTACATGAGCCTTACATCTAGGGAAAGGGAAGAGATTGAGGTCAGGATGGGAGTTCTGCTCGGTGGAGTCATGCGGCTACTGGTATGGAGATCGGAATGGGGGCGATGAGCAGGGGGCAAGGTTCGATGCTATAGGGGTTACGAGCTAGACATGGATTCAACTACATGCGTGGAGGCTTCAGTTTGGTGACAAGAGAGGAGGCGAAGTCAGTTCGTAAGAGAGAGTTTTACGTGCGGGGAGTCATTTTCGAATGGAAGAGGTGAGAGCCGAGAGCTCTTCTCATACCTCTTTTAATGGCAGAAGGAGTGAGGTAGAGACAAAGCATGCAGATAAAAGATGTATTCAATGTCGTTTCACAGAGCATGGGAACTGTTCATGCTGTGATTTGTGTAGGATTTGAGCGGATATTCGACAGAGAGCAGGGGATGGGCATGACAGGTATGATTTCAGCTCTTTTTTTATTTCTCTTTTTTTTATCCTGTTACAGAGGTCAACACAAATATAACTACTTGGGATTATTTAAATGATGATTTATTAAAATAACACTACAGGTTGTTGAGTCTAGATTTTTTTTATTTTCATTAAATATAATTCAAGTCTATTAAGTTATAAATTGTTATGTGACATTTGAGATGGGATGATTCCTATCTAAAATTCAAAGAGAAGGGTGACATCCCTTAGGGGATAATCCCTCTTCATTTGAAGATTTAGATTAGGATACTGTTAAATATCTAAAGGGAAAGGATAACACCCTATAGGGGATAGTTTTTTTTCATTTGGATATAATAATTCGATGAGTCCAGGAGGATAGCATGAAGAAGTGAAGATAGAGAAGACCATTCTCAAAGTTACTTGTGCCTTATGAGTAAAATTTGGGCTTGTTGTTAGTAGAACCTGACCCCTTTAATTTCTATAATTCTGGGTTGTAATATTAAGTGGCACTTGCTACATGGACTTTCAATTTAAATATTAATTTAATTGAGTTGATTATTGATTGATGTACTTGCTTTGTGACTATGATTACATACTTTTAGTAATTTTTTTGGTAATTTTACATGTCAATCATTGATTTAGCCTGGAACCTATTCGGAGGATCATGAGGGTTCGAATAAACTTTTTCTACTCTAATTAAAATTTAAAATCTTTAAGATCAGATAGAAACTCTAACAAATTTAAGAAGTAAGCTTGGATCACCGAGAGTCACATGCATTCATATTATTACTTTCTCTACCTTGTTACGCACCTCTCTGCCTACGAGTTTTGGCAAGCCACTTGTCCTATTAGGGTGTAGTCCTCTCATGGGGATGTTGTGTAATTTCTAGGATAAAATCTATTTTTTAAGCCTGATTTTAAAACTGCTTCATTTTGATTACTCTATTTTAATCGAGTCAATTTGCATGTATTGTATTATATACAAAAAAAGAGTCTAAAACTTAATTATATTTTTATTTTAAGTTTCAAATCACCCAATATAAGTCAAGGGCCTAAATTAGGATCTACTCTAGATGTCGGCCCCATTTCCTCAAACTTAACTATTCAATGTCCCTACCACTCTTTCATTAAAGATCAGATCCATGGTTTTAAAACACCTAGGTGGTTAGCTGGCTCCCCAATCCAGGCCGGGGTAAGTCCAGGTTTATATTATATTAGCTAGGTTTCCCAATTTAGATTTAGGTTCTAAGGCTGGCTTATGCTATAAGACCTCAACCTTCAGGAATTGAATCCCAATTTTCTAATAAAATTGATAAGTCAAATTTAAATCTCTTTCAATCAAAATTCAAGCCCAATATATCGGGTAGATTGAGGTGTTTTTGAATTGTTTAAGAATCCCAAACACCTCATAGTTTTCTTCTATTGATCTATAAAATAAGTGTTAAACTTTGATCCAATCCCTGTTGAATTTTCCATTATGCTTCCTTTGATATCAAGCCTTGAAATTCTAAATAAAATTTCTACCATTATTTTAATCGAGAGTATTGTAGGGAACTCTATTTTCCTATAATATAATTAACTATGAGGGCTTACACTTGTAGGAGATTTAGAAACCTATATCAATTTTTTAAAAATTAAATATTTTAAAAATAAACTCAATTAATTCTTTTTGGGAAAATCAAATTTAACGATCATTATCATCATTTTGAAATAATTAATAGTAAATGATATCTTCTTTCTTTGGGAAAATATATTATTCCATTATCATTATTTTAATGATCTCTTATTTGAATTATTATAATTAAACACTTGATCAAACATCATTTTGATCATTCAGGATCACATATTATCTTTCCCTAAGTTAACTATGATGATTAGGATAAATTCAAAGTTTTGTAATGTGAACTAATTAGGGAATGATATTTTTGGTTCCTGAGGTGATATATTATTTGTAATGAAGTATTTGATTTTAAAACTAAAAAAAATTCCATAAATTAAATTCTCCCAAAGAAAATTAACTTTTTCAAACTCAACTTTTTAATCAAACAAAAAAATGGCAACTCCACTGGGGAAAATCTCTCTCTCCATCATCAATAATCATAGAAATTTTATTATATCAATAGTTTTGATTACCCTTCCTTTCGTTGGACCCTCTGCCCATTTTTTTCTTGGGTGAGTGGCCAACATCAATTAAGACATGTTAAAAGATAGGTGAGCAAGGAAAACACTTTCAAAGTCGGGCTTGGACATTCTATCTCCAATTTGATTAGTAGAGCGAAAGAGTCAAGACAAACCTTTTAAGATCTTCCTATTAACATTGAAAACTCACATGCTCAAATAAATCGTGAGAATGCTAAGTTCCATAATTATAGGAAGTCCTTCAATTTCAAAGTCAAAGTTTTAATGCTCTAACAAAATTTGATCTTTCTCAAATCCTAATCGATCCATTTGTTCTATCATTACATATGGAATTGTAACTCTTATAATTCAATATGTGTGATAGAATATAAACATCTTCTTCAAATTTGATTCAATAACTCAATCTTTCTAGCAAAGTCAGCTTCGTCATTTCACTCCCAAACCATTCATCGGGATGAAAGAGTTGAGTCGATTTTTTAGAACCTTCCCTTCCAAATTTGTAAACATGTACAATAAATGTGAATTCAACATATTGAGTTTCAAAAATAAGGGGAGATTATGTGGAATTTTCAAATCTCCTTCCAAAATCATTCAATTCTAATCGTTATTGCTATATGTCTTCCTACAACATGCTCTTATAGTTTAACATATGTAATACAAATTTAACCTTCTCCATAGTCAATTTCAAAATTCAATTCTCCTCTCAAATTTGAACTCCGACATCTTACCCCGAGTCAATTGGCAAGGTAAAAGAGTAGAGCTAAAAAAAAAAAAATAAAAAAATAAAAAAAAAAAACAAAAAAAAAAAAAAAAAAAAAGGTAAAAGAGTAGAGCTAAAACTCTTTCACCTTTCTTCTAAATTTATAAACCTTCATGTTGAGTGTATATTCAACATGTTGAGTTTCGAAATTTCAGGAAGATCTTCTAATTTTAAAAAATTTAAAATCCTTTCAAATTAACTTTGATAGCCATTACTATATGTTTCCTAAAATAATTTCTTATAATTTAATGTATGCAATGCAAATTCAAACCTTTAATCAAATCTTGATTTTGACATTTTACTCTAAGCTAATCAGTGTAGTGAAAGAGTCAGGTCAAATTCCTTGAATTTTCTCTTTAATTTTGTAGACATTTATGTTGAAAATAAACTCTATGTATTGAGTCTCAAAATCTAAGAAAGTTTTGTTAAATTTTTAAATATTCAAAATCCACTCAAAATCCCCTTCAAATCAACTTTGATCATCATTACTATGGGTTTCCTACAACATTCTCTTATATTTTAATGCATGCAATGCAAGTTCAAATTTAAACCCAGCTAAAATCTCTTAGTTTTTCCTTCGAATTTGTAAACCTTCATATTGAATACAAATTCAACATCTTGAGTTTTAAAACTCAATGGAGATCTTTCAATTTTCAAAAATTTAAAGTTCTCTTTAAAATCCATTCAAATTAAATCTAGATTATTGTTGCTATATGTTTTTTCACAACATTCTTTTATGGTTAAACATATATAACAAAAATTCAAATTTTCTTTAAATTAAAGTTAACCTTTATATTTTATCACTACATTGTTGCAAATCTGGTTTTGATGATGACAAACATGTTTCCAGTGTGTTTTTCTTGGCTAATCAGTTTCAGGCACAAAAGACCGCAAGCTACTCAAGCCAACTCAAGATCGGGTCCAAGTGTGTCAAATGTATGATTTTTTCTTTTATTGAGTCAATTGTAATGTAACTGATTCCCTAGCTAAGTAACCTTGCACACACACACTCAGGGAGAGAGATTGAGTGAATTAGAGTTTCTGTTAAAATTTTGTTCAGATCGTCCTGGACGATAGTATCATCGTCCTGGACGATCCCGTTAAAACAGAAACCCTAATTAGGGCGACTAAGTTAAGAAGGACTGATTGAGCCGATCGTCCTGGACGATCTATGGATCGTACGGGACGATATGCCCAAATCAGAAATTCTCAGCCGCCAGATTAAGTTAGGCAAGTTTTATTTTAAGTATTTTGGTCTGATCGTCCCGGACGATACGTGTATCGTCCTGGACGATTTACTACAATCATGCCTAAATTAGTCTGGTAATTAAGGAAAGCAATTAATGTTTAATTGATACGATCACATCGTCCTGGACGATCGCAGGATCGTCCCGGACGATCGTGATCGTCTTGTGCATTTCAGCTGTACGTCCAGAACTATGTACAGGACGATTTGGGGCCTTTTTGAACTAATCGTACCGGACGATTACCCTATCGTACGGGACGATCAAGTCATTTTTTGGTCGTCCAGCACAGATTTCTCTGGACGACCCGAACTGTCTTCTGGACGATTTCCTTCAATTTGAACTAATCGTCCTGGACGATCGCAGGATCGTACGGGACGATATGAACAACTTTTTCTACTGATCGTCCAGAAGAGCCAGATCGTCCAGGCTGAAACAGCTGAATTTGAACTGATCGTACAGGACGATCTACCGATCGTCCTGGACGATCTTGGCCGACAAGTTGAGATTTAGGGCAAGTTTTAAGCCCTCCTTTAAAAGAACTTTTTCCTAGATTTGGAAAAATCTTTTGCTGCCTTCCTTCCCTGAGAAATCCTAGAGAGAGAGAGAGTTGGGAGAGAGAGAAGAGATCTTGTGAGGGGGAGTTAGTGAGGGATTCACTAAGGTTGCTCCAAGCACGGATCAGAGTCGTCTTCTCCGCTCGTCGTCTGTCGTCTAGTCGGTGTTCTTCGTGGGAGGATCGTTCGCAAGAAGATCCGGGTTCTCTGCCCACTTCAGGAGGAAGCGAAAGGAGTTCGTGGGTTCTCTGCCCGCTTCAGGAGGAAGCGAAAGGAGTTCGTGGGTTCTCTGCCCGCTTCAGGAGGAAGCGAAAGGAGGTCGGGTTCTCTGCCTCACCGTGTGGTGAAAAGGAGGTGTTTTATACAGGCTTCTCCGCCTTGCTGTGGGAGCAAAAGGAGAGTCACTTTCGTTTAGTGCAATACCCGGAGGGGAGGCTCCGGGGAGTGGACGTAGGTCAAGTTGACCGAACCACTATAAAATCTGGTTTGCTTTTCTGATTCAGTTTTGCATTTTACTTTTCAATATAAACTGCTTGGGTGAATATCGTTGGTTGATCTTTTCGTTATTGTTTACTTGTTTCCGCTGCTAAGTATCAAAAAGATTTTTGTAGTTATCATGAAATTTTTAAATAACCAATTCACCCCCCCTCTTGGTTAGCCTCGGGACTAGTTCACTAGGGCTTAACATCCCTTTCGAACTTTCAAGTGGTATCAGAGCGGGATTCAAAATTTCTGTTTAAAAACTTTTGAATTTGATCCAATGGCTAACTGTAACAATCGTAATACTGCTGAAGGTTATTCTATAACTAGACCACCGTTGTTTGATAACATTCCATTTGATTTTTGGAAAACACGCATGTCTACTTTTCTTCAGTCTATCGATTATCGCATGTGGATGTTAGTTAAGGACGGATACGAACCACCTTTTCGAATGGTTAACAATGTGAAAACTGAATTGCCATTTGCTGATTGGACGTTTGATGATCGTGATTTAGCACAGTTAAATGCCAAATGTTTGAACTGTTTCTTTTGTGCTTTAAAATCTGAGGACTATATGCGTGTTTCTACTTGTACAACGGGAAAAGAGATTTGGGATAGATTATGTATAACATATGATTAAACATCCTGTTACATGATTACGAACTTTTTCGCATGAAACCTAGTGAGACTATTTCAGAAATGTACACAAGGTTCACTCAGATTGTTACCTCTTTGCATGCTTTAGGTAGAGAACTTACCAACTACGAAAGAGTGAACAAGATTCTTAGATGTTTGCCTGCTTCTTATGATGCTAAGATTACTGCTATTACTGAATCCAAAGATTTAAACACTTACTCTATTGACAGCTTACTTGGATCACTCATTGCTTACGAGCAAGGGGTGAACCAAAGGCAACTTGATGCAGGTGAACGCAAGAAAGAGAAGACAGTGGCACTAAAGGCCAAAGATTCAGATGCTAGCACTTCCGGGTCTGATAGCGATGATGTTGCCTTAATCACAAGGCAATTCAAAAGCTTTCTAAGGAAGAAACATAAGAACCATCAGAAGTGGAACAAGGGTAAGTTCAATAAAAACTTTAAGGGTTCATCTGAATCGGTTTGTTTTGAATGCAGGAAGCCCGGACACATTAAGGCTGATTGTCCAACACTTAAAGCTCACCCAAGCAAGGAGAAGGGTGAGGAGAAACCAAAGTACAGAAAGGACAAGAAGCGGATTCAGAAGGCGTTCTGGGCAGACTCGGCATCCGACTCTTCTGAGACTGAAGCTGAAGAGGAGGAAACAAACTTGTGTTTGATGGCTGATGATCACCCTGGTCAGTCCGACCAGGAAGAGGTATGTAAGCTTACTTACGATCAGTTATTTGAAGTTTCTGAAAAGATTCATACATCGTATAGGAAGCTTAAGAAAACCCATGCTAGTTTGAAACTAGATTATCTGACTTTGCAAAAAGAGCATGAAGTGTTGATTAAGGATCATTCCACCATTGATAGCAATCACATGTCTTTACTAGATGAGTTTGATGAACTGAATAAAAAGCATTCTGATTTAATTGTTGAGCATAACTTGTTAAAAACAGCGCATGTTGAATTAGAACTTGCTTTTAAGAAAGTGAATGATTTGGCATCTGAGTTAGAAAGTACTGAAAGTGCAAAAACGTTTGAAATTGGAAGTTTAAACAAACACATTGAGTTTTTGAAAGTAAAAATCAGTTCTTTTGAAAATAACAAAACACCGCCTACTTTTGAACAATTTTATGCACCGCCACCTTTTAAAAATTCTGTTGCAAGTTCTTCAAAGCATGTTTCATACACTACTAGGAAGAGGCACTATCACTCACGACGTTTAGTTAATCCTTTTCCTGGTGTTAGATGTTTTTCATGTGGCATGTTAGGACACATATCACGCACTTGTACTATTCACCGTAGTACACATTGGGTGTGGAGACCCAAACTGCCTGTTGCACAGCACAGCACACATGCATCGCATTCTTCTTTTCATAAGAAGGAACCCAAACCTGTTTGGGTTCCTAAGACTGACATTTGATGATTTTGTAGGTGTGCTCTCACACAAGACCTCGTGAGAGCATGTGGTACCTGGACAGCGGATGTTCTAGACATATGACTGGAGATGCAAATCAGTTCATTTCGCTGGAGGCCAGAGCTGGAGGCAAGGTTACACTTGGAGATAACACCACTAGGAAGGTGGTAGGCACAGGTATGATTGGTGATTCAAAGAATTTTGTGATTGATAATGTTTTGCTTGTAGATGGACTGAAACACAACCTGCTGAGCATCAGTCAACTCTGCGACAAGGGATACAGCATCAAATTCCTGCCCACGGGCTGCATTTTAAGCTTAAATGATGAAGTTGTTTTGCAGGGGCAAAGGATCAACAATGTCTACAAGCTGGATGTAAGTAGCATTAAATCTGATAATTCAATTTGCTTAAAAACTGCTGCTGATGAGTCTTGGTTATGGCATAGGAGATTGTGTCATGCCAGTATGAAAACCCTTAGGAGAGTCACCCAAAAGGACTTAGTTAGAGGTGTGCCCAAGCTTAAGTTCACTAAGGATCACCTGTGTGATGCCTGTCAGTTGGGGAAGCAAGTCCAGTCCTCTTTTCACTCTGTTAAGGACATTAGCACCTCTAGACCTTTAGAAGTTCTTCACATGGACCTCTTTGGACCCATTAGCACTGCCAGCTTAGGGGGGAGAGTCTATGGTTTTGTGATTGTTGATGATTATTCAAGGTTCACTTGGGTTAAGTTTTTGTCACACAAATCTGAGTCATTTGATGAGTTTAGATCTTTCTCTACTTGGATTCAGAAGAAGTTAGGATGTGAGATTATTACCATCCATAGTGATCACGGAGGGGAGTTTGAAAATGAAAGATTTGGAAGTTTTTGTGAGAATCATGGGATTAGTCACAATTTTTCAGCTCCTAGGACCCCTCATCAGAACGGGGTAGCTGAAAGGAAGAACAGGACCTTAGTGGAAGCCGCTAGAGCCATGCTTGCTGAGTATTCACTTCCAAAATACTTTTGGGCTGAAGCGGTGAACACTGCCTGTTATGTGCTGAATAGGGTGAATGTGAGAGTCAAACTGAACAAGACACCTTATGAGATCATTAAGGGTAGAACTCCAAATCTGTCCCACCTCCATGTCTTTGGCTGTAAGGTTTTCATTCTAAACAACGGGAAGTCACCCTTAGGAAAATTTGACCCCAAATCTGATGAAGGAGTGTTCTTAGGATATTCAAGTGTGGGGAAATCCTTTAGGGTGTTCAATAGGAGGACTTTGGTGGTGGAAGAAACAACCCATGTAGTGTTTGATGAATCTGATCCTAAGGAGTCTAGATCTGAAGTAGAAGATGAAGAGATTGTTGAGGTTACCCAAGGAGTTGGAAATACAAATTTGGAGGAAAGGGTAGAACCTCAAACCCCATTGCCTAGAGATTGGAGATATTCTTCGAGTCATCCTAAAGAACTGATCTTAGGAGACCCTTCTGAAGGTGTTAGGACTAGGCATGGACTTAGGAAGGAAGTAAACCATTCTGCCTTTATCTCAATGACTGAACCCACCAACATCAATCAAGCCCTGTCGGATGAATTTTGGATTTTAGCTATGCAGGAAGAATTGAATCAATTTGTAAGGAATGATGTTTGGGAGTTAGTAGAAAGACCTAAAAATCAAAGTATTGTGGGAACCAAGTGGGTCTTTAAGAATAAGATGAATGATTCTGGTGTGGTGGTGAGAAATAAGGCAAGATTGGTGGCTAAGGGGTATAATCAGATAGAAGGGATAGATTTTGAGGAAACTTTTGCCCCTGTAGCTAGATTGGAAGCCATTAGAGTGCTACTAGCCTTTGCCTGTTATAAGGGATTTAAGCTGTTTCAAATGGATGTCAAGAGTGCCTTTTTAAATGGGGTAATTAAAGAAGATGTTTTTGTAGAACAACCCCCAGGTTTTGAGAGTTCCCAATATCCAAGTCATGTCTATAAATTAAAAAAGGCCTTATATGGATTGAAACAGGCACCAAGAGCTTGGTATGAGAGGCTTAGCACATTCCTGTTAGAAAGAGAGTTTGTTAAGGGGAGCGTAGACACCACCCTTTTTCTGAGGAGAATAGGAGATGACTTACTCATTGTCCAGATTTATGTTGATGATATAATTTTTGGATCTTCTGATAAATATTTATGTGATGAGTTTTCCAAAACAATGAGTAAGGAGTTTGAGATGAGTATGATGGGAGAATTGTCCTACTTTTTGGGGTTTAGCATAAGGCAAACAGATGATGGAACTTTTCTCAATCAATCAAAATACACTAAGGACATTTTGAAGAAATATGAAATGGACAAAGCCAAGCCAATCAATACTCCCATGCCCTCCTCAGTTCAGTTAGATAAGGATTCAAATGGAAAATCTGTTGATCAGAAGAAGTATAGAGGGATAATAGGTTCACTGCTTTACCTGACTGCTAGCCGACCCGATATCATGTTTAGTGTCTGTCTTTGTGCTAGGTTTCAGGCTGATCCTAAAGAGTCCCACCTGACTGCTGTTAAGAGAATTCTTAGATATCTTTTAGGGACCCCAAACCTAGGAATTTGGTACCCTAGGCACAGCACCTCTTTTGAGATCATTGGATATTCTGACTCTGACTTTGCGGGGTGTAGGGTGGATAGGAAGAGTACCTCTGGGACTTGTCAATTCATAGGACAGTCGTTAGTCTCCTGGTCCAGTAGAAAACAGAACTCAGTTGCACTTTCCACTGCTGAAGCTGAGTACATTGCCTTAGGAAGTTGTGTGGCCCAAGTTCTTTGGTTGAAGCAGCAAGTCTTGGATTTAGGAGTACCTGTTGGCACAATTTCTATTCTGTGTGATAATACTAGTGCCATCTGTATCTCTAAGAATCCAATCCAACATTCTAGGACCAAACACATTGACATTAGGCATCACTTCATTAGGGACCATGTTACAAAAGGGGACATTGAGCTACATCATGTAGCAACTGAAAATCAGCTGGCTGACATATTCACTAAACCACTGGCCTTTGACTCATTCAGCATTTTGAGAACCAGATTAGGAGTGATTGATATAAATGCTTGATTCTGATGACGGCTGATTTATGATTGTTTCTGATTGGTATTCTGATTTCTGTTAGTTAGGTTTAGTTTTTTGATTTCTGATTTCTATTAGTTAGTTTTTGGCTTTGATTATTTACTTTCAGTTGATTTTATGTTTTTGCTGATTTCTGTTTTAGCCTTATTGTTAGTTTGATTTGAGTATTTACTTTGCTATGATTTTCTACCTATTTTTTTATGTTTTTCAAAATCTGATCACCGCTCACTACTTCTGATAATCTGAATTTCTGACTGGGAGTTTTTACCTTGTTTTGATTTGGAAGCTGGTAAGCAGTGATTGATTCCACTGAACCTGTTAAAGGGAAGAAACATTGATGATTGTTTCTCTTCCTCTAACTCCTTTACTGGTGTATGTTTTCTTTTGGATAAAAATCTTCTTCAAAATTAAAATGTTAGTTTTTGAAATAGAGATTATTTTATCTTCCTACAGTAATCTGCCTCATATTAATAGTGTTTTTCAAAGTCTTGAGTCATTAGTTTGATTTTCTAAATCAAGTGATTGCATTTATCATATGTTGTATGGGTTTTGTTTTGTGAATCGTTCTTCCTTACTGCGGAGAGTCATCTCCTATGTCTGGAAGATAATCTCACAGCTGAGACTCTTTAATGATTATGAAAAGGAGAAAGCTTATAAAAGATGCGCAGTGCGCCAGATAATTTGAAAAAGAGGCATAAAATGAGCCCAAAACTGAAAAGATGCAAAATTGCCAAGTTGGATACACAAAGTGTATCAAAAATCAAAAGATGCGCAAAGCGCCAATCAATTTGAAAAAGAGGCACAAAATGAGCCCAACACAAGCTTTCTTTCCTTTCAGATTATTAAATGTCTTAGAGAAATCTGTGCGCCACTTAATATTTTCAAAAGCTTGAGTTTTGAAAATCCCGATTTCTGATTTTTTACTTTGTAACACTATTATATCAGATATTTTTCTGGAACGAGGCTTGAAAGGATTTCTTTTCAAATCTAATGTCTTTTATTCTGAATCGGATTTTTGTTTTGAAAGAGGTTTGCATCGATAAGGTGCCCGGGGTCAGAGTTACGAAAGTTGATTATTTCCAACCTTTTCGGATTTCAGCGCTGTCAATCGTCCTGTCATTGGTTTTTGAATCTAAAATCAAGGAAAAATTCTGATTTTCCTGTTTTGTTGTTGTTCTGTGTATGTTTTATTTTATATTTTATTTCCGTGTTATGTTTTTCCCTCCTCCTTTTTGTGATGTCAAAAGGGGGAGTCAGTTGTAGTCGTGTCTGTTTCTATTTTCTGAGTCATGTTTTCTGTATTGGTTGAGCTGTTAAATGAAAATTTAAAAAATGTGTATTTTGTTTGATTTCTTAGTTTCATTTTATTTTCATCTTAGTTTCATTTTATTTTCAGACTACTTTACAAATGTTTGCCATCATCAAAAAGGGGGAGATTGTTGCAAATCTGGTTTTGATGATGACAAACATGTTTCCAGTGTGTTTTTCTTGGCTAATCAGTTTCAGGCACAAAAGACCGCAAGCTACTCAAGCCAACTCAAGATCGGGTCCAAGTGTGTCAAATGTATGATTTTTTCTTTTATTGAGTCAATTGTAATGTAACTGATTCCCTAGCTAAGTAACCTTGCACACACACACTCAGGGAGAGAGATTGAGTGAATTAGAGTTTCTGTTAAAATTTTTTTCAGATCGTCCTGGACGATAGTATCATCGTCCTGGACAATCCCGTTAAAACAGAAACCCTAATTAGGGCGACTAAGTTAAGAAGGACTGATTGAGCCGATCGTCCTGGACGATCTATGGATCGTACGGGACGATATGCCCAAATCAGAAATTCTCAGCCGCCAGATTAAGTTAGGCAAGTTTTATTTTAAGTATTTTGGTCTGATCGTCCCGGACGATACGTGTATCGTCCTGGACGATTTACTACAATCATGCCTAAATTAGTCTGGTAATTAAGGAAAGCAATTAATGTTTAATTGATACGATCACATCGTCCTGGACGATCGCAGGATCGTCCCGGACGATCGTGATCGTCTTGTGCATTTCAGCTGTACGTCTAGAACTATGTACAGGGTGATTTGGGGCCTTTTTGAACTAATCGTACCGGACGATTACCCTATCGTACGGGACGATCAAGTCATTTTTTGGTCGTCCAGCACAGATTTCTCTGGACGACCCGAACTGTCTTCTGGACGATTTCCTTCAATTTGAACTAATCGTCCTGGACGATCGCAGGATCGTACGGGACGATATGAACAACTTTTTCTACTGATCGTCCAGAAGAGCCAGATCGTCCAGGCTGAAACAGCTGAATTTGAACTGATCGTACAGGACGATCTACCGATCGTCCTGGACGATCTTGGCCGACAAGTTGAGATTTAGGGCAAGTTTTAAGCCCTCCTTTAAAAGAACTTTTTCCTAGATTTGGAAAAATCTTTTGCTGCCTTCCTTCCCTGAGAAATCCTAGAGAGAGAGAGAGTTGGGAGAGAGAGAAGAGATCTTGTGAGGGGGAGTTAGTGAGGGATTCACTAAGGTTGCTCCAAGCACGGATCAGAGTCGTCTTCTCCGCTCGTCGTCTGTCGTCTAGTCGGTGTTCTTCATGGGAGGATCGTTCGCAAGAAGATCCGGGTTCTCTGCCCGCTTCAGGAGGAAGCGAAAGGAGTTCGTGGGTTCTCTGCCCGCTTCAGGAGGAAGCGAAAGGAGGTCGGGTTCTCTGCCTCACCGTGTGGTGAAAAGGAGGTGTTTTGTACAGGCTTCTCCGCCTTGCTGTGGGAGCAAAAGGAGAGTCACTTTCGTTTAGTGCAATACCCGGAGGGGAGGCTCCGGGGAGTGGACGTAGGTCAAGTTGACCGAACCACTATAAAATATGGTTTGCTTTTCTGATTCAGTTTTGCATTTTACTTTTCAATATAAACTGCTTGGGTGAATATCGTTGGTTGATCTTTTCGTTATTGTTTACTTGTTTCCGCTGCTAAGTATCGAAAAGATTTTTGTAGTTATCGTGAAATTTTTAAATAACCAATTCACCCCCCCTCTTGGTTAGCCTCGGGACTAGTTCACTAGGGCTTAACATCCCTTTCGAACTTTCATACATATTGGATTATAGTTCTTATAATTTGATATACATGATAAAATATGAACTTCTTTTCAATTTCAAATTTAATATTCTGATTCAAATCTTATCTTTTCAAATCTCAGACAATCTCGAGCGATAGCTAGAAAGGTGCTCTTTTCAATTGACCAAGACCTATACATCGAGGAACTGGTCTTAAATAACTCAATCCAATTTGGTATGGGATCCAAGACTTAAATCTATCCGTCAATGGGGGAACCATAATCAACCTCACTGTTGAGGTCAATAAGGACATCCTCATGGTAGAGATAGCTGTTGGGGCATGGACTGACTCCCCCATTCCTATAATAGAGGTATCTATCACCCCCGTGCCTGCTGTATCCTCCGGGGAGGACAAGGAACATAAATCTGGTAATAATATTGAAGTCATGTTTGTATTTGAGAAGGGGTCCTCCAGTATTGAAACACCATTTGGCAGCAAGAATGTTAGAAAGAACTATTTGAGAAGGATAAGAAAAAAAATTACCAAATCCAAGAAGATGGTCTAGCATAAGGCCTTAAGTTTAGTTGAGCCTGAGGTTGCTGAAGAGCTGTCAATCCCTGCCTTATCCACACTCTTGAAAGGGAGTAATTTTCACCCCATCATAGCTGCTACAGAGGAGGAGAGAGTTACCAGGATAGCTAGCACTCCACCATGCCTGTTGGATTATTCTGTAAAGAGAACTTCGAAGGAGAAATAAACTCTAAGGACTATAATATTTTTTTGCAAATCTGTATTCAAGCATTATAATTTTGATGATAACAAACATTCCTGTCATTATAATACATCTTTTTTGTTTCCCTGCCTACTAACATTTTAGGTCCACAAGATCAATTATAATTCATTCCAGCTCAAGATTGGACTGAGTCAGTTTATAATTTTAAATTCAAATAGTTTTTTCTTTTTTTAAGTCAAATGTAATAAGATGGATCCTGATGCTAAGTAACCTTTCACACACACACTTAAGGGGAGAAATTGGGTGAGTCAAAGTGTTTTTTGGTTTTTGATTATATCATATAGGATGATCCAAAATTATCTTGGACAATCAGTTAAAAATAGAAACCCTATTTAAGGCAGCTAGGTTAAGTAAATTTAATTAGATAGATCATCTTGGATGATATATTTAAATCCAAAAATCAGTCGCCAATCACATTTTAGGCAATATTTTATTTTGTATATTTTAAACTAATTGTACAGGACCTGATCATCTTGAATGATTCATTACAATCTTGCCTAAAATAATCCATTGATTAGAAGACTAATTATGGTTTAATTGATCAATCACATCGTACAAGAAAATTTTTCCGATCGTCCTGGATGATCCTTTATATTTTATGGGAAGATCTCCAATCATTCCAGATGAAAACTATAATTTTCTTCAGATCATCCAGGATATCATCCTAGATATCCTTGATATTGTTCAGGATAATTTGTCGATTGCTACTCAAAATGAATTAATCATCTTGGATGATTGTGAAATTATCAAGGACAAAAACCCTTATTTTCTTCTGATTGTCAAAGATATCATTCTGGACATCCCGAACATTTGTCTGGATGATTTGTTATTTTCCACTTAAATTAAACTAATCATCTTGGATAATCATAAAATCATCGTAGATGATATATAGAAAATTTTTCTTTTGATCGTCTAAACCATGACATTTGTCCTGGCAAAATGACTGATTTTGTACTAATCATACAGGATGACCGACCGATTGTCCTGGATGATATAATCGACAAGTTAAATTTTAGGGCACTTTTGAGGCCTTCTATTTAAGCTCTTTATCCATCTCTTTAGTAATCTTTTGCTAATTTTTCCACTCTAAGAGAGCTTAGAGGAGAAGGAGAGTTTGAGAGAGAGAGAGAGAGAGAGGATCTTATTAGGGGGAGTTTGTGAGGGGATTCATAAAGGTTTCTCCAAGCAAGGATTCGATCATCATCTTCTTCTTCATCCTTAGTTTTGTGGTGGCTCTAGGGAGATGATTATCAGCATCAGATCTTGGTTCTCTACCTGCTTCAGGAGGAAGCAAAAGGTTTCTAGGGTTCTTTGCCTACTTCAGGAAGAAACAAAAGGATTCTGGGTTCTCTGCCTGCTTTAGAAGGAAGTAAAAGGAGTCTTGGTTCTCTGCCTGCCTCAGGAAGAAGCAAAAGGAGTCAAGATTCTCTGCCTCATTGATGTTGATGGAAAGATTTTGTAAGGGCTTCTCCGCCTTGCCGTGGGGGCAAAAGGAGAGTCATTATAGTGTTTAGTTCAATACCTGGAGGGGAGGCTTCGGGGAGTGGACGTAGGTCAAGTTGACGGAACCACTATAAATTTGGTGTGCTTTTTCATTTTTTTTTTGCACTTTAATTTAATTATATTTCTGTAATCTGATCTGTGGTTAAAATATCTGATTTTGGTTATTAGCTTCTACTTAAATTATTTGTGTTTGAAATTTTTAAAAGGACAAAAAATATTTCTTTTCATTTTGTACAAGATTTTTTTTAAAATAACCAATTCACCCCCCCTCCAGGTTAGCCTTAGGACTAGTTCATTAGGGCTTAACAATCCTAATGAACTTTTAAGTGGCATCAGAGCAGGATTCATAAAATTAAGTTTTGAAAAACTTTTGAATTTTGATCTATTGCTAATTTTGGAAATCATAATACTGTGGAAGATTATTCAATCACACGACCACCTTTATTTGATAATATTCCTTTTAAATTTTATAAAACTCGTATGTCCACCTTTTTGTAATCGATTGATTATCGTATGTGGATGCTTGTTAAAGAAAGTTATACTGCACCTTATAGACTTGTTAATGGAGTTAAAACTAAAATAGAGAACTTGCTCAATTGAATGCTAAATATTTGAACTACTTTTTCTATGCATTGAAATATGAAGATTATATACATGTTTCAACATGTTCAATTGGTAAAGAAATTTGGAATAGATTGTGCATTACTTATGAAGGAACTAAAGAAGTTAAACAATTTAGACTGAATATTCTCTTGCATGATAATGAACTCTTTTGCATGAAATCAATTGAATCAATTTCTGAGATATACACTAGATTTACACAGATCGTTACATTGAAACATACCTTAGGAAGAGAACTCACTAACTATGAAAAAGTGAACAAGATTTTGTGATGTTTACCTTCTTCCTTTGATGCTAAAATTACTACAATTACTGAATCAAAAGATTTGAATAATTATTCAATTGATAACTTACTTGGATCACTAATTGCTTATGAGCAAGCAGTGAACCAAAGGTAGCTTGATGCAGGTGAGAAAAAGAAGGAGAAAGCTATAGCCTTAAAGGCTGATGATTTTGACTCTGGCTCTTCAGGTTCTGATGATGATGACATGGTCTTAATCACAAGGCAATTCAAGAGCTTCTTGAGGAAGAAACAAAAGCTTCATTAGAAGTGGAACAAAGGTAAATCTAATAAGAATTTTAAAGGTTCATCTGATGTTATTTGCTTTGAATGTAAGAAGCTTGGGCATCTGAAGTCTGATTGCCCTACACTTAAGACTCACCCATGCAAGGAGAAGGTTAAGGAGAAACCCAAGTTCAAGAAGGACACGAAGAAGATCCAAAAGGCTTTTTGGGCTAATTCAGCATTTGACTCGTCTGAAACTAAAGTTGAAGAGGAGGTAACCAACTTATGTTTGATGACGGATGATCATCTTGGTCACTCTAACCAAGAAGAGGTATGTGAATTAATATACGATCAATTACTTAATGTTTATGAGAAAATTCATACATCGTATAAGAAGTTAAAAAAATTGCATGCTAGCCTGAAATTGAAATTTTTGAACTTATAAAAGAGCATGAAATTTTGATTAAAGATCATTCTACCTTAGATAGCAATCATGTGGAATTACTTGATGAATTTAATGAATTAAATAAAAAGTATTCTAATTTATCTGCTGAGCATGATATCTTGAAAATATTTCATGTTGAATTAGAAATAGCATTCAAAAAATTAGAAACTCTTGCATCAGAATTAGACAGCAGGGAGCATGCCTTAGAAATGGATATTTTAATCCTTGAAAGTGGAAATAAGTTTTTAAAAGCTGAATTAACTTCCCTGAAGGAAAATAAAAAACCCCATGTACTTGAAGAATTTTAAAACCAACACATCAGTATGCATCTTTCAAACTTAGAAAGAGGCACTATCACCCATGTAGATTATTTAACCCGTTTCCTGGTGTTAGATATTTTTCTTGTGGTATGCTGGGACATATCCCTCATAATTGCATCATTCACCGTAGAACATATTTGTTATGGGCACCAAAATTACAAAATTCACAGCATAGCATGCATGCATCGCATTCTTCTTTTCATCACAAGGGACCCAAACTTATTTGGGATCCTAAATCTGACATTTGATTATTTTGTAGGGATGCTCTCATAAAAGACCTCATGAGATCATGTAGTACCTAGATTGCAGATGTTCAAGGCATATGACTGGAGATGAAAATTAATTCATTTCACTGGAAACCAGGGTAGGAGGTAAGGTTACACTTGGAGACAACACCACTAGGAGAGTGGTGGGATCAGGTATAATTGGTGATTCAAAAAATTTCATCATTGATAATATTTTTCTTATAGATAGACTGAAACATAATCTGCTCAGCATCAGCTAGCTCTGAGATAAAGGTTTCAGCATAAAATTTTTGCCAACTTGCTTCCTTATAAGCTTAAATGACAAAATTATTTTGTAGAAAAAAAGGATCAACAACATCTACATGCTGGAGTTAAATTAATTTAAAACTGATATTACTATTTGCTTAAAATCAATTGCTGATGAATCATGACTGTGGCATAGGAGATTATGTCATGCAAGCATGAAAAGCCTTAGGAAGATCACCCAAAAAGACTTAGTGAGAGGTGTCCCTAAGCTAGATTTCACTAAGGACCACCTGTGTGATGCCTGTCAGTTAGGAAAGTAGGTCAAATCCTCCTTCCACTCAATCAAAGACATAAACTCTAGCAAACCCTTAGAAGTTCTAAACATGGATTACTTTGGACCTGCCAGCACTTCAAGCATAGGAGGGAAACTCTTTGGGTATGTGATTGTTGATGATTATTTGAGATTCACCAGGGTTAGATTTCTGTCTCATAAAAGTGAATCATTTGAGGAGTTTAGATATTTTCCACTTGGATTTAGAGGAAGCTAGGTTGTGAGATTTTAACTATTTATAGTTATCATGGGGGAGAGTTTGAAAATGAGAAGTTTGAAACGTACTATAAGAAGCAAGGGATATATCATAATTTTTTAGCTCCTAGGACCCCTCAGTAGAATTGATTAGCTAAAAGGAAGAATAAGATATTGGTAGAAGCCGCTAGAGCTATATTAGCTGAATATTCACATTCTAAATACTTTTGGGCAGAAGTGATGAATACAGCCTATTATGTTCTAAATAGGGTAAATCTTAGATCTAAGCTAAACAAAACACCCTATAAAATTCTCAAGGGTAGGACACCCAACCTCTCTCACCTCTGTGTCTTTGGATGTATGGTGTTTATTTTGAATAATGAGAAGTCTTAACTAGGAATGTTTGACCCAAAATTTGATGGAGTGTTCCTAAGTTACTCAAGTGTTGGGAAATCCTATAGAGTCTTCAATAAAAGAACCCTGATTATTGAGGAGACCACTCACATTATGTTTGATGAATCTGATAATTCTAGAGGTTCTAGGGTAGAAGAAGAGGAGGTTATAGAAGTCAGCTAGGGAGTAGATTCTACCAATCTGAAGGAAAGGGTAGAACCTGATGTTTCACTACTTAGAGAATGGAGATATTCTTCGAGTCATCCTAAAGAACTTATCTTAGGAGACCCTTTTGAAGGTGTTAGAACTAAGCATGGACTTAGAAAAGAAGTAAATCACTCTGCCTTCATTTCAATGACTGAACCCACCAGTATTAATCAAGCCCTTTTTGATGAATTTTGGATCTTAGCCATGCAAGAGGAACTAAACCAATTTGTTAGGAATGATGTTAGGGAGCTGGTAGAATAACCTAAGGACCAGAGTGTAGTGGGAACCAAATGGGTGTTTAAGAATAAAATGAATGATTCTAGTGTGGTGATTAAGAATAATAAGATTAGTGGCTAAGGAGTATAACCAAATAGAAGGGATTGATTTTGAGGAAACCTTTGCCCTTGTAGCTCATTTGGAAGACATTAGAGTGCTACTAGCCTTTACCTATTATAAGGGATTTAAGCTTTTCCAAATGGATGTCAAGTGTGCCTTTTTAAATGGGACAATAAAGGAAGATGTGTTTGTAGAGCAACCCCTGCTTTAAGAATTTGTAATTTCTAAATCATGTTTTCAAATTAAAAAGGCCTTATATTGATTAAAGCAGGCACCCAGAGCATGGTATGAGAGGCTTAGCATATTCCTACTAGAAAGAGAGTTTATTAAGGGGATCATAGACACCACCCTTTTTCTGAGGAGAGTAGGAATAAATTACTCATTATCCAAATTTATGTTGATGATATGCTTTTTGGATCTTTTGATAAAAATTTATGTGATGATTTTTCTAAAATAATGATTAAGGAATTTAAGATTAGTATGATGGGAGAATTGTCCTACTTTCTTAGATTTAGCATAAGGAAAATGGATGATGGGACTTTTCTTAATCAATCAAAATACATTAAGGACATCCTGAAGAAATATAAAATGGATAAAGCCAAGCTAATCAGCACTCTCATGAGTTCCAGTGTCCAGTTAGATAAGGATTCAAATGGTAAATTTGTTGAATAGAAGAAGTACAGAGGAATAATTAGATCACTTCTTTACCTGACTACTAGTAGACCTGATATTATATTTAGTGTTTGTCTCTATGCTAGATTTTAGGCTGATCCAAATGAGTCCCACCTGACTGCTATTAAGAGAATTCTTAGATATCTCTTAGGGACCCAAAACATAGGAATCTGGTATCCTAGGCATAACACCTCCTTTAAAATTGTAGGATACTCTGGTTCTAACTTTACAGTATGTAGGGTGGATAGAAAGAGCACCTTTGGAATGTATCAATTTATAGGACAATCTTTAGTCTCCTGGTTTAGTATAAAATAGAACTCAGTTGCACTGTCCACTGCTGAAGCTGAATACATTACCTTAGGAAGTTGTGTGGCCCAGGTTTTTTGGCTGAAACAACAAATTCTAGATTTTAGACTTCCTGTAGGCAAAATTTCTGTCTTATGTGATAACACTAGTACATCTATATTTTTAAGAACCCAATCCAACACTTCAGGACCAAACATATAGACATCAGGCACCACTTTATTAGGGATCATATTACCAAAGGAGACATAGAGCTACATCATGTAGCCACTGAAAACCAACTGGCAAATATCTTCACAAAACTACTGGCTTTTGAAAACTTTAGCACCTTAAGAACAAGATTAGGTGTGATAGATATTCATGCTTGAAATTGATGCTCTCTGTTTATGTTTCAGCACTTAGTTTTGTTTGATTTAATTATCTATTTCTTTTTATGTGTTTTTTGATTTACTGTTAATTTTCCTTTTTTTGTTGTTATTTATCTGATTTGGTTATTTCTTTTTATTCGCTTTCCTCTTATTTTTTGATTTCTTATTTATTTTCTTTAAAATTAGATCACTGCTCACTACTACTGATAAACTTGATTTCTAAATGAGAGTTTTGCCTTAATTTTATTTAGAAGCTTGTAAGCAGTGATTGACCTCTCTAAAATAATTAAAGGAAAAAACATTGATGATTGTTTCTCTTCCTCTAACTCCTTTAATGGTGTATTTTTATTTTTGAATAAAAATCTTTTTTAAAATTAAAAAGTTGGACTTTGAAATAGATGTCTTTGTATCTTCCTATAATAATCTATCTCATATGAGTAGTGTTCCAAATCATTAAATCACTTTCATATTTTTTTAATCAGGTCATTGCATTTATCATATCAGAATGATTCTATTTTGTAGATTACTTTTCCTTATCTAAGGGAGTGAGTTTTTCTTCTCTTATATCTGGAAGATAATCTCACAACTGCGAGTCTTTTAGAGATTTTAAAAGAAAGAAAGCTTACAAAAGATGCACAAAGTACGCCAATCAACTAAAAAAGAGGCATAAAATGAGCCCAATATTGAAAAGATATGCAATATTCACCAATAAATTGAAAAGATACACAAAGTGCATCAAAAATTAAAAGATGCGTAAAGTGTGTCAAATAATTGAAAAAGAGGCACAAAATGAGCCCACAAAGAAATAAGCTTCATCCTCTTTCAAATCTTTAAAAATCTTAGAAGAATTCATGTGTCACTTAATATATTCAAACACTTGAGATTAAAAATCATGATTTCTGATTCTCTACTTCTGAAATGGCTGGTGGAAAGCGCTCCTGAGTCCTCATAGGTAGTTCCTCTAGGAGATCCATAGATCCTAGATTTACTGAAGAAGCTGCATATCATCGCTATAAGGAAGCTGACATTAATCCATCCAAAATAGTCAACCAAGATGTATTAACCTTCCAGGTTCTTGAACTCTTTGCCCATACTACTCTTGAATTTATCCTTACTCTGGCCTTTCCCTTTAACTCTGAATTACTTTTTGAGTTTTTTGCGAGCGTTAGAATCAACAATGAGGGTACTGCCCTCCAATCTTATGTTAATAGGAGGCCAGTAGAGATCACCTATCAGGACCTACATGAAATTCTCCATCATTCAACTACTGGTGAAAAAATTCATACTCTAGTTATAAATCCTAATTTTGATTCGACCCAGGCCAATAATGTTTTAAGAGAATCCAATGCTCTCTCTCACATTTGTACCATTAACACCTTACTACAAAATGCTAGGATTATCCATCATATTCATCATAAATCCATAATTCTAAAAGTTGGTAATCGAATAAACATTACTCCTGTGCTATCTCTTACCACTTATTTCATAATGGCTAAAATTAACTTTAATGCAGCTGACCTCCTTATTCGTTACCTTGAAAATCTAATTGTCATTCAAGATCCTCATCATAAGAGACTACCTAATTTAGCTTTAGGACACCTCATTTCCTTTGTCCTTGAATCCAAATATAACCTTCAATACCCTGCATACTTGATCACTTTTTGATCTTTTATTCCAATAACTCCTTCCATATCTTTCATGATGTTCATCATCGCAACATTCGTGGTGGTGACCGCCCAGAAGAGGAAGAGGAAGGTCCAGCACCTCTTCATGCACCTACCCATATCTGCCAACAATCCCAGATAGATCAGCTGGTGGAGAGATTTGACCAGTGGGAGAGTAGATTTGATGCCTACGTAGTCCAGCGATAGTAGCAGCACGACCAGGATATGGCCTGGTTAGGGGAGCAGTTCTCTTCTATTCATCGATACTTTTAGCCACCACCACCTCCACCTAATTAGGGTTCCTCTTTCTAGTTTTCTTTTGTGTTTATTTCTGAGTTTGTTCTTGTCTCTGTTTTATGTTTTGTTTAGTGGTTGCTTTTCTGTTTCCTCCTTTTTGTGATGTCAAAAGGGGGAGTAGTGTTATTAGTGTTGTACTATTTGCCTATTTTAGTAAAATTTTCTTTTCTTTGATTATATTATTTTTCTTTGCTTTGTGTTTTAGTTTTTTTATCTGCTTGATTTAAAATTGTCTAATAAATGTTTGTCATCATCAAAAAGGGGGAGATTGTTGTAAATCTGGATTCCAGCATTATAATTTTGATGATAACAAACATTCTTATCATTATAGCACATCTGTTTTCTTACCCTCCCTACTAACTTTTCAGGTCCACAAGGTTAATTACAATTTAAGTTAGTTCAAGATTGGACTGAGTTAGTCTATAATTTTAAATTCTAATAGTTTTTTCTTTTCTTGAGTCAAATGTAATAAGGTGGATCCAAATGCTAAGTAATCTTACACACACACACTCAGGGCGAGAAATTAGGTAAGTCAAAGTGTTTTTTAATTTTTGATCATATCGTATAGGATAATCCAAAATCATCCTGGACGATTAGTTAAAAATGAAAACCCTAATTAGGGCAGCTAGGTTAAGTAAATTTGATTAGGCAGATCATCCTGGATGATCCTCCCATCATCCTGGATGATCCTCCCATCATCCTGGATGATATGTTTAAATCCAAAAATCAACCGCCAATCAAATTTTAGGCAATATTTTATTTTGCATATTTTAAACTAATCATACTGGATGATCTTGATCGTCCTGGATGATTCAGTACAATCTTGCCTAAAAAAATCCCTTGATTAGGAGAATAATTATGGTTTAATTAGGAGACTAATCTAATCTTCCTAGATAAAAACTATAATTTTGTTCTAATCATCCAGGATATCATCCTAGACATCTTGAACATTATTCAAGATAATTTGTCAAAAAGGCTTCATGTCACCTTCTTCCAAAGTTTTTAATGGTTTAGAAAACCTAAGATAGTATCTAGCCCACTTTCGAGTGAGCTGTTACAAAATAGGAGAGTCTGATGCTGTACTCTTTCATCGGTTTATGAGTAGTCTGTCCAGTATTGCTCTTGAGTGGTACGTAGATTTGCCAAGAGATTCAGTGAAAATTTTCACAAAGCTCGAGGGTCTATTCCTAAAAAGATTCTCAAGAGCTTAGCAACATGTAACCATTGGCGATCTCATCATCGAAAACAAAAATTGGGAGAGTCTTTGGTTGAGTACATCATGAGGTGGTGAAACCTCTTGATGAAATATGAACCTCAGCTATAGGAGCAACATGTAGTGGAGATTCTTTTAAAGAATATCCATGGGCCTATTTTTTCTGTTAAAGGGCTTTACTATTAAAACCTTTAAAAAACTTCTCAATAAAGCTAAAAATCTATAAGAAGTGCCTTCCAGAATGCCATTCTTGAAGGATTCATCTATGGAGAATAAAGTTAGCAAACCGTTAAAGTCCTTTGAGAAGGAATCATGCATAGTTTTAGCAGTTGATAAAGGGAAGAAATTAGCCAGTTCTCAATAAAGCAATCCTCCACCCTAGTAGATTAAAAACCTCAACCCTTCTAGGTAACCTCTTAACTAAATAGGGAGCCTTACCTGATTTATTTTAAGGAGAGATCGGCTCATCTGTATCCATTTAAAAGAGAGTTAGTGAGGAAAATTTTCAAAAGCCTTCAAAGAAGCCAAATTTTTTTATTGCTTGAGGCTAAGAAGCCAAAAGAGGCAAATAAGAAGGATGATCCTAATTGTTACCCCTACCACTGCATGTTGGGCCACACAATTGAAGATTGCATAGTCTTCCTAGTTCAATAAGAACTTCCATCAAGGTAATATCATAATTTTAAAGGAGTACCTGGTTGATCCACACAATCAAAGATCTCAGGTAAAAATTCTAATCTTTCTCTGTCCATTGAAGATGGTTGGGATATAATACTATCCTGGGTATTTAAATAGTTAATTAACAAATCTTTTCATCTTTCTCAACAGTTACTAATGAGAGCCTAGGGCTCGATCTGGGAGGTTGATCAGGAGGCTTCGCAGGAGGACGTTGGGACAGTTTCTGCTCTAGTAGTCAAAGGAACTACTGTAATCAATGAAAATGAAAAGAATGAACCTATTATAGAGAGGAAATTTATTAATGAGAGATGTGTACAAGTAGCGCATGGTGGCTCAAAACCACTGCCCCCATTAATGTTATATGACTTGTATTTTACCCCATCAAAGGCAACGGGTTGAAAATTAATAAAAAAGAATGATCCTTCTGCAAATGTTTTAATGATTACTATTGAGAATGAAACTTTAAATGACTCTTCTATTAAAAATAATTAAGATTTAACTGAGATCACTCAAGATGTTAAAAATTTTAGCTCTCCATATTTGACCCCTCAAGGGGTAAACAAATCGAATATCTTATCAGATGATGATACCCCTGAAATTAACTTTCAAGGGAGTCCCGTCATGATAGACTTTTTAGATTCGGACTCCCACTCAAAAAATGACAATCAATCACTTAAACAGAGTGTAGACCCTATCTTAATTTTTCCTTCTGATGAGATCGTGTCAGTACAACTGCATAGTGGCAAGGTTTTACCCCCTAGGCTACCTCCCTAGGAGAAGGGAAAAATATTATTTCTACTAATCTAATTCAAGTCCCCACTCAATAATCAAATACTCCTTCAAATCCATTAGGTCTCAATCCTGATGTTCCAAAAGTTAATTATAATATCTTAGCTCATCTTAGAAAGTTGTCTGCTAAGTTGAGCATCTACGATGCTCTCTTTCTTTCAAAAGAAATGATTGAGTCCTTAAGCAAAATACTTCTTGACCTAGAGATTTACTTAGCTCAGTTAGCTTTAACTTCTGAAGAAGAATCTTTATATTTTAAAGAAATCATAGGAGTTACCTTCTCCGATGAAGATCTACTCCTAAGAACTGCTGGTCGTAATCGTATACTTTATATCACCATAAATGTGGGAAAATTTAACTTATCAAGACTTTTATTGATCTGGCTGCATCAGTTAACATAATGAACATAAAGACTCTTGCATACCTTAGAGTTGATACTAGTAAGCTCTCAATCGATAAGTTGGTGCTTTGTGGGTTCAATGAAAAGGGTGAGAAGGCTTTAGATTTAATTACCCTTCGTCTAGCGATAGGAGAGTTAAAAATTGAAGCAAAATTTCATATAATTGATTCGGTGACATCCTTTAATGTGCTTATTGGTAGATCCTGGATCCATGAATTTAGGATGGTTCCTTCTACCCTACACCAATGAATTAAGTACCAACGAGATAACATTGAGTATGAAATACAGGGTGATTTGCAATCATTCTCTATTCACATGGTCAGGATCTATAAGGATGCTGCGTACTACATACCCAAATGATCCACTACCTGTTTTAAGGTAGATATCAATGTTAAAGAGGAGAAAGCAGAAAATCAAGGTTCAAAGTAATTCAAAAGTTAAAGAAAGAAAAAGTTAAGAATAAATAAAGATAAAATTCCAGTAGTAAAGATGACATCGAGCGCGTGGTCTTTAGGCCTCCAAAAAATTTACCTCAAAGAGGTGGGAGGATGGCCCAAAGAGTATGCAGTCGAGGCCCTGCTTCAATTGAGAATATAAATCTCCTAATATACATCAAACTTAAATCAACTTAAATGTACCTAGGTTATTATGTTACTTTGAGTAGTAGGGAACTCGAGCTCCTAGGAATTTTTTGGTTTCTTTTTGTAGCTCTTTTTTGCATTAGAGAGCTTGAGATCCCTTTAAGGACCTTGTACTTTTTCCCTTATATTAACCAGTAGGCCCGTTGGTTGGTCCCCCCCCCCCCCCTACGAAAGAAAAAATTCTAATGAAGAATAGAAAGAGGGGTGCCATAATTGCTTTTGATTATCAAAAAATATATCCTCCTCTGATGTTTGATCTCACCTTAGAATCAGATAGTGACCAGGAGGGAAATAATTCAAAAATTTAAAGTGACGAGCTTAAATTGAGTCTATATAAAAAGCTTAATAGGGTAGTTAAATCCTTAGCCTTAACCCCACTATCAGCCGAAAGCGACTTAGGGTTAGTAATTAAGGACTCCCCTAATTTAGATAGAGATGTGAAGAAAATTCAGAAGTTCTTTCCTGGCTCCTCCTCCTTAAGGAATGAAGATGCTGTAACCCTTGCTGAGGCAGACTTTAATTAATTAATGTAATTTCCTTTTGGCTACTTTCCTGTTGGTGCCAAAACTCTTATCTCTAAAGGTCTCACTCCGAGTAGATGGACTAAGGGTCAAGCAAGATACCATGAAAATCTCTAAAATTTAAAAATCAATAAAAATTAGATAAGTGGTATCAGTTTTGGAACCGTCAGTTCATTTGACAATGATGAATAATGTTTAATGATAACAAGTTATTCCAAATCTAAAAATGACCCTACTAAAGTCATTGATTCACTTGAAAGACTTTATTTGGTGACTTTAGATGATTCTGATGAAATTCAAATTTGGGATGCACCCCCTGAATTTGAAAAAGAAATTAAATCGACAGTTGATGAAGTCAAAGAAATTAACCTTGTAATAGATGATGACCCTCACCCCACTTTCATAAGCTCTTTATTGAGTGAGGATGAGTCTAAGGATCTAATTCAACTTCTTTCTAAGTTTAAGGATTGCTTCACCTAGACATATAATGAAATTTCAGGTTTGTCCACCGACGTAGCAGTCCATAAACTTAGAATTCAACACGATGCCATTCCTATCAAGCAAGCTCTTAGATGCACGCATCTAGAGATCAAATAATAAGTCATTTCAAAAGTAAAGAGGTTGCCCGAAGCTCAATTTATTCAAGAGGAATAATACCCATCTTGGGTAACCAGCATTGTATTGATTCAAAAGAAAAACGGTCAAATTTGAGTCTGTGTTGACTATAGGGATCTGAATAAGGCATGTCCCAAGGATGAATTTTCTTTGCCAATACTAAAACTTATGGTGGATATTACCTCCTCACATGTTATTTTCTCCTTTATGAATGGCTTGTCTAGTTATAACCAAATCAAGATGTCCCAAAAGATGAGAGAAATAATGCATTTAGAAGTCCAATAGGGATCTTTTGCTATAAAGTGATGCCCTTTGGTCTTAAAAACACCAGTGCAACCTACCAGCCAGCCATGACTCACATCTTTGATGACTTAATCCATAGTCAAGTCGAGTGTTACATCGACGATTTAGTTGTCAAGAGCAAAGTGAAAGAGGCTCATCTTTATGACTTAAGAATAATCTTTGAGCGATTACATCGCTACGTCCTTAAGATAAATCACTTGAAATGCACTTTCAGTGTCACATCAGAAAAATTCTTAGGTTTCGTATGGAGGCAATACAGAATTAAAATTGATCCTGCCAAAATCGAAGCTATCTTAAATATGTCACCTCCCAAAAGCCTTAATTAATTGTGTTGAAATCAAGGATCCCGAGCACTTAATTTTGATGGTGACAACTAATACTTACTGAATATATATGGACTTCCTTAAGATTATAAATGTTTATCCTTGTATATGAGAACTAACATTTTAGGTCAGATACACACTACTCAAGGTTGCTGGCGACTCAAATTGGGTAGAATAGGATGTTGAAAATCTTATAATTTTTAATTTCTTTATTTTCTTGAGTCTGCCACAAAAGCATGTATGTGAAAGGAGCAACCATGCACACACACAGGGGGAGATTTGTTTTCATGTTTAATTTTTTTTTTTAAAATTATCGTACTGCACAATTTTCACAGCTATTTTCTAGACGATTAATTTTGTAACCTAATCCTACTGTACGATTGTAATCGTACGGTATGATGAGGTTCAATTGAAAAACCCTAGCCGCCAGAATAAGTTTGGTAAGTTTATAATTTTGATTTTTTGAACTATTCATACTATACAATCCATATTGTACTGTACGATTAATTGAATACTTACCAAAATTATCTCCCATAATCAAGAAATAAACTTTGGTTTCTTAATTAAAGTAGATCGTACTGTATGATACTATATCGTACCGTATGATGGTCAGAGATGATTTCATTTGTCCCTTTGATCGTACCAGACGAAACCAAGGTTTTTTGTTCTATTCATCCTGGACGATATTCATATCATACTGGATGATATCCTGAAAATGAACTAATCGTACTGTATGAATAGTGCAGTGCTGGACGATGGTCAGAGAAGAAGTTGCTCGTACAATACGATATGTGTAGAATTTGAGAACTGTTCGTCTGTGCTCGTACTGGACGAAGCTTTATTTGAACTGGTCGTACTGTACGATTTTATATCATACTATACGAATATAGACAAAAAAGTTGAAATTTTTAGGGTTTCTGAAGCCTGTTTTAAAAAGAACTTTTAATTTTTCAATAGGAGTGTTGTTAGTATGTCTTCTTACTGTGAGAGGCATTGAGAGAGGAAGGAACTCTTGAGAGAGAAGTTTTCTTTGGAGAGATCTGGGGCTTGTGAGAGGAAGGTGAAGGTGAGCTTGAGCGTGAGGGAGAAGGAGTGTGAGGGGATCACACAGTGGCTCCAAGCTAGCTGCATGCTTTGCTCCTCTTGTAGCTTTGGGGAGTCTTGAGAAAGTTCTCTAAGGAAGAGAGGCTTCAAGATCAACATCGTCGAGGTACTCTGCCGTCTCCAGGAGGGAGAAAAAGGAGAAGGTATGTTGCCGTCACTAGGAGGGTGACATAGCATTTGGTATTCCGCCACACCGGGGAAGGTGAAATTTAGTCTTGTAAAGGCTTCTCCGCCTTGCTGTGGAAGCAAAAGGAGAGTCAACTTTTAGTAGTGCAAATCCCTGAGTGGAGGACTCCGGGGAGTGGATGTAGGTCAAGTGACCGAACCACTATAAAAATTTCTGGTGTGCTTTTTCCATTTTTACCGTGCTTTACTTTTCACGCATTTTATTTATTGCTTTTAATTATTTGGTGAAAAGTTTCATTTAGATTGTATATTATGAAATTTGCAATTGTGTCACCAATATCATTGTTGTGAATGAACTACTAGCTTCCGCATTCTACTTATTAAATTATTATTTAAAAAAAAAAAATTAGAACTCCTGTTTAGGTTTAAATTTTTAAAATACCAATTCACCCCCCCTCTTGACGAATCTCTGACTTTCAAATTGAGGTCTCTTCAGGGCAGGTTGACATATATAAGAAGATTCATTTCTAACCTCTCTTAAAAATGTCAACCATTCTCTATCCTGGTTAAAAAGGATGCCAAATTCATTTGGGATTAGAAATGTTAATTTGCTTTAGAAAATATTAAATAATACCTCACAAATCCTCTAGTTTTGGCAGCCTCTATTTAGGGGAGACCTTTAATCCTTTACACTGCTACCCTTGATGAATCTCTTAGGGCCTAGCTCAAGTCAATGACAAGGGGAAATATAATGATCTCTATTACCTAAGTTAAAGACTTTTGCAAATGAAAATTTGATACCCTATGAAATATTATCTTACCTTGGTCTTCACAGCATAAAAACTAAGGCATTACATGCTTTCTCATTAAGTAAATTTGATTTCTAGTGTTAACCCCCTACAATATCTTATAACCCAACCTACATTGTCAGGACATTTAGCTTATTGGTCTATGATATTGCTTCAATTTGAAATCACTTTCATTTTCCTATGTTCTATAAAAGGGAAGGTCGTTGCCAACTTCCTAGTGGCACACCTGCTACTGGCGGAGTCTCCTCTAAATGATGATTTACTTGAGAGCAAATCATGTGTTTCAAGGAATCCAACGATCAAGTTTGCAATATGTATTTTGATGGAATAGCATCCTCCCAGTGGGGTAATACACATCAACCTACTATTCCCAAAAAAGCTAAAATCGGCCTAATTTTTATAACACCAGATAAGAGAATGATACACTTTTCCTATCACTTATCAAAGCCTTACACAAAAAATGAGGCTTAGTATGAAGCTCTGATAAATGGTTTGGAACTTGTAATACTAATAAATATTAAAGAGATTAAAATCTTTGGTGACTCTTAACTAGTGATCAGCTAGATTGCAGGAACCTATAAAGTTTTGAATCTAAACTCCTAAAGTACCACAAGTACACCACGCACTTGCTCGAGCAAATTTCTATTGTAACTATGTATAGGACTCTCCATAGAAGCTATTCTTCGGCGAATGCCCTTGCAAAGCTTACAAATAAATTTGCTTCTCTAGAAGAAGACTCTATTCGTATAGAAGTTCAGGGTTGCCAAGTCCTATCTACTATAGATTTGGAGCACATCAATAAACAATCTCCCTAGGTCCTTTCAACTTTGCCAACAATTGATGAAGAAGATTATTGGAGACAACCATTGATAAAATACCTTCAAGAAGGCAAACTTCCCCACGATAGGTCACTTGCCAATCAAATCAAGAAACATGCCCTATCATATGCACTAGTTAACAATACATTATACCATAGATCATTCGATTAGATATGGCTTTATTGTCTAGATAAATGAAAGGCCCTAAAGATCACTAATGAAGTTTATGCCAGACTATGTAGTGCTCATCAATTGGGTCCAAAGATGAAAATGAAAATAAAAAGACTTAGATACTACTAGCCTATGATGATTGATAATTGCATGAAAATTACAAAATGTTATCATCAGCGCTAGGTACATGGTGTGGTTTTACATCAGCTACCTAATATGTTTCATCCCATGATAGCTTTGTGGCCTTTTAAAAGTTGGGGCACGAATATTATCAGGCCAGTTGACCCTCCCTCTATGAGGGTTTATCACTTTATTTTAGCAATGACTGATTAGGTTTTGATATGGGCAGAAGTAATTCCACTAAGAAATGTAACATCCAACCATGTATTAAAATTCTCTCATGACTATATCATATATCGATTCAGTATGCCCCACAGAATCATATTTGATAATGGGTCTGCTTTTAAGTCAATGAAGATTAATAACTTTTTAAGTCACCATGGTATTGATTGGAGATACTCAATAATCTATTATACACGAGCTAATCGATTGGCTGAGGCCTTTAATAAAATCTTGGTTCAAATTATTAAAAAGACCCTGGATTATAACAAATGTAAGTAGGATGAGAGCTTGGTAGAAGCTTTATAGGCCTACCGACCACTTATTGAACCACGACCCAATTAATCGACACCATTCACACTAGTGAATGGGTTTGGGGCCATACTCCCATTGGAAGTTCAAATTACTTCACTCAGAATCATAGTGTAGAAACAGATCACAATAAAATAGAACACATAGCTCCTACTAGAAGAGCTCGAGGGTCTTAAAGAATGCCATCTCCAAGCTCAACAAAACTTAGAGTTGTATAAAGCCCGAATGGTTTAAGCTTACAATAAGTTAGTGCGACCTAAAACCTTCCGAGTAGGAGAATTGGTCTTGGTTCTTCGGAGGCCTATCTTAGCTCACCGAAAGATCAGTGGGAAGTTTAAACCAACCTGGGAAGGGCCCTTTATTGTAGAGATAGTCTACGAAGGAGGATTGTATTAACTAGTAGATTGTAAGGGAAATCACCCAATGTTGCCAGTCAACGGGCGATTCCTTAAGAAATACTATGCTTGATGTAGCTCGATCTTTGAATCAATAAATTTTTAAATTTTGAATCAAGTTGACTCAAATTTGTTTAGTATGAGAATCCTACTTTTCTTTTCTTAAGGTTAGATGTAAGTCATCATGCTTTCTAGCCTTAGGATTAGATGTCCTAGTGATGGAGCATGCCCTCTATGACACCATCCTAAATTTCAAATCTCAATCTTATGAGGAGCAAGCTTACTCCTCATATGATTATTTACTAGTGATGGAGCATGCCCTCTATGGCACTATCCTAAATTTTAAATCTAAATCTCAATCTTATGAGGAGCAAGCTTCCTCCTCATATGATCATTTACTAGTGGTAGAGTATGCCCTATGTGGCACCATTCTAGTTTTTAAATTCCTGATCTGATCTTCTATGAAAAATAATGCCTCTTTCCCACAAGATCATCTAGTTTTCTTTTCCTTAAGGTTAGATGTGAATCATCATACTTTATTTCCTTATGATTAGATCCACTAGTGGTGGAGCACGCCTTTTGTGGCACCATCCTAGTTTTTTTTTTGAAGAAATGCAAAGAGAAAATTTTATTGAATACCAAATAGCAAGACCTAAGTGATAGACCCCCTATCACATTCCTCCTTTAACAAAGAAACGAAGTAAGGAGGAATATTATTACAACCAATGTCATCCAAAAAAAAATCAGTAGAAGAAGCTAAGTTAGCACAACAATCGGCTAACTTATTACATTCCCTATTTACAGCTTGAATGACTACTTGACTAAAATCTTTAAGAAAGGAAAGATCTTGCCTCTTGAAGAAATGATCCTTGACTTCATCATAATTCAGCATACTATGGACATTCTTCATTACATTGACACAATCTCCTTCAATAATAATACCCTTCTTCTCAAACATCCATTCTTGCATAACCTTCTTAAAAGCCAGAATGGATCAGAATTCAAGCTCTGTAGGATCCCAATGTAAACAAGAGAACCCAAAAGCACTTAGAAATCTTCCTTTAGAATCCCTTATCACTCCACCAATTCCTCCCTCGTAATTGCTTTTTAAAGAGGCGTCTATGTTGAGCTTGATCCACTCGGGTGGAGGAGGATGCCAAAAGTCTTTAGATAGCTTCACCAGCTGGTTGACATCCCAGGCTTCTGAGCTAAATGATGCAGCAGCATAAAAAATAGAAAAAGTAGTAGTTTCGATGGTGTTCACTTCCTTCTCCCCATGTTACAGCTTATTCCTGCTCTTCCAAGATAGATACACAGCTGAACAATACAGGTTTCCTATAAAAGGGTTAAATTCTGATAGCTGCAGCATTGACCGATTACAACCTTCCAAATCTGAGAACATAAGGACCTGAAATCCCCATTTGTTCAGCAACACCAAAACCTGGGTAATATACACACAATTACCTGCTATATGATCCAAATTTTCAGCTGACATACATCCTCTCGGACAACCATTGAAGTCTTGCAATCTCCTATACATCAGGAACACATTAGAAGGAATCGCATTAAGCAAGAGTCTCCACCAAAAGAACTCCACCCGTGGATGCAACTTCAGCCTTTTCCTCCAATCCCAGCTGAAATCAGCAGCTTCATTTTCGTGTAGTTTTTCAGAAATAAATGCTGTAATGGTCCTGCCAGGGCTTTTAAGAATTAATTCCATTTGATCTCTTTGTGATTGAAAAATTGGAACAGCAGATATAGTCTCGATGAGGCTTGGACCAAAATCCAATTTCAACTTGTCTTCAGCCCATCTACCATCTTGAATGTATTTAGCAATGCTTGAACCTGTTTGGATGCAGTCAGCCATAAAAGTAGGCCAACGCTCTAGACTTTTATGAAGAATCCAGACATCTCTAAGAGTATCAACATTAGCACCATCTGAGATCTTCCATCTGATAATATTCTTAAAAAAAAAATAGCTCCATTCTTTATAATCTTCCAAGTAGGGGAGTCATAGCTTTTGCTTTGAGAATTCCAAATACCATCTCCATGTTTTGCCTTCAAGTTCCTATTCAATAGTGATGATGGATTGGAAAGAAAACTCTAAGCAAACTTTGCCCTTAGAGGTCCTAAAGCATCTGATGCAGAAAGCACCCCTTGCCCTCCCATCTTCTTGGGACTACAAAGCTTGTCCCAAGCAACATAATGAAGGCCCTTTATATTATTGCTTTTTCCCCAAAGAAAGTCCCTACACATTCTATCCAAATCATTCAACACTCCCTTAGGGACAAGAGAATGAGTGGATAAGAATGTGTGGAGTGAAAGCAATGAAGATTTGATGACAAGAAGTTTACCAGGAAGAGAAATAAACTTGTTATTCCAAGCTTGAATTCAGCTGCTAGCTTTTTCCCAACAGATTTTGAAAATCTGATTGAATTAATCTCCTTGTTGATAGCTTGACTCCAAGGTAATTGAGCTCATTAACAATCTTGACACCAAGAGTTCTAGCTAGGCCTACAGCCTTCCTTCTTCCTACAGTATTTCCGAAAAGAACATAGGACTTCTGAGCATTGATTCTTTGACCCCACCACTTTTTGTAATCCTTCAATAGCTTGTTAATTTTCTTAACGTGTTTGAGGTTAGCTATTGAAAAAATAATAATGTCATCAGCGTATTGAAGATGCGAGATCTTATCACCTTTTGGAGCCACTTTAATACCAATTTTATCCCCCTTTGAGAGAATGCTTCGGAAAGCAATTGTGAACATAAGATGAAGAGGTAAGGGGACAAGGGACACCCTTGTCTAAACCCACATCCAGCTTTTATCCAAGGAGAGCTGCTACCATTGATCAGATGGGAGAATTTAGGATCTAGAAGACAGTGCATCAACAAGTTAGAAAACTTCTCTGGGATACCATAACGATCTAAAACTTGCTTTAAGGTAGACCAACCCATGCTATCATAGGCTTGTTCCATGTCTACTTTGATAGCCATCAAACCTTTTTTTATTTTTGGAAAGTCTGAATTTGTGGATTAGTTCTTGAGAAAGCAAAACATGATCTAAAAGAGTCCGACCTCTAACAAAGGCAGTTTGTTCTTCTGATATAATCTTTGGGATTAACCAAACAAGCCTATTCAACAACATTTTAGCCACAACTTTGTAAATTGAAGAACATAGGCTGATAGGTCTATAGTTGGAAGGGAAACTAGGATTCTTGACTTTCGGAATTAAGACCACCAAAGTTTCCTTCCACTCTTCACACATCTCATTAGTATATAAAAAAAAAAGAAATAGCCTTCCAAACATCATCCTTAACAATTTGCCAATAGAATTTGATGAAAGAATAAGTAATTCCATCCATACCTGGTGAAATGCTAGATTCCAGATGTTTAACCACCACCTCTAGCTCTTCCTTAGAGAAGTCGGCTAACAGAATTCTTCTATCCTCCTTACTAAGGACATAAGAAGGATTTGGCCAGCCCTTGAGATCACATTCCCTCCCTTTCCATTTTGCATTAAAGAATTCATAAAACACTTCTTCAATTTGTTTCTGCTCCTCAAACACATTACCTTGGACATCTTTAATTTGATGAACATAGTTGTTGTTCCGTCTACTGGATGCAAATGAATGAAAGTACTTAGAGTTGGAGTCCCCTTCTTCTAGCCATTTGACCTTAGCCCTTTGCATCCAACTAGTATTAAGTCTACCAAGAGTAGAATTGAACTTCACAACTTTAGCTTTAAGAACAGCAAGCTTGAGATCGGATAAACCACCCTTCTCAACTTCTTCTTTTTGCAATTCAATAATTTCCAACTTAAGTCTCTCTTTCAATTCCTTGAGACTCACTAGCTTAGATTTTCTCCAAAAAAATAAGGCTTTTAACACTCTTTTGAACTTAGTGTTAAGTACTTGGGTTGCATTGCCACTAGCTGCCTTACCCCAAGATTTCTCCACAATCTTAAAAGAGGAAGGGTAGGAAGACCAAACTTCTTCAAATTTCTGCACCTTACTCCTCTGGAACCCAGACGAAGTGATTTTAACCAACCGAGGGCAATGATCCGACGCTATTCTAGCAAGATGACGAACCACAGCTGGTTGAATAACTTGTAAAGCCAAGGAGTTGAGGAGAACCCGATCTATCCCCTATAAAATCCTTGCACCACCACATTTGTTATTGCACCAAGTGAATTTGGGTCCAACTATCCCCACATCATGTAAATCACATTTATTCATAAACCCATTCATATCTTGTGGACCTCGAGAAAATAAGAATTTTTTACCTCCTCTCTTCTCCTCTTGAGACAATACACAATTGAAGTCGCCTCCCACAATAAAAGGTAGATTCAAGTTAGCAAAAGCTTCAAGACATCTCCACAAATTCCTCCTCTCCTGAACATCTCTGCTGCCATAGACCGTGCCAACCAACCAAACACCTTTAGAAGGAAAATTAAGTTCCCCCACTACCGTTTGAGAAGAAGAAAACTTCACTGAGAAAGACACCAAATCAGATCTCCAACAAATTATCATACCACCAGATACGCCATCTGCAGGAAGCAAAAAGAACTCCCACCGAGGTCCCAACATTTTCTTAAACTCAAACTTGTCAACATAGGCAATCTTAGTTTCTATCAGCCCAACAAAAAGAGCAGCAAATTCATTCACCACTTCTTTTAAATAACGGGAGGCTTCTTGTTTCCTTGCCCCCCTACAATTCCAAAAAATGATGGAAGCCATTAATTTTTAGAGATGGGATTACTCCCACCCCTACCATTCTTTACCAAACTGCCTTTCCTTCTAGGAAGTGTAAGACTATCCTTGCTCAAATACCTTAGCTCCTTTTGTAGCATGAATTTCTTTCCTCTGGACTCATCTTCCAATGGCTCTGAATTTTCAGATTTCCCACTTTCAGCGATTATTTCTCCTTCTTCTGGCTCAGCCAAAGTATTGGGAAGCTCATGTTCTTCATCAATACTATTCAACACATTAAACTTGTTTTCCACATCATTCAATTTGACGGGATCATTTGCTTCATGCCCAGCATCCACAACAATAGTCGCTACTTCATCAAAAACGGACACAACCACACATGTATTGCCATTTTCAATGATTTCATGCTGATGTGAATTTAAGCTAGCTGTATTACCCTTTTTAACTTCATCGTTGTCTAAATGATTCACCGTAGGAATATCTTTCTTACCAGAAATTGGATTGCTGCTTGAAACTTGCTTGAACATTCCTTTCCTTCTTCTACTTCTGACATGGACCCAAGGTCCATAAGTAGGTTCAGAATGAGTTTCTTCAGCCAATTTCTCTTTGGTTGTGCCATCTTCTTTCCCCTGCACTTGAGCCATAGCCTTTAATTCAGAATTCTCTTTTCCCTTACATTGATTAGCAAGGTGACCAACTTTCCCACAATTGAAACAAAATGAGGAGACTTTTTCATATTCAACTTTTTGAAAAAACCTCCCACAAGGCCCTTCCACCCATACACCAGTTGGAAAAGGTTTATTTAGATCCATTCTAACACAAACCCTTGCATATTCCCTTTTGCTCCATTGGAACATGTTACCATCAACCCATAAGGGTGTTCCAATCATAGAGGCTATCCTTACCACATTATTCTCATCCCAACATAGCAACGGAAGGTGAGGCATCCTTATCCATATCGGAGATGATAAGCCTTTAAAAGAAGTTGGAGAAAAATGGGGAGTCTATTTGTCCAATCCAACAATGTGTCCATTAACATACCAAGGACCACCCTCTAACACCTTATCCACCTCTTCAAGGTTGTTAAAAGAGCAAAGCACCCACCAAAGACCGAGAACTGTTAGATGGAATTTCCCAAACTTCGCCCATTGTCTCCTTAATTCAGCAGCAATCAGATGGTTTGGAATCTCTCTCCCAAAGACCTTAACCACAATGGAGAACTTAAGCTTCTCTGAGTTCATTAAAACATTGATTTCATTCAGTTTCACAGCCTTCTTATCTTCAGATAGATAAGACTCATCCAATGTAAAATTAACTTTAATATTCTGCCGCCTTGTCCAAGGATTTAAACCGACCACACCAGCTTTAGAACCTTGATTTGCATTATCATTCAATTCCTTCAAATCGACTCTTGCTGAGTCATTAACACAAACATTTGACTGCATAGAAATACCAGCTTTCGGCAAAGATGGATCAATCAAATTCTCCCCAGACAATTTTAAGAAATTGTGAACAGGACATTCTTCATCAGAACCATGAGAATTTTTGTTAGCGTTTTTCAGGAAATTCGCATTTATCTCTAGACGGAGGTCAGAGACTGCATTTGAATGACCGAAGTTGTTAATAAAAATCTTCATGTTTGATGAAGATGCCTCCCAATCAGACGATTTCATAGGCAAAAAACCATTAGATTTCAAAACTTACAGAGAAGAATGCGGAGAAGGATCCATAATACCCTTGCCCTTGCCTTCTACCTTCAATATTTTAGGAGGTGTAGAATAATTACCTTCCCTACCATCCTTGATCGCGAAGCGTTTGAACCATCGCCTTGATTTACATGACGACATAAGTTGTATTCTTCCACTTGATCAGTGAGATCGGCAAAGACAACAGCAGACGTCGGAGGTTACCGGCGACTGTTCGCCGCCATCGCCTGATAGCGATGACGAAGATGGAGTAAAAGCTGGGAAATAGATTTTTGAAATTTAACTGCTTTCTCTCTCTAACGGGAGTTTCTCTCTCTTCTAATGCTATAAGTGTTTAAATGCACCATCCTAGTTTCAAAATCCAGATTTGATCATTTATGTAGAGAAAGTTTTCTCTTCACAAAGCTATCATTTAGTGATGGAGCATGCCATCTGTGGCACCTTCCTAAATTCAAAATCCAGATCCAATCAACTATAGGAAGCAATGCTTCCTTCCCACATAATCTTCTAGCTTTCTTTTCTTTAAGGTTTGACGTAAGTCATCGTGCTTCCTTGCTTTAAGACTAAATCTATTAATGGTGAAGCATGCCCTCTATGGCACCGCCCTAGTTTTCTTGTCTATGAATAGATTCTCCAGTCAAATTCAAATCCCTTAGTGATGGAACACACCCACTGTGGCACCATCCTAGTTTCAAAATCTTGATTTGATCTTTTGTGTAGAGTAAGTTTCCTCTCGATAATATCATCCATTAGTGATGGATAACGCCCTCTGCAGCACCATCCTAGTTTCAAATTCCAGATCTAATCTTCTATGGGAAGTAATGCTTCCTTCCCACAGGGTCCTCCAATTTTCTTTTTCATAAGGTTAGATGTGAGTCATCATATTTTCTTTCCTTATGATTATACATTCTAGTGGTGAAGAATGCCCTTCATGGAACCATCCTAGTTTCAAACTTCAAACTCAAGAACTCAATCTTCTTTTTCTTAAGTACGTGTACTTCCTTCCATTATTACTAGACCTACTACTGGTAGAGTATGCCCTTTGTGGCACTACCCTAATATTTAATAAAAACTTATTCCTCTAGGGTTAGGATTTCCTTTCCCTTAGAATCTAACCTAGACTCATTCCTTTATAGTTGGGAGTTCTTCCTTCTTATATGATCACTCAATTTCCTTTTTCTTAAGGTCATGCCTTTTCCTTCCTTAGGATTAGATCCAATAGTGGTGGAGAATGTCCTCTGTGGCACCATCCTAGTTTCAATTTCAATTTCAAATCTCAAAATCAAGCTTTCTTCTCCTTAGGTTTTAGGTGTTCCCTTCCCTTAGGACTAGATCTACCAATGGCAGAGTACGCCTTTCCTGGTACTACCCTAGTATCAATCCAAACTCCCTATTCTTTAGGGATAAACTTTTCCTTCCCTAAGGATTAGAATTCCAGACTTGACCTTTTCATTTCGGTCGATACCAATATGTGTAATAAAACTTCATTCTATTATATATATTGGGGATCTATTTATTGACTTTATTTTTGTATGAGGTCACTAGGACCAATCCAGTCCCTAGGATCTATCCAGGCCCTAGATTTATCCAAACTATAGGATCTACTTAAACCCTAGATCAATCCAGACCATAAATCTACCCAGACTCTAAGATCAATTTAGACCATAGACCAACTCAGACCCTAAGATTAAACTAGATCTTTGATTAATGTAAATTCAAGCTAACCTAGAGCTTAAGTCAATTCATGCCTTAAACTTACCTAGACTCTAGCCTAGACCTTAACCTAGCTTTCAAATATTTATTTAATCTAATTTCAACCCTATTTAATCAATTATAATCATCCAAATGATTCTTATTAGTTTGAATAATTCAAATCCAATCAATTAAACCCGAAATCAAGCTTAAGTTCAGAACTCCAGGTCAAGATCTAAATCTAAAGGCTTAAGTCTTGAAACCCTTTTCTAGTGAATTTTCAAATACTTTAAACCCCAATCAAATGACCTATGATTCAGATCTTATCAATTGAATATTGATAGGATATGTCTCTAGAGGTAACCCTCCAAATTTGAGCTAATTCTGGGGTCTCTAGTCTCAAAAACTTGTTTATTTCCAAAGGATGTAAAACCTTTAAATATTTACGGCCTATGTCACTGGACCTATTCACTAGTAGAATTTGACTTTAGAGCTTTCTCCAAAGCCTCTAATCACATCCAAACCCTTAATGATGATATGTTGAGTAATAAAATATATTTTTGTGGACTCACTTTGACCCCTAGTTGACTAGGGGTTAAAATGACCAAAATGCCCTTTAAGGGCAATATTAGAGTTTTCTCTAAACTTCGACATAGCCTTTTTAAATCAAATCTCAAAAACTCTTCCAATGCATCTTAATCATCAGTAGGAATGCATAAGACTCAAGCCCAGACCCTAGTTAAGCCTGGTTGACCAGATCAACCCAAAATGGCTAAAATACCCGATCTTATCTTTGGATGGAACCACTTCCCTTCAAGTCCAAATATTAAAATAAACCTGTTGGACCCAATCTAAGCCCTTGGGTCAACTTGGTTGACCAAGTTAATCAGGGTTGATCCAAATACCCTCTAAGGGCCTAAATAATTATTTTGACAAAACTAAACTCTCCAGACCTTGGGACCACTTCAATAGACTCAAAATATTATTTCAAATTTGTTGAGCCCAGACTCATCCCTTGGGTCAACCTGGTTTACCAAGTGGTCAACTAGGTTGACCTAATGGCCCTTTAAGGGTTTAAATGGTCACTTTGATAATTTAGACCATTCCAAGCCTTGAAAACACCTTTACTATACTCCAAATGTTAATCCAAACCCATTAAGCTAAAACCCAGGCCTTGGATCAACCTTGTTGACCAAGTTAACTCAGGTTAACCCAATCAACCATTAAACCCCTTTTGTATTAAATCAGATTTTGAGCATATTCAAATCTCACCAAACCCTCAAACCCATGTCATTCGATGCTTTGGACATTCCTTAGCCTGTCATGAGCCAAGTAATGGTCAAGTTGACTGGCTAGCCCAACAAGACCTAGTCAAAATACCTCAAGCCCTCATTTTCATTCAAGTTTAAATCCCTTAACCTCAAGCCTCCTTCTAAGTTAGCTCAAGCCTCCTCCATGCCACATAGGCATGTCATTTTGACTAGTTGATTGGTCAATCTAGTCAACTAAGTCTTCAAGAAGCTTAAATTGACAAATCTTTTAGTTTAAGCTAATTCCCTTTATTCTAAACCCCTCCAACAACTCTAAAACCTTCTAAAGTCTTCTTAAGTCTCCTCTAATCATATGCCAAATGAGAGACATTCTATCATTTACACTCTCTCACTATCCTTGAGCCCTCAAGCCTGAGCCTCAATTTTTTTGAGCTCTCAGGCAATCCCTCAACACTTCCTCGACTAAATCTAGCCAGCCAAAGCTCATCGATGGTGTAGTCCCGGCGAACTCATGTCTAGGTTTGTCTAAAGCTTGATCTGATCCATCTAGAGGTTTCAAGCTCTTCAATTCTTCTAAAGAAATATACATGTACATACTACTATTTTAGAGAACCAAAAACCTTGAAGATCCAACAGTTAGATTCTCTAAAAACTCAAACCTTAGGTTAGAACACTTAAGATCAATTAGCTTTTTATTAGTACATTTTAAGCTATCAAAGAACATCCACATTAATTCTATTAATTAGCTCTAACTCTATTTAAAATTTTATGGCATTTGACTGATCCGATCGAGAGAACGAGGCCTTTTTATAATTCTAGGGCTTTTTTGTAGCCTGATTCAAGTGCATGAAATATCAACCATTAATTTTATGATCAATGGCTAAGATTTTTTTATATTGCACTCTGCTCCATCCGTGTATACGTATTTACCATTTCAAATCATCATTCAGCTCGATCTGGACCATCTACTTTGAAAGGTGAAAGATCCAATGGCTCTGCAGCGATGCTGGTGCGGATAAGTTAAAATCATGTTAATGCCACCGTGGTTTAATTAATGCTAATGATTTCATTGTGGCACAATCATTAGTCAATAATACTACCGCTGTTGCATGATTTTGAGCCAGTTAATCTGGCATTAATGTGTGCAAAGCCGCTATCACGATTTTGATCCACCGAATCAGAGAGTGAAGTGTGGCCCACCGACATTCCCATTTTATTTTAATTAATTTAAATAAATGTAAATCTATTTTTAAATTCAGAAAACTTCAAAAAAATTATTAAAAATTAAATATTATTTAAAAATTTTAATATTTTATATCATTTTGCTCAGATTTTATGCTCTTTATTTTAAAATTAAAATCAATTTAAAAAACTTAATATATTTAAATAATTTCAAATATTCAATTTTTGACATTTTAATTAATATTTAATTAAAATTAATTCAAATATTTTCCAAAACTAAATTTTTATTTTAAATATTTACTTATATAATTCAAGATATTCCATATTAAAATTTTAATTAAATTCAAAATATTTTCCCTAAATATTTTTAAAATTTTAATATTTAAAATTAATTTTAATGATATTATCAACTAAATTAATTTAAACTCAAAGTTTCATTTTACATATTTTAATTAAATTTAAAAACATATTTTGAATATTTTAAAATTAAAAACTAATTGAAAGTATTTAATATAATTTAAATAACTTATGTCATTAAAATATTTAAGTAATCAATTTATATTTAATTAATTAAATATTTCATTTTTAAATTCATAAGTTTATATTAAACTATTTTTTTAAATGATTAAATAATTAGTTTAAAAACATCTTAAATTGAAATTAAAATACTTTAAAATATATTTTATATTTTAAATAATTTTAAATTCATTAAATATTTAAATATTTAATTATTATTTAATTAAAATTAAATTCAAATAATTTTAAAAATTTAAAGAAAATTATGTTAATTAATTTAAAAATTTCAGAAAATATATAAGATTTAATTTAATTTAATTCAAGAATTATTTTGAATATTAAGTAATTTGAATTATTTAAAATATTTTTAATTACTAAAAACTTTAAAAATTCAATAAAAATTCAATTTAAATCAGACAAATTAATATAATACATCAAAATTTTTAGAATTTTAAATATTTTAATTTTGAATTAATTTTGAATTTAATTTATTTTAATTAATTCTAATTATAATTAATATTTAATTAAATATTATATTAAATATTTTCAAAATTAAAATTTTTATTTTAAAATATTTTAGATAAATCAGAGAATTATTTTAAGATATTTTAAAGTAAAAATAAATTTAATTTAAGATATTTTGAAATGTTTTTAAATAATTTATATTTTTTAAATATTTTAATATTTAATTAATAATGAATTAATTTCTAACTTAAATAATTTTCAAAAATCAGAAACATTCTTTTTTAAAATATCTTCAAAGTATTTAGGTATTTTTCAAAAATTATTTTGAAAAATATTTTTAAAACCTTCTTTTCTAAAATTTAAAATCAATATATTTTCAATATAAAATTTAATTTTAAAATTATATATGTTTTAAATCTTTGAGTGTTGCGGGAATCTTTGAAATTTTTAAACAAGGATTGAATATATATGAATATAATTCATGTCGGAAGATTAGTGAATGGTTGTATTCCAACTATTCACTAATAAAAAATTTATGTATGTTAATTACTTTTAACTCTTGCATGTATAAGGTGCAGCACTTAGCTTAGGCTCTCATAGATTTAGGAATTGATTGTGATTGTATATGCATGTATATATGTTCAAGGGTTAGTGATATTGATTTAAACCTACTTAACTTAGTGTCACCTTAAAGATAATAATTAAGGACCCATGTCTAAAAAACTTAGAACAATTCTAAAAAATAGGATACACCTCTTATTGACATGAAACCTAAATTATTTGAACTTAGTCACACAAACAACCCATAGAAAAATTTTCACTAATTTTAAAAATCATTAAGATATTTAATTTATTAAACCATTAATTAAGCCTTAAAACTTTTTAAAAATTCTAATAAATTTAAATTAAATAAAAAAAATATATAAATAATACATTAAACTAACTAAAATTAAACTCTTAATCTAAGAAAAATAAAACCCACTTGATTTGACTCCAAATTTAAAAGTAATTTAATTTTCATTAAAACCTAATATTTAATTAGTTTAATTAATTAAAAATAATTAACAAAATTTCAGAAAGTTCCAAAACACTTGGAAATCCCTCCTTAGGTCATTCCTAATCTTTGGTGGTGATTTCAAGGAGTTTGGAGTTCATTTGAAGCAAAATCATTAAAATCCCCCAATTAAATAATTTTTAAATATTCCAATAAATACTAAATATCGAAAAATCATAACTAATTCTAAAAAATTTCAAATTGAGCAAACATAAAGGCATTGAACTCCATTTAGAGTCTAATATTTATTAAAAATATTAAACTAACAAAAATAATTCAAATTCTAAACGTCAAATATTTGGTCAATCATAAGTCAAAACTTCAAAAATTCATAAGTAATTGTAGAAAAATTTAAATACAGCAAATATATAGTCTAATTATTCATCTTAAGATCTATTATTTAAAAAAATCTATATTTTAAAAATAAACCTAATTTTAAAAGCCAAATTTTGGCTCATTAATTTAATGAATAAAATAATCCTAAAAATAAAAAAATTCAATGATTAAGTTAAATTCCAAAAAACAATAATTTAAATATTAAAATCATTCTTTTAACCATTTAATACACAATAACCACTCCAAAGATGAGATTTTTAGGATGGATTACCTTAGACTACGGGGTTAAATATCCTACGGAGGCTTGATCCGTGGACCTGTGACACAACGCCACAAATGGATTCAATAGAGTATAAAACCTTAAAATCAATTAATTATTAATAATTTAACCAATTTTAAATTTTAAATTCAATTATGTAAACCAAATTTTTAGGATTGACTACCTCGGGCTATGGAGCTAAGTGTCCAAAGGAGGCCCAATCCTCAAGCCTGTGAAATAATGTCACGAACCGGTTGATGAAAAACTTAACTAAATTAGTTCTAAAATCTGTAAATAACCAAATCAATCATTAACTCATTAAACCTTAACCAATCAAAGCATTTAATCTATAATGCTTACCACTGGGTAACCTAAGCCTATGAGGCTATTAAGTTAGCCCCAAGGAAGATGAAATAAACTTCACAACCTCGGTGAACAATAAAGGTATTAGCCAAGCAATCTTCAAAAGATATTTAAAAATCACTTTTAACACTTTAATATTTAAACTTTAATCAAAAATTCTTTTTAAACCTTTAAACTAACAAGAACATTAAGCAACTTTAATTAAGCATCCTATATAGGTTATATCCAAGCCACACAACCTACCTCACACACTTTAGATGGTTTGCTAGGACACCACTTCTAGATATAGGCTAGGCTGGTGTTTACTTTTCTATTGTGTGCCAGATTTTTGAGATATCATTACATGCTAGTTGAAAATATGTTAATGTGATTATTTATTTAATTTATGCACTCTGTGGTATGATTGATGGTGCATTGGATTACCCCTAGGTTAGAGATGATTTATTTAATAATTCAATCTTATACAATTGGTCATGCTCATACAGGGCATTTAAAAATAAAAGGGGGAGAAAATCATAAATATTAAATTTCTACAAGTGCTTGTTGAGCTAAGTCCCCCTTTTAAAATTAAAAGAGCATGACCAAGTGTGGCTAGTTTGACTATTTTAATTTCAAATATAACTGCTTGAGATTATTTAAATGCTGATTTATTAGGAAAATCCTAGAGTTTAAATTTTTTTTTTAAATTTTTAATAAATGTAATTCAAGTCTATTGAGTTGTAAATTATCAAGTGACCTTTGAGATGAGATATGAGTCCAATCTGAAATTCAAAGAGATGGGTGACCTCCCTTAGGGAAGAGACCCTCTTCATTTGAAGATTCAGATTATGATACTTTTAAATATCCAAAGGGAAAGGATAACATCCCTTAGGGGAGAGTTTCTTTTCATTTGAATACACAGACCTGACGAATCTAGGAGGATAGCATGAAGTGAAGACTGAGAAGACCCATTCTTAGAGTCACTTGTGTGTTAGTAATAGAATCTGGGCTTATTATTAGTGGTACCCGACCAAATTTTAATTTCTATAATTTTGGGTTGCAATATTATGTGGCACTTGCCATATGGACTTTCAATTTGAATACTAATTGAATTTAATTAATTATTAATTAATGTAATTACTTTACAACTAGGATTGCATACTTTTAGTATTTTTTTGGTGATTTTGTATAACGATCTTTGATTTAGCCTGGAATTTTATCGGAGGCTCGTGAGGGTACGAATAAAATTTTTTTACTCTAATTTAAATTTAAAATTTTTAAGCTCAGATAGAAACTCTAATGAATATAAGAAGTAAGCTCAGAGCACCAAGAGTCACATGTATTCATATTATTACTTTCTCTACCTTATTAGGCACCTCTCCGCTTATGGGTTCTAGCAGGCCACCTGACCTATTAGGGTACAGTCCTATCAAGGGAATATTGTGCAATCTCTAGGATAAAATCTATTTTATAAGCCTAATTTTAAAACAACTTTATTCTAATATATATATTTTAATCGAGTCAATTTACTTGTATTGTGTTAGATACAAATTAAAAAGAGTCTAAAACTTAATTATATTTTTATTTCAAGTTTCATATCACCCAACATAAGTCATGGGGACAAATTAGAATATACTCTAGATGTCGGCCCCATTTCCTTAAACTTAACTATACAATATCCCTACCACTCTTTCATTAAAGATTAAATTCATGCTTTTCGGTGGTTAGCTAGCTCCCCAATCCAGGTCGAGATAAGTCCAGATTCATATTGCATTAGTTAGGTTCGGGTGATTGATTTCCTTTACATAATTTAGATTTAGGTTTGAAGGTAGGCTCAGGCTATAAGATCTCAACCTTCAGGAATTGAATCCTAATTTTCTAATAAAATTGATAAGTCAAATTTAAATCTCTTTCAATCAAAGTTCAAACCTAACATATAGGATATATTAAGGTGTTTCTGAATTATTTCAAAATCCCCAAAACCTCCTACTTTTTTTCCATTGATCTTTGAAATAAGTGTCCAACTTTGATCTAATCCCTATTAAAATTTCCAATCTCGCATCCTTTAATATCAAGCCTTAAAATTCTAAATAAAATATTTTATTTTAATCAAAAGTATTTGTAGGAGACTCCAGTTTCCTATGATGTAATTAACTATGAGGACTTACGCTCATAGGAGATTTAGAAATCCAGATCATTTTTTCAAAAATCAAATATTTAAAAAATAGCTCAATAAAATCTCTTTGGGAAAATCAAATTTAATGATCACTATCATCATTTTCAAATAATTGATAGTAAAAGATATCTTCTTTCTCTAGAAAGATATATCATTATATTATCATGATTTTAATTATGAAATTAATGATTTATTATCTAAATTATTATAGTAAAGCACTTGATCAAATATCATTTTAATCCTTTGGGATCATATGTTGTGTTTCCCTGAGTTAACTATAATGATTAGGATAAATTCAAAGTTTTGTAATTTCAACCTATTAAGGAATGATATTTTTGCCGCCTGAGGTGATATATTATTTGCAATGACGTGTTCAATTTCAAAACTAAAAAAATTCCATAAGTTAAATTCTCTGAAAGAAAATTAACTTTTTCAAACTCAACTTTTTATTTAAACAAGGACATATGCCACACAACTTCCTAAGGCAATATATTTTTCTTCAGAAGTGGATAGGACTATTGAGTTCTATTTTCTATTGGAATAGGAGACTAAGGATTGTCTTATGAATTGGCACGTTCTAGAAGTACTTTTCTTATCAACCCTACATCCTACTATGTTTGAATTATAATATTCTATGATTTCAAAAGAAGAGCTTTGCCTAGGGTAGCAGATTCTCAAGTTTTGGGTTCCTAAGATATATCTAAGGATTCTAACAGTAGTCCAATGGGATTCTTTTGGATCAGCCTGAAATCTAGCACAGAGACAAACACTAAATATAATATCAGGTCTGTTAGCAGTCAAGTAAAGAAGTGATCCAATTATTCTTCTGTATTTCTTTTGATCAACTAATTTTCCACTTAAGCTGTTATCCAACTAAATTATAGAGCTTATGGGAGTGTTAATTACCTTGGCTTTATCCATTTCATATTTCTTAAGGATGTCCTTAATGTATTTTGATTGACTAATAAAAATTCTATCATCCTTTTGCCTTATACTAAATCCAAGATAATAGTTTAGTTCTCCCATTATATTCATCTCAAACTTCTTACTCATTATTTTAAAAAATTTATCACATAGGCTTTTATCAGAGGATCCAAATAAAATATCATCAATATAGATTTGAACAATGAGTAGTCTTCTCCTACCTTTTTGAGAAATAGGGTGGTTCCTATGCTCTCCTTAATAAAGGTTTTATCTAGTAGGAATGTACTTAGTCTTTTATACCGTGCTCTAGGTGTTTGTTTCTATCTGTACAATGCCTTTGTTAATTTGAACACATGATTGAGAAATTATAAATTTTTAAAGCTATGGGGTTGTTCAACATTTATATCTCCTTTTATTACCCCATTCAGAAAGGCACTTTTAACATCTATTTGATATAATTTGAATCCCTTAAAGAAGGCAAAAGCTAATAGCACCCTTATGGCTTCTAGTCTAGCTACAGGGGCTAAGGTCTCTTCAAAGTCTATCCCTTCTATCTGGTTATACCCCTTAGCCACTAGTCTTGCTTTGCCACTTACCACTACACCAGAGTCATTTAGTTTATTTTTGAAACCTATTTTATTCTAATAATACTCTAGTTCTTATCTTTTAACTAGCTCCTAAGCATCATTTCTAGTAAATTAATTCAATTCTTCTTGTATAGCTAGGATACCGAATTTATCAAATAAATCTTAATTTATGTTTATAAGTTCAATCATCAAGATAAAGGCAGAGTGGTTAACTACTTATCTAAATCCATGCCTAGTTATAAAACCATCAGATTAGTCTCCTTAGATCAGTTCTTTAGGATGACTTAAAGAATATCTCTATTCTTTAGGGAGTAAATTTTTAGATTCTACCCTTTCTTTAGATTTATAGATTCTACTCATTGGGAGACTTCAACCACTTCTTTTTCTTCTACCCTAGACTCTCCAAAATTATCAAATTCATCAAACAGTATATGAGTGGTCTCCTCTACCACAAATATCCTTTTATTGAAAACTTTAAAGGATTTTCTAAAATTTGAGTATCCTAGGAAAACTCTTACATCATATTTGGGGCCAAACTTTACTAGTAGAGATTTCCTATTATTTAAAATGAACACTTTACATTTTAAGACATAAAGCAAAGATAGGTTGGGTGTTTTACCCTTAAGAATTTCCTAGGTTGTCTTTTTAGCTTGGATCTAACATTAACCCTATTTAGAACATAATAGGCTGTATTTGTCGCTTTTGCTTAGAAGTATTTAGGAAGTGAGTGTTTAACTAATATGGCTTTAGCGGCTTCTATAAAGGTCCTGTTCTTTCTTTCAGCTATCCCGTTCTATTATGGGTTTCTAGGAGCTAAAAAGTTATGATTTATTCCTTGCTCCTTACAATAAGATTTAAAATTTTCATTCTCAAATTCTCCACCATCATCACTATAAATTGTCAGAATTTCAAAGCCTAGCTTTCTCTAAATCCAAGTGGAGAATGCCCTAAATTCCTCTAATGATTCACTTTTATGAGATAAGAATCTAACACAAGTAAACCTCGAGTAGTCATCAATAATCACATACCCAAATACTTTCCCTCCTAGGCTTGTAGTGCTAACAGGTCCAAAGAGATCCATGTGAAGGACTTCTAAAGGTTTGCTGTGTTAATGTCCTTAATTAATTGGAAGGAGGATTTGACTTATTTTTCTAACTGACAGGCATCAAACAAGTGGTCCTTGGTGAAATCTAGTTTGGGTATGCCTCTCACTAAGTCTTTTCGGATAATTTTTTTAAGATTTTCATGCTTACATAACACAGTCTCCTATGCCATAACTAGGATTTATCAGTAATAGTTTTTAAGAAAAGAGAAGTAGCAGATTCAATATAATTCAGATCAAGCATGTAACATTATTAATTCTTTTTTCATATAAAAATATATTTTATATTTAAGCTAATCATGCCACTGGCAGATAAAAATTTTATGCTAAAGCCTTTATCACAGAGTTGTCTAATGCTGAGTAAATTTTTTTTAAGCCATCTACTAGTAATACATTTTTAATGATGAATTTTTTTATGTTGCTGTTTATACTTGATCCAACCACCTTCCTAGTGGTGTTATATCGAAGTGTTACCTTGCCCCCTACCTTAACCTTTAGCATGATGAATTGCTTTATATCTCAAGTCATGTGTCTTGAACATTAATTGTTCAGGTACCATATGCTCTATAAAGTCATCAAGGGTTAGACTTGGAAACCCAAATAAGTTTGGGTTCCACCTTATGGATTGATGGATGAAATGCTTATATGCTATGTTATGATTTATGAAGTTTTAGCCTCCACATTAAATGTTCTCTACGGTGGATAGTGCAAGTGTGAGAAATATGTCCTAGCATGTCGCAAGAAAAGCACATAACTCTTAGGAATTGATTCACTACTCTATTTGGGTTATGGTGCCTCTTCCTAAAGATGATGTATATTATGGTGATGTTTTATTTTCTTTAAGAGTAGTTAGTTTCTCTTACTGAATTTTATTTGCAATTTCAAGAATTCCATTATCAACTTTTAATTCATGCTCCTTATTATCGGCTTCATCTAAATAAGCTTTCCTTAATTAAAATTTTTAAATCAATATGAAATGCTTTTAAGGAATCATGCTCATTAGTTAAATCAAGATGCTTGTTATTAATACATGAAATTCAGCAAATAAGTCCATATGATTATTATCTGAAGTAGAGTGATCTTTGCTCAGGCATTCATACTCTTTTTGCAAGTTAAAAAAATTAGAATTGAGGCTTATATATATTTTCTTCAGCATCCTACATGCAATATAAATTTTTTTAGAAACTTTAAACAATTCATCATAGGAAAGCTCATATACCTCCTCTCGATTAGAATGATCAAGATGGTTATCTACCATTAAATATAGGTTGGTTACCTCCTCTTCAGCTTATATCTCAGATGAGTCTAAAGTGGAGTCTGCCCAAAAAGCCTTCTCAGTCTGTTGCTTATTTTCTTAAAATTACCTTTTTCTTCACCCTTGTTTATGATTAGACGAGCTTTAAGATTCAGGCAATCAATCCTCCTGTTCACTGGCTTCCTACATTAAAAATAGATGACATCAGAAGAATTCTTAGGATTCTTATTAGGTTTACCTTTATTCTATTTTTAATGATGCTTTTACTTTTTCTTCAGAATGCTTTTAAATTGCCTTATCATCAGCGTAATGTCATCATCATCTTTAGGAATAGAATTGTCACTATCAAAATCTTCAGCGTTTAAGGCTATAGTTTTCTCTTTTCTTTTCTCACTTGTATAAATTTGTCTTTGACTCACTGCTTACTTGTAAGAAATGAGTGATCCAAGTAAGTTAACAATTGAATAAACATTTAGAATCTTGGATGCAGTAATAACAGTTATTTTTTTATCATAGGAACTACGTAGACAACATATAATCTTGTTAACATTTTTAGAATTTATAAGTTCTCTAGCTAATGCATGCAGGGAAGTGATAATTTGAGTGAACCTAGTATATATTTCATAAATTGATTCATGAGGTTTCATGTGAAATAGTTCATAATCATGGAGTAGAGTGTTTAACTAAGATTGTTTCACCTCATTAGTTACCTCATATGTTATGCATAGTTTATCCCAAATTTCTTTACCAGTTGTGTAAGTGGATACACACATGTAATCTTCAGATTTTAATACATAAAAATAGCAGTTTAAATATTTTGCATTTAATTGGGCTAATTCTCCATCTTCTATGATCCATTCAAGAAAAGTTAGTTTAGTTTTAATGCTATTTATAAAGCATGAAGGTGTAGAATATCCTTCCTAAACTAACATCCACATGCGATAGTCTATAGATTGCAAGAAATTAGACATGTGTATTTTTCAAAAATTAAAAGAAATGTTATCAAATAAAGGTGGTCATGTGATTGAATATCCTTTCGTAGTATTATAATTTCCAAAGTTAGCCATAGATCATTTTTTCAAAAGTTTTCAAAAACTTAGATTTTGAATCCTACTTTGATACCACTTAAAAGTTCAAGGAGGTTATGAGACCTCAAAGAATAAGCCTGAGGCAAACCAAGAGGGGGGTTGAATTGATAATTTAAATATTTCTTTAACAGAAAGAAAATTTTTTTATAACTTGATGTGTAAGAAAATTAATTTCATAATAAAAAGTTTAGAGTTTTTCACCCATACAATTAACCATAGAAAAATAAAGTGTGAAAAAATAATAAAAACAAACACACTGGAATTTATAGTAGTTTGGTCCAACCTGACCTACATCCACTCCCTAAAAATCTCCTTTCTAGGTATTGCACGAAAACTAGTATCTCTCCTTTTGCCCCCACAATAAGGCAGAGAAGCCCTTACAAAATCTCTTCCACCAACTTGGTGCGGTAGAGGACCTTACTCTTTTTCACCCTCCTAGTGAAGGCAGAGAACCTAAAATCCTTTTTCTCCCTCCTAGAGATGAAAAATAGCCAATAATCCTTTTTCTCTCTCCTAGAGATGGTAGAGAACTAAGACCTAGTGCTGTAGAATGTCTCCCTATAGCCACCAAAAAGATCAAGGCAGAAGCTTGAAGAAGACAGGGAAGAACCTTACTTGGAGTAACCTTATGAATCTCTCATAACTCTTCCTCACAACTAACTGTCCCTCTCTTCTACCCCCCCAAGGCACTCGTTAACTCCCTTTCTATGCTCTCCTAGACACTTAGCAGAAAAAGTCATAGAAATAAGATAATATGAGAGTTTAAATAGAGAGCCTCTCAAAAAGCCCTAAATTCAATTCTAACACCACTGATTATCCAATACTATCTAAGATCATCCTATATAATTAGCTTAAAGTACTCATGTTAGTACTATACAAGGAGATATACCCTATACGATTAGATCAAGGAGGTGAACTGATTGCCCAGGATGATTGAGAGCATCATCTGGTATGATTAATGTAAATAACATGGATAATCATTCAGTATGATCGATGATGATTAATTATTATCCCATGAAGGAATCGAGTTGTATAGTATGATCGATCAAATTTTCCTGTATGATTTGATCGAATAAATTAACCATAATTATTCCCCTAATCACATGATCAACTTAGGTATGATTTTCATATATTATACAGTACGATGCATATCATATTGTACAATTAGTCACAAATTTTAAATTATAAAATATTACCTAAATTGTGATTGGCGGTTGTTTTGCTAATTATAGTGGATTATCTAGTATAATATGGATCATATAGTATAATTAGTTTAATCAAATTTAATTAATAGAGGTGCTACAATTAGGAGTTTCTTGTTAATTGATCGTCTAAGATGATATACATAATACTGCATGATTAGTAAAAAAATATAACTTTTTTCTTAACTCGCTAACTCACCCCCTTAGGTGTGTGCGTGCAAGGTTACTTAGCTTTAGGATCCACCAGAATACATGACTGACTCAAGAAAAGGAAAAAAAATATGAAAAGATTATAAATATAGACTTTAATCCTAGTCTACCAAATCTTGAGCTGATCAAGGTTGCAAGTGAACTATGGGCCTAAAATGTTAGTGAGCAGGGAAAAAATAGATATGTAATAAATTTAATTAGCATAGTTAGAAATCTAATAATGTTTGTCATCATCAAAATCAAAAGACTTGGGTCTAGATTTGTAACATATACATCAAATCCAAGGAACATTCTACTCTACAGGAATTTAAAGCAGAAAATAAAATGCAGTTATGAGTGCATTGTGAGCAGTTATATGTACAAAAAAGTAAAGAAAGTAAAGTACATGGCCCTTACTCATTCACTTTGCTCTCTAGTGCACTAACAGAAAGGTAAACATGATATGATATATTTTGTTGAAAGCAAGTAATCACACATAGGTGCCCTCGAGGCGAAGACACCCGTAATCAAACCAAAATAATCCATTGACCTAACCTAGGCTAAAGTTAGTTGTCTTAGCAAACCATGTAAGTGTGTGAAAGAGGTGTCTGTAGCTTTGATATATCTTATAGGGATTTATTATTTAAATTGCATGTATTTTTAAGGTTTATCAATTAAAGGCTGAAAGGGATTTTAATTAAACTTAAAAATGATGTATATTTAACTTTTAAATTATTCCAATTTTAGTTGATAGAGTTGTTAATTTAGTTTTAAAGAACATATAGATGGATAACTCCCAAAGTGCAAGCAGTTATCAATTTATAAGTCCTAAGCTTTTAGAATGAACACTCATCCTCTATGTAGGACAGGTGACCATATGAGAGCCCCCAAAGCTTATTAGAAAGAGAGAAACAGACCTTGCAAATTAAATGCAACATATCCTCCAAATGAAATCAAATATGTTGCATAAGGTTAATGCATTATTAATTGTTTGAAGATCTCCTAAATCTAATGTGTTAGGGCCTTCATGAAAGGAGTTATGCACAACACATTGGAGACCTCTTTATTATTTAAGTGTATAAAAAGGTTTTTAAATCAAAATGCAAAAAAGTCCTTAAAAAGGAATCAAGCTTTAGGCATGAAAAGATCTTAATTAATTTAATTTAAATTAATAATTAAATTTGATTGATTAAAATGAATTTTAATCAGCCAAATTATCAAATTAATTTAGTTTAAATGAATTAGAATTTAATTTAAATTTTTGTGAATTTTTTGTAATATTTATATATTTTTTATTAATTGTTGAATTTTTACTTAATTTTAATTAATTATTAATGAATTATTAATTAAGTATTATTAAAGATTATTAAAAAAATTAATTAAAACTTAGATTATAAATCTCTAAATTTTATTTGAATTTTTATGAATTTTTGACTTTTATTTATTACATTTAATTAATTACAAATAGATTTATTTATTTAATGAATTAAAAAAAAATAATCTAAAAAATTAAATTTGATTCGAAAATTTTATTTAAATTTGAATTATTAATCTATGATTTTTATTTGACTTTATTTGAATTTTAATGAATTTTTTAATTTTAACTTTAATTATTTAATTAATTATTAAATGAAATAAATTAATTAATGAATTATTAATAAATTTTTAATTAAAAATTTATTTAATTTATAATTATAAATCTCTGATTTTATTTTTATTTTTATTTGAATTTATTTTATATTTTGAATTTTATTTAAATTTTTAATGAATTTATTTGATTAATATTTAATTAAGGGTAGTTCAAGTGTTAATTAAAATTTAATGAGATTTAAATTTGAGTTATAATTTTTAATGATTTTCCATTTGATTTAATGTTGAGTGGTTTTAATTTTAAATTTTTAATATTTTTATATGATTTATTAAAATATATTGATATGAAACCCTTAATGAAGGGTTAATTAAAATTAATTCTTTATTATAAAGTCAATTAATGTCCAATCAAGGTGAATTTAATCATAGGGTAGATGGCACTAGTTTTCTATGTTCATGTTTCATCCCAAAAGGGATATGTATATGAATCTTAAAAATTATTGAATTAACTAAGATATGTCCTTGAATTTTTTCCCTAAGTGGCACTATTAGTGCATAGGATTGAAATTAAGTTCTTCTAACCCTTGTATACACTAATTATAATCATATCAAAGCATTACAATTATGACGATGAAGTTGTGTCCTAATGCTCCATGGAAGGATTATGATGGACTATCAAAATCATAGATCACATAGTGATTTATGAATTTGACAATTAAATCATAAAGAAATGCATATATTAAACTAAATTGAAGTTATTGTAGGATGTAAGGAACATCCTTAACTAACTCCTAGCAAGTTTAAGATTATGATCATACTTACTTTGAGAATAATAAATAACAAGCCATACACCTCTAATGATAATTTTAATCTCAAATTATATATGATCTGATCTTAGATGTATTTTTATAGGGAAGTACTCATCCCACTGAATCCATTGAGCCCTAGCAAGCATTGATTAAAGTTGAATTAACTTAGTTATGAATTTTCAAAAATTTAGGTCAAATCTATTGCAAATTAGTTTTCATAACTATGTTTTATATCATGTGTGTTTTTTATGATACCAAAATCTTATTGTTTGATTTCTATTTCTCCAAACGTATGTTAGAAATATTATTTGTGTTTTTTGTGTGTACTAACATTTTAGGGAAATCATACTCCAGACTATTGAAGACTTCAAGACAAATTAGATTAGGAAATATTATAATTGGAGTCTGTACTTTTTATATATATATTTTTTGAGAGAGTGTGATTGTAATTAGGTAATTGTGCACATACACACTGGAGGAGTAAGTCAAAACTTAAGATTTTAGAACTAATCATACTGTACAATCATGTATCATATTGGACGATTTGACCTTTTAGTTCCTCTTGAATTGATAATTTTCTAAGTACTGATCGTACTATACGAAATGGATTTCATGCATCACTTTCCAGAGTATGAAATGGGATTCATACAGGTTCATACTGGATGAAACGTTCTTTTTTTGAACTGTTCATACAGTACGATGTCATTTCGTACATCACTTTCTAGAGTACGAAATGGGCTTCGTACAGGTTTATACAGGTTGAACCATTCATTTTTTAAACTTTTTGTACAGTATGATGTCATTTTGTACAGACATTTATAGAGTATAAAATCAGGTTCGTACAGGTTCATACAGGGCAAACCATTTATTTTTTGAACTATTCATACAGTACGATGTCATTTCATACATACACTTATAGAGTACAAAATCAAGTTCATACAGGATGAATTATTCATTTTTTGAACTCTTTATACATCAAGATGTCATTTCATATAGATATTTACAGAGTATGAAATTAGGTTTGTATAGGATCATACATAGAATTTTTGAATTGTATGTACATACGAAGTATGATTGTACTGTACGATCAAGTCCATCAAACTTGAAATTATTAGTTTTTGGATGATTTTTCTTGTCCTTTGTATATAAGGGTCCTAAAAACTGACTGCATAAGGACTTGCTTCGAAAATTCTCTTTAGTGTGCCAAGGACTGTGTTTGGGAGAGTGTTTTGAGAGTGGAGAGTGAGAATTCTTGTAAGTGGGATTTGTGAGAGGATTCACTAAGGTGCCCAATAATGAGGATCTCTTGCTAGTTCTTCATAGTTCTTCCCTACTTCCTTGAAGGCTTTTGAGAGAATATTTCCAAAAGGAGATCCAGTATACTTGGTACTTTGCCAACACCTGGAGGGTGTGAAAGGATGTGTGGTACTCTGCCGACACCTAGAGGGTGTGAAAGGATGTTTGGTACTCTGCCATCACCAGGATGGTGAGTTCTCTGCCTTCACCAGGAAGGTGAAAAAGGATGATGGTTCTCTACCACACCGGGTTGGTGGAAGAGATGTTTTTGTAAGGGCTTCTCCACCTTGCTATGGGGGCTAAAGGAGAGACACTAGTGTTTAGTAAAATACCTAAAGAAGGAGTCTCCAAGGAGTGGATTTAGGTCTTGTTGGACTTAACCACTATAAAATTTGGTATTTTCTATTCTTTACCTTTTTATTGCTTTTTATTTTCCACATTTTCTTTTATTTTTTTGTGGTTAAAATTTTTTTTTAGAAATTTTAGTTTTGTGTTTAAAATTTATTAATTGATTTTCAAAATAACTAAGAAGTTTTTAAAAATTACTATTTCCCCCCCCCCCTCTCGATTAGCCTTGGGACAATTGACTTAGGTTTAACAACCTACTGAGAATTTACAAGTGGTATTAGAGCTAGCTTTTAATAATTAAGGTTTAGACAACTTTTTGAAATGATCATGGCTACTTTTGAAAACTGTAACGCACCCGAAGGATATTCAATCACAAGACCCTTATTATTTAATAACATCCCTTTCAATTTTTTGAAAACATGAATGTCTACTTTTCTTCAATCGCTTAACTATCGCATGTGGATTTTAGTATAAGAAGGCTACACTAAACCCACTAGACTTGTAAATGAAATTATGACTGAAACATCATTTACTGACTAGACAGTAGCAGAAAGAGACCTAGCGCAATTAAATGCTAAATATTTAAATAGTTTTTTCTGTTCACTTAAATCTGAGAACTATATGCATGTTTCAACTTATAAATTTGGAAAAGAAATATGGGATAGACTTTGCATAACATATGAAGGAATAAATGAGGTGAAACAATTTAGATTGAACATTTTATTACACGATTATGAACTCTTTCGCATGAAACTGAATGAGTCAATTAGTAATATGTATACTCATTTTACACAGATAGTCACCTCATTGCATGCTTTAGGTAGGGAACTAACGAATGTTGAAAAAGTAAATAAAATTCTTTATTATTTGCCTACTTCTTATGATGTAAAGATAAAGACTATAACTGAATTGAAAGATTTAAATGTTTATTGTATTAACAATCTTCTTGGATCACAAATTGCTTACGAGCAAGAAGTGACTCGAAGACGTATTGATGCAGGAGACAAGCGAAAGGAGAAAAAAATTGCATTGAAAGTGGATGACTCAGAGAGTGATCAGTCACAACCATAGGATGAAGAAGATATTGCTCTTATGATGAGGCAATTTAAAAGTTTCCTGAAAAGGAAGCAAAGGAGACATCAAAAGTGGAATAAGGGTAAGTTCCATAAAAATGCTAAACCTTCTAATGAAGTAATTTGTTATAAATATAGGAAGCCAGGAGACATCAAATTTGATTGCCCAAATCTTAAAGCTAATCCTAGCAAGGAGAAGGTTGAGAAGAAAACAAATGTGAAGAAGAGCAAAAAGAGATTACAAAAAGCATTTTGGACTAATTTAGCTTTAGATTCCTCAGAAACAGAAGTAGAGGAGGAAGTCACAAACTTGTGTTTAATGGTTGATAAGCTTGATCAGTTAGATCAAGAAGAGATACGCTCTTATACAAGACCTCGTGAGAGCATTTGGTACCTAGACAGTGGATGTTTGAAGCATATGACTGGAGATACAACTCAATTCATATCGCTGGAAGCCAGGAATAGAGGCAAGGTTACACTAAGAGATAATACCACCAAAAAAGTGGTAGGTACAGGTATGATTAGAAACTTAAACAATTTTTTTATTAAAAATGTCTTATTGGTAGAAGGCTTAAAGCATAACCTGCTGAGTATTAGTTAGCTATGTGATAAGGGATATAGTATAAAATTTTTTTCCACTAGCTATATAATAAGCCAAAATGGAATTGATGTTTTGCATGGAATTAGGGTAAAAAAGGTGTACATGCTTAATTTGAATGTTATTAAATATTCTAATACTTTTTATCTCAAATAACTAATAAATCATGGTTATGGCATATGAGGCTTTGTCACACAAGCATGAAAAATTGAAGGAAAATTACCCAAAAAGAATTGATTAGAGGAATACATAAATTAGACTTTACTAAGGATCACCTGTGTGATGCATATAAATTAGGTAACTTGGTGAAGTCCTCCTTTCATTACATTAAGGATCTTATAACTAGCAAACCTTTGGAAATCATTCATATGGATCTTTTTGGACCAGTTAGCAAAGTAAGTCAAGGAGGTAAAGTTTTTGGATTTGTGATAGTTGATGACTTTTCTAGATTCACTTGGGTTAAATTTTTATCACATAAGAGTGAATCATTTGATGAATTTAAAACTTTTTATACTTGGATTTAGAGAAAGTTAGGGTGTGAAATTATTTTAATACAAAGTGATCATGGAGGAGAATTCAAAAATGAAAAATTCAAAGATTTTTGTAAGGAGAAAGGAATTTATCACAATCTTTCAGCACCTAGGACCCCTCAGTAGAATGGGATAGTCGAAAGGAAGAACATAATATTGATAGAAGCTGCTAGAGCCATGTTAACAGAATACTCACTTCCAAAATATTTTTTGGCTGAAGTGGTTAGTATAGCTTGTTATATTCTGAATAGGGTGAACATTAGATCCAAGTTGAATAAGACACCCTTTGAACTTCTTAAGGGGAAACCACCTAATCTTTCATATTTGCATATTTTTGGATGCAAGGTGTTCATTCATAATAATGGTAAAACTCCTTTAAGAAAATTTGATCCAAAATCTGATGAAGAAATTTTTCTTGGATATTATAGTGTTGGAAAATCATATAGGGTGTTTAATAAGAGAGCTTTGGTAGTTGAGGAGACCACACATATAGTTTTTGATGAATTTGTCATTTTAGAATAGCCAAGGTTGGAAGAAGATCATATTAAAAATATTGAAAATATCTCTTGAGAAATTGAAAAGATAAAATTGGAAGAAAAGGTTGAGATTGAAAACCCTTTGCCTAGAGAATGGAAATTTTCTAAAAGTTACCCTAAGGAATTAATTTTAGGTGAACCTAGAAAGTGTGTTAGGACTAGGCATGGTATTAGCAAAGAAGTGAGTTATTCTGCTTTTATATCTATGATTGAACCCACTAATATAAATCAAGCACTTTAGGATGAATTTTGAATTTTAGCTATGCAAGAAGAATTGAATCAATTTGTAAGAAATGATGTTTGGTAGTTGATTAAAAAGCCTAAGGATCAAAGTGTTGTTGGAATTAAGTGGGTGTTCAAAAATAAAATGAATGATTCAAGAGTTATGATTAGAAACAAGGCTAGATTGGTGGCCAAGGGTATAATCAAATAGGAGGGATTAATTTTGAAGAAACTTTTGCCCCTATAGCTAGACTTAATGAAATTATGGTCTTCTTAGCATTTGCCTGATTTAAAGGATTTAAATTATATCAAATGGATGTTAAGAGTGCCTTTCTAAATGGGGTGATTCAAGAGGATATTTAAGTTGAGCAACCTCTAGGTTTTAAAAATTCTAAATTTCTTAATCATGTTTTTAAATTAAAAAAGTCATTGTATGGACTGAAACATGCACCTAGGGCTTGGTATGAGAGGTTAAGCACTTTCCTATTAAAAAAGTCTTTTATGAAAGGAAGTGTTGACACTACTCATTTTTTAAAAAGGATAGGAGATGACATACTCATTATTTAAATATATGTTAATGATATCTTATTTGGATCGACTGATAAAACACTTTGTGATGAATTTTGAAAAATAATGAGTAGTGAATTTGAAATGAGTTTAATGGGAGACTTGAGTTACTTTCTTGGTTTTAATATAAAGCAAAGTGAGGAAGGAACATTTCTCAGTCAGTTGAAGTATGTTAAAAATATCCTCAAAAAGTATGAAATGGATAATGCTATACCAGTAACTACACCAATGAGTACCTTGGTACAGTTAAATAAGGACCCTAAGGGAAAATCTATTGATCAAAAGAAATTTAGAGGAATAATTAGATCATTACTTTATTTGATAGCTAGTAGACCAGATATAATGTTCAGTGTTTGTCTGTGCGCTAGATTTCAATCGGATTCAAAGGAATCATATTTGATAGCAGTTAAAAGAATATTGAGATTTCTTTTGGAAACTCAAAACTTAGGGATTTGGTATCCTAAGCATAACTCTTCTTTTGAGATAATTGGATATTCTGATTCAGATTTTGTAGGACGCAGAATAGATCAGAAAAGTACTTCTGAAACATGTCAATTTATTAGAAATTCTCTAATTTTTTGGTCTAGTAGGAAACATAATTCAGTAGCCCTTTTTATTGCTGAAGCAGAATATATTACCTTAGGTAGTTATGTGGCATAGGTTCTTTGGTTAAAATAATAGTTAATTGACTTAGGATTTTTGATTGGCACAACTTTGATTTTTTGTTATAATACTAGTACCATTTTCATTTCAAAGAATCCTATTCAATAGTCTAGAACCAAGCATATAGACATAAGGTATCACTTTATTAAAGATCATATAGCCAAAGGAGAAATTGAATTGTATCACGTTACTAATGAAAATCAACATGCTGACATTTTTACAAAACCATTAGCTTTTAACACTTTTAACATTTTAAGAACAAGGCAAGGTGTAATAGATCTTAATGCTTAAATTGAAATTCTACAAACTTGATTTGTTGTGTGATCATGTGTTTGTTTATTTTCAGTATTTATTGATTATAGTTTGTATTATTTATTTTTGTTTTATTTGTTTTCTGTTTAGTGTTTTGTCGTAGGTGTTATTTTTTTATATATAATTTTGCATGTCATTCGTGTTAAAATGATTTGCTTTGAAAGGTTTTTCAAATTTTATGTGTTGTTTTAAGTGTTCTTTTCGTACTATATGAAATTAGTTCATACTATATAAATTCTGTAGCGTGTGCATGATAGTTTTTTTTGAGTTGAGATGATGAAACTTAGTTTTTCATAGTGTTTCATAATGTACAATAACGTCATCATACTTTACGATTTGTGCAATTTTGTTTGTATGATTTGGGATGGTTTTTCAAGCATGTTAGTTTTTTTGTCAGATTGTACGTACGAAATCAATTTTTTATCTATATGATCCATATTATCAATTTTGGATAAGGACAAACCCAACCATCATAAAAATGATCTTTAATATTCCAATTGTCCCGAACGAACACGTGTTCTTCTATACGATTGGTTAGTCAAAAAGTCTGTATGAATGGATGCCTCGGGAAGGGCAGTTTATGAAATGCCATTTCATTTTTGGTAGTTTTCATTCATCTGTATGAAAATGCTTTTGTCCCATATGATTTTTAAATTATACATATGATCCATTTTTTGTACTGTATGATAGACACTTTTTCTTTAAATAGAAAGGCATTTAATGGTTTCTAATCACAATCACCTCTAATCTCCAAACCTTCTCGAGTTTAAAAAGTGAAATGGCCAGCAATAGTAGCAAATGTGCATGACTCTCTAGGGGATCTGTTTCTAAAACTGCTAGGGATGATAACTTTCTGACTAGAGAAAATGAGGAGGCATTTGACAGGTTTAGTGTCCCTAAGCTAACCCCATCTAGAATTCTCATTCAAAGTGATTTAAATTTTTCTGTCATGCCACTATTTGGCTCAACCCAATTTCCATTCATTCTTACCTTTGCACCTTTAATTGTAAAGCCTTTCAAATTTTTTTGGCTAAGATGAAGATAAATCAAGACCACACCAAAATCACCTCGTATGTCCTCAAGCAACGTATAGAAATAACTAAGGAGGATCTAGGAAACTATCTTCATCTTAGGACTGTAGGAGTTAGGGCCCATACCATGACCTCGAGGGTAGACTATGATTGGACAGATATAAACCTAACTCTTAGAGGTGTTGAACAAGTTAGTCATCTTCCTCGAGTTTATACTTTAAACAAGAATGCTAGGATCATCCAGCATGTTTTGAGAATCTCTATAATTCTTAAAGCTGGTGATCTTATAAATATGACTCCTCTCTTGTCCACCATTACATACCTAATTATGACCGAAATTCTTATTGATGAAGCCCAATTAATCATGGACTACCTCCACACTCTTTTTGATATTAGGCATTCTCATAGTAAGAGAAAGAAAAATTTGGCTTTAGGACATCTAGTGACTTATATTTTTGAGAAGAAATACAACCTGGTCCATTCTGATCCCCCCACTGAATTGCCTATTTTCTTTACCAATGCCTCTTTTAAACCTCTATTTAGTAAGGATTATGGATCAGGGGGAGATGATTCAGAGGGAGAAGGAGCCTCTGCTCCAGCACCTGCACCTGCACCTGCACCTAGACCTGACCAAAATTTCTACCAAGAGATGGTCTAGTGCTTCAACAGACTGGAAACTCACTTTGATCAATGCTTTGATCAAATTGAGACTCACTTGACCCTGCAGAAATAAAGGTATCAAGAAGACATGGGTTGGATTTATGGGCAGTTAGACTCGATAAATATAAATGTAGCCACAATCAATAGCAACTTTACTGCATTCAACCCTCAACCTCCACCAGATCAGGATCCTTCAGACTATTAGTTGTACTTCTATCCTTCTATTGTTGTTGATGATGTTTTATGGATTTGTTGTTTTGATGTTTTAGTTTTTATCTCTGGGATATAATTGTACTTGCGATGTTTAAGAGTAGTTGTTCTTTTGAGTTAATGTTCTATGATTTTAATGACTTCAGGTGTTAGTCCTGAATGAAGTTATTTTTCTTTAGTTTATGGGTGATGATCTTTGTATTAGATTTTTTTTTTAAATGAAAAGACATAATAATTTTTTGTTATAGCTTGAATTTTCTTTTCTTGGATTGATTATGTTCTTGGGTTCAAATCTTTTATGTTTGATTTTTAGAATGGAATTTTAATTATAATTGCTCTACAAATTAATTTCCTTGCAAAATTTAATTTCTCAATATTTTAAATTAAATTAAGATTGAATAAAGATTAGAAGATCAATTTCATGTTCTTATAGATAAGTATTATTTATTAATAATTATTATAAATTAGATGTCTAATTTTAATATCATTTTCTTTTCAATAAATTTATTTTTGTTAATTAGTGGATTCTGTATTTTAGATTTATTGATATTGGAAAGATAAAGAACATAAAAATACGCACAAAGTGCTAAACTTGAAAAGATGCACAAAATGTGCCACTTGCTCAAAAGATGCGCAACGTTCGCTAAAGTAAAAAAAAGGCATAAAATTAGCCCAAACTAAAAAGATGCACAAAGTTTGCCACAAACTATTGAAAGATGTGCAATGTCACCAATTGGTACTTGTCTTTCTTTTATCATCTATCTCCCTTATATATCCACTTAATCGATAAAAATTTTCACTATTGAATTTGAAAATAATGAATCCTTATTTCATCTTTTTTTACAATAATTATTTTATTTGATATATCTAGAACGAACAGTGAACCTAGTTTAATTTTCTTTTTCAAGTTATTCTTTGATTTAAAATTTGAATTTTTTCTTTTTAAGATTAGGAAGTTAATATTATATCTTGCAATTACTTTAAAATTTTCTTCTTCATCAACTTCATTAATTTATCCATAGACACTTATTCATTCAAGAAGTACTTCCCTTTTTGTTGTTGTCAAAAGGGGGAGTCATTAGATATAGTTTGAAGTTATTGTGTGATGTTGGATTGTTTGATGCTTATTTTGTTTCTTGTTCAATTTTTGTTTGATGTTATTTTTGTTTAATGCTTGCTTTGTTTCTTGTGTAATTTTTGTTTGGTGTTAATTTCATTATGCTTATTTTGTTTCTTGTGTAATTTTTGTTTTTATTAAAAAAAAAGATGGTTTTACACTTCATTGGAATCCCTTGTTTTAAACTGGTCATTTATTTAGGGGGAGTTTATTCATTTAAGGGGAGCTTAGGAGAAAATTGATCTTAAGTGTTAACTCAAACAATAATTATTTTTCTATCATGAAAAAGGGGGAGATTAGTGCAAATTAGTTTTCATAACTATATTTTATATCATGTGTGTTTTTGATGATACCAAAATCTTATTATTTGTTTTTTATTTCTCCTAACATATGTTGGAAATATTGTTTGTGTTTTTTGTGTGTACTAATGTTTCAGGAAAATCATACACCATACTGCTTAAGATATAAAGACAAATTAGATTAGGGAATATTATAATTGGAGTATGTACTTTTTATATATATATATTTGAGAGGTGTGATTGTAATCAGGTAACTGTGCAAACACACTAGGGGAGTAAGTCAAAACTTAAGGTTTTAAAACTAGTCATACTATACGATCATGTATCATACTGGACGATTTGACCTTTTAGTTCCTCTAGAAGGAAGTTAAACAGATCTTGAATTGTTAATTTTCTAAGTACTAATCATACTGTATGAAATTAGGTTCGTACAGGATGAACCGTTCATTTTTTTAACTATTCATATAGTACGTTGTCATTTCGTACAGACATTTACATAGTACAAAATTAGGTTAGTATAGGATGAACTATTTATTTTTTGAGCTGTTCGTACATATATTTATAGAGTCCGAAATCAGGTTCGTACAGGATCATACATGGAATTTTTAAACTGTTCGTACGTACGAAGTATGATCGTACTGCATGATCAAGTCCGTCAAACTTGAATTTTTTTATTTTTAGATGATTTTTCTTATCCTTTGTATATAAGGGTCCTAAAAACTGGCTGTTTAAGGACTTGCTTTAAAAATTCTCTTAAGTGTGCCAAGGAGTGTGTTTGGGAGAGTATTTTGAGAGTGAAGTGTGAGAGATCTTATAAGAGGGATTTGTGAGAGGATTCACAAAGGTGCCCAATAGTGAGGAGCTCTTGCTAGTTCTTTATAGTACTTCCCTACTTCCTTGAAGTCTTTTGAGAGAAGATTTTCAGAAGGAGATCCGGTACTCTGCCGACACCTGGAGGGTGTGAAAGGATGTTTGGTACTCTACCGATATCTATAGGGTGTGAAAGGATGCTTTGTACTTTGCAGACACCTGGAGGGTGTGAAAGGATGTTTGGTACTCTAGCATCACTAGGATAGTGAGAATGGATGGTGGGTTCTATGCCTTCACCAGGAAGGTGAAAAAAGATGATGATTCTCTGCCGCACGGGGTTGGTGAAAGAGAGGTTTTTGTAAGGGCTTCTCGGCCTTACCGTGGGGCCTAAAGGAGAGACACTAGTGTTCAATGCAAAATCTAGAGAAGGAGTCTTCAAGGAGTGGACGTATGTCTTGTTGGACCGAACTACTATAAAATCTGGTGTTTTTTGTTCTTTACCTTTTTGTCGCTTTTTATTTTTTCACTTTTCTTTTATTTTTTTGTGGTTAAAAAATTATTTTTAAAAAATTTAGGATTGTGTTTAAAATTAGTTAATCAGTTTTTAAAATAACCATAAATTTTTTAAAAATTACCAATTAGCCCCCCCCCCCCTAGTAGTTAGCCTTGGGACAGTTGACTTAGGTTTAACAACCTGCTAAGAATTTACAAAATCTTGACCAAGATTTTTATAGACTGATAAACTAATTAAACTTGCATCAAATGAGCTTGAAAAAAATAGAGAAGATCAGAAATAGATCTTATTATACCACTGTTAAAAGTAATATCAAAAGGATTTATATATTTTTATTTAAAATAAAATAAGGTTTTTATATATTTGAAATAACTAATAAAATATTAATAAAAATAATTTAAATTTATTTTTAAAATAAAGTAGATGAAAATCTGAAGAGAACAAGCCTAATAACTCCAAAATTGGTTAAGAAGTGAATTTTATACTAATTTTTTAAGTTCTAGTTAATATTCTGAATTAATTTAAAGGGTTTAATTACATAGTTAGCCGACAGCGCTGACTGTGCAGGTTCTTTACACGTGGTAGCATAATATTAGGCCATGCAGATGGTGGCAGTTAGATGACCGGGTCACTTAACCAGCACGACACAGTGCTAAGCTATCGGATCTACCACAGATTTGATATAATGATTGAGATCAAACTGCATGGTAGAACAAAGCAAAGAAGATCGGACAGCCATCTAAGACCCCACAGTTTGAAATGAATAGTCTTAATATGGCCGAATGAAGGTCTGGCCACACTGTGGTTTTAATCGAATGAATAAACCATGGGTATAACGATATCATAATTGTTGATCTAAAATAGACAGATTAAATGGTTGTGGCATCGTCTTCTCCACCCTGCTAACCCGTAGACCCTAAACTTAGATTCAACTTCATAAAACTATAGTGGATTAAATGACTTAAGAATTCAGATAGAGCTAGCCTAGGATGAAAGAAAGTTTTGGGGGGGGGGGGGGGGGGGGGGGGGGGGCGCGAATTTTCCAAGCCATTGATGCAAAACATAAAATGTTAATTAGGAACCTATATAATTACCTAGGGTTAGAGTTTTATGTACCTACAGATGGTTTTTGAGGATGTAGAAGGGCTCATTCTCTCCAGACTGAGTTCCTCTACAACATTGTAGAAGACACTAAGCTTGGAGGAAGACCAGATGGAGAGTTCAATAACTTGGGATGAATGATGTCTCAGACCTTCACTCTTCTCATCATCGATAGCTTTCAAATGATGGGAAATCTCAAGGGAAATGTTGAGGAGGCTCTATGGATACAAAGAAAAAACCAGAGAGCTTTGGAAAGTGACTAGAATGGGAGATAGGTAGGAATGAATAACTCTTATCCTCTTTTGCCCTATTCAAACTATTGGAGCCAAAAGAAATGATGGGGATCAATCAGGGAAGCTTCTATAATGTTCAATAGCTATCCCAGGCCATTAGGAGGTAGAGGGAAGGACTATACTAGCTGAATGATCCCAAATTTATTTTTATATGGTGGGGGACCAATGACCGAGCTTAAACCACAGCTTGGGTTGGGTTGAGCTAGAGTCTAGGAAGTTTATAGAGTTATTTTGAACAAGCTCGAGGAACATGTTTGGGCTAGGTAAGTTGGGTTAGTGGGTTTGATCGAATATATTAATTGGGTGTTTGTTAACCCTTTGACTGACCAAAGGGGTCAGCAGTTGCTGAGCTGGAATCTAGGTGGATCAGAGGGATTGGTAGAATAGTTTGGAAGCAATGTGAAACCATGGAGTGGAGGTTTGAATGAGGGTTGACTATTTAATCCCATTTTATATATTAGAGTTAACTATTTGACAAGTCAACTTGTCAAACAGTCAAGGTGGAGTTCCAGGAAGATGTTTGAATACTATTAGGATGATTTGTAGAAGGGTTTGAGGGATAGGGACATTGCATGAGTGAGATAGTGTATATATAGAGAAGTTTGACTAAATACATTAACTTGACTAAGTTAAAGTCATTGGAGTTTTAACTTTGATGAATTTGGATAGACTTAAATCATGCAATAAAATGGGATTGAGAGATTTCAAAGGAATAATATGAGAGTTCTCATGAGTGTTGACCATTTTGAATGTTCATGATGATTTTGACTAGTCAACCTAGACAAATAGATTAGGCTATGTCATGAGAGCTATGATTGAAACTTAACAAGATATTGAATGATTTATTAAAATGATTAATTAAAGTTTTCTTGAATGTTGATTGAAGGCTGCTAGAGATTGAATAAATGATTGAGTTTGTGATTGATATGTAGGTTGAATGTTGGATATATGATTACTTGAATGCTAATTGATTGAAAGCTGTGTATGCAGGCTGATTGTTGAGATGTGATTGAATATATGATTAATTGATGATTGATTGAAGATTTAAATGGTGACAAGTGATTTAAATACTTAATGTATAATTGATTGATAGAATACTAGATAATTGATAGTTGGGAAACTATCAACCACTACGTCTAAGATCAAGAGTTTGAAAAGTCCTGATGACCCCATACAAAAATGAGGTCAACAAATCTCTTATATCACATTATCCTCAATTAAATTTTTATCTTCTAATTGCCCAGATGTTTCAAAATTAATTCCTATTATACAAAATGTTTTAGAAATAACTGCAACTTATTCTGTCAAGATAGATAATGCAACTTTTTCATAAATTCCTGTTACTCTCTTAGGATTCACCTTATCAGCAGGCCACTAGAAATTATTAGTAGCTATTTCTTCAATTAATTCATATGCCTCTTCAAATGGCTTTGACATTAATGATTCTCCAATTGTAACATCAAATATAGCTCTAACTGATACTGCCAATATATCATACAATATTTGAATTACCAACCAATCAGGTAAGGCATGGTGAAGGCATTTCTTAAGCATTTTCTTAGATCACTCCTAACTCTAATAAATGGATTCTCTTTCAAACTGGATAAAAGAAGTAATGACATTTCTAAGTTTGGCAATTTTTAAAGGGGGGAAATGCTTGCCAAGAAATTTATAAGCCAACTCATTCCATCTAGTTATAAAGCATGGAGGTAAAGCATTTAAAAATAATTATAGTTAGTTTTAATTCAGAATTGTTAGCATGGATTGTAGGTCTATTAAAGCTATGATGAATTCCATGTACTAAAGGGTTTGCAAAATCCTTAAGAGGTATAGAATGATCTTAGTCATGAACAGGGTCAGTCATTTTAAAAAACTTTTGATTTTTTTAATTTTAGAAAGGGTTCTCTCAATTTAAGAGTAAAAAATCAACAATGTTTCCTTTCTATATCTACTATGCATGCAACCATAGATATGCAATCAGTAAAAATATGACTAAAATAGAAACTTAAAACTAGGACTATTTATGCAATTAATTTCAATAATATTGTTAAAGTTATAATAAACAAAATACTTCCCTGGTAATAATGCCAAAAATATAATGCTGGGTGACTATAAGTATGTGGAGTAACTTTTTGAATTGTGAAATAATTTTAGGGCTCTATCAATCCCTATACAATGCTCAAGTTTTCTTTGATATCAAAACTATAAAATCCACACTTAATATACACTAGTATATGTGCTGAATCAAGTAATATAATGATAGAGTAGAGTATCGATCCCACAAGAAAGTATATTTACTTTTAAGTTACTAGTATTGTTTACTCTAATTAGTATGACAATCCTACCTAAAAAAATGATAATTTTTGAGATTCAATCACATTTTAATAAGCAGTAAAAAAAATAATGGATACATTATTTGAATAAAGTATTTTGGATTGATTACTAATAAGACTCTTTCTATTAGATGTGATTCATATATGTTTGATGTAGGATGTTGAGCCTTGATAACTATCCTGAGGCACACCAAGAGAGGGGGGGGGGGGGGGGGGGGGGTGAATCAGTTGTTTTAAAAAATGACTTTAACACAATATAGATTTTTTATTTTTTAATAACTTAAAATAAACAATATTATTACCCGATGTGAAAGCAAAATAAAGACAAAAAACTTATAACTATAGTGATGATGAGTTACTCAAATCATTATATCACAAAACATACAATTTTCCAACCTATAATTTTTAAGAAAAAAAAAGCACATAATAGTAAATTATAAATAGTAAAACATATAATGAACACACCAAAAATTTATAGTGGTTCGATAAAAAAATGACCTACGTCCACTCCATGGAGTCCTCATCTTCTAGTATTGCACTAAAATATTAGTGTCTCTCCGTTTACCCCCACACCTAAGTAGAGGAACCCTTATAATTTATTCACGAACCTGGTGTGACAGAAAACCTTGACCTCTTTTTGACCAACCTAACAATCTTTTTTCACCCTCCTAGTGAATGAAGAAAACCTCAACTTCTTTTTCCCCTCCTAGTGAAGCCAGAGAAACTTGCAATCCTTTTTCATCTCCTGGTGAAGGAAAAGAACCTCGACCATCTTTGAGCTAACATTCTCTTTCCTAGAGCTACCTAAGAAACCAAGCAAAACACTCAGAGGAAATAAGGCTGAAGCTTACTTAGAGCAATCTTGTGAAAACCCCTCACACTCCTCTCTCACCCACAAACTTTCTTTTCTCATTCCCAAAGTTCTCCAAGATCTCTTCTCAAAGCTCTCTCTCTAGAAAACTCAATAACCAAAGACTTGAAATATGTCAATTAAGAGAACTTAAATATAAGGATTCACAAAAACCTTAATAATTCAATTTTGTCAAAATTGATCATATAATAACATATATGATCATACAGTACAATTAGTTCAAATAGCTATATTAGTACAGTACGAAGAACAATGCACTATATGATTAGTTTAAGTATTTAAGCTAATCGTCCAATATGATATAAGGAATCACCTAGTATGATTAGTTTAATCAAATTGTACTATCATCCCATATGATCGGTCATGATTAATTATCATCCCATATAGAGGTCAGGTCTTATAGTATGATTGGTCAAATCGTACAGTATAATTGGTTTAATTTTATAGTTTAATCTAATTAGAATAGTTAATCAAAATTTGATCCCCTAATTACAAGATTAGATCAGGCAAGATTTAATGATACCATGCAGTACGATGCGTATCATACAATATGATTTGTATAAATTTTGGATTTCAAAATATTATCTAAAATATGATTGGCGGCTGAGTTATGGTTTCTACTGATTGTCCTATACTATATGGATCGTTCAATGTAATAAGTTAAAAGAATGTTAATTATGCTAATTATCAATTTTAATAGCTTTTCAAAGAATTGATCATACAATACGATATGGATTGCATATTATGATTAGTTCAAAAAAAATTACACTTCTAATTTTCTCACTTTCTCACTTCCATATGTGTGTGTGCATAGTCGCCATATTTAGCATCCACCAGATACAAGACTTTGACTTAAGGAATGTAAAATTAAATAAAAGAAAAAATACAGAGTCCTAAAGAAACTTAAAACCTATTCTACTCAGTCTTGAGTTGATTACATTGCGTGGTGTATAATGGACCTGAAATGTTAGTGCATAACAACAAATATCCAATAATAATAATAGGAAATGACATAGTAGACAATCCAATAATGTTTGTTAACCTCAAATTCATAAGACTTAGTTCCAGATTTGCAACAATTTAGTGCATATGCATCCCTAGATCTCTGTAAAGCTTATAGGGGTGAAAAGAATATCTGCCGACCTCTTAAAATATATTACCAATTCTAAATATGCATGTAATAGTCTATTTCAATACTCTTAGTTGTGCTTGCACTCCTCCATCAAGGCTCTACATCACACTAAATTTTAACTACACATATGGTCACTATATGGATTAAATTATGATCAGGATAAATAATGAAAACATCATAAATATTGATTTCCCAAGAGTCAACATTAGTATTAAACATGCACTTTACATCACCAATCCAAAATAAAAGGTTTAGCTGAAAATGACATAATAATTAGTAAAACTGATTTTTATTAATACCATGGAAGAATCAAAGATACAAGAGAAATATATCAATAGGATGGATCAAAGTGTCTCTTCTACAATCCTTCTCTCTCAACTTATAGAGTCGCTTCAACAAATATGAACTAAAACATGCTAATTGATTAAATCAAGTACTTCCTTAAATTCTCTTAGTGTCACTCTAGAGATTCAGAGAAGTAATTTGAAAAGTACTAAAATTATACAACTAAACTCTCTTATAAACATGATACAATAGCTATTTATGGGAAAAAAATAAACTAGACAACTGGCATTATGGTGCTTGAAAGATCAGTATCATGATACCCATAAAGTGAACTAATGCCTTAGTGCTGATGTTTTTGCTTCTCTGTGGCCCTGGCTGATGTGGATCAACTTTAAAGTGAATAATCACATCTCTTTGCTGGTAGATCATGTTCTAGATAGTTATAACGGTAGCGCCATAGTATTGCTATCTTTTGAGCCCTATAATGTCGAAGTGGTGATTTTGGGCTTTGCGGCGCTAGAAATGTGGCACGGTGACATGGTGCAAATAGAGACTTGGTTCTGCCAAACTAGGAATTTGCCTTTAAGGAGCTACGAAATAGAGACTTGGCACTGCCATATCCATTTTGTGGCACTTTAGCGGTGTCCTTGATTTTGCTGTGGTGATGTTTTGTCTAACGCTGCAGTGTTGAATGATACTTAGAATTTTGTGGCCTTTTTTATTTTTCTTGCACAACATAACTAAAATAACACATTCTTACTAAAAAAAATATAACATATAAAATAATACATTTTTACATTTATCAAGTTCTCCCTAGCTTAAATTCTTGCTTGTCCTTAAGCAAATAAAGATTTTCAATTATGATTAAATGATTAGCCAAAGTAAAAACATATAATTTAAAATTATTAAAATATAGGATATTACATCATAGTCTAGAACTAGAAAAAATAAATAAGACTATAATTCTAGTTTGAAAAAATACTAACAGTTAGTTATATTAACTAGTCATCTTGGTTATTGCTTAATTTGAATTCATAGGTTATAAACTTAATTATTAACTTTGAATTCTGAAGTGAATAATGTAGCTTAAGGATTAGATATACTAGTTATTAAAATTAGAATTTTATTAGTTCACTATCCTTTGTACTAGTTTTCTTGCTTTATCCTTTATAAATTTAATTACAAGATTATAATCATATCTTAAACTTATAACTGATACCAAATTTTGAATGTACTCATATTTTCTTTTTCTTCTTTATCTTTTTCTTTTTAGAACTACCTCAGTATTCTTTTTCTTTTCCCTTTTTATGTTTATTTTTATGGAGTACATAGTTAATGATTTTGATATCAGTTTTGGCTTGAAACCTTTTTTGTAATCTTGTTAATTTTTTATATAAGGATTTAATAATTATTAATTTTCAAATTTAGGTTACTTATGATTTCTACTTTTAATCTACTCATATCTAATCTTTTAATCCAAATTATTTAGCTTCACTTCAAAAGTTAATGCTTAAAGGTATAACTTATAAATTCAATTAAAGAAAATACTTAAATGATAGAAGTTAAGTAAATATAAGTTTTTCTAATTTATGAAGTATAATCAATATTCATTTGAACTAAACTCTAGGGTTTTATTATTATAGATAATTTTTATTATCATTTTTATTAAGGTTAATTAAATAATAAAAAATGCAAGAGTTTAATTGAAGGTAATGAAATTAATTATAAGCATGAGGGAAATTTTAATAACATGTAAATAAATACAACATAAACAACAATAACAAATAATTAATATAAACACATGATTTTATATTAATGCTAAAAGGCACATAAAACAAGTGTTAAACAGAATCAAACGATGGTTACAGGATAGTAATGCCCTAAGCACCAAAGATACAACTATGGCTCTTCTAGCCATAACTCTAACTCCAAGCATGATAAACTTTCCAATGACTAATATCTCCCCCTAAATAAATCAAGAGTAACAATCACAACCCTCTCTCCTAAATCAAGCACAAGAAAATGAAGATAACGTCATTCTTCTAATCCACAAGGTTTTAATCTATGACCATTAACTTTAGAAAAGAAAGGGCCTCTTATCTTGAATTTTGATAGAACCACTAGGATATATTCTAATAATAGTGTAAGGAAAAATCCATCTAGATTTAAGTTTTCCATGATAAAATTTCTTTTTATAATTAAATAACAAAACTTGACCAGGAGAAAACTCATACTTAAGAACTTCACAATCGTGCATCTTCCTCATTTTGCACTATACTTTCTTGCATCTTCATGAACTTTATTTTTGAATACATAAAGTTTATCAATGATAGGAAAACTTTTCATGTGAACAAGAGAAAAGGAATTTTCATTTTTTTAATGCACTTCACAATTATTCTTAATAGAGGAATGCCTTTGTTTCTTTCTAGCCATTAAAAAGGTTGAAGGAGATACTTAAAATCACTTTACTTAAAAAAGGTCTATCATAGATAAACAAGCAACTTCAACTTTCTAGATTTCCTAAGTTTTAAGAGTAAGGAAGCACACAAATTTCAAATTTAAAATAATTCATGCCCGGCTGAACGCAGCGACGCTAAAAACAACAACGCCATGACATTAAAATTTTTCGCAAGTTTTTTTTAGAATAAAAATTTTAAATTGACAAGAAAACCTAACTAAAAATCTACGTTACATCTCTTAAAATGCTATATTTAAAATCTTCAGCTAGACTTGATAACTTTCTAAACCTAAAATTTGGTTACCTTCCAAACAACACTAAGTTTATAGTCTTCAGGTAGACTTACCTGGATTTCTCAATTTGGCTAGGGTGGATGGCTATTTATCTTCAAATGAATTCCATTAGGATCTTTTTCATTTTCTTTAGGGTTTACCTCTTTATTTCTAGGCAAAGATCTAAGAGGTCTAGAACTCACAGAAAATATAAGCTGACTTAATTGCATTTCCAAATTTTTAATAGAAGTAGCTTCACTTTATAATTGAGTTCCTAGCTGCATTACTACATCCTCCAATATATTATTCCTATTTTTAAACTGATTGCTTTGATTAAATCTAGGAGTATAGGCTCATATTGAATTAATATTTGCTTGCTGAAGATTGTTCAATTAATCCTTGATTATTTTGACCAGAATTCCATTGATTATTATCACCATTATTATTTGACCAATTAAAATTAGGATAGTTCCTCCAACCTAAATTATATGTATTAGAATAGGGATTTTTTTGGTCTTGCAATTAAGTTAATATTATCAATCCTTGTATATCATCATCCTTAATTAAATTTTTATCTTTTAATGCCCAGATTATTCAGAATTAATTCCTATTATACTCAACCTTTTAGAAATAGCTACAACTTTCACAGTCAAGATATATAATGCATCATTTTCATAAATTTTTATTACTCTCTTAGGATTCACTCTATCAAGAGGCCACTAGAAATTATTAGTAGTCATTTCTTCAATTAAGTCACAAGCCTCTTCAAATGGCTTTGATATTAATGATCCTCCAACTACATCATAAATTATAGCTCTAAGTGATCCTACCAATCCAATATAAAATATTTGAATTACCAGCCAATTAGTAAGTCATAGTGAGGACATTTCCTAAGTATTTCCTTAAATCTTCCCCAACTCTCATAAATGGATTCTCCTTCAAACTAGGTAAAAAATGCAATATTATTTCTAAGCTTAAAAATTTTTGAAGGTGGAAAATACTTACTAAGAAATTTATGAACTAACTCATTCCTTATGGTTATAGAGCATGGAGGCAAAGAATTTAACCATATTTTAGCTTTATCCCATGGAGAAAATAGGAATAATCTAAGTGTAATGGCATCATCACAAACACCATTATTCTTAAATGTACTCCAAATTTCTAAGAAACTAGCTAAATGTAAGTTAGAATCTTAAACAGGACTTCCTCCAAACTAGGAATTTTGAACCAATTAAATAGTTGGTTTTAATTCAAAATTGTTAGCATGGATTGTACGTCTATTAATTCTCTAATGAATTCCATATTGTAAATGGTTTGTAAAATCTTTAAGAGGTCTAGAGTGATCTTGGTTTTGAACAAGGTCATTATTAGACATTTTCAAAAACTTTTTGGTTTTCTAATTTTAGAAAGGGTTTTTCAATCTCAAAGTAAAAAATCAGCAATATTTCTTTTCCATATCTACTAAGCATGCAACCACAAATATGCAATCAGTAAAAATATGATTAAAATAGAAAAATAAAAGTAGGTCTGATTATATAATTAATTTTAACAATATATTTAAAATTGTAAGAAATAAAATACTTCCCCGATAACGAGGCCAAAAACTTGATGCGGTGTGGCTGTAAGTATATGGCGTAACCTTTTGAATTATGAAATAATTTTAGGGCTCTATCAGTCCCTAAATAATACTTAGGTTTTTTTAATATCAAAATTATAAAATCTCTATTTAATATATGTAAGTATATATGTCGAATCAAGTAATATAATGATAAAGTAAAGTATTAATTCCATGAAGAAGCATGTTTATTTGCAAGTTACTAAAACTATTTACTCTAATTACTATAATATTCTACTTAATAAAAATTATAGTTTTGGAGATTCAATCACTAGTTAATAAGTAGTAGAAAAAATTAATGGATACAATATATGAATAAAGTATTTTGGATTAATGATAATATATATTCCTAATGATACTCTTTCTATTGGATGTGATTCAGAGCATATGCATCCTTAGATCTCTGTTGATCTTATAGGGGTGAAAAGGATATATGCTGAGCTCCTACAATTTAATCATCTCCTTAATAACCTAGAATCTATTACCTGCTATAGACAAGCATGTAATAGTCTATTTTAATACACTTGGTTGTTCTTGCACTCCTCGTCAAGGATTTACATCACACTAAATTTTAACTACGCATATGGCCGCTATGTGCATTAAATTAAATTCTAATAAATTTTAAAAATAGAAGAAACATTGATTACCCGAGAGTCAACATTAGTATTAAACATGCTTCTCTAATACCATGGAAGAATCAAAGATATAAGAGAAAGATATCTCCAGGATAGATAAAAGTGCCTCTTTTATAATCCTTCTCCCTCGACTTATCGATTTGCTTCAACAAACTTAGACTAAAACACTCTAATGGATTATATCAAGTTCTTCCAAAATTGTCTTTATCACTCTAAGAGATTAAGTGAAGTACTTTGAAAAGTATTGACTTTATATAAGTGAATGAACTCTCTTACAAACATGGCACAACAACTATTCATAAAAAGAATCAAATTAGGCAACTTGCACTATGGTGCTTGAAAGGTCAACACTACACCGCCCATAAAATAAACTATTGCCTTAGTGCTAATATTTTTGCTCTGCTATGGTGCTAGTTGACATGGAGCTAGTTTAAAGTGAATAATCATAAGCTTCACTAACATATCATATTTTGGACAATTATAACTGCAATGCAGTGGTATTGCTAGATTTTGGGCATTGCGGCATTGAAGTGGAAATTTTGGGCTTTACAATGCTTCAAATGTGGCACCGTAACCTAGTGTAAATAGAGAGTTGGCTTTGCCAAGCTGGTATTTTATCATCGCAGTACTTCCAAATAGAGACTTGACACTGCCATGTCCATATTGTGACGCCCCAGTGATGTCCTTGATAACGTTGCAGTGGTGTTTCATCTGATGCGACAACATTGAATGATACTTAGAATTTTTATGTCCTACTTGCATTTTTTCTACACAACATAACTAAAATAACACATTTTTCTTGAAAATATAACATATAAAATAATACATTATTTACACTTATTAGCATCCAGCACTCTTCAGTTTCTTCTGACTCTCCCCTTCCCATTCAATTCTTAACTCCTATATACATTTTTTGTGAGTCTATGAGTCAACACTGAATTTTCTTCTATGCAATCCTACGTCTATTAGAGTCCCATAAAAATCAACAAATAAGATTTTATTGAATATTTACATCTTTCTACGAAAGGTGTTAGACCACATAGTTTATACTCCAGGGGAGATTATGATTGGACTAAAATCAATCTAATGCTTTGGAATGCCCCCCTTAAATAAACACTAGCCACTTGTCCAATAACTCAATCAAAATGTCCATATCATCTAGGATGTTCTTTATACTTCTATTCTACCTAAGGATGGAGATAGAGTAAATATCACCCCACTTGTGTCTGTTATCACCTATTTCAACATGTCAAGCATTGAATTTGAAGAATCCCACATGATTATTACTTATTTTCAAAATCTTAATTCCATTCCATGACCAACAACCTGACATAAGTAGAATCTCACCATAGGACACTTAATCACGTACGCCTTTGACCAAAAGTACTAGCTTCTATATTCTAGTCGAGCTAACAGATTTCCCGTCTTTTTATTGATGGCTCAGTCGAAGTCATTTTTCATCGGCACCGAGGAGATGATCCTGAAGAAGAGCATGAATTTGATGAGGAAGGGGGAGACTTTCTAGCTCCATCACTAACTCTAGCACTAGCCCCTATACCAGCACCAGCTCCTACACACCAATCTGACCTTTACACCACTCTGGTAGAGGGATTTCCTCACATGGATTTATAATTAACTACATTTTTAGGATTGCAAACAACAATGGTAGTGGATTCAATAGAAGAATGGCTAGCTCCTACAGTGGCACTAGCAGCTATAGTAGTAGTATGAGGCAAATAGAGAGTGGTTCAGCAAGCAGTTTATTATCCTTTACCAATACTTCCAGCCACCACCACCACCACTTGATCATGGGACTTCTTAATTCTAGGCTTGTATGTATTATACTATAATTTTTATTTTTTCTTTTATTTACTTTAGGAATTTTTATTGTTTGTTTTTTTTTTCCTTTTTTGTTATATTAGGTGTCTCTCCTTTTTGGTGATGTCAAAAGGGGAAGTAAGGTTTTAGTTGTACTTGTTTGTTTTACTTAATTTAATTTTTATTTATCCTGTAGTTATGCTTATGTTATTCTTGCTTTGTTGTTCATGAATTTAAAATAGTAATAATAATAATAGTAATAATAATAATAGTAGTAGTAGTAGTAGTAGTAGTAGTAGAAGTAGTAGTAGTAGTAGTAGTAATAATAATAATAATAATAATAATAATAATAATAATAATAATAATAATAATAATAATAATAATAATAATAATAATAATAACAATAATAATAATAATAACAATAATAATAATAATAATAATAATAATAACAATAAAAATAATAATAACAATAATAATAATAATAATAAATTATACATTTTCACCTAATTTTAAAGTAATTCACTTAGTAAGGTGGAGATTAGGAGAAAATATAATAAACATAAAAAATCAACCAACAATATTTTTTATCATAAAAATAAGAGGAGATTGTTACAATTTTGGATCCCGAGCTTATAATTTTGTTGATAATAAATATGATTGACTGTTACTTTATTCTCCTAGTACCAATATTACATAATTATTTTTGTGCACACTAACATTTTTGGTACCTCATACACCATATAATAAAGGATCAAGACTCAAGACTGGGTAGAATATGATGATGTTTACAAGTGCCTATAATTTTTATTTCTTTATTTTTATAGTTCTTGAGTCAAAGTTTTGGAAGGGTGTATGCTAGTTTAGTGGTTGTGTACACACATATGGGGTAGTATAAATATGAATTTTAGATTTTTTGATGGTTATACTATTCGATCCAGATTGTACTATACAATCATTTATTCAAAAAATCAAATTAAAATGGTTAATTGAGTAATTTATATTCTTTAGACTAACCATATTATACGACCTTGATAATACAGGATGATTAATATAAATCAAAACCCTAATTGCCAATCAGATTTAGTAAGTTTTTTAAAATTTTATTTTTAAACTAAAATCTAATTATACTATAGAATGTGTTCATATTGTATGATCTTTTAAATTATACCCAAATTTATCCATGTAATTAGTCAATCAAATCAAGTTTTGATTAATAAATCAGATCGTTTAATTCGATGTTGGTCATATTGGATGATTGATAGATATGAACTTTGATCATCCTAGGGATCATCATAGATGAACCTTAATTTATTGAACTAATTATATTATACAATACCAATATTATTTGATGATCGATAGTGACAACGTTTGATCAACTAGAGATTGTCCTAGATGAACTTGAGTAATATATAAAAATCATACTAAATGATCCACTGATCATACTGGAGTCTTTTGTTCATATAGAATAAAAATAGATTTTTGAACTAATTTTATTGTATGATCCCCAATCATACCGTACAAAAAGAGTTGGATAAATTAAATTTTAGGGTTATTTTGAGCCTTTATTTAAATGTCATCCTTAATCCATCTAAGGGAATCTTTTGCCACTTTTTTGAGGGAGAGCTTTTGTGAGAAGAGTTTAAAGATGAAGCATTACCTTGGGAAAGAAAGAGAGGTGAGGTTTTGAGGGAGAAAATTCTTACAGGAACAAGAGTGTGTGAGAGGGATTTTCACACATGCCTGCTTGGTGATCATGCACCTTCTTCCTTCAAGGTTAGTGTCTTTTCTTGAGGTAAACTCCAAGAAGGGTCTCTTTGTGGGAAGGATCTGCTAGTTCCACCACACTAAGAAGGTGAACAAGATCTAGCTACTCCATCTCACAGAGTAGGTGAAAGGGATTCAGATACACCACCGCACCTAGGAGGTAAAATGAATTCAGCTACTCTGCCGCAATGAGAAGGTGAAAGGGATTCAATTTCTCTATCCCACCGAGGAGGTGTAATAGATTTGTAAGAACTTCTCCACCTTACTGAGGGGGAAAATGGAGAGTCACTAAGTTTTTAGTATAATTCTTCGAGTGGAGGACTTTAGGGAGTGGATGTAGGTAAAGGATGATCGAACCACTATTATTTTTAGTTTTAGCTTTTACTTTTTATAATTTATTTTTTGCATTTACTTATTACAAAATCTATGATTTGTGAGTTTCATATTCCATTAAACAAATATCTTGATTTTTTCTCGAAAAGAAAAAAAATAGAAATAAAAAAACAAAAATATTTTTCTATGCAAGTTTTTTTAAAAAAATCAAAACAAGGTTTTTTTTATGAGATCACTGTTATCATATTTTTATTTTTTCACTAAATCATAATATTTCAAAAAGGATAATTTTTTATAGAATTTTTTTTAAAACATCAATTCAACCCCCCCTCTCCCCCCCTTGGTGTGCAACTATAGTTCAAGTCAGTCTAACAACCCACATTTGAACTTTCAATACTAAACAAGGAGTTAGAGTCTTTGTGGTGTTTTTTCAGTATTAATAATCAGTATAAGTGAATTAGTAATAATTAACTCCGATTAAATGGAGTTGTCACTCCTACTTGGTAGCATAATAATCATCTTCATATAACTCCCAATCACTAATAACATGAATCAGTAGAGGATAACATAATAAACTATAAAGCCCATCCGTCCACCATGTTGTTCATGTATATAGCCAGCCTTTACTATTTCACACACACATTATTGCCTAATTTTTGCACATTATTGTAAAGTAAAAACACCTATTATTACTCATTCACATGACCATATTAATTTATAATGCTTGTATTAACAATATAATCATATTAAAATAACCAAAATCAATATTCCTTCAAATTGTATAAAATACAATAACTACCATTTTAACTAGTAAAATTACAAAACTAATCAGTTAAATGACAAAAATAATTAGTACCACTATATTCTAAAAGTTATATTGTAGAGGATCACTAAATCCATAGAAAATGTAAGAAAAACCATTTTGGGATTCACCTGCAGCAACTCTAAAGTAATTTTGTAATAATGACCAACTAAACTAGCTACTAGAAACCTAGCTTTCTCTTTCCTCCTTCCTCCTTCCCTTCTCCTTTTTCTTCTTTTCCTTTCTAGCAAAGCTATGGGTGATGGATGGAGTAAAAAAAGAATGCTAGATTTTAAATTTAAAAATCTATTAAAACTTATTTTAGCGACTGGCATCATGACACTCAAATGATTTGGCACCATAGCTCTGCATGTAATATAACATTGAACTACTGCACTGACAACAGCATGGCCGTGCTAGTAAAAATTTTAAAATTCCCAAGAGTATTGGCATCGGGGTGATGAGCTACCCAGTACTGTAGCACTCTAGTCCAATTCAAAAATTTTAGATTTTTATTTAGATTTCCTCATTTTAAGATACTTTTCAAATTATTGAGGTTGTTACATGTGCCCTCTAGTGAAACTCACCCAAGGAAAGGGCGTCACTCTCCCTTATCTACCTAGGAACTCAACTTATGTGGGTGACTAAAATGTCCCTTAGTAAATAAGAAATTCATGAGAGGAGAAATGCTAAAGGAACCTGGAAGAGAGAGAACGTTCTGATTTTTAGTGAGAGAAAGCGAGATTTCAAATTTCTGGTGCCAACAAAATCTGGCTGCCGCCGATGGCGGTGGAAGGTCGTCGTTCCTCGACAACTAGTGGCTCCACCGATGATCTCCAATCATCCACTACTGGTGTAAAGATTATTCCTTGGTCTAATCCTGCGTGTTCTCCGCCTTCTTTTGGAGACTCTGGTTCGGTGTTTGGTCTTGATGGTAAACCAAAGTTCAAGACTGGTTTACCCCTTGTTATTAATGAAGGTGGCTTATTGCTGATTAAAAAGAAATTTGATTGTGTCAGAAAAGGTAAAGGAGTACTTTTGGATCCTTTGGTTAATGCTTCTGCATTACCAGTTCCGCAAAAAGAATCCTTTTTGGAATTTAATTCAGTTAATGGTGTCTCTTTTGCTTCTTGCTCTACAGAATGGGGAAAGTTAGTGGAAGGTGAGACTGTGGTGCCTAATAATTCTTCTGGAGTTATTTAGAATGGTTCTGTTATGCAGGACGTCGGAGTGGGGAAGATAAATGTTGTTGGATCTGATGGCATTCTTCCTCCGGTAGGTGACCTAGTTAAGGTTCGTAGCTGTAATTCAACAGACTTGGGTGGATACAATGTGAATATTAATATGTCAAGAATTTTTTATCGTCAAACTGGCAAGGATTTGGTTAATGCCTGGAGGAAAAAATCCAACATCAATGCACAGGATATTGAGTTTGGAGATTGCTTCACTGTGGACGGGGTGGTGAAGCTTAATCATCAGAAGGAAATGGAAAACACGAAGAGGCTGGAGAAATCTTTGGTTGTTAAGGTGTTTGGGGAAGATGCTCCATATCATATCATTGGTATGGAATTGAGAAGACAATGATCTCAGTTTGGCAAGTTCCATTTAACTCTGCTCGGTAGGGGATGGGTGCTTTGTGCTTTTGAAGAGCTTGAAACTTTGGAGATGGTCTTTTCGAATGGACCTTGGTATGCCAATGGTCATATCATAGGAATGGAGAAATGGTCTTCCTTCTTTTAGCCTTCTTCCCTTAAGGGGTTATCGTCTCTGGTTTGGATTAGGCTTCCTAATCTTCCACTTAAGTGTTGGGATGAGATTAACATTTGTAGAATAGCCTCCATGGTTGGAACCTCGTATCTGGTTGATGGAAATATGTTCCAGTGGGGGAGGAGAGAATTTGCTAGAATATGTGTTAGGATCAAGCTTGATAGAAAATTGCCTTTGGGCGTATGGGTGGAGGGAAGCTTAGGGAAGTTCTTTCAAAAAGTTGAATATGAACGAATTCCTAATTTTTGCTTTACTTGTGGTGAAATTGGCCATCTGAAAGCAAATTGCAAGGATGGAGGTTCTAATGAAGCTTTAAAATAATCTACTGACCCAACTGGGAATTCTTCTACTTCCAGTAAGAATGTTTCAGCTCCTGCTATTTTAGGAGGCAGTAAGACCAGCATTGTTAACAAGGAAGACTATGGGCCATGGGTTTACGTCAGTTTCAAAAAAAAAAGAAGTCCTGGAGAAAAAAATTTAAGAACACATGGCATCGTCCTTTGGAGGAGAGGAAGTCAAATTCTGTGGAAGGCGGGGTTGGAGCAAGGAGCATTAAGGATCCTAGGAGCAAGGCTATCCTCCAAGAATCAAACTTTTAAATGGATTTGCTGCCTAATGAGGTATTTCCTAGTAACTTAAATGCTGAAGATAATTCTTTGCTTATTCCTTCTATGGCTCGGAAGGTGGCTGTTCTTTCTGTTACTGAATCGGGCTGTGTTCCTTGTGGAGATAATAAGTTTAATGTTCTAAACCAACTATTGGAGGAGGGGGAGATTGCTGGTAGTGAACGTGCGGAGGAGACTCCTAAGGATCTTGCTGCTGTTGTCAATAATGAAGTGGTTATTGGAAGTATGGTTACTAAGGACGCCGGGCCTTGTGATAAGTTGGAAGGTTCTTCTAATGTCAAGAAGAAGAATACTAAACAACTCAAAGGATTAGGACCTATTAAACTGGTGCCGAGAAATAGGAAGCTTGAAGCTGATTTAAAGGAGAAAGTTTCTTCCCCCCTAATCCAATGATGCATTGCATTTGTTTTTGGAACTGTAGAGGAGCTAGGAAGAACAAAGCTTCTCTATATGTCAAGGAGGTGGTTATGGACCATGGGGTCTTTTTTCTGGGTTTAATTGAAACTAAATTGTCATCTCTGGATTATAGAGATGTTAATTTGATGATGGGGAATGGCTGGGACTTATTTTTTGTTCCCTCTGAAGGTTTATCAGGAGGTATTCTGGTGTTATGGAAGAATAGCCTGAGCACCTATAAAGTCTTGGAATCTTCTCCTCAATTTGTAATTGGGGATTTAGAGGTGTTTAATAAAGGATGTTGGAGGATTGCCACTGTATATGGAAGCAGGGATGTTTATGGAAGAAGAGCTCTTTGGGAGAGGTTGGAATACCATGCGACCAAAGATTTGCCTATGGTGGTGGGAGGAGACTTTAACTGTTTGCTTTCAAAGGGAGATAAGAAAGGAGGGAAGAGGTTTTCCTTTTCCCTTGGCCCCAAAGAAATGAAAGCCTTTTTGACTTGCAATGATTTCCATGAGGTTGGGTGCATTGGGCCTAAGTTTACTTGGTGCAACAACAAATTTGGAGCTGATCGAATCCTTGAGAGGCTGGATAGGTGCCTCCTCAATTTAGCGGCTTTAAATACTTCTCAGCGTATGGTGGTAAGGCACTTGGCAAGAATAGCTTCAGATCACTGCCCTATTTTTTTGAACCTATTGGATTTTAATACTTCTTATAAAAAGATATTAAATTTGAGGATGTGTGGGCTTCAATTCCGTCTTTGGTGGCTGTGGTGAAGAAAGTTTGGGGGAAAACCTTGTTGGGCTCTCTTCTCAAATTATGAACAAGAAGATGAGAAGGACTATTAAAGCTTTGTTTTATTGGAGCAAATCAAAGTTTAAAAACTTAAATAAGTTAAAGGAACCTCTCAAAAATGATATCTTAGACTTGCAAGTAAAGGATGCAGAACTTAGGTATCTCATAGAGGATAATAGGTAGTCTCTCAAATCTAAAATAGCTGAGTTGAACTCTACTATGGCTCGGCTTTACACTCGGTGGAGGCAAAGGGCCAAGGTCAAATGGTTGGTGGAAGGTGATTGCAACTCAAGGGTTTTCCAAGCCTTTGCTAGTGCTAGAAGGAATTCAAATTTTATTTCCAAGATTAAAGATGAATGCAGGGTGATTGTTGAGGATCAACATCAAATTGAAGATGTGCTGGTGCGGTTTTTTAAAGAAAAGTGGAAGGACAGGAGCTGCTCTAAGCATGGTTGGCTGACTCTGTGGAACCGTCTAAATGAAGATGATGGAATTTTGCTGAATAGAAACCCATCTTTGGAGGAAGTCGAATATGTGATTCAGTAAGTGGGTTGTCACATTGCCCTAGGGATTGATGGTATAACTTACTCTTTTATTAAAGCTTATTGGCCCATTGTTAGAGAAGATTTCTGGAATGCTGTCAAGAATTCTTTCATTCAGACGTTATGTGTAAAGAATGAAAAGAGACTTCTATTGTGCTGATCCCAAAGGTTAATAACCCTTTGACTCCTGCTAATTACAGGCCCATCAGCCTTTGCAACTCTATTTATAAAGTAATATCAAAGGTTCTTTTGAATAGAATGTTACTTGTTATTCCTAAGTTGATTTCTGAAGAACAGGTGGCTTTTTTTAAAGGAAGGTTGTTGTCGAATCATCTACTCATTGCCCATGAGATTTTTCACAAATTTAGGTATTCAAAATCTCCTTTAAAATTGATATGGAACAAGCCTATTATTCTATGGGTTGGCAAATTTTGGAGAGATCTCTTGACTATTTTGGATTTCCTCCAAAGTTTTCCAAACTTGTTCTAGAATGTGTCTCAATCCTTCCTTTTCTTTGTTAATCAATGGTAACGATTTGAATTGGATTGATGTGAGGAGCGGTTTTTGACAAGGTCGTCCCTTGTCCCCTTTCTTGTTTATCATTTGCACTCAGCTTCTTTCCAATGTCTTTCTTGAAAGAAAGGATGCAATTGAGTTTGTATCTCTTCTAATGGGCCTAAAATTTCTCACTTACTATATGCTGATGACATCGTTATATTCTCTGAATCAAGGGTTAAGATGGTTAAGGAGATCAAAGGTATTCTTTTTGATTTTTGTAGTTGGACAGGACAAAAGATTAATCTATGAAAATCTGGAATCCTTTTTGGAAAATCTGTGAAAAGAAGGAAAAGAAAAGCTATCACCTGAATCATGAATTTCAAATCTATGAAGGAGTTTTCTTACTTGGGGATTAAGATGGCTTTGAGAAGGCTAACGAAAGGAGATTTCCACTTCATCTTGGAGAAAGTTTTGAGTAAGCTGAACATTTGGGGAGGCAAGTTTGTTTCTTTGGCTGGTAAAATCATGTTGGTCAAATCTGTTCTTTTATCCTTACCTACCTTTCATTCTTCCCTCTCCTTGGTTCCTAAGGGTGTGTTGGATGAAGTTGATAAGCTTTGCAGGAGCTTTGTTTGGAACAAGAAAGGGGGTGGTTCTGGGCTACACTATGTCAATTGGGATGTGATGTGTAGGCCTTATCTTTGTGGAGGACGTGGGTTACATTTGAGCTCTAAAAAAGAAGGGCCATTAAAAGCAAAATTGGCTTGGAGATACTGTCAAGAGGATAATTAATTGTTGCATACAGTCTTCTACCCGAAGTATGGTGACATTTGGGGTGATGGAGCCTCTCGAAAGGGGAGTTATGTGGCCTGGAAACTTATTCAAATTGGTGGTAGCTTCCTTAAACTAATTGTGAGATGGAATATTACAAATGGCGGTTCCATTGATGCTCTTAGAGATACTTGGATCTTGGATAAATGTATTGATCATTGGCCTACTTATGTGAATGCCCAGGATCTTAATGGTGTAAAGGTTGAATCGTTTATTACTAATGGCTGCTGGAATTTTATGAACCTGAATCTTTTCTTTGGGAAGGAACTTGTGGACATGATCATGAGAATCCCAATTTCTTTGGATCTCTCTAATGATAAAATGGAGCTTATTCAGTAGAATTTTGGGAAAACAATCTCTGCTTTAGCAGCTGTAGCTCGTGAACATTATCATGACAATTCTGCAAATTGGAATTGGCTTCAGAGAGCTAAACTAGTTCCTCGGGTAGAGACCTTTTGGTGGAGAGTACTCAACAATGCAATTCCTACATTTCAATTTATTTCTTATAGGAAATTACAAGATTTTTAGAACTATCCTAGGGGCTGTGAAGCTGTTGAAGACATTGAGCATGTTGTCATTAAGTGCAAAAAGATGAAGGAAGCCATTCTGTACTTAATCAAGTGGGGGTTTCAAATTCCAGAATTCAATTCCTTTCAGACTTATTGTAAGTGGCTGGAAAATCACAAATCTTGGGAGATTAATTTGTTTTGTAAAATGGTATTTTTCTCTTGGAAGAGCAGGAATGAATGGATTCATGCTGGGAAGGTTTGTAGCCCATTGGTGATTTCTTCTAATGCTGCTAGCTATGCTGCAGTTTCCTTCCCTGTTTATGGTTGTTACTCAAGTTCGTGGGGTGCTAATCAACTGATTAGGTTTTTGGACAATCATTGGCATCCCCCTCCACCTGATTGGATCAAAGTTAATGTGGATGCTTCTCTCCATTCGTCTTACAAGGCTGGGATTGGTGGAATATTCTGAGATTGTAAGGTAAGATTCATGTTGGCCTTCAGAAATTCTTCTGTTCATTGGGATATATCAAGGTTGGAGCTTCAAGCTATTTTGTCTATCAAGGAAGTAATTCAAGATTGGGGGGCTGATAATTGAAGGAAGCTATAGAAAATAAATATTATGTGAGAGATAAGTGGGTCCTTTTCAATTTTGTTCCAATAAACCACATTTATAAACTTAAAAATTTTGAATTTGATGAGTACACTATTTTTATGGGTCCCCCATAGATCCTGAGGACATTTTGAGTGTATTGTGTTGACCAATAGTGGATCAACCTGGAAAAAGAGAGAAAATAAACTAATCAACTTTTCTGCATCCTATCTTACTCAAACCTCTAAAGATTGGTATGATTTCATTCCAGTCTGCTTTCTTCTTAGTAGGAATATTAGTATTGTAATTCAGGATCATGCCCTACTTAATTATGCAATTCATACTCTGTAGATATTGGAAAACTTGTTTTCTATTCTTTGACTTATATCATTGAGAGTACCACTTGAAAAAGATTGTGGCACTCCTTTCTTATCTATTCTTTGTGTGTAAATGCGGGTGTAAGGAGAGACTAAATTGAGGAGTAACTGTTTCCCATATCGACCCTTAAAAAAAGAAAAATTTTGAGTTTTAAGAAAGTAGGAGGAGGTGATGATGAAGGAGGTCCCAGTGAGCCCATATCATCTAGTCGTTTAGGTAGTGGCAGTAGAAATTGGGGCTGTAGGACTCCCAAATCATGAGAAGAGTAGGTGTCTGGTTTGATAATCCAAATGGATTGGGAGTTGGATTTTTGCAATCAAGCTAAATAATGGAAGGATGAAATATAAATGAGGGTTGTTCATTATGTGAAACATGAAGAGAAGATCTATCATTATACTTATGAATTCAATCATCCATTGGTTGGTATGTTCAGAAGTAGTCCATTTGTTGAGAACCTTGATCAGTTACAGATCCCTTCATCACCCACTTATGATCCTTTTTCTTGGGTCTCCATCATCTTGAGATGTTGATAATGATGAAAAGGAGGAAGATTATGACTCTAATAATTAGGAGTCATTAATATTTTTCTTGTGATTTTATTGGCAATTCATGAGAGGGGGGGGGGGAGGGAGAGAGAGAGAGAGAGAGTTGGATGAATCTATTTTCTTCTTATTTCTCTTTCATTTATTCTGTCTTGGGGAAGAGCCAAATGATGTTATGCTATTATTTTTATGGGGTGCTAGGATAGCTATGATAGCCATATTGATGTGATCACATAGTGGTACTTTAGGCACTAGTTATCTTTCTTTATTATTTTTATAAGAATGTATCACATGCCTTGAGCATTCTATCATTTATTAAAAAGCATGTTGTATCTCATATCAGCTTTTATTTAAGTTAGTTTGCAATGTATTTTGTTATTTATATTTGATTAATTTCCTTATACATAAATTGTTATACACGGTCCTCTACAAAGACTTATACTTTGATTATTTACTTAGCCAAAATAAAAATAATAATTAAAAATTATGAAATATTAAGATAATAATAAAATCATTGATGATAGTTAGAATAAACATTTCATAAAAAATTATAATTTGTAAGCTTAGCAAAATAGGGAAGCAAGCATTGCTGGAATTTTAAGGGATCACAAGGGAAGATTCTTGATGGCTTATGGAAGGAGACTAGTGCATTGAGATATCTCCATGTTAGAGCTGATTCTATTTTCAACTTCAATGATGTTATTAAAGACTGGATGACGGATAAGCAAGGAATAGTAATTGAAGGAGACAACAAGAATGTTATCAGTTTGCTTCAAAGAACAATTTGTTTGGAAGACCGCAGCAAGAAGGTTCAGAAGCTAGATTTTTCTTTTCTGGAAAAATTTAAAAATGTAATTTTTCATTTCATTTCTAGGAAGGAAACTGTGTGGCGGATGCTTGTGCTAGATCTGCTCTTTTGGGTGATTTTTTATGGGAACATTTTCTTGTTGATGTCCTTCCATCAAGAATTTATGACTTGATTCAGAAGGACTGTGATAGGTTAGCTATCACTTAGATTCTTGTATTTCCTTTCCCTTCTGTTTTAATGCAATCTGCTTTTTTTCAACAAAAAAAAAGTAATTGACTTATATTTTAAATTTAGAAGCTATACATTAACTCATTTACTACTGTACTAAAAAATGAATAATTATGTTTAAGAAATTTATGTGAGTGGCTTAAATTTAGGAAAAAAAATTTTATTTTTTTTTTAAATTTGGGAAAATCATAGTAAACTTAAAAATGGAATTAGTGATCTTATTGAATCCGCATATTAACTCAATTAGCATTCTAAGAAGGTAAAAGAAAATTTGATATTTAAAATCATTAAATATGTACTCCACAAGTATTAAAGGAAAGAAAAATGTGAACAACCCAAAAGAAAATATTTCAAAAAGAAAAAGATAAGTACATTCAAAAATTGGTATAAGTTGAAATTTAAATTCAATTGCATCGTAATACTTATATAAAAAATGATAAGGTAATTGAACAAGCACAAGTGATGGTGCACTAACGAAATATCTTTTTACTATGAGCACACTAATCCCTATGCTATATTATTCATTTATATATTCAAAAGTCATTTTTTTAATAACGTAGTGGATAGATTCAATATGAGCAATAATAAGGTTGATTCCTCAAGATAAATGTTATGACTTTTCCAATTGAATTATAATCTTGTTTATTCCAAATTACTTCTAGATTATGATGTATTATCCTATATTTTAGTAACTTTAAATTATCAAATATTTTTTTGGCTTATAAGTAATAATGGGTGAAAATTGTCGTTGCTTGAGGACAAACAAGAATTTATGCTACGGAGAATTTGTTTAGTGTAAATTGTGTATATTTATTATCTTTAAATTCATTAAAATGGTGTTATTTTAGTTATATTTATACATGAAATGTTTAGAAAATGGAAAAAATTACAAGTCTTAGTCAGTGCCATGGTGCTAACTTATATCACAATATAGTACCTATCTCATCCACACCGAGGTACCATTTTTAACATTGCAGTGCTGACTATCTCTATCATTCAGCACTGTGGTGATTGAAAGTTTAACACTGCTACATCATACAAGCATGATTGTTCCTTAAATTCAACACCACAACATTGTAGTCTTCAAAAAATTCATATTGAAGCACTATGCCTTTCAATGCCTCAGCACCAGATTCCCAATTGAGAAACTATAATGCTCAAATATTGGAACACCACTATAGAGTAATTACCAATGTTAGCAGCCACACTAACTCAGTTAAAAATACATGCCATTTCAATTAGAAAACATGACATGTTAGCCATCTCCATAACGGAGCCAATATAATAGCACTAAGCTACTAGTTAATTTTTCACCATCATAGTCCCACCTTATCTAGTGTCGTGATGTAGGAACCTATTCCTATACATTATATAAATAGGTTTTTAGTTATATTATTTAGTGAGTTCTGTTAATTGAGTGAAAACTTGTACTTTTAAGTGTGTTTCTTTAATGTCACCTTAGAATAAAGTCTAAAAGAGGCTAGAGAAGTGCAAGATGCTTTTTCATGTGGAGATTTGAACCTATTTGTTATTTACACTCATTAGTCCAAAACATTTTATTTTCATAAGTATCAAAGGCTTCTTACAAGTTTTATTTTTATTTAATGACTAAAGCTCCAGGATTTAATAAAAAAAATTAGTTTGGAATAGGAATACACCTTTCAAAGGGGTAGTGATTCAATTGGGAACTCAATTATAAAGTCATGTTGCTTAAATCAAAATTTTAAAAACTCAATTAGGATAGCTTGTAATCTCTTTTTGTAGTAGACTCTTGGTTTATTACCTAGTATTATTGAAGTTAACCTTAAAGAGAATGAGAAGGATCATAGTGGAAACCACTTGAGGAATGGTAGTGATGTACCCATCCAAAATAGAAAATCTAGGCAAGTCTAGTTGATGACTATAAACTTAGTGCTGTATTGGGAGGCAACCAAATTATATTTGATGATTTTATTATTTTTTATTTTGTTATATTTTATGATTTATACTTTGTTTTTATGTGAATTTAGTGCATTATTTATAAAACTTATTAATTTATTATTTTGTATAAGATATGATTAATTTCCTAAGAAAAATTATTGTGTTAAAAATTGAACTAACACCATAGCGCAAGGATTATAAGCATTGTAGTGTTAGTTTATTATACGATGTGGCATTTAAAACTAGCATCGCAGTGTTGATCTCTTAAGAAAATAACATGATTGAACTATCACAACGTTGTAGTCTTTAACACCACAACACATGGATACCATCTTGAGCACCTCAATGCTATAACTTCAAATGCCATAGCATTAGTTCCGTTGTTTTTTTAGTTATTATGGCATTCCATTAGTGAGATCATACAGATCATAACCCTTTCATTATTAAGCTTTGGGGATCACTATAGGACAATTGTCAAAGCCACAATGTTAGGTTAAATTCACTGTGAATTTAATTATAGCATCATGATGGTGGTCTTTATTAGTTCCACAATGCTCATGCATGTCAAACATCGTAGTAGGTTCCGGGTCAAAAAGTTATTCTTTGATTTCCAAAATAATGCACCGCAGTGCCACGTGTCCTACACCACCTTAGCATTTTTTGTTATGTATGTCATCGTTTAGTGTTTGTAAACACCACTGCATTGAATTCTTCAGTATCACAATGCTCTTAATACTTATATATAAGAATACATTTATTTCATTTCTCCACTACATTTTTTTCCTTATGTTACTCTCAATCTCTTTATTTTCCCTTACTTTTGTGTAAAAACTCCAAAAATGTTTAAAAGTGAAGAGCATCTTCTTCACTTGATAAGAGTAAGTTTATTTCTACCAAGGTAGATCAAAGGTTTTCTGATCTGCTAGTTGACAAGCAACTTATTCCAAAGCGACTCTTTCAAAATCCTAGTATTCCTTTGAAGAAGATCATTGAAATTAGGGGTTGGGAGAATTTTTGTGAGGGGCCCTATGAAGCCATTATTTATGTAGTTAGGGAGTTTTTTGCGAATGGGAAAGAGGCTATAGAAGACAAATATTATGTGAGGGATAAGTGGGTCCTTTTCAATTAGGTAGAGAGAGAGAGAGAGAGAGAGAGAGAGAGAGAGAGAGAGAGTTGGATGAAACTATTTTCTTTTTATTTCTTTTGCCTTGGGGAAGATCCCAAAGATGTTATGCTATTATTTTTATGGCATGTTAGAATGGCTATGAGAGCCATATTGATGTGATCATAAAGTAGTACTTTATGCACTAGTTATCTTTCATTATTATTTTTAATAGAATGTATCACATGTCTTTAGCTTTATTATTTATTAAAAAGCATGTCATATCTCATATTAGCTTTTTTTAAGTTAGTTTCTAATGTATTATTTTATTTATAATTAATTAATTTCTTTATGCATAAATTGTTATACACGGACCTTTGCAAATACTTGTACTTTGACTATTCACTTAACCAAAATAAAAATAATAATTAAAAATTACGTAATATTAAGATTACAATAAAATTCTAGATGATAGTTTGAATAAATATTTCATAATAATTCATATTTTTTAAGCATAGCAATTAGCAAACCTAGAATGCTTATGTAGTTGACTTATTTTTAAATTTAGAAACTATACATTAACTCATTGACAACTGTATTAAAATCATAGTAAACTTAAAAATGGAATTAGTGATCTTATTGAATAATTCTATTAACTCAATTAGGATTGCAGAAAGGTGAAAGCAAAATTGATATTTAAAAGTTTTAAATATGAACTCCCAAAGTATTAAAGGAAAGAAAAAAGTGAACAGCCAAAAAGAAAATATTTTAAAAAGAAAAAAATAACTACATTCAAAAAGTGGTATCAGTTGAAGTTTAAATTGAATTGCATCCTAATACTTAAATAAAAAGGATAAAGTAAGTTTACTAGTATATGTGATGGTGAACTAATAAAATTTCTTTTTATTATAAGCACAACTAATCCCTTGGTTAAATTATTCATTTATATATTCCAAAGTCAATTTTTTTAATTTTAATAACATAGTGGATAGATTCAATATGAGCAATAACAAGGTTGACTGTTTAAGATAAATGTTGAGACTTCCAATTTGAATTATGATCTTGTTTATTCCAAAATTACTTCTAGACTATGATGTATTATCCTATGTATTAGTAATTTAAAATTATTAATTTTTATTTTTGCTATTAAGTAATTAATAGGTGAAAGTTATAGTTGCTTGAGGACAAACAAGAATTTAAGTTGGGGTGAAGTTGTTTAGTGTAAATTGTGTACTATTTATTATCTTTAAATTCAATATAATGGTGTTATTTTAATTATATTTATACAGTAAATGTTCAAAAAATGACAAAACTTATAAGTGTTAATTAGTTCCATGGCCCTAATGTATATCGCAATGTAGTACCTATCTCATCTACACTGAGGTGCTATTTTTAACGTTGAAGCACTGACAGTCTCTATCATTCAGCTTTGCTATGGTTTAAAGGTTAACACTGCAAAGCATCATACAAGCAATGTTGTACCTTAAATTCACCACCACAACATTGTAGTCTTTAGAAACTCATGTTAAAGAGCCACACCATTCAATGCCTCAACACCAGAATCCCAATTCAAGCACTATAATGCTCAAATATTGGAGCATCACGGCAGAGTAATTACCATTGTGACAAGCCACACTGTCTCAGAGAAAAATACACACCATTTTAATTAGTAACCATGACATGTTAGCCATCTATATAGTGGAGCAAATATAAAAACACTAAGCTGCTAGTTAATTTTTCACCACCATGTTTCATCCTTATCTAGTGTCGTAATGTAGGAAGCTATTCCTATACATCATATAAATAGTTTTTTTAGTTCTATTATTTAGTGAGTTCTATCAATTGAGTGGAAACTTGTACATTTAAGTGTGTTTCTTTAGTGTCCCCTTACAATAAAGTCTAAGGGAGGCCAGAGAAGTGCAAGATACATCTTTTTGTGGAAATCTGAGCCAATTTATGTATGAAACTCTGTAAGTGGTGGAAGAAGAAGCGTGGAGAAGATCATTTGATCCTTCCTCATGAAAATATTCTTACTACTTCTCTTGTATCTTTTCTTCCATTGAATTAAATGAAGATAAGTTTGCTTTTATTTGTTCTATGTATGACTAATTCTCTAATTTTGGGCTAATGATTTTAAAAGCATAGCATGTACTAATGCAGACTCTCAAACTCTAACAAATGTATTAATATTTTCAATATCTCTAATTCTTAATTTAATACGTATAATAACTATATGTGTAGTTAAAATCTATTATGATATACAGCCTTGACCAAGGAACACAAAAATAATTAAAAATATTGAAATGGAATGTTGGTATAACTAGACATAAAATGTTTTAATTTTTAGGTTTTATAGAGATAGTAAAATTGTAGGGAAGGGTAAACCTTTCTTTTCACCCCTACAAACTTGACAGAGATCTAGGGATACACGTACTCTTATATCACATTTATATCAAAAGATTCTTGCAAGTTTTATTTTTATTTAGTGACTAAAACTCAGAAATATCATTTTTCTTTTTATTAGGATAAGTGGTGTATTTGAAGTAAGTAGTAGTAATTAAATTGTAATTAAACAGAACACTTCCTCATGGGTTCATCACTCTACTCTTTTACTTTATTACTTGATTCGACATGTATACTTGTTTATAATTGTGGGCTTTTACAAATATCATTGTAGAGAAAACCTAAGCATAATTAAAACTTAGCAAGTCACATATTAGCTCACCATACGTTCTCATCAATATATATTATAGTGTGGAAATATTATGACTATTTTGAAATTTTCAATAAATCAAGTGATATTTAAAAATAAGAAATTAAAATTAGAAATTTGAAATAACAAATCTTACAGTATGATTTACATAGTCTAGCACAACTTACATCATCTTGTATGATATAATATTTCAAATTTAAACAAACATTATTTGCTCTTTGCGAAGAAAGGTAACATTTGAAATTGTATTAATCATAATATATGAACTTATTCATATTGTATGAATTATAAATATAGCTCTAAATATTTACTTATTTAAGACTTGAATTAAAAGAGCTTAATTAGGGTTGATGTTATACTCTATGATTCTAATCGTATAGTATGAACAAATATAGTGCATAATTGGCCAAACTTTATTCAAACCGAACGAACCTAATCTAATCATATTCTACGATTAATATCGTATAGCCAAATCAAATAGATAGCAAATTATGGTTTTAACCAAAATAATATTAATCATATTGTATGATTTATTGATCATACTATACGATTAGCCCACCAAAATTAATATACAATCAACTTTAGGGTTTCTTTAGGAGTATTTTTATAAATAACATATTTTTAGAGACTATAAAAAGTTTTTTTTTTTTGTTTCTTTTGAGTATCATTGAGTGCTTTTGAGACCTTAATTTTAAGAGAGAGATTGGAGATACTTGTGAGTTCTTTTAGGAGGGACCAAAAGGTGAGGGATTCACCATGATTATCTAGTCCAAATCTAATTTTCAAATCCTTTGGTTTTGTTTGTGAAAGCTCTTGGAGAACAACTCAGAGAAGTCTCGGTGTTCAAACATGGATCGAAATTCATGTATCTTGTGAGAGGCTAGGAAAAAGTGACTTCTCAAGGAGAGAAGTAGTTTGAGTGTCATCATTACCTATGAAGGAGAGAAGTGGTTGTAGGGTTTCCTCCATACGCATGGAGGAGAGTGGCTTCTCCCCCTTGTTAGGAGAATAATAAGTGTGGTAGTGAAGTTCTCAAGAAGGGGCTTGGGGAGTGGATGTAGGTTAAGAAATCAAATCATTATAAATCTAGTTTGCATTTTTTTTACTTAAATCTTATTTTCTTGTAACTTATTTCCAACAATCTATTTGGCTATATGCACTTCTGCAAAATATTATTAGAGATCAAGTTAGAAATCAATAAATGTATTTCTACAGTATTCACATTTTTTTTATTATTTTGATAAATAAAAGAAACAAAATTTGTTACTTACTTCATTGGTTTGGTCTTAAAAAATATATTTGATTAGTATTACTACTTTAGTTTGTTTAAAAAAATATAAAAGAAAGAAATTATATTACTGTTGTTCTAGAGGCTTCCTCACAAGTTTAAAATTTTAAAAATTCACCAATTCACCCTACCACCCTCCTGAGAAGGCCATATTGTTTTGATTAGCATAAAACAACTTTTATAGAGGTGATCAAAGGAGATATGAGTAAAATATTAAATTTAGGACTTGATTCATGGATGTAGATGTTATTATAAAATTAAATTGAATTAGTTTATACCTTTATTTTCTTTTAATTTTTTGCACCACTATTTTTATTCCCTTTACTTGTACTTATTTTCTTCATGTAGTCTGATGGAACTTCACACTACACTAATCTCTTATATGAAAAAGTACTTGAAATGATACTATTATATTACTTTTAATCTTACAAACTTATTATGTAACAAATTAGTTGTCTAGCCAGTATCAAGTCTAATCGATTGTTGTTTCATCAACTAACATAGAAATATTTTATCATATTGGAGCCTTCTATTTTTATTCAAAAAAAAAGTTTAATTTTTTATTTTAAGTAAAAAGTAATTTCAAAATTCATTCACATAATTATAAATTTACACACCATTTCACCCTCCCCCTCTTAGGTGTGCCATACATTCGATTGAATTCCCAAAAAGTTCACTCAATCTAATCTCTATACATTTCTATAACACGTCTAAGCCATTTTAGAAGTTAGATCATTAGGACATTACCATAATTATGTTTTCTAAGATTAGTTATGATTAGCACAATCTAGGTATTTTAAGTTGGTCTTGATTTAGGTTCCATTGCATATTCAAAAATTAATTTAGATTTTCATCCAAAAATTATAAAAAAAACTCTCCTAACACTCCTTCAACAACTCTAAGTGGATCCATTACCTAAATCCTCTTCCATACCTTAACCTTAATTTTATGCTTAAATGGGTAGCTTAAGGGATTAACAAACCACCAAAGCATGTCTAACCTCTTCTTTGGCTTCCCATATTTAGTAAGCTTCTACAAATACCTTAAGGGTCATTCCTACATGAAGGACACACTCCAATAATAAGTGTAAACCTTGGATAAAACATTTCATAACTAGGTCAAACATGAGACCTGCTCAATAACAACATTAACTTCAACTCTCCAAAGAAGAATTATTCTAGACTCACAAAAGATGATAAATGATAAACAATAATATATTTCATCAAATCCATGATGAAATAAGCATGATAATTAATATTTTATTAATTTATTTTATTGTAATCCAAGATCCTTAGCTTATGATTTTGATGATAACAAACATGATTGGATTTCAACTTTGTTTCCCCTTATATTATTACTGTATATTTATTTTATGCACACTAATATTTCAGGTATGTCATAAACTGCACAAAAGGATAAACTCAAGATTGGGTAGAATAGGTTTAATATTTTGCGAAAGTCTGAATTTGTTTTTATTTTTTTTTCAATTTCTTGAGTCAAAACTTTTATATAAGGTGAATGCTAGCTTGGAAACCTTGCACACACACAAGGGGTGAGAACATGAATTTCAAATTTTTTGAAGTTCACCTTGTATGATCAAGATCACACTATGTGATCAATTTTTCAAAAAACTAATTAAAATGGCTTATTAAGTAATTAATATTTTTTAACTAATCATATTGTTTGAACTAGACCATACAATATGATTAGAAGAATTTAGGAATCTTATTGCCAATCACAAATTAGGTAATATTTTAAAATTCGAAAAAAGAACTAATCATACTATATAATTCCTATCGTATTGTATGATGTCATTAAAATTAAGCCTAATCTAATCCTATAAATAAGCAATGAAATTAGGATTAATTGATATTTCATATTATGTTGTATAATGCCCATCTTCGTACAATATGAACTAACATGCTACCAGGATTATATTTAATTTCCACAGATTATACTGGACAAAAATCCTATTTTATTTAACTCATCATATCATACGATAGTGAAATCGTACTAGATGATCAGTTTAAGTATTTAAATTGATCGTATAGACCCTTGTTCATTGTACAGTGCTAACATGATGTATTAAACTAATTATACTATATGATATCATATCATACAGTACAATCAGAAATGGAACAATTAAAATTTAGAGTTTTTTGAGGACTTGTATTTAAACTTTCTCAATAGAATATAGAATGGTCTTTAGGCTATCGATACATTTCTATTAGAGGTTGTCATCTTAAAGAGATCTTAGAGTTTCTGAGAAGGAGAAGGAAAGGTTGTGTGTGAGCAAGAAGTAGTGTGAGGGGATTTCACATGGTTACTCCAAGCAAGCTTCTACCTTAATTCCTCCATGTGTCTTCATTGACCTTTTGGGTTACTCTGAGAAGAAAGTCTTAAAGGCCAATAGTCATCAGGTTCTCTACCTCACCAAGAGGCTGAAAAAGATTTTAAGTTCTCTCCCTCTCTAGGAGGGTGAAAAAGATTTTAGTACTTTGTCACACCAGGTTGCTGGAAGAGATTTTGTAAGGGCTTCTCCGCCTTACTGTGGGGGATAAAGGAGAGTCACTAAAAGGTTTAGTATAATACCTAAAGAGGAAGACTCTAGGTAGTAGATATTGGTCATATTCTCATCGAACTTCTATAAATCCTATATGCTCGTTCTTTACTTTATCTTTTCATATTTTAATTTCTTATAAATATATTTTCTTACAAATCCAATTTTAGAATGTTGTAATTCAATTAGATTAATGTTTTTGTGAAATGAATATATATATATATATATATATATATTCATCTTTGTATTTTCTACAAAATAAAAAAAAGGAAATTAGTATTTTACATTTCATTTTGTTAGCTTCTACATTGCAAGATCTCAATCCTAATTTAAGTTTTTGAATTTGATATTAAGTTTTTCAAAAGGTTTTGAAAAAGAATTTTTTATTAAAACATAAATCCTCCTCCTCCTCCCCCCCGCCACTTACTCTTCATTTTCCTTTGGTAGTTCAAGTGGTGCAACCCATCTTTGAACTTTTAATTGGTATCACAGAGGGTTCTCGTGAATTGTTGATTTAAAAACCTTGAGTAGATCTAATGGAAAATTATAGTGGTAATCATAATAAACTTTAGCATATTCATTTGCTTGTCCATTTATGTTTGATGATATTTCTTATGATTTCTGGAAAGTGCCATGTCTACATGAAAAAAATATATTGGTTATTACATGTGTTATATGATTGAATTAGGATATACACCTCCATCTTTTCTTGTTAATGGTATCAAGGAAGAAAATTATTTTAATGAATGGGATTTTTTAAAGCGAAATGCATTTATTTTTACTGTGCTTTAAAGTCTGAGGACAATATGTGTGTTTCATCATGCACATCGAGGAAAGAAATATGGGATAGGTGATAAGAGTAAATAATGTACTATTTTATGTGTTGTATTTTTAGTGAGAATGTGTTATTTTAGTTATTTTTGTGTAGGAAAAACTCAAAAAGGGGAAAAATTTCTTATGAGCATATAGCATCATGTCCTCAGACAAAATAGTACCACAATGCCATCTTAAACACCACTAGGGCACCATAATATGGACATGGCAGCACTGACGTCTCTTTTTTAACAGTGTTGCAAAAAGTAACAAAGTTATTGTCACAACATTATTAGCATCAAAGAATCAAAAAGTCATATTGGCAGCACCAGATTCTCTATTTTTCAATGCTATAGTGCCATAATGTCCAACTCCTTGGTGTTATTTTAGGCCATTTAAGCACCGTAGTGCTCGAATGTTAGCAACATCGTGACATTATAGTTGTAACTTCCAAGGGACACGTTCTACCAGTGAATCAACATGATTATTCATTAAATAACCATTCTACATCAACAAGCACCACAACGGAGTAAAATCCTCAACATTGAGGTGTTAGTTCACTTCATGGGCACTACGATGCCACTTCAAAAGGATTATGGCACCCCTCTCTTATCTATTCTTTGTGTGTAAATGCGGGTGTAAGGAGAGACTAAACTGAGGAGTAAATATTTCCTATCTCAACCCTTAAAAAATGGAAAATTTTGAGTTTTAAGAAAGTAGGAGGAGGTGATGATGAAGGAGGTCCCAGTGAGCCCATATAATTTATTCCTTTAGGTAGTGGCGGTAGAAGTAGGGGTTTTTGGACTCCCAAATCATTAGAAGAGCAGGTGTTTGGTTTGATAATCCAAATGGATTGGGTGTTGGATTTTTGCAATCAAGCTAAAGAATGGAAGGATGAAATATAAATGAGGGTTGTTCATAATATGAAACATCAAGAGAAGATCTATCATTATACTTATAAATTCAATAATGCATTGGTTGGTATGTTCAAAAGTAGTCCATTTGTTGAGAACCTTGATTAGTTGTAGATCCCTTCATCACCCACTTATGATCCTTTTTCTTGGGTCTCCATTCGCTTGAGATATTGATAATGATGAAAAGGAGGAAGATTGTGACTCTAATAATTAGGAGTCATTAATATTTTTGTTGTGATTTTATTGGCAGTTCTTGAGAGGGAGAGAGAGAGAGAGAGAGAGAGAGAGAGAGAGAGAGAGAGAGAGAGAGAGAGAGAGAGAGTTGGAAGAATCTATTTTATTATTATTTCTCTTTCATTTCTTCTACCTTGGGGAAGAGTCAAATGATGTTATTCTATTATTTTTATGGTGTGCTAGGATAGTTATGATAGCCATATGATCACATAGTGGTACTTTAGGCACTAGTTATCTTTCTTTATTATTTTTATAAGAATGTATCACATTCCTTGAGCTTTCTATCATTTATTAAAAAGTATGTTGCATCTCATATCAGCTTCTATTTAAGTTAGTTTGCAATGTATTCTGTTATTTATAATTGATTAATTTCCTTATACATAAATTGTTATACACGGTCCTCTACAGATACTTATACTTTGATTATTTACTTAGGCCAAAATAAAAATAATAATAATAAATTATGAAATATTAAGATAATAATAAAATCATTGATGATAGTTTGAATAAACATTTCATAATAATTCATAATTTGTAAGCTTAGCAATTAGTTCACCTTGATTACCTAAGTAATTGACTTATATTTTAAATTTAGAAGCTATACATTAACTCATTTACTACTATACCAAAAAATGAATAATTATGTTTAAGAAATTTATATGAGTGGCTTAAATTTAGGAATTTTTTTTAAAGTTTTTTTTTTAATTTGGGAAAATCATAGTAAACTCAAAAATGGAATTAGTGATCTTATTTAATCCTCATATTAACTCAACTAACATTATAAGGAGGTAAAATAAAATTTGATATTTAAAATTATTAAATATGTACTCCACAAGTATTAAAGGAAATAAAAAATGTGAACAACCTAAAAGAAAATATTTCAAAAATAAAAAGATAAGTACATTAAAAAATTGGTATAAGTTGAAATTTAAATTCAATTGCATCCTAATACTTATATAAAAATGTTAAGGAAGGTGAACAAGCACAAGTGATGGTGCACTAATGAAATATCTTTTTACTATTATTACAACTAATCCCTAGGCTATATCATTCATTTATATATTCAAAAGTCATTTTTTTTAATAACATAGTGGATAGATTCAATATGAGCAATAACAAGGTTGACTGGTCAAGATAAATGTTATGACTTTTCCAATTTGAATTATAATCTTGTTTATTCCAAATTACTTCTAGATTATGATGTATCATCCTATATTTTAGTAAGTTTAAATTATCAAATTTTATTTTGGCTATTAAGTAATAATGGGTGAAAATTATCGTTGCTTGAGGACAAACAAGAATTTATGCTACGGGGAATTTGTTTAGTGTAAATTATGTATATTTATTATCTTTAAATTCATTAAAATGGTGTTATTTTAGTTATATTTAAACATGAAATGTTTAGAAAATGGAAAAAATTACAAGTGTTAATCAGTGCCATGGCGCTAACTTATATCACAATACAGTACCTATCTTATCCACACCGAGGTACCATTTTTAACATTACAGCACTGACTATCTCTATCATTCAGCACTATGGTGATTGAAAGTTTAACACTACAACATCATACAAGCACCATTGTACCTTAAATTCAACACCGTAACATTGTAGTCTATGGAAAATTCATGTTGAAGCACCATGACTTTCAATGCCTCAACACCAAAATCCCAATTGAAAAACTATAATGCTCAAATATTGGAGCACAATTGTAGAGCAATTACTAATGTTAGTAGCCACACTGACTCAGTTAAAAATACACACCATTTCAATTAGTAAACTTGACATGTTAGCCATCTCCATAACAGAGCCAATATAATAGCACTAAGCTACTAGTTTAATTTTCACCATCGTGGTCCCCCCTTATCTAGTGCCGCGATGTAGGAACCTATTCCTATACATTATATAAATAGTTTTTTAGTTATATTATTTAGTGAGTTCTATTAATTAAGTGGAAACTTGTACTTTTAAGTGTGTTTTTTTAATGTCGCCTTAGAATAAAGTCTAAAAGAGGCTAGAGAAGAGCACGATACTTTTTTATGTGGAGATCTGAACCAAATTATATTCGATGATTTTATTATTTTTTATTTTGTTATATTTTATGATTTATACTTTGTTTTTATGTGAATTTAGTGCATTATTTATAAAACTTATTAATTTATGATTTTGCATAAGATATGATTAATTTCCTAAGAAAAATTATTGTGTTAAAAATTGAACTAACACCATAACGCAAGGATTATAAGCATTGTAGTGTTAGTTTATTATACGATGTGGCATTCAAAACTAGCATCGCAGTACTAATCTCTCAACAAAATAACATGATTGAACTATTACAACATTGTAGTATTTAACACCACAACACATGGATACCATCTTGAGCACCTCAATGCTATAACTTCAAACGCCATAGCATTAGTTTCATTATTTTTTTAGTTATTATGGCATTCCATCAATGAGATCATACAGATCATAACCCTTTCATTATTAGGCTCTGCTAATCACTAGAGGACTATTATCAAAGCCACGATGTTAGGTTAAATTCACTGTGAATTCAGTTATAGCATCACGATGGTGGTCTTTATTTGTTTCACAACACTCATGCATGTCAAACATCGTAGTAGGTGCCGGGTCAAAAAGTTAATCTTTGATTTCCAAAATAGAGCACCACAGAGCCACATGTCCTACACCGCCTTAGCATTTATCAATATGTATGTCATCGTTTAGTGTTTGTAAACACCACTGCATTTAAATCTTCAGTATCATAGCGCTCTTAATACTTATATATAAGAATTCATTTATTTCATTTTTCCACAACATTTTTTTCCTTGTGTTACTCTCAATCACTTTATTTTCCCTTACTTTTGTGTTAAAACTCTAAAAATGTTTAAAAGTGGAGAGCATCTTCTTCTTTTGATAAGAGTAAGTTTATCTCTACCAAGATAGATCAAAGGTTTCCTAATCTGCTAGTTGACAAGCAACTTATTCCTAAGCTACGCATTCAAAATCCTAGTATTCCTATGATGAAGATCATTGAAAGTAGGGGTTGGGAGAATTTTTGTGAGGGGCCCTATGAAGCCATTATTTATGTAGTTAGGGAGTTTTTTGTGAATGGGAAAGAGGCTATAGAAGACAAATATTATGTGAGGGATAAGTGGGTCCTTTTCAATTAGGTAGAGAGAGAGAGAGAGAGAGTTAGATGAATCTATTTTCTTTTTATTTCTTTTGCCTTGGGGAAGAGCCCAAAGATGTTAAGCTATTATTTAATGGTATGTTAGGATGGCTATGAGAGCCATATTGATCTGATCATAAAGTGGTACTTTATGCACGAGTTATCTTTCATTGTTGTTTTTAGTAGAATGTATCACATGCCTTTAGCTTTATTATTTATTAAAAAGCTTGTCGTATCTCATATCAGCTTTTTTTAAAGTTAGTTTGTAATGTATTCTTTTATTTATAATTGATTAATTTCTCTATGCATAAATTATTATACACGGACCTCTACAAATACTTGTATTTTGACTATTCACTTAACCAAAATAAAAATAATAATTAAAAATTATGTAATATTAAGATAATAATAAAACTCTAGATAATAGTTTGAATAAATATTTCATAACAATTCATATTTTTTAAGCATAGCTATTAGCAAACCTAGAATACTTATGAAATTGACTTATTTTTAAATTTAGAAACTATACATTAACTCATTGACAACTGTATTAAAAGATGAATAATTAAGTTTAAGAAATTTATGTGAGTAGGTTAAATTTGGGAATTTTTTTTCATCTTTCTTTAATTTCTTTTTCTAATTTGGAAAAAACATAGTTAACTTAAAAATGAAATTAGTGATCTGATTGAATATTTCTATCAACTCAATTAGGATTGCAGGAAGGTGAAAGCAAAATTGATATTTAAAATTTTTAAATATGTACTCCAGAAGTATTAAAGGAAATAAAAAAGTGAACAACCAAAAAGAAAATATTTCAAAAAGAAAAAAATAACTACATTCAAAAAGTGGTATCAGTTGAAGTTTAAATTCAATTGCATCCTAATACTTAAATAAAAAAGGATAAAGTAAGTTTTTTAGTATATGTGATGGTGGACTAATAAAATTTTTTTTTTACTATAAGCACAACTAATCCCTAGGTTAAATTATTCATTTATATATTCAAAAGTCAATTTTTTTAATTTTAATAACATAGTGGATAGATTCAATATGAGCAATAACAAGGTTGACTGATCAAGATAAATGTTTTTACTTCCAATTTGAATTATGATCTTATTTATTCTAAATTACTTCTAGACTTTGATGTAATATCCTATATATTAGTAATTTAAAATTACTAATTTTTATTTTGGCTATTAAGTAATTAATAGGTAAAAATTATAGTTGCTTGAGGTCATACAATAATTTAAGTTGGGGTGAAGTTATTTAGTGTAAATTGTGTACTATTTATTATCTTTAAATTCAATATAATGGTGTTATTTTAGTTATATTTAAATAGTAAATGTTAAAAAAATGACAAAAATTATAAGTGTTAATTAGTGCCATGGCCCTTACTTATATCACAATATAGTACCTATCTCATCTACACCGAGGTGCTATTTTTAACGTTGAAGCACTGACAGTCTCTACCATTTAGCACTACTATGGTTCAAAGGTTAACATTGCAAAGCATCATACAAGCATTGTTGTACCTTAAATTCAACACCACAACATTGTAGTCTTTGGAAACTCATGTTAAAGAGCCACACCATTCAATGCCTGAACACCAGAATCCCAATTCAAGCACTATAATGCCCAAATATTAGAGCAGCACGGCTGAGCAATTACCATTGTGACGAGCCACTCTGTCTCAGAGAAAAATACACACCATTTTAATTATTAACCATGAAATGTTAGCCATCTATATAGTGGAGCAAATATAAAAGCACTAAGTTGCTAGTTAATTTTTCACCGCCATGTTTCCTCCTTATCTAGTGTCGTGATGTAGGAACCTAGTCCTATACATCATATAAATTATTTTTTAGTTCTATTATTTAGTGAGTTCTATCAATTGAGTGTAAACTTATACTTTTAAGTGTGTTTCTTTAGTGTCCCCTTAGAATAAAGTCTAAGGGAGGCCAGAGAAGTGCAAGATACATTTTTTTTGTGGAAATCTGAGCCAATTTATCTATGAAACTCTTTAAGTGGCGGAAGAAGAAGCGTGGAGAAGATCATTTGATCCTTCCTCATGAATATGTTCTTACTACTTCTCTTGTATCTTTTCTTCCATTGAATTAAATGAAGATGAGTTTGCTTTTATTTCTTCTATATATGACTAGTTCTCTAAGTTTGGGCTAATGATTTTAAAAGCATAACATGTACTAAAGCAGACTCTCAAACTCTTATAAATGTATTAATATTTTCAATATCTCCAAGTCTTAATTTAATACATGTAATAACTATATGTGTAGTTAAAATTTATTATGATATACAGCCTTGACCAAGGAACACTAAAATAATTAAAAATATTGAAATGGAATGTTTGTATTGGAAAGACTGATTAGGTTGTTAGACCTAAGACACTTGTCCCTATGCTAACCAAGAGGAGGGGTGAATTCGTTATTTTAAAATTTCTTAGTTATTTTGAAAACTGATTTAAATAATTTGAGCATAGATATAAATTTTCTAAAAAAATTATTTTCAACCACAAAAAAATAAAAAGCATTATGAAAAATAAAAAAAAATGCGATAAAAAGAAAAGAATAGAGAACACCAGATTTTATAGTGGTTCGGTCCAACAAGACCTACGTACACTCCCTAGAGACTCCTTCTCTAGGTATTGCACTTCACACTAGTGACTCTCCTTTAGCCCGCACAATAAGGTGGAGAAGCCCTTACAAAAACCTCTCTTCCACCAACCTAGTGCAGCAGAGAACCATCATCCTTTTCCACCATCCTAGTGAAGGCAGAGAACCTAGTGTCCTTTCACACCCTCCAGGTATCTACAAAGTACCAAGCATCCATTCACACCCTCCAGGTGTTGGCAGAGTACCAAGCATCCTTTTACACCCTCCAGGTGTCGGTAGAGTACAAGCTCTACTTCTAAAAATCTTCTCCCAATGGCCTTCAAGGACGTAGGGAAGAATAATGAAGAACAAATAAGAGATCCTCACTATTGGGCACCTTTGTGAATTCACTCATAAATTCCTCTCACTAGATCTATCACACCCCACTCTCACAATCTCTCCCAAACACACTCCTAAGGCACAATCAAAAGAATTTTCGAAGCAAGTCTTAATAGAGTCCATTTTTAGGACCCTTTTATGCAAAGGACAAGAAACATCATCCAAAAACTAAAAATTTTAAGTTTGACGAAATAAAATTGTATAGTACAATCAATATTCGTACATATGAACAGTTCAAAAAATGTTGTACGAAGCTATACAAATATCATTTTATACTCTGATCAGTGTCTGTATGAACGCTGATTGTATAATATGAGCAATGAAAAAATGAAGACTTTTGTTTGTACGAATATGGACGAACTCAATTTTGTACTCTGATCGACATCGGTATGAACCCATATCATACAGTATGATCAGTTCAAAAAATATTCCCTTTTGTCTGTATAATTGTGTACGAACCCTATTTCCTACTCTGATCGGCGTCTACACGAACCTATATCGTACAGTATGATCAGTTCAGATTTTTGTGCATTCGTACGGGATGAACTGGATTAACCTAATTTCGTACTCTGATTAGCATCTAGGATGAAATCATTTTGTACAGTATGAAATGTACTTAGAAAAAATATTCAAACCATGTTCCAAACAACTCCGTTCTGGAGGGACATTCGTCCTAATCATCTAGTATGATTCATAATCTTACAGTACGATTAGAGCTAAAAATTATTTTTTTATTTTGCACCCCTAGTGTGTGTGTGCACGGTTACCTAATTTACAATCACACTCTCTAAGACTCAAGAAAAGTATAGACTCCAAAAACAATAAAATCTAATCTAATCTAACTTGAAGTCTTCAACTGTCTGGAGTGTGATTTCCCTGAAATGTTATTACACACAAACAAAAAAAATAATATATCCAATACATGTTAGGTGAAGTAGTTGTTAATACAATAATATTTTGGAATCATCAAAAACACACATAATAAGAGAATATAGCTATGAAAACAAAGTTACAACAATCTCCCTCTTTTTTACGATGGCAAAATAATTATTGTTTGAGTTAACATTATAAACAATATTACTCCTTAGCTCCCCCTAAATGGGCAATTTTTCTCCTTCTAAGCTCCCCCTAAATGAATAACCAATCAAAACAAGGGATTCTTAAGAGGAAAAACTTACAACATAACAAAAACCATTTGAACAACAACAAAACATGAACTCGAATAAAAATACTAGGAACTGTTGAAAAAAGAAAACACACACACAAGTTCACACAATCATAAGAATTCAAATTCACACAACAAATTCACACATCACAAAGTTCACTACACATACACACATACACACTCAGTATATACATCAAACAATATATTATGACTCCCCCTTTTGACAACAATAAAAAGGGCAGATCATCTTGAAATGAAAAGATTTCTACAGAGAAAATAAAGAAGTTGATGAAGAAGAAAATTTTAAACTAATTGCAAATACACTATTAACTTCCTAGTACAAAATAAAAAAACTCAAATTTTAAATCATATAACACCTAAGATACGAAAAGGTAATCAGATTCAATGTTCATTCTAGACATATCAACCAAAGATAATTATTGCATAAGTGATGAAATGATGATTACATATTTTCTTATTTAATAGTAAAAATTAGTATCGATTATAGGAATTTGTGAGAGAGATAAAATGATAAAGAAAAGGACTAAATCAATTGGCAATATTTCGCATTTTTTAATTTGATTTGTGGTACACTTTGTGCATCTTTTCAGTTTGGGCTAATTTTGTGCCTCTTTTTACTTTGGTGAACATTGCGCATCCTTTTTTTAGCACATATTGTGCATTATTTCAAGTTTGCCACTCTTTGTGCATAAATTTTTTCAGTCTTTCCAAAATCAAAAAAATCTTAACCCAATTTCCATTAATTTATAAGAATATCACATTTGAAAAAGAAAATAGTTATAAGGATAAGACATCCATTTTGCAACATTTTTTAATTAATCTTTTTCTATAAGAGCATTGAAATTGATTTCCTAATCTATATTAAGCCATAATGTGATTTGAAGAATTTTGAGATTAAATTTTGTGAGGAAGTTAATTTGTAGAACATAAGAATTTAAAATTTCCTATCATAGATCAACTATAATTGATTTTTCTAAAGAAAAATAAGTAGTTCAAGTAATAAAATCCAATGCATGCTAACGAAAACATCGAGCATTTCATTTCATAAGTTCATACAATATTAGATATACGAATAACATTTGACATACACCAACATAATAATTTTATGAACATTACAAGTCAAAATACCACAACAATAAATATCACAATAATAAACAATAAGAACCATAAAAAATAATAGTAGAAAGATAGAACTACAACTAGAAATCTGAAAGACCCTCATCTGGAGGAGGTGGTGGAGTAGTGAATATAGCAAAGTAGCTATTGATTGTAGTAATATTAGTGTTCACTGATTCGAATTGATCTCGGATCCACCCTCTATCTTCACTATACCTGTCATTCTGCTGCTTTAAGTGAGCTTCAACATTTTCAAACCTTTGATCAAGTTGATCAAAATGTCGGACCATAACTTGATGGAAATTTATGTCAGGTCTAGGTACAGGTCCTGCAGCAGGGGCTCCTTCTTCTTCAGAGTCATCTCACTCAGAACTCTCCCTCCCAAAAAGTACTTGAAAAGAGGCATCAGTAAAGTAGATAGGGAGTTTCTTGGGACCATCAAGATATACAAGACTATATTTCTTTTCAAGGATATAAGCCACTAGATGTCTTAAAGCAATATTTTTCTTTCTCTTGTTATTTGGGTTTCCAATGTTAAAAAAGATTATATAGGTAATCCATGATATATTGGGCTTCATCTATAGGCTGGTTTGTCATGATGAGATAAGTGGCTACAGATAGAAGAGGAGTCATGTTGAAATGGTCAGTAGCTTTTAGAATAATCGTAGCTTGCAAAATATATTGGATGATCCGAGCATTTTGGTTCAGTGTAAAAACACGAGGCAAATGAGTCACCTGGGCTACTACTCTAAGAACCTTATTGAATTTAGAACAGTAAAATTCAGCCCTAAAAGATAATGTATGGTCTCTAGTCCCTTGGGTTCTTAAGTAGAGGAAGGTACCTAAGTCTTCCTTGGTGATCTCTACTCTTTGCTTGAAAATATATGACATGATCCTTGAGTGATCCTGATGGAATTTCATGTTGCTAATAAAAAGTGAAATGTTTCTTTATTATAGGAGTAGATGAGAGTGAGGATGAAAGAGAATTGGGTAGAGGCTAGTAAGGGCATGACGACAAAGTGAATGTTATCTTGCATTAGAAGATAAGAGGGAGTGATCTTGGCAGCCATGAACCTATAAAATGCATCCTTATTCTCAGTTGCCAGAAAGTTTTCATCCCTACTTGTCCTAGAGGAAGATGCCTTAGAATGGGGTCGCTTGCTGCTACTAGCCATAACTCAATCTAGATCTCAGAGGATTTGGAAATGCATAAAAAAGTGGAGAATAACTTCTCCAAAGACCCTTCAATTTAAAGAAAAAAGACCTATCGTACGGTACGAAAAATAAATCATATGTACAATTCTGAAATCTTACAGGACGATTTTTGTTTCATATAGACAAATAGAAATGGCAAAAAATGAAACAACTTTTCGTAAACTGCCCTTCCCAAGATGTCCTTTCGTATAGACTTTTGACCAAATGATCGTATAGACAAACAGGTGTTCATACGAGATTATCAGAACATTAAAGATTATTTTGCTGGCAGTTGGCTTCATCCTTATCCAAAATCAATAACAAGGATTATACTGACGAACGACACATTTGTATGTATGATCAGTAATAATAGCTGATAAAACTTGTAAACACGCCCCCATGTGTACAGATGAAACTACACCGATTATCCCTTACGATGACATCAACGTACAGTATGAATTACTACAAAATCACTGTATGGTCTCCTCAACTCAGAAAATGTCATGAACAAGCTACAGAGTTTGTACAGGATGAAAAATTTTATATAGTACGATCAGAACACTTAGAAAATAAAGCATGATAATCAAAAAACCTCTCAAAACCAAATATTTCTCAATAAGTGACATGCTTTATAATAAAAACAAAACAAAAATGAAAATACACATGTAATCACATACAAATGATCAGAATAACCATAATAAACACATAGAAATAAACTAAACAGACACATATATACAACACATCAAGTTTACAAAATTTTTAATTTAAGCATTAAGATTAATCACACCTAACCTGGTTCTTAAGATGCTAAAATTATCAAAGGCTAGTGGTTTTATTAAAATATCTGCAAGTTGATTTTCAGTTATAACATGATGCAATTCAATTTCTCCTTTGGCTACATGATCTCTAATGAAGTGATGACTTATGTATATATGCATGGTTCTAGAATGTTAAATAAGATTTTTTTTAAATGCAAATGGCACTAGTATTATCACAGCAAATTAGAATTGTGCCAATTGAAAATCCTCAATCAATGAACTATTATTTCAACCAAAGGACTTGTGCTACACAACTACCTAAGGTAATGTATTATGCTTCAGCAGTAGGTAGGGCTACTGAATTTTGTTTCCTACTGGACCTAGACACTAGAGAATTTCTAATGATTGACAAGTTTTAGATGTACTTTTCTGATCTACCCTACAACCTATAAAATCTGAATCAGAATATCCAATAATTTCAAATGAAGAGCTATCCTTAGGATACCAAATTCTTAAGTTTTGAGTTCCCAAAAGATATGTCAATATTCTTTTAACAGCAATCAAATGTGATTCCTTTAGATCAGCTTGAAATCTAGCATACAAATAAACACTTAACATGATATATGGTCTACTAGTTGTTAAGTAAAGCAATAATCCAATTATTCCTCTAAATTTCTTCTGATCAACAGATTTCCTATTTAGATCCTTATCTAACTCACTGAAGAACTCATTGGTGTACTAACTAGTTTAGCATTTTTCAATTCATATTTCTTAAGGATGTCTTTAATGTACTTCGACTAACTAAGAAAAGTTTCTTCCTCATTTTGCTTCATGCTAAAACCAAGAAAATAACTCAAATCTCTTATTAGACTCATCTTAAATTCACTACTCATTATTTTTGAAAAATCATCACAAAATTTTTTTATTTGTAGATCCAAATATGATGTCATTAATATATATTTGAATAATGAGTATGTCATCTCCTATTTTTTTCAAAAAGTGAGTGGTGTCCACACATCCTTTTCTAAAAGATTTCTCTAATAGGAAAGTGCTTAATCTCTCATACCAAGCCCTATGTGACTTTTTTAGTCCATACAATGCCTTTTCAATTTAAACACATAATTAGGGAATTTAGAATTTTCAAAACTTGGAGGTTTCTCAACATAAATATCCTCTTGTATCATCCCATTCAAAAAGACACTTTTGACATCCATTTGATACAATTTAGATCCTTTAAAACAGGAAAAGGTTAACAAAACCCTAATTGCTTTAAGTCTTGCTACAGGAGAAAAGTCTCTTTAAAATCAATCTCTTCTATTTGATTATACCCCTTAACCACCAATCTTCCCTTATTTCTGATCACAACTCCTAAATAATTCATTTTATTTTTGAATACCTAGTTAGTTCTAACAACACTTTGATCCTTTGGCCTTTCAATCAATTCCCAAACATCATTTCTCACAAATTGATTCAACTCTTCTTTCATGGCCAAAATCTAAAATTCATCTGAAAGTGTTTGATTTATATTTGTGGGTTCAATCATTAATATAAAGGCAGAATGGTTCACCTCTTTGCTAAGTCCATGCCTAGTCCTAACACCCTCACTAGGTTCACCTAAAATTAATTCCTTAGAGTGATTCTTAGAAAATTTCTAATCTCTTGGCAAAGGGTTTTCTTTTTCTTTATTTTCCTCTAAATTTATTTTTTTGATTTCATGAGAGACATTTTCAATCTATTCTTCTTTCAATCTTGGCTCTTCAAAAAATGCCAGATTCATAAAAAATGACATGTGTGGTCTCCTCAACTACCAAAGTCCTCTTGTTAAAAACTCTATATGATTTTCCAACACTAGAATATCCAAGAAAAATTCCTTCATCAGATTTTGGATCAAATTTTCCTAAAGGAGTTTTTCCATTATTGTGCATGAACACCTTGCATCCAAAATCATGAAGATATGAGAGATTAGGTGTTCTTCCCATAAGAAGTTCATAGGGTGTTTTGTTTTATTTGGATCTAATGTTCATCCTATTCAGAACATAACATGCTGTACTAATCGCTTCAGCCCAAAAATATTTTGGAAGTGAGTATTCTGCCAACATAGCTCAAGTGGCTTCTATTAATGTTTTGTTCTTTCGTTCAACAATCCCATTCTGCTGAGGGGTTCTAGGGGCTAAAAATTATGATCAATTCCATGTTCTTTACAAAACTCTTCAAATTTCTCATTTTCAAATTCTTCTCCATGATCACTTTGAATTGCTAAGATTTCAAACCCTAATTATCTTTGAATCCAAATAAAAAAACTTCTAAATTCATCTAAAGACTCACTCTTATGAAATAAGAATTTAACCCAAGTGTATCTAAAAAAATCATCAACAATCACAAATCCAAACACTTTACCTCCTAAACTTACAGTTCTAATTGGTCCAAAAAGATCTATATGAATAATTTCTAATGGTTTATTAGTTCTAAGATCCTTAATGGAATGAAAGGAGGACTTTACCTATTTTCCTAGTTGACATGCATCACACAGGTGATCCTTAGTAAAGTCTAGTTTTGGTATTCCTTTAACAAGTTCTTTTTGGGTAATATTTCTAAGAGTTTTCATGCTAGCAAGACAAAGTCTCCTATGCCATAACCAAGATTCATCAGAAGTTGTTCTTAAACAAAAAGCATTAGATGATTTAATACAATTCAAATCAAGCATGTACACAATGTTTACCCTAATTCCATTTAGAATATCAATTTCATTTTGACTTATAATATAACTAGTGGGAAAAAATTTTACACTATAACATTTATCACACAGCTGACTGATATTTAACAGATTATGCTTTAAGCCATCTACCAATAAGACATTTTCAATAAAAACCTATTTAGGTTTTTGATCATACCTATTCCTACCACTCTCTTAGTGGTATTGTCTCCCAGTGTTACCTTGCCTCCATTCCTGGCTTCCAACATTATAAATTAATTTGAATCTCCAATCATGTGCTTTGAACATCCATTGTCCAAGTACAAAATGCTCTCACAAGGTCTTGTATGAAAGCATTTCAACAAAAATATCAAATATTAGACTTGAGAATCCAAATAAGTTTGGGTTCTCCTCTTGGAAAAAATAAACTAAATGCATATGTGATATGCTGTGTTTTATGTATCTTCAGTCTCTGCACTAGATGTGTTCTACTATAAATGTTGCAAGTGTGGGAAATGTGTCCTAACATTCTATATGTAAAATATCTCACACCAGGAAAAGAATTTCTTTATCTATATGAGTTATAATATCTCTTCTTAGGTGTTGAACTCATACTCTTTTGCTTAGACCTATAGAAATTTTCAAGTGTAGGTGATAGTCTTTTTTCTTTAATAGTCTTCAATACTAATTCAAGATATGAGTTTCTATCTTCCAGTATAGAAATATCCATTCTCAAGTCAATTTCTCTACATTCAGTTTCTTTCAAAAAGACTTTATAATCATTTTCAAGTTCAGTGTGAGATGATTTCAATAGATCGTACTATTTGTTCAAATCATTATACTCATCCAATAAAGTCATGTGATTGCTATCAATTAATACGTGATCTTGTCTACGGATTTCATGCTCTTTTTGTAATTCTAAAAGTTCTATGTTCAACCTAGTATGCAATTTTTTAAGTTTCCTATATACAGTATGAATTTTCTCAAAAACTTTAAATAACTCATTATAGGTTAGATTACATACCTCTTCTTAATCTGAGTGATCAAGATTATCTACCGTTAAGCACAAGTTCATAACCTCCTCCTCTGCTTCTATTTTTGAGGTGTCCGAAGCTGAATCTGCCCAAAATACTTTATGAAATCTATTCTTGCCCTTCTTCACATTGGTTTTCTCCTCAACCTTCTCCTTGCTAGGATTAGCTTTGAGATTTGGGCAATCAGACTTGATGTGTCTAGGCTTCCTACATTCATAGTAAATTACTTCATTAGAAGCCTTAACATTTTTATGGAACTTACCCTTGTTCCACTGCTGACGTCTCCTTTGCTTCCTTCTTAGAAAACTTATGAATTACCTCATCATGAGTGCAATATCTTCTTTATCCTCAGGTATTGACTGATCACTCTCTAAGTCTTCCACTTTCAATGCAATGTTTCTCTCCTTTCTCATGTCTCCTGCATTAATCTGTCTTTGAGTCACTACTTGCTCGTAAGCAATTAGTGATCCAAGAAGATTGTCAATAGAATAGACATTTAAGTCTTTCAATTTGGTTATGGTAGTTATCTTTGCATCATTAGCAGTAGGTAAATAATAAAGAATTTTATTTACATTTTCAGCATTCATTAATTCCCTATCAAAAGCATGTAATGAGATGACTATCTGTGTAAAGCGAGTATACATGTCACTCATTGACTCGTTAGGTTTCATGCAAAAAAAGTTCATAATCATATAATAAAATGTTCAATCTAGATTATTTCACCTCATTTATTCATTCATAAGTAATGCAAAGTTTGTCCCATATTTCTTTACCATTTTTATAAGTTCAGACATGCATATAGTCTTCAGATTTAAGTGCACAGAAAAAACTATTTAAACATTTAGTGTTCAACTATGTGAGTTCTTTCTCTTCAAATGTCCATTCAGTAAATGGCGTGTCAACCTTAATTCCTTCAATAATTCTAGTGGGACTAGTATAACCTTTCTGTACTAAAATTCACATATGATAATCAAGCGATTGAACAAAAGTAAACATTCATGTTTTTCAAAAATCAAAAGGGATGTTATCAAAAGATGGGGGTCTAGCGATCGAATACCCATCTGGTGTGTTACAGTTTGCAAATGTAACCATGATCATTTTTTAAAAGTTATTTAAATCTTAATTTTTGAACAATGGCTCTGATACCACTTGGAAAGTCTGATTAGGTTGTTAGACCTAAGGCACTTGTCCCAATGCTAACCAAGAGGGGGGTGAATTGGTTATTTTAAAATTTCTTGATTGATTTGAAAATTGATTTAAATGATTTGAGCATAGATATAAATTTTCTAAAAAAATTATTTTTCAACCATAGAAAAATAAATAGCAATAGAGAAAATAAAAAAAATGGTAAAAAGAAAAGAACAGAGAATACCGTATTTTATAGTGGTTCAGTCCAATAAGACCTACATCCACTTCCTCGAGACTCCTTATCTAGGTATTGCACTACACACTGTGACTCTCCTTTAGCCCCCATAGCTAGGCGGATAAACCCTTACAAAAGCCTCTCCTCCACCAACCCGGTGCGGTAGAGAACCGTCATCCTTTTTCACCCTCCAGGTGAAGGCAGAGAACCTAGCATCCTTTCACACCCTCTAGGTTTTGATAGAGTACCGAGCATCCTTTCATACCCTCTAGGTGTTGGTAGAGTACCAAGCATCCTTTCACACCCTCCAGTGTTTGCATAGTAGTGGCTCTACTTCTAAAAATCTTCTCTTAATGGCCTTCAAGGAAGTAGCGATGAACAATGAAGAACAAATAAGTGATCCTCACTATTGGGCACCTTTGTGAATTCACTCACAAATTCTCCTCATTAGATCTCTCACACTCCACTCTCAAAATCTCTCCCAAATACACTCCTAAGTCACACTCAAAAAAATTTTCGAAGCAAGTCTTAATTGGTAGTCAATTTTTAGGACCTTTTATGCAAAGGACAAGAAAAACCATCCAAAAATTGAAAATATTAAGTTTAATGGAATAGGATCGTACAGTACAAGTGATTTTGATATGTATGAATAGTTTTAAAAATGTTGTACGAAGTTGTATGAACCTCATCTCATACTTTGATCAGCATCTATACGAACGCTGATCGTACAATATAATTAATTCAAAAATTAAGACTTTCATACTATGATCGGCATTTGTATGAACCATATCTTATAGTATAATCAGTTTAAAAAATATGCACTCACATCTATTTGATTGTGTACGAATCCTATTTTATACTCTAATCGGTGTCTATACGAACCCATATTATACAATACGATCAGTATAAATTTTTGTGCATTCATACGGGATGAACTGGGTGAACCTAATTTCGTATTTAGTATCCGGGACAAAATCATTTCGTACAGTACGAAATGTACTTAGAAAAAAATTTTAAGCCATGTTCCAAATAACTCTATTTCGGAGGAACATTCAACCTAATCATCTAGTATGATTCGTAATCATATAGTATGATTAGAGCTAAAAATTATTTTTTTATTTTGCACCCCAAGTGTGTGTGTGCGCGATTACCCAATTTATAATCACACTCTCTTAGACTCAAGAAAAGTATAAAAAGTATAAACTCCAAAAATAATAAACTCTAATCCAATCTAACTTGAAGTCTTCAATTGTCTGGACTGTGAATTCCCTGAAATGTTAGCACACAAAAACAACAAAAGTAATATATCCAATATATGTTAAGAGAAATAGTATTCAATACAATAATATTTTGGAGTCATAAAAAATACACATAATAAAAGAATATAGCTATGAAAACAAAGTTGCAATAGGTATAACTAGACATAGGATATTTTAATTTTTAGGTTTTATAGAGATTGTAAAATTATAGGAAAGCATAAACCTTTCTTTTCAACCCTATAATCTTGACAGAGATCTAGGGATGCACGTACTCTTATTCACATTTATAATTAAGAGTCTCATTAAAAAAAATAATGTTATTTACACTCATTAGTCCAAAACATTTTATTTTCATAGGTATCAAAAGCTCATGCAAGTTTTATTTTTATTTAGTGCCTAAAACTCGAAAATATCATTTTTATTTTCAGTAGGGTAAGTGGTGTATTTAAAGTAAGTAGTTGTAATTAAACTGTAATTAAACAGAACACTTCCTCATGGGTTCATCACTCTACTCTTTTACTTTATTACTTGATTCGGCACGTATACTTGTCTATATTAGTCGGCTTTTACAAATATCATTTTAGAGAAAACCTAAGCATAATTAAAACTTAGCAAGTCACATATAGCTCACCTTAAGTTCTCGTCAATATATATTATAGTGTACACCATATTATGACTATTTTGAAATTTTCAAAAAATGAAGTGATATTTAAAAATAAGAAATTAAAATTAAAATTAGAAATAACAAATCTTACAATATGATTTACATAGTCTAGCAAAACTTACAACATCTTGTATGATATAATATTTCAAATTTAAACAAACATTATTTGCTCTTTACGAAGAAAGGTAACATTTGAAATTGTATTAATCATAATATATGAACTTATTCATATTTTATGAATTTTAAATATAGCTCTAAATATTTACTTATTTAAGTCTTGAAATTAAAGAGCTTAATTAGGCTTGATTTTATACTCTATGATTCTAATCATATAGTACGAACAAATATAGTGCATGACTGGCCAAACTTTGTTCAAATTGAACGAACCTAATCTAATCATATTATACAATTAATATCGTATAGCCAAATCAAATAAAGAGCAAATTATGGTATCAACCAAAATCATTTTAATCGTATTGTATGATCTATTGATCATATTATACGATCAACCCGCCAAAATTAATAAATAATCAACTTTAGGGTTTCTTTAGGAGTATTTTTATAATTAACATATTTTTAGAGACTCTAAAAAGTTTGTTTTTTGTTTCTTTTGAGTATCATGGAGAGCTATTGAGACCTTAATTTTTAGAGAGAGATTAGAGATACTTGGGAGTTCTTTAAGGAGGGACCAAAAGGTGAGGGATTCACCATAATTATCTAGTCCAAATCTAATTTTCAAATCCTTTGGTTTTGGTTGTGAAAGCTCTTGGAGAAGGACTCAGAGAAGTCTCGTTGTTCAAACATGGACCGAGATTCTTGTATCTAGCGAGAGGCTAGGAAGACGCGACTTCTCAAGGAGAGAAGTGGTTTGAGGGTCATCATTACCTATGAAGGAGAGAAGTGGTTGTAGGATTTCCTCCATACCCATAGAGGAAAGTGGCTTCTCCTCCATGTTAGGAGAATAATAAGTGTGGTAGTGAAGTTCTCAAGAAGAGGCATGGGGAGTGGATGTAGGTTAAGAAATCAAATAATTATAAATCTGGTTTGCATTTTTCTTACTTAAATTTTATTTTCCTGTAACTTATTTCCAACAATCTATTTGTCTATATGCACTTCTACAAAAAATTATTGGAGATCAAGTTAGAAATCAATAAATGTATTTCTACAATATTCACATTTTATTTTTGATTATTTTGATAAATAAAAGAGACAAAATTTGTTCTTACTTTATTGGTTTGATCTTAAAAAATATATTTGATTAGTATTGTTTATTTAGTTAGTTTAAAAAAATATAGAAAGAAAGAAATTATATTAGTGTTTTCTAAAGGCTTCCTAACAAGTTTAAAATTTTAAAAATTCACCAATTCACCCTACCTCTGAAAGTTCGTTAGGGATGTTAAGCCCTTATGAACTAGCCCGAGGCTAACCAAGAGGGGTGATGAATTGGTAGTTTTAAAAATTCTTGAACAAAATTGATTTTGAAAATCTTTTTGAATGATTTAAAATTATTACAATTTCACGTTGATGTGGAGATGCTTAATCAAACAAAATAATAAATTTAACCACACGATCATCTAGAGGAAGTAAAGTGCAGAAATTAAAAAGTAAAACAGTACAAGAAAGAACATACTAGATTTTATAGTGGTTCGGTCAACTTGACCAACATCCACTCCCCGGAGCCTCCCCTCCAAGTATTTCACTAAAACTAAGTGACTTCTTTCGCTCCCACAACATGGCACAGAAGCCTTTACAAAACTCCTTTTCACCAACCTCGGTGAGGTAGAGAACCCAAACTCCCTTTGCTTCCTCCTAAAGCAGGCAGAGAACCTTACCTCCTTTTACTTCCTCATGAAGCAGGTAGAGAATCTTACCTCCTTTTGCTTCCTTCTGAAGTAGACAGAGAACCTTGATCTTCTTGCTCATGATCCTTCCCATAAAGACACCAAGGGATAAGGGATGACGACTGGGATGATGACCCGAATTCTTGCTTGGAGTAACCTTTCTAAACACCTCACAAACTCCCTCTCACAAGATTCTCCCAAGCTCTCCTTCTCCCTCTCAAGACTCTCTTAGGTGAGGATAGTGGTAAAAGATCTCAACAGTAGCAAATAAGAGATCTTAAATAGAAGGGCTCAAAAAATTACCCTAAATTTTAACTTGCCGTCAAAGATCAATCTGGACGATCTGTCAATCGTCTTGTATAATAAGTATAAAAACACACATATCATCCTGGATGATCTGGTTCTTCTGGATGATTAAAAGGTAAGGTTTGTTCTGATCGTTTGGGATGGTCCTGCGATCGTCCTAGTCGATTAGTTCTAAATTTAGAATATCATCCAGCACATAGTTCGGGACGTCCAGGAGAAAAGTTTGGATGATCTAAAGAAAATGACTTGATCGTCCAGGATGATATCTCTATCATATTATATGATTAGTTCAAAAATGTCTAATATCATTCGGCATATAGTTTGGGTCATCCGGGATAACTATGTTGGATGATTTCAAAATAACTGATCGTCCAGGATGATAAAGCTATCATCCTGTATGATTAGTTTGAAATGGCAATATCATCTGGCACATAATTTGGGTCATTCTGGTGAGATATATTGGACAATGAGGATTTATAATTGATCGACCAGGCTGATGTGATCGATCAATCAATCCTTAATTACTTTTCTTAATCACCTAACTAATTTAGCCATGATTGTAATGAATCATCTAGGACGATATGTGAATCATTTTGTATGATTAGACAAAAAGTCCTTAAATAAAAACCTACCGAAATAAGACTGGTAGTTGAGATGTTTTGATTTGAGCATATCATCCCGGATGATAAGGAATTGTCCAGGATGATCTGCTTAATTAGACCGACTTAACATGGTAGCCCTAATTAAGGTTTCTATTTTCAACAGATCGTCTAGGATGATATTTCGATTATGTTGGATGGTATCATCAAAATAGAATAGAAACTCTAACTCACTAAAATTCTCCTCCTGAGTGTGTGTGTGCAAGGTTACTTAGCTTGGGGATCCATTACATTATATTTGACTCAAGAAGAGGGAAAAAATTACATTTGAACACAGACACACCTGATCTTGAGCTGGTTTGAATTGCACTTGATCTTGTGGACCTGAAAGGTTAGATAATCAAAGCAAAAATAGGAATATTTGTTATCATCAAAATTATAATCCTTGAATACAGATTTGCAACAATCTCTCCCTTTTTGATGATGGCAAATATTTGTTAGATAATTTCTAATTTAACAATTAAAACACAGAGCAAGGAAAACTAAGCAACACAAATTCTATTAGCATATACAAACAGTACAACGACACTGGACACTAATAACTCAAAAAGTATAATAACCCAAAATACTAACAACACAAACTATTCCCCCTTTTTGACATCTTAAAAAAGAGGAAATAGAAAAACATATAGAAGAGCATAGAGAAGAAAGATAATACAAAAGCATCACAGAAAAATAAAAAGAAAAACCAAACAAACTAGGAGTAGGAGGGACCCTAATCAGATGGAAAAAAATGAAGGATAGAGAGGAATGATCAAGGGACCCAAAAATCACAAAAAAATCAAAATCAAAGCAAAGACAGAAAAACCAAAAGAAGAAAAAAATGAGGAAACAACAACAAAAACCAAAAAAGATTTTTTTTGAATCGATCTGCTCCAATAAATTAGAACTTTTTCCTAATTTTCAATTCAAAAGCCAATAAGAATAAATCAACGGGCTGAAATCCAGAAAAGTTGAAAAATCAATTTTTATAACTCCTACCTCAAATAACTTACATGTTCAAATTCCTTCGAAGAAAAAATTTAATTCAAAAGATAAGAAGTTAGATAAGAATATGATCTTTTCATACTTTATTCTAGATAAATATCTAATAAAATAGTATTGCAAATTAGAGAATCAGAAAATATAATTCACTCTGAAGTGTTTGAATATATTAAGTGGTACATGAATTCTTCTAAGATATTTAAAGATTTGAAAGAAGAGGAAGCATCTTTCTTTGTGGGCTCATTTTGTGCCTCTTTTTCAAATATTTGGTGCACTTTGTGCATCTTTTGATGTTGATACACTTTATGTATCTTTTCAATTTTATTGGTGAGCATTGCATATCTTTACAGTGTTAGGCTCATTTTATGCCTCTTTTCTTAGTTGATTGGCACACTTTGTACATCTTTTACAGCCTTCTTGTCTTTCAAATCCTCTAAAGGACTCATAGTTGTGAGATTATCTTTCAGGTATAAGAGAAGAAGAGAAGACTCACTCTTTCAGATAAGGAACAGTAATCCACAAAATAGAATCATTCTCATATAATAAATGAAACCACTTGATTAAGAAAACACAAAAGTGATTCAATGATTTGGAACACTACTCATATGAGATACATTATCGTAGGAAGATAAAAAATCTCTATTTCTAAATCCAGCTTTTTAATTTTAAAAAAGATTTCTATTCAAAAAGAAAAATGCACCAATAAAGAAGTTAGAGGAAAAGAAAATAATCATCAATATTTCTTCCCTTTAACTGGTCCTTAAGATGCTGAATGTGTTAAAGGCCAGTGGTTTAGTAAAGATGTCAGCCAATTGGTTTTCAATTTCTATATAGTGTAACTCAATGTCCCCTTTGGTAACGTGGTCCCTAATGATGTGATGCCTTATGTCAAAATGTTTGGTTCTTGAATGTTGGATAGGATTCTTAGAGATATAGATGGCATTAGTGTTATCACATAGAACTAAAATTATGCCAATAGGTAAGCCTAAATCTAGAATTTGTTGCTTCAACCAAAGGACTTGGGCCACACAACTTTTTAAGGCAATGTACTTAGCTTCAACAGTGAAAAGTGCAACAGAGTTTTGTTTTATACTTAACCAGGAGACTAAAGATTGTCCTATAAAATGGCAAGTTCTAGAAGTGCTCTTTTTATCCACCCTACACCCAATAAAATCAAAATCAGAATATCTAATAATTTCAAAAGAAGTGCTGCGCCTAGGATACCAGATTCCTAAGTTCTATGTCTCTAAGAGATATCTAAGGATTCTCTTAACTGCAGTCAGGTGGGCTTCTTTAGGATCAACTTGAAATCTAGTATAGAGATAAACCCTAAATATTATATCAGGTTAGCTAGCAGTCAAGAAAAGTAGTGATCCAATTATTCCTTTGTACGTCTTTTGAATAACAGATTTTTCATTTGAATCCTTATCTAATTGGAGCTCATGGGAGTATTTATTAGCTTATCTTTATCCATTTCATATTTCTTTAAGATATCCTTAGTGTACTTTAATTTATTAGGAAAAGTTTCATCATCCATTTGTCTTATGCTAAACTCCAAAAAGTAGGGCAATTCTCCCATCATACTCATCTCAAACTGTCTACTCATATTTTAGAAAAATCATCACATAAATTTTAATTAGAAGAAATAAAAAGTATATCATCAACATAGATCTAGATAATGAGTAAATCATCTCCAACTTTCCTTAGAAAAAGGGTGGTGTCTACGCTCCCCTTAACAAACTTTCTTTCCAGTAGGAATGTGTTAAGCCTCTCATACTAAGCTTTGGGTGCCTGTTTTAATCCATATAAGGCCTTTTTTAATTTGTAAACATGATTTGGAAATTGGAAACTCTCAAAACTTGGGGGTTACTCTACAAACATATCTTTTATTACCCTATTTAAAATGGCACTCTTTGCATCCAATTAAAAAAGCTTAAATCCCTTAAAACAGGCAAAGGCTAGTAGCACTCTAATGGCTTTCAATCTAGTTACAGGGGCAAAGGTTCTTCAAAATCAATCTCTTCTATTTGGTTGTACCCCTTAACCATCAATATTATCTTATTCCTAACCACGATACCAGAATCATTCATTTTATTCTTAAAGACCCATTTGGTTCCTACAATACTTTGATCCTTAGGTCTTTTTACCAACTCCTAAACATCATTCCTCACGAATTAGTTAAGTTATTCTTGTATAGCTAAGATCTAAAATTTATCAGAAGGGGCTTGATTGATGTAAGTGGGTTCAGTTATTGAGATAAAGGCAGAATGGTTTACTTCCTTCCTAAGTCCATGCCTATTTCTAACACCTTTCTACCAACTCCTAAATATCATTCCTCACAGAAAGTTCCAATTCTTATATTTTCAAACTCTCCACCATGATCACTATGGATGTTAAAGATCTCACAACCTAACTTCTTCTAAATCCAAGTGAAAAAAGATTTGAATTCATTAAATAACTCAATTTTATGTGATAGAAATCTAATCCAAGTGAACCTCGAGTAGTCATCGATAATCATAAATCCATAGACTTTTCCCCCCAAGCTGACAGTGTTAATGGGTCCAAATAGATCCATATGAAGGACTTTAAAGGTCTAGAGGTGCTGATGTCCTTAATGGAGTGGAAAGAGGATTGGACTTGCTTCTCTAGTTGACAAGCATCACAGAGGTGGTCCTTAGTGAACTTAAGCTTGGGGACACCTCTAACTAAGTCCTTTTAGGTTATTCTTCTAAGGGTTATTATGCTGGCATGACATAACCTCCTATGCCATAGCCAAGACTCATCAGCAGTAGTTTTTAAGCAGAATGATGAAGCACACTCAATGTTGTTTAAATTAAGTATATAAACATTATTTTTCCTCTTGCCCTATAAAATAGTGTTATTATTTAAGCTCATAATGTAAGTGTTTCCCAAAAACTTTATGTTGAACCCTTTATTACAGAGTTGACTGATGCTAAGCAAGTTATGCTTCAGTCCATCTACAAGAAAAATATTTTCAATTAAAAGGTTCATGGAGTTTCTGATTATACGTGCACCCACCACTTTCTTGGTGGTGTTATCTCCAAGAGTGACCTTGCTTGTAGCCCTGTCCTCCAGTGAAATGAATTAATTTATATCTCTAGTCATATGCCTTGAGCATCCACTATTCAGGTACCACATACTCTCATGAGGTCTTGTGTGAGAGAACCCCTAAAAAATTATTAAACGTTATATTTAGGAACCCAAACAAGCTTGGGTTCCTTCTTCTGGAAAAAAAAATTTAATACATGTGTTATGATGTAAATCATGCAATTTTGTCCTCCACACCCAATGTGTACTACAGTGGATAGTGCAAGTGTGGGAGATGTGTCCTAACATGCCACAATAGAAACATCTAATGCTAGGAAAAGGGTTAACTAATCTACGTGGGTGATAGTGCCTCATCCTAGGTTTGGATGATGCATGCTTTGATCATTTTGTATGAAATTCTTCAAGTGATGGTGGTTGCTTATTTTTCATAAGAGTAGTTAATTCAGCATAAAGAAATTTATTTGAACTATCAAGAATTAAATTTTCAACTCTTAATATATTCTCCCTACTTTTTTACATCGAATGCATGAGATTCTAATTCTTTGAATGCAATTTCTAATTTTATATGCAATGATTTTAATGAATCATGCTTAACAATCAATTCAGAATGCTTTTTATTTAACTCATTAAATTCAATAAGAATGACATGTGATTGCTATTAAGTGCAGAATGGTCTTTAAGCAAAACTTCATGCTCTTTTTGCAGGTTCAAGAATTCCAATTTTAGGCTAGCATGCATTTTCTTAAGTTTCTTATATGATGAATGAATTTTCTTAGAAACATCAAGTAATTGATTATAGGTTAGTTCACATACCTCTTCTTTATTAGACTGACCAAGATATTCATCCGCCATTAAACAAAAGTTTGTAGTCTCCTCTTCAGCTTCAATCTCAAAGGAGTAAGTTACATAATCTGCCTAGAAAGCTTTTTGAATCCATTTCTTATCCTTCCAGAACATGGGTTTCTCCTCATCCTTCTCCTTATTTAGGTGAGCATTAAGTGTAGGACAATCAACTTTTATATGTCCTGGCTTCCTACATTCAAAGCAAACTGTATCAGAAGAACCTTTAGAATTTTTGTTAGTCTCACCTTCGCTCCATTTCTAATAGTTATTGTGTTTCTTCCTTAGAAAGCTTTTGAATTGCCTAGTGATTAAGGCAACACCATCACATTCAAACCCAGAAGAATCACTCTCTATATCATTAGCCTTCAGGGCCATAATGTTTTCTTTCTTTTTCTCTACTGCATCAAGTTATCTTTGGTTCACTCCTTGCTCATAAGCAATAAGTGATCCAAGTAAGTTATCAAAAGAATAAGTGTTCAAATCCTTGGATTTAGTGATCTCAGTTATCTTGGCATCATAGGAAGAAGGAAAACATCTCATAATTTTATTTACTTTCTCATAGTTAGTGAGTTCTCTTCCTAATGCATATAGGGAGGTGACAATTTCTATAAACCTAGTATATATTTCAGATATTGACTCACTAGGTTTCATGCAAAAGAGTTCGTAGACATGAAGCAAGATATTCAATATAGATTACTTAACTTCTGATGTGCCTTCATAAGTAATGCATAATCTATCCCAGGTTTTTTTACCAGTTATGCAAGTAGAGACACACATATAATCCTTAGATTTTAATGCACAAAAAACATAATTTAAGCATTTTACATTCAGTTGTGTTAAATATTGATCATTAAACATCCATTCAATAAAAGGAAGTTCAGTTTTAATGCCATCAACTAATCTAAATGGTGCAAATTATCCATCTTTAACAAGCATCCACATGCGATAATCTATAAATTGTAAAAAGGTGGACATGCGAGTTTTCCAAAAATCAAAAGGTATATTATCAAATAAAGGTGGTCGAGTGATTGAATATCCTTCCACGATGTTTCTATTACCAAAGTTAGCAATGTATCAAATTCAAAACATTTTTTAAAACTTGATTTTTGAATCCCGCTTTGATACTACTTGATAGTTTGTTAGGGATGTTAAGCCCTTATGAACTAGTCTGAGGCTAACTAAGAGGGGGGTGAATTGGTAGTTTTAAAAATTCTTGAGAAAAACTAATTTTGAAAACCTTTTTGAATGTTTTAAAATAATTACAATTTCATGTTGATGTGAAGTGTTTAATCAAACAAAATATTAACTTTAACCATACAATCATCCACAGGAAGTAAAGTATAAAAATTAAAAAACAAAATAGTAAAAGAAAAAATACACCATATTTTATAGTGGTTCGGTCAACTTAACCTACATCAACTCGTCGGAGCCTCCCCTCTAGGTATTGCACTAAAACTCAGTGACTCTCTTTTGCTCCCATAGCAAGGTGGAGAAGCCTTTACGAAACTCCTTTTCACCAACCCCGGTGAGATAGAGAACCCAAACTCCTTTTTCATCCTCCTAAAGCAGGCAGAGAACCTTACCTCCTTTCACTTCCTCCTGAAGTAGGTAGAGAACCTTACCTCCTTTTGCTTCCTCCTGAAGCAGGTAAAGAACATTGATCTTCTTGCTCACGATCCTTTCTATAGAGACACCAAGGGAGAATGGACGATGGCTGGAGACAACGACTCGAATCCATACTTGGAGTAACTTTTATGAACACCTCACAAACTCCCCCTCATAAGATTCTCCCTCTCTCTCCCAAGCTCTCCCTCTCAAGTCTCTCTCAGCTGAGGACAACAACAAAAGATCTCAACAGTAGAAAATAAGAGATATTAAATAGAAGGGCTCAAAAAATTATCCTAAAATTTTAACTTACCATCAAAGATCATCCAGGTTGATCTATCGATCGTCCTATACGATCAGTACAAAAACACACATATCAACCTGGATAATCTAGTTCTTCTTAATGATTAGAAGATAGGGTTTATTATGATCATCCAGGACGATCCTGCGATCATCCTGGCCGATTAGTTCTAAATTAGGAATATCATCCAACACATAATGTAGGATGTCTAGGAGAAAAGTCTAGATGATCTAAAGAAAATGACTTGATCGGCTAGGATGATATCTTTATCATCCAGTACGATTAGTTGAAAAAAGCCCAATATCATCTAGCATATAGTTTGGGTCATCCGGGACAACTGTACTGGATGATTTCAAAATAATTGATCATCTAGGATGATAAAGCTATTGCCCTGTATGATTAGTTTAAATAGGCAATATCGTCTGGCATATAGTTTGGGTCATCCAAGTTAGATATATTAGATCATGAGGATTTATAATTGATCGTCCAAGATGATCTTGCCATCGTCTAAGATGATGTGATCGATCAATCAATCCTTAATTACTTTCCTTAATCACCTGACTAATTTAGGCATGATTGTAATGAATCATCTAGGATGATACATGGATCGTCCTATATGATTAGACATAAAGTCCTAAAATAAAAACCTGCCTAAATAAGTTTGGTGGCTGAGATGTTTTGATTTGAGCATATCGTCCCGGCTGATAGGGGATCGTCTAGGATAATCTGCTTAATCAGACAGACTTAATATGGTTTCCCTAATTAGAGTTTCTATTTTTAATGAATCATCCAGGATGATATTTCGATCGTCCAGGATTATATGATCAAAATAGAACAGAAACTCTAACTCACTAAAATTCTCTCCTTGAGTGTGTATGTGCAAGGTTACTTAGCTTGGGGATCCATTACATTACATTTGACTCAAGAAAAGGAAAAAATTACATTTATACACAGACACACCCAATCTTAAGCTAGTTTGAATTACACTTGATCTTGTGGACCTGAAAGGTTAGGAAATCAAAGCAGAAATAGAAATATTTATTATCATCAAAATTATAATGCTTAAATCCAGATTTGCACCACCTCTCTCTTGAGAAGGACATATGGTTATGATTAGCATCAAACAACTTTTATAGAGGTGATCAAAGGAGATATGAGTAAAATATTGAATTTAGGACTTGATTCATGGATGTAGATGTTATTATAAAATAAAATTTAATTAGTTTATACCTTTATTTTCCCTTACATTATTGCACCACTATTTTTATTCTCTTTACTTATACTTATTTTCTTCATCTAGTATGATGGAACTTCACACTACACTAATCTCTTATATGAAAAATTACTTGAAATGATACTATTTCTTTACTTTTAATCTTACAAACTTATTATGTAATAAATTAGTTGTCTAGCTAGCATCAAGTCTAATCGATTGTTGTTTCATCAACTAACATAGAAATATTTTATCATATTGGAACCTTCTATTCTTATTTTTAAAAAAATTGAATTTTTTTTAAATAAAAAGTAATTTTAAAATTCATTTACATAATTATAAATTTACACACCATTTCACCCTCCCCCCTCTTAGGTGTGCCATACATTCCATTGAATTCCCAAAAAGATCACTCGATCTAATTTCTATACATTTCTATAACACATCTAAGCCATTTTAGCAGTTAGATCATTAGGACTTTTCCATAATTATTTTTTCTAAGATTAGTTATGATTAGTACAATCTAGGTATTTCAAGTTGGTCTTGATTTAGGTTCCATTGCATATTCATAAATTAATTTAGATTTTCATCCAAAAAATATAAAAAAAACTCTCCTAACACTCCTTCAACAACTCTAAGTGGATCCATTACCTAAATCCTCTTCCATACCACAACCTTAATATGATGCTTAAATGGGTAGCTTTAGGGATTAACAGACCACCAAAGCTTGTCTAACCTCTTCTCTGGCTTCCCATATCTAGTATGCCTCTACAAATACCTTAAGGGTCATTCCTAGATTAAGGACTCTCTCCAATAATAAGTGTAAACCTTGGATAAAACATTTCGTAACTAGGTCAAACATGAGACCTGCTCAATAACAACATTAACTTCAACTCTCCAAAGAAGAATTCTTCTAAGCTCACAAAAAATGATACATGATAAACAATAATATATTTCATCAAATCCATGATGAAATAAGCATGATAATTAATATTTTATTAATTTAATTTATTGCAATCCAAGATCCTTAGCTTATAATTTTGATGATAATAAACATGATTGGATTTCAACTTTGCTTCCCCTTATATTATTACTTTATATTTGTTTTATGCACACTAATATTTCAGGTATGTCATATAACACACAAAAGGATAAACTCAAAACGGGGTAGAATAGGTTTCATATTTTGCAAAAGTCTATATTATTATTATTATTTTTCAATTTCATGAGTCAAAACTTCTATGTAAGGTGAATGCTAGCTTGGCAACCTTACACACACACAAGGGATGAGAACATGAATTTCAAATTTTTGAAGTTCACCTTGTATGATCAAGATCATACTATGTGATCAGTTTTTCCAAAATTTAATTAAAATGGCTTATTACATAATTAATATTTTTTAACTAATCATATTGTATGAACTAGACCATACAATATGATTAAAAGAATTTAGAAATCTTGCTACTAATCACAAATTAGGTAATATTTTAAAATTCAAGAAAAGAACTAATCATACTGTATAATTCCTACCGTATTATATGATGTCATTAAAATCTAGCCTATTCTAGTCCTATAAAAAAGCAATCAAATTAGGATTAATTGATATTTCATATTATGCTATATAATGCCCATCTTCGTACAGTACGAACTGACATGCTACCAGGATTATATTTAATTATCGCAGATTGTACTGGACAAAAATCCTATTTTATTTAACTCATCATATCATACGATAGTGAAATCATACTGGATGATCAGTTTAAGTATTTAAATTGATCGCATAGATCCTTGTTCATTGTACAGTGCTAACATGATTTATTAAACTAATTATACTATATGATATCATATCGTACCATACAATCAGAAATGGAAGAATTAAAATTTAGAGTTTTTTGAGGACTTGTATTTAAACTTTCTTAATAGAATATAGAATGGTCTTTTGGCTACCGTTAGATTTTTATTAGAGGTTGTCATCTTAAAGAGATCTTGGAGTTTCTGAGAAGGAGAAGGAAAAGTTGTGTGTGAGCAAGAATAGTGTGAGGGGATTTCACATGGTTACTCCAAGCAAGCTTCTACCTTAATTCCTCCAGGTGTCTTCATTGACCTTTTGGGTTACTCTGAGAAGAAAGTCTTAAAGGCTAAAAGTCATCAGGTTCTCTACCTCTCCAAGAGGCTGAAAAAGATTCTAAGTTATCTACCTCACTAGGAGGGTGAAAAAGATTTTAATACTTTGTCACACCAGGTTCTGGAAGAGATTTTGTAAGGGCTTCTCCACCTTATTGTAGGGGATAAAGGAGAGTCACTAAAAGGTTTAGTATAATACCCAGAGAGGAGGGCTCTATGGAGTAGACATTGGTCATATTCTGATCGAACTTCTATAAATCCTATGTGCTCGTTCTTTACTTTTTCTTTTCATATTTTAATTTCTTATAAATATACTTTCTTACAAATCCAATTTTAGAATGTTACAATTCAATTGGATTCAGTTTGTTGTGAAATGAATATATATATATATATATATATATATATATATATATATATATATATATATATATATATATATATATATATATATATATATATATATATATATATATCTTTATCTTTATATTTTCTACAAAATTAAAAAAAGGAAATTAGTATTTTACATTTTAAGATCTCAATCCTAATTTAAGTTTTTGAATTTGGTATTAAGTTTTTCAAAAAGGTTTTGAACAAAGAATTTTTATTAAAGCATGAATTCACCCCCCCCCCCCCCCCCCCCCCTCCCAACTAACACTTGGTTTGCCTTTGGTAGTTCAAGTGGTACAACCCATCTTTGAACTTTTAATTGGTATCACAAAGGGTTCTTGTGAATTATTGATTTAAAAACCTTGAGTAGGTCTAATGGAAAATTATAATGGTAATCATAATACAATTGAAACATATTCATTTGCTTGTCCATATGTTTGATGATATTTCTTATGATTTCTGGAAAGTGCCATGTGTACATGAAAAAAAAAATATTGGTTATTGCATGTGTCATATGATTGAAATAGGATATACACCTCCATCTTTTCTTGTTAATGGTATCAAGGAGGAAAATTATTTTAATGAATGGAGTTTTTTAAAACTGAATTCATTTATTTTTACTGTGCTTTAAAGTCTGAGGACTATATGTGTGTTTCTTCATGCACATCGAGGAAAGAAATATGGGATAGGTGATAAGAGTAAATTATGTACTATTTTATGTGTAGTATTTTTTGTGAGAATGTGTTATTTTAGTTATTTTCATGTAGGAAAAACTCAAAAAGGGAAAAAATTTTCTTATGAGTATATAGAGTCACGTTGTCGGACGAAATAGCACCGCAATGCCATCTTCAACACCACTAGGGCACCATAACATGGACATGGCAGCACTGACGTCTCTTTTTTAATAGTGTTGCGAAATTAACAAAGTTAGTGTCACAATATTATCAACATTAAAGAATCAAGAAGTCATATTGGAAGCACCAGATTCTCTATTTTTCAATGATATAGTGCCATAATTTCCAATGCCTTGGTATTTTTTTAGGCCATTTAAGCACCGTAGTACTCGAATGTTAGTAGCATCATGGCATTATAGTTGTAACTTCCAAGGGACACATTCTACCAGTTAATCAACATGATTGTTCATTAAATAACCATTCTACATCAACAAGCACCACAACAGAGCAAAATCCTCAACATTGAGGTGTTAGTTCACTTCATGGGTGCTACAATGCCACTTTGTTAAGCACTGTAGCATTAGTTGCCTATTTTGAGTTTTTTTATAAGTAGTTGTGATTCTATGTTCATAAGGGAGTTCAGTCACTTAATTAATTTCAGTACTTTTCAGAGTATTTCTCTACATCCCTCTTAGAGTCAAATCTAAGGGAGGCTAGAGAAGTACTAGATACAATCATTAGAAAATTTTGCTTGTATTGTTAGAGTAACTCTGTAAGTTTAAAGAGGGAGTATAGAGAAGATACATTGATCTTTTTTAGTGATATCACTCTCATGTATTTTTATTCTTTCATGATTTCATTAAAAATGAGTTTTCGTGTCTTTTCTTTCATGTCTGGCTAATTATCTTGACTTGGATTGATGTTGCAAAGATCATATTGAGTACTAATAAATACTCTTACTCTATGAATATTAAATAATAATTTTAATATTATCCCGCCCTTCATTTATGGCACATAATGGCCATATGTATAGTTAAAATATAGTGTAATGTATAACCTCGGTGAAGGAATATAAGAAGAACTAGGAATATTGAGATAGTATGTTTGCATGCCTAGATATATGATGTAAAATATGTTAGCTTCTTTAGGAGATGATATAACTATAGGAGGTCAGTAGATATCCTTTTCACCCCTACAAGCTCAATAGAGATTTAGATATGCATATGCTCTGCATCACATCTATAATTAAGAGTTTCATTAGGAAAGATATGCAATTTACATTCATCAATCCAAAATAATTTATTTAAATATTGTATCCACTATCTTTACAATTATTCAGTGATTAAATCTCTACAACCAATATTTTTTTAATTAATATAATTATTGTAATTATAGTAAATGATAATAGTTGATAGCAAGAAATCATACTTCCTCATAGGTTTGACACTCCACTTTATAACTTTATTACTTGATTCAGTATGTATACTTGCATATATTAAGTGGAATTTATTATTTTTATTTTAAAAAAAACTTAAGCATTATTTAAGGATTGATAGAGCCCTAAAATTTTATACAATTCAAAAGTTCACTCCATAGCCCCCCTTAAGTTTTTGGCATTGTTATTTGGAAAGTATTTTGCTTTTAAAATTTAAACTACTTTGTTAAATTAATTGTATAGTTAAACATGCCTGCATATTTTATTTTTTGATCTACTAATTGCATATATATGGTTGAATGCTTTATAGACATAGAAAGGAACCTATATTGTTTAGATAGAAATAGAAGGAAGTCTTTAAGGATTAGAAAAACCAAAAAGATTTAGAAATGGATGAACCTATTTTTGATCAAGATCATTCTAAACCTCTTAGGGGTTATGCAAACCCTTTAGTTAATGAGATTTATTAAAGCATTTATAGACCTGCAGTCTAAACAAATAGTTTTGAATTAAAATCAACCATAATTTAAATAATTCAAAATTCTCATTTTGGGGGGACTCCTATTGAAGATACAAAATAACACTTAGCCAATTTCTTAAAAATTTATGCAATATTTAAGTACAACAGTGTTAGTGATAATGCCAGTAGACTTAGATTGTTACCATTTTTTAAGTGATAAAGCTAAGGTGTGGTTAAATTTTTCATTTTGAGGCTCCATAACCACTTGGAATGAGTTGGCTCATAAATATTTTGATAAGTATTTCCCCCTTTCTAATATTGCCAAACTTAGAAATGACATTACATCTTTTACTTGGTTTGAAGAAGAATCCATTTATTAGAGTTGGAAAAAATTTAAGAAAAAGCTTAGGAAATGCCCTCACCATGCTTTAGCTGATTGGTTAGATACTCAAACATTTTTTAATGGATTGGTGGGATCACTAAAAATTATCATATATGCTATAGCTGGAGGATCATTAATCTCTTAGCTATTTGAGGAAGCATATAAATTGATAGAGGAAATGACTACTAATAAATTCTAGTGGCCTGTTGATAGGATAAATCATAAGAGAGTTACTAAAATTTATGAATATGATGTGTCTATTTTGACTGCACAAGTTACAACAATTTTTAAGAAATTAGATAATTTGAAAGTAAAAACCAAGGTAGATGAAAATAATACTTTCAATAGAGATCAAAGAAATTTTAACATCACAGTGTTATCCATCAGATTTTGAACAACTCCATCATGACAATAATGAGAAGATACCTTTGGAAAAAATTATTTTAGAACTAGAAATCCAATTGCATAATCAATCTAATACTCTTAGAAAAATTAAGGACAAAATAGGGCAACTTACTGGTTAATTAATTATTAAAAATTTTAAGAATAATGTTATAATACCAACTTAAAAGTGGGACGGACTTGGGAGACCATTACAAAGATAAAGATCTACCTAAGAATGGTAGTAAAAATGAATAAATAGAAAATAAATCTTTAACTGAATAACCTAACCCAATAAAAAGAACCTAAAAGAGTGATTAGGAAGGTTATAGAGTGGGTTCTCATTCTCTCTCTTAATGTGCATGTATGCTCTAGTGACTGTGGGTTTCCCTGTAGCTGGTTTTTTTTTTTTATGTTGTTGGTGAGTGAATTTTTTTCATCCTTTCATTTCATGTTGTGTTTGGTTGTTTTCTCCAACTTTTCCTTCCCTGAGGACTTTTGGGTCCATCATATTTGATGATCAACAAAGATAATTTTAGATCATCCCAGAGATTGTCCTAGACAAATTTGAGTAATATATATTAATCATACTGTACGATCCATTATTTATATTGGAGTATTTTCTTTGTATAGAATGAATAGGGATTTTTGAACTAATTTTATTGTTTGAACCCCGATCGTACTGTATGAACAAAGCTGGCTAACTTGAATTTTAGGGTTTTTGATCCTTTATTTAAATATCATCCTTAATCCATCTTAGGGAATCTTTTGCCACTTTTTTTGGTTAGAGACCTTTTGTGAGAAGAGTTTAAAGATTAGCATTGCCTTGAGAGAGAGAGAGAGAGAGGTGAGGTTTTGATGGAGAAAATTCTTGTGGTAATAAGAGTGCATGAGAAGGATTTGTATACACTATTGCACCTTCTTCCTTCAAGGTCAGTGTCTTTGCTTGAGGAAAACTCCAAGAAGGGTTGCATTGTGGGAAGGATCTAACTGCTCCACCACATTGAGAAGGTGAAAGGGATCCAGCTACTCCATCACATAGATAAGGTGAAAGGGATTCATCTACTCTACTGCACCGAGGTGGTAAAAGGAATTCAACTACTTTGTCGCAATGAGTGGTGAAAGGGAATCGACTTCTCTATCTTACTGAGGAGGTTTAAGACATTTGTAAGGGATTCTTCACCTAGCTGGAGAAAAAGGAGAGTCACTAAGTTCTTATTACAATTCTTGAAGTGCACTTTGGGGACTGGATATAGATCAAGGTTGATCGAACCATTATAAATCTCTTATATGTTAGTTTTTGTTTTAGCTTTTAATTTTTTGCATTTTATTTCTTTTATTTTACTTATTAAAAAATCTATGATTTATGAGTTTCATTTTGCATTAAACTAATATCTTGATTTTTCTCAAAAAGAAAAAAAATAGAAATATAAAATAAAAATATTTTTCTTAGCAAGGTTTTTTTAAATCAAAACACAAGTTTTTTTTTAAGAGATCATGTTATCATATTATTTTTGTCACTAAATCATATTCTTTCAAAAAGGAGAATTCAAGTCGGTCTAACAACCCACATTTGAACTTTCAATACTAAATAAGGAGTTATAGTCTGTGTGGAGTTTTTCTAGTATTAGTAATCATTATCAATGAATTAGTAACAATTGACTCCCAGTAAATAGAGTTGTCTCTCTTGCTCGGTAGCATAATAATCATCTCCATATACTCCTAATTAGTAATAATATGAATCACTGGAGGATAATTCCATAAACTATAATATATAATGGAAAACCCATTGGTCCACCATCTTGTTCATGTATAAATAAACCTTCATCCAACTGTAGTAATAACCAGCCTTTACTATTTTACACACACATTATTGCCTGAATGTATCACATTATTGTAAAGTAATAACACCTATTATTACTTATTTACATGACCATATTCAATTATAATGCTTGGATTAACAATATAATCATATTAAAATAACTAAAATCAATATTCCTTCAAATTGTATAAAATATAATAACTACCATTTTAATCAGTAAAAATACAAAACTAATCAATTAAATGACAAAAATAATCAGCACAATAGTATTCTAAAAGTAATATTATAGAAGTTCACTAAATCCAAAATGCAGTAAAAATCATTTTGAGATTCATGTGCATCAAATCTAAAGTATTTTTTGTAAAAATGACATATGAAACTAGGTACTAGAAACCTAGCTTTTTCTTTCCTCCTTTCTCCTTCCCTTCTACTTTTTCTTCTTTTCCTTCCCGGCATAGCAATGGGTGATGGATGGAGTAGAAAAAGAATGCTAGGTTTTAAATTTAAAAATATATTAAAACTTATTTTATTGACTGGCATTGTGACACTCAAGTGATTTGACATAATAGTGCTGCATGTAAAATAGACTTGCACTACCGCACTGACAATAGTATGGTTGTTCTAGTTAAAATTTTAAAATTCCCAAGAGCATTTGCATAAGGGTGATGAGCTATCCAGCAAACACTCCAGTCCAGTTCAAAATTTTTAGATTTTATTTATATTTTCTCATTTTTAAGATACTTTTTAAGTTTTGAGGTTGTTTCACGTGCCCACGAGTGAAACTTGCACAAGGAAAAGGCGTCACTCACCCATAACTACCTAGGAACTCAGCCTATATGGGTGACTGAAATGTCCCTTAGTAAATAAGAAATTCATCACTTACATCAGTCAGGCTCTTACTCTTTGAGCAAAAAATAATTGTTTACAAGAAAACCTCTACCTCGGTGATCCCTTACACCTTTGATTTCAACTCCTACCACATTTAGGAACTCTTCATCCCTATTAACACTTAACTCACCTTCCTCAACATGGCGACACTTACCCTCCTATATCTCTCGCCTACTATGGGTCCACCTTCACTTAAGAATTATCCCCTCTTGAGCTCGCCCAATGATAGATAGCATACCAATTTAATGTCTTCATCCTCCTATATCAAATACAAATGCATCATTTGTCCTAGATTAGTATGTAGCATTATATGCATATTTTTCTGTAGGTTATATTTCTGTTACACTTTGTGTAGCCTTTCTTATATGTCTCAAAACCTTATAAGTAAGGGGTGTGAAGAACAATTTGGGGGACTCTTAGGTTTTGATGTTTTGGACTCTAAGCTTATTCTTGTATTATTGACTAACATCTTGATGATGTTTCTAGACTATTCTCTTCTATTCTCTATTTTCTACTCTCCATTATAACTAGACAGTTCTACTAGTAATGTTGGGTACCATCCATTGGATAAATTTGGATTCAACATAATTTATGATTGATTTGGTAATTATTTGGATGAAAATTTAGTCTACAAAATTTTAATTATGAATTAAATATTAAGTATCCTTCATCTTTGTCAAGCTTGTTGAAATCTTAGTAAAGTCATGACTTGCCATACTCTTTGCTAATCGCTCACTTCACTCCATGAACAACATCTCCATATTGATTCAAAAATCTTGAAACTTCATATGTCCATATTTTCAAGATTCTATTTAAGTTTTGTTATACCTCAATTGAAGACATAGTTTACACTAAATTTTATGTTTATGAATGGCCATTACACAACAAAATGAAATTAAGATAAATGTTAAATAAATTCTTATGTTGCAATAGTAAAGACCTTATCTACATTACACACAACACCAATATTCAATCATAAATTTAGAAAACATAACTTCCCAATAAGCCACATATTCATGAAAATAGTAATCACCATTCTCACTATAACTCAAATAAAAAATTAAATAAATTTGGAAAGATTGAACCTCGCAATCATTGAATTCAAGACCTTGCTCTCCTCCAAGATGTTTATCCAGATTCTTGTTCCAACCCATAACACACTTACAAGCACACACATCCAATAAATGTGCACAAAGAAGAGAAAGGAAAATATTTCTCAAAAAATCTCCCATAAGTTTCCACAAAGTACATATTTATACTTTTACAAAATAACTATTATCTTTACCTAGCTGGCCTATAGTGCTGCAAAGCCAGATGGATGATGCTTAGCACTCTGAGTGAATCATCACATCTCTTTAGAATATAACTACCAAGCCCCACACCATTTTAACACTGAGGTGATTTGGTGTTGCTCCTGGCAATTTAGCAATGTTGTATTGGGAGATCTTACATTGCTGCATTGTAAGGATTAACACTGCGACACTCAATTTTAGTGTTGTAGCACTCTATTTCACCAATGTAATAACGGATGTGCAACATTGCGGGGCTAAGTTCTCTATCTAAAGCCTAAGAATTTCCTTCGTTATGAAATTATGGCACTGGGTCAGTCAATGCTACAATGCTAAGACCTCTATTTAAAAAGTTATGATTTTGAGTGGTGTGGTGTTGCAACACTGCACTAAAATAGTGGCCTCATTTTTATGAATTTCCTACACAAAAATATTATTTTGAGTAACTCTTCATAGAAAAATCATAATTTAATTGCTACTCTTTCTATCTGAATAGCTACTCAACCTTTTTTCCATAATACCTTTCCCCTCTTTGATAATCATTATTCACGTATTATTAATCTATAATAAAATTCCAAGGCATAGTTTCAGTCTCCACCATTAGTTTGACTTTAGGTTAGTATTGTTGTTTATGTTTGAAATGCCATTCACAGGTTAAATCCTAAATCCATAATGACATTACTAACTTCAAAATTTGATTGAACCTTCCTCAAATCTTATTCAAATTAGGTTCTAACCATGATGGAATGTAATTAAAAATTGGTTCCAACCTTCTTATGTATGTATTTCCATCCTTTTAGGAAGATTCATATTCCACCCATGAACACTTTTGAATTCTCCGTGAATATAAAATATGTGTTGAAATTTTGTATATTTTTCTTTTAAAGCCTTTTTTTGTTTATAAGATTATATTGGCTAAACAACCACGTACGCACACACCAAAGTGGAGAGTGCATTAAAAATAAAAAAAGATGATAATGTTAATCAAACCACTTGATTTCTACCTAATCATAGTGTATGATATATGTTAAGTGTAAATTATGTATTATTTATTATCATTAAATTTAATAAAAGGTATTATTTTAGTTATGTTATAAATGTTAATCAGCACCTTGATGCTAACTTGTATCATGCTACAATGCCTATATCGTCCATGTAAAGGTGCCATTGTTAACCTTGTAGCGCTCACTATCTCTATCGTTTAGTGCTGCGGTGACTTAAGGTCAAGTCACAGTGCCTCGTAAGCGCTGCTGCATCTCAAATTATCTGCCAACACTATAATCTCAAGAAAATTCATGTTGGAGCATCGTACCTTTCAACACCTTAGTGCCAAAATCTTAAATCAAGTTCTGCGGTAGAGTAATTACCAACATGAGGAGTCATGCCGACTCAGTGAAAGATGTGTTGTTAAATTAATAACCATGCCATGTCAACCAGCACTAAAGTGGAGCCAACATAACAACACCAAGGCACTAGTTATATTTTCACCGCAGTGGCGCCACCTTGTCGACCATTATGGCAATGAAACCCATCCATGTACATACTATAAATTATTTTATAGTTATATTATTTTGTGAGTTTAATCCATTCTCTGAAAACTTATATGCTTAAGTGTTTTTTTTTTAGTGCCACCTTAGAGTAAAGTTTAAAGGAGGCTAGAGAAGCGCAAGATAATTTTCCTAATGAAGATCTTAGAATTTTTTGTGTAAGCAACTCTGTAAGTAGTGGAAGGATTGTGAAGAAGATCATTTGATCATTCCTTATGATAATTTTCTTGTTACGTCTATTATATCATTTCTTTTACTAAATGAAATGAAGATAAGTTTGCTTATTATTTCTTTCTTATCTGGGTTATTCTCTAATTTTTTGCTAACGACATAGAAAATATAGTATGTACTAATATAGAATCTTATACTCTAATGAATGTATTGATACATTCAATATCTCTTATTCTTAATTTAATGCATTCGATGGTCATGTGTGTAGTTAAAATCTAGTGTGATATATAGCCCCTACAGATGAATACTGGACTAATAAAAAATATTTAAAATAAAATGTTGCCATGTGTATGTTTGAATATTCAAGGTTGTATGGAGATATTAAAACCATAAGAAGGTGTAAACCTTTCTTTTCACCCCTATAATCTTGATAGAGATCTAGAGATGCATATGCTTTGATCTGTATTGATAATTAAGAGTATTATTGAAAAAGTTATGTTATTTTCACTCATTAGTCCAAAACATTTTATTTACATAAGTATTAAAATTTCCTTACAAGTTTAATTTTCATTTAGTGACTAAAACTATAAAATATTATTTTATTTTTAGTAGAATAAGTGGTGCATTTGATGTAAGCAATAGAAATTAAATTGTACTTAAGCATAACACTTCCTAGAAGATTTGAAATTTTTTTCTCATTTTATTACTTGATTTGGCATGTATAATTATGTATTTTAGTTGGCTTTTACTAATTTTGCATTAAGGAAAACCTAAGCATAGTTCAAATTCAGTAAGCCATATATTATAATTACGTATTTTAGTTGGCTTTGACTAATTTTGCATTAAGGAAAACCTAAGCCTGTTCAAAATCAACAAGCCGTATATTACCTCACTATAAGCTCTCATCAAGTTTTTAGTGTCGTTGCTGGGGAAGTACATGCATATTTTTTTTGAAAGTGCAATTAGCAAAAATTTTATTAAACCTGCTACACAGTACTACATTCCTCCTTCAACTAAAAATGAAGGAGGAATTTTATTACAATAGCCATCATCCCAAAAAAAAGAAGAAATCAAAGCATAGTTAGCACATAAATCAGCTAACTTATTACATTCTCTCTTTGAGCAAGAAAAAATAATTTGCTTAAAATTTGAAAGAAAATCTAAGTCCATAGGCTTGAGAAACTCATCCGAAAGAAAATGCTTCTTCATGGATCTTTGAAAAATTTTTATAACATTTGAATTATCTCCTTCAATCACCAATCCATTTGCTTCAAACATCCAATCTTGAATATAATTCCTCAAAGCAATAATTGCTAATAACTCTATCTGAGAGCAGTCCCAATGCAGACATCCGAAACCAAAAGCAGCCAAAAACCGTCCTTGACTATCTCTAAAAACTCCCCCTATACCAGCCTTGTTATTAGGTTGTACTGAAGCATCAACGTTCACCTTAATCCATCCAGGAGGAGGAGGATGCCAAGACAATTGGGAAAGCTTGTACAGCTGATTAGCATCCCAGTTTTCCTAAATAAAATAGGTATCAAATGAAGCAAGCGCCAATATAATCGAATTGGTAGCTATTGTAGAAATGGTGTCTTCTACACCTCCATGGACCAGCTTATTCCTACTTTTCCAGCAAAGAAAAACCACCGAGCATAATAGATTTCCCAAGAAAGGATTCGTTTCAACCATCATTTTCATCTTCTTATAACAATCTTCAAGAGATAAAATAGTAGGAATATGAAAATTCCAATCAGATAACAATTTTATAACATCCTTTACTTTGAAACAATGGACAACCACATGCTCTACATCTTCCACTCCTCCGCATCCTCTTGGACACCCTCCATACTCCACCAACCTGTGAAACAATAAGAACCCAAAAGAAGGAATGGCATTCCTGCACAAACGCCACCAGAAAATACCCACCTGCAGTCTCAGCTTTAGCTTTTTTCTCCAGCTCCAAGTTTCATCTTCACATTCTTCTTCAAATTTTTTTTTATAAGCAATTGCTGCTACTGATTTCCCAGATAATTTTCTAGATAGCTCCAGCTGATCTTCACCTTTACCTAATAGTATAGGAATATCTGTAATTAGCTCAATCAGAGGTAGACTGAAACAAAGTTTTAACTTGTTCAAGTCCCACCTACCCTAACTAATAAAAGCTGATACATGTTGAAATTTTGGACTCAAAACCACAACAAAGGTCGGCCACCTGTTAATCTTTTATCCAGGATCCAATGATCCTTGAAGGTATCCACTTTGTCTCCATTACCAATTCTCCACCTAGAAATTGGCTTCAGGAATTCTGCACCGTGCAAAACAATCTTCCTAGTTGACGAAGTGCACCTTGTGTTAGCCTCACTCCAAAGGTCATTCCCATATTTTGATCTTAAGAATCTATTTAGAATAGATGTTGGATTAGCGAAAAAGTTAAGAGCAAATTTAACTCTTAAGGGACCCAATTTATCCTCCAGCAACTGCATTCCACATCCTCCATACTTCCGCGGTTTACATAAATTATCCCAAGCTACATAATGTAAACCAAAGCTCCCATCCTTCTTATTCCACTGGAAATTCCGGCACATTTTCTCCAGCATCTTCAAAATTCCTTTTGGAATCAAAGAAAGCATAGAAAGGAAAACTGGCATAGAGATAATAGATGCATTGATTAAAGTGATTCTTCCTGCCATAGAAATGAATTTAGAACCCCAAAGGTTCATTCTATCTGATGTTTTAGCAATTAGTTTACTAAAATCAGATTTCACCAATCTCCTCAAAGCAATCTTAACTCCCAAATAATCCATCTCCTTAACAAATTTCATTTTTAGAATTTTAGCCAAAGATCTAGCTGTCCTTCTTTTAATTGAGTTACCAAACATCATAGCCGACTTCAATATATTGATCTTTTGACCAGTCCAATTGCAATACCTCTTCAGGATCTTATCTACCTTCTTTACTTTCTTACAATTTGCTTCAGAGAAAATCATAATATCATCCGCATACATCATATGAGAAATCATAGGAGCTGAAGGAGCTATTTTTATTCCAACATCTTTGCCTCTACAAGCAAACTCTTCAGACAGTAACTGAGAGCACAAAATAAAGAGATAAGGAGAGAAAGGACATCCTTGTCTGAACCCACATTTAGGCTCAATCCACTTTGAATTAATCCCATTCACAATAATTGAAAATTTTGGGTTCAAAACACATTCCAAAATCAGATTTGCAAACCTTTTAGGGAAGCCAAACAAATCAAGCACCTGAGTCAAAGTAGACCAACTCATACTATCATAAGCTTGTTCCATATCTACTTTAATAGCCACCATACCCTTTTTAGCTTTGGAATATCTGAATTTGCTAAATATTTCTTGAGCCATCAAAACTTGGTCAGACATAGATCTCCCTTTTACAAAGGCAAACTGCACCTTAGAGATAATTTTTGGAAAAATAAAGCTCATCCTATTAAGAATCATCCTTGCAATTATTTTGTAAATTGCGTTACATAAACTAATAGGATGAAAATTAGATGGCACACGAGGATTGTTAATTTTCGGTATCAACACCACATTGGTATCTTTCCAAGCAGGACAAAGCGAACCGGTTATAAAAAAATCTCTAATAGCAGCCCACACCTCAACATGGATAATAGACCAATAAGTCTTGATAAAAGAATAAGTAATGCCATCTATACCTGGAGATTTAAAAGCTCCCAAATTATTAACCACCTCCTCCAAATCCTCTTTGACGAATTCTTTGCTCAGATATCTACAATCCTCACCGTCAATCACCTTGGACAGAGTAGGCGATCCATACAATCTGCATTTCCTAGAGCTCCATTTCTTAGAAAAGTATTCCATAAAAACCTCTTCAATCCCATGTTGATCTTCACGCATTCTGCCAGCACTGTCTTTAATGCTAGTAATCATGTTCCCATTTCTTCTTCTCGTTGCAAACATATGGTAGAATTTTGAATTTGAATCTCCTTTTTTAACCATTTCACTTTGGCCCTTTGCTTCCACCATAAGCTTAGACGGCCTAGAGTAGCATTGAGCTCCATCACTTTCGATCTTAAATAACAAATCTTAAGATCTGGAAGGCCACCCGATTCAACTTCCTCAATTTGCAAATCCAAAATTTCTCTTTTTAATTTTTCCTTGAGGTCCACAAGTGACTTGTGCTTAGCCTTACTCCAAAAGAATAAGGATCTTAAAGTTCTTCTGAACTTCAAATTCAAAATTTCAGCATTACTTCTTGTCACATGCTTTTTCCACACCGCATTAACAATGGAATGAGAAGCTGGGTACGATGACCAAACGTCTTCAAACATAAAATTCCATCTCCTCTTGGGTTTAGAAGAACCGATCTTAAGTAAGATTGGACAATGGTCTGAGGCCACTCTAGCCAAGTGCTTAACAGCCGCCTCCTGAAGCCGTTCCAAAGCTACACAATTTAGAAGACACCGATCTAGCCTTTCTAAAATATGACCTCCTCCTGTTTTGTTATTACACCAAGTGTACTTAGGCCCTACAATCCCAATTTCATGAAAATCACATTCCCTCATAAAGGAAAGCATGTCAAGGGAGCCTTGGTTGACAGTGAATTTCTTCCCCCCTCTTTTCTCATTTTGAGATATAATAACATTGAAGTCTCCCCCAATAACCAAAGGAAGCTTCTCTTCTGAAAACCCATTTAACTTGCTCCATAAATTCTTCATGTCACTAGAATTTCTGCTCCCATACACCGTTGCAATCAACCAACTATTAGAATTATTGATTTTCAACTCCCCCAACACCAATTGCTCTTCAGCTACATTAACCTCAAAGGAAGCTAGACCAACCTTCCAACAAACTATAATACCTCCCAAGAAGCCAACTGTAGGATACATAAAAAAATCCCACTCTTCACCAATCAAATTTTTACAATCCACTTTATCAAAAGTTGAAATCTTAGTTTCAACTAGGCCCACAAAAAGAGCATCATTATCCTTCACTATCTCTTGTAGATACCTGGAGGCTTCAACCTTCTTAGCCCCCCTAAAATTCCAAAATATTAGAGAACTAATTTTTTCTTTGAAGTGGGATTAGACCCACCACAAAAATCTTTACTCAACTCACCCTTCCTGGTTTTCCCTTTTAACATCACATTCCCCAACGAACGTAGTTCTTTTCTCAACTTTAGTCTGTTCCCTACCAAATTCTTTCCATACGACAACTCCTGCTGATTATCTAGCTCCGTCACGCTAGACTCAAGCTCCTCCACCTTCTCAGCCTCACATTGATTGTCTTCCATGACCTTGTTAGGATCTACACCATCTTCAGATAGAAGAACTTTAAACTTATTATTTACAAAAGCACAATTAGATATCTTATCTTGAATTATTTCTCCATCTTCTAATCCAATTGCCTTCTGCGTAAAAAGATCCATATCAGCGGAATCTGCCTTATTACCTCCATCTCGATTATAAGTTCCAACAAAGTCTTCTAGTTCTTTGCCTGGATAAGTAACCCCTTCCATTCTTCCATGATCAAATTTGGTGTCATCCTTCAACACTTTACCTTTAACCACATTTTCATCCATAGAATTCCTCTTCCCTACTTCCCCAGGAGAAGTAACTTGCTCATAGCCAATCTTTCTTCCATCTCATTTCCTTTACCATCTCATACTGTAGACTTCACCAATTTCCTATAATTTGAAGAAATTGGCTGAAAACTCCCTATGCCCATCTCTTGATTTGCCTTTTGAAATTTCGAGAACCTATTCCTCCTGAAATTAACATGCATCCAAGGCCCATATTCAACTTCTGAACTAGCATCTACTTTCACATTTACTGAATTACCTTCAGAAACCCGAACCTCTTCCTTAGCAGAAGGATCAATCTTTGTTAAAGGACATTTATTCTCTAAATGTCCAATCTTACCACAACTAAAACACAAGTTTGGGAGTTTTTCATAAATAATTTTTTGGAAGAATTTACCTCCACACTCATCCACCCAAACACCCATAGGAAGCTCATTATCTAAGTCAATCCACACACAAATTCTTGCAAACTCCCTTCTACTCCACTAATACATGTTCCCATCTATCATGAAAGGTTTTCCAACCTTAGAAGCAATCCTGCAAATATTGATGTTATCCCAACATTGTAGAGGTAAATTTGGCATTCGATCCAGACAGGAGCTGAAAGACCCTTCAAAGATGAGGGTGAGAAAGCAGGTGACCACTTGTGCATCCCTATTGTATTTCCTTTTACATACCAAGGCCCATTAGCATAAACCGAATCAATTGATTCCTGATCATTAAATGCACAAAGAACCCATCCAGAGCCTAGCATTGTTAAGTGAAATTTTCCAAAAGCAGCCCATTGCCTCCTAAGTTCCATACTAATCACTTGGAATGAAGTACTTTCACCAAAAACTTTAATAACCAGAGCTTTACTCAGTAAATTAGCATTTTCCAACTCCATTCCCTGATGAAGCTTGACTACTTCATCTTCACCAACAAAATCTTTTCCAAAATCCAGATTGGCAACATTAATATTAGATTTTCTCTTCCATACATTCCCATCACCATTGTAAGTAATCTTATCAGGAGGGAACATTTTACAACCTTCATTACTTTCTCCAGCCAAATTACCTTCATCTACCAAACGAAAATTAGTTAAATCTGCTACAGAACCTTTCCCCTTAGCATGAGAAATACCCTGAACAACTACCTCTTTAAAACTAGGCTCCGAAGAATTAACAACACCATCAAATAACTTTCCCTTAGCTAAATCCTCAAACAAGATAGGCTCACCGAACTTGGCAGCACGTCTTTCAATGTCAGAATCCGAAAACTTAACAGTATGAAGAAGATTATTAATAGGTGATACAGAATTTGCATTTATCTTACTGTCAAGGACAGGGATTGCATTTGAATTCACATACTTGTTAACAAAAATTTTCATACCAGACGAAGAAGCACCGGGATCAAAAGACTTGCCAGGAGAAAATCCTTTCTGCCTATCCAATCGAGGGGTCTTGTAATCTTGGAAAATTGAAACATCTTTACCTTTACCTGCGACCGAAGCCAATCTCTTGATAGAACCACCGTCATTCTCTGATATGATAAGCTGACCTTTCTGCCTCCTTCTACGAACTTCTTCTTCTTTTTGATCAACATTTCCCTCTTCACCGCTATCACCCAACCCTGGATTACCATCATCCGAAGAAGAACTTCTCCTTTCCAAGGGCAGAGATGGCCGGAGAACATTCGCCGCCATCTACCTCCGCCTCCAGAAGAGTAGGCTGAAAAACCGGGAAAACTGAAATTTGAAAAAAATGAGCTTCTCTCTCTAAAAACCGGGACCTTCTCTCTCTTAAAATCGGGAGCTTCTCTCTCTAAAATCTTAATGACAAAAATTATCCAAATATCACCCAATTTTGATTCAGAAGTACATGCATATTACAAGTTTAACTATATTATTAAAATAAATGCATATTTAGACCTACTCATATCTTGTATTTTTATTTTATTTGATAAAAATTAAAAAAAAAAGAAAGCATTTTGTTGATTATTCAACTTATGCTTTTATTTTAGTTGTTTCATCATTATTGTATGCTTTATTGAAGGAGCCCTTATTTTTTGGCCCAAAAATTGAAAGGACCCTTATAAAAATTCAAAAAATTAAAAGGACCCTGGGGATGTTTGACCTAATATAAGATCAGGATCATTATAGACCTCTTAGGGAGTATGTTAACCCTATAGTAGAAGGATCCCATTAAAGTATTAATGGACCTACTATTAAGGCTAATAACTTTGAATTAAAACCTACCATAATTCAAAGGGTTCAAAATTCTTAGTTTGGGGGAACTCCTATAGAAGATCCTAACTTATACTTAGCTAGTTTCTTAAAAATTATGTGATATTTAAGTATAATAATATTAGTGATGATGTTATTGGTGTTAAATTACTCCCATTTTATCTAAGTGATAAGGCTAAGAGATGGTTAAACTATTTACTCCCAAGATTTATAGCTACTTGGAATTAGTTGGCTCGTATAATTCAAGCTAAGAATTCCCTTTCTTCAAAGGCTACCAAACTTAGAAATGATATTACATATTTTGCTTAGTTTAAAAGATAATTAATTTATAAAAGTTGGAGAGATTTAAGAAAATGATTAGGAAATGACCTCACCATGCCCTTCCTGATTGATTGGTTATTCAGACATTTTATAATAGATAAGTAGGATCCATTAGATCAATCACGATAGTGTAGGTAGAGGATCTTTAATATTTAAGCTATTTGAGGAAGCATATGAACTAATAAAGAAAATGTCTATAAATAATATTCAGTGGCTTGTTGATAGGGTGAATCCTAAGAAAGTAGCTAGAGTTAATTAATTAGATACTTTGTTAACTCTTACAACACAAGTTAATATAATTTAAAAAAAAATTATACTATTGGAGTTAACTCAAGATCTAGATCTTCTATACAATTAAAAGAGCCTAATTTGAATTTTGTTGATGACATTAGTGATATAGGGATTGAAAATATGAATTTGATTAGAAGATAACATAATCCCTATTCAAATACATTCAATCTAGTTAGAGGAAACTTCCAAATTTTAGTTATTCAAATAACATTAGTGGTAATAATCCATGGAATACATGCCAATCTAATCAAGGAGGAAATTGGAATAATCCTCAACAACATATTATGAATCAAAGATCTTTTATCCTTTAGGATTTAATCAAAATAATTAGTTTGGGAATAGAAGACACCTTTAGAAGTGATAGTGGTTAAATTGGGAACTCAATTATGAAATCATGCTGTTAAATGAAAATTTTAAAAGCTGAATTTGGACAGCTTGTAATCTCTTTTAGAAGTAGACCTTTTTATTTATTACCTAGTATTACTGAAGTTAACCATAAAGAGAACGAGAATGATCATAGTGAAAAACACTTAAGTAGTGGTTGTGATGTACCCCATCCAAAATAGAATATTCAGGTAAGTCTGGTTGAGGACTATAAACTTGGTGTTGTATTGGGGCGAAACCAAATTGTATTTGATGATTTAATTATTTTTTAGTTTTGTTAGATTTTGTGATCAATACTTTCTTTTTATGTGAATTTAACACATTATATATAAAACTTATTAACCTGTGATTTTTCATAAGATATGATTAATTTCCTAAGAAAATTTATTGTGTTAAAAATTGAACTAACATCGTAGCACAAGGATTATAAGCACTGTAGTGTTAGTCTATTGGGAACTATGGCATTCAAAACTAGCATCGTAGTACTGATCTTTCAAGAAAATCAGATGATTGAATTATCATAGCATTGTGTGCTTTAACACAACAACGCATGGATACCATCTTGAGCACCTCAATGCTAAATCTTCAAGCGCCATAGCATTAGTTTTTGTTGTCTTTTTAGTTATTATGGAATTTAGTCAATGAGACCATACATATCATAACCTTTTCATTGTTAAGCACTAGTGATCACTACATCACTATTGTCAGTGCCACGGTGTTAGGTTAAAATCATTATGAATTCAGTTATAGCATCACGATGGTGGTCCTTATTAATGCCTCAACGCTCATACATGTCAAACTCCATAGGAGGTGCCCGGTCAAAGAGTGATGCTTTGATTTCCAAAACAAAGCATCGTAGTCTCATGTGTCTAGCATTGCCTCAATATTTATCAATATGTATGTCATTGTTTATTGTTTGTAAACACCACTGCGTTTAATTCTTCAATGTCATCGCGCTCTTAATGTTTATAAATTGGAATCCATTTATTCCATTGCTCCACTACATTTTTTTTCTCCTGTTACACTTAATCTCTGTACTTTCCCTTACTTTTATATAATAGCCTAATAACTTGCCTTACTCATTCTTCTTTTGATAAGAATAAGTTCATTTCTGCCAAGGAAGAGCAATGGATTCTTAAGGTGTTGGGAACATTTTTGTGAGGATCCCTATGCATCCATTATTAATGTAGTTAGAGAGTTTTTTGCTAATGAGAAAGAGGCTCAAGAAAACAAATATTATGTGAGTGATAAGTTGGTACTTTTCAATTTTGTTGCTATAAACCACCTCTATAAACTTTAAAATTTTGAATTTGATGAGTACACTATTTTTATGGGACACCCATAGATCCTAAGGACATTTTGAGAGTATTGTGTAGACCCAATAGTGGAGTAACCTGGAAAAAAAGAGAGAATAAACTTATCAATTTTTTTTTCCATCCTATCTTACTCAAACCTCTAAAGATTAGTATTATTTCATTTCAGTCCACTTTTCTCCTAGTAGGAATATTAATAAAGTAGTTCAAGATTGAGCCATATTTAATTGTGCAATTGAAATGGGTTACTCTATAGATGTAGGACAGCTTATTTTCTCTTCTTTGATTTATATCATTAAGGGTACCTCCTCAGCAAGATTATATTGAGGCACCCTTCTCTTAGTAGAATGTATTACATGCCTTGAGCTTTCTATCATTTATTAAAAATCAAGTTATATCACATATCAACTTCTATTTACGTTAGTTTGTAACATATTAAGTTATTTATAATTCATAAACTTTCTTATACATAAATTGTTTTACACAGTCCTTTACAAATACTTGTACTTTCATTATTTACTTAACCAAAATAAAAATAATATTTAAAAATTATGTAATATTAAGAAAATAATAAAATCCTAGATGGTAGTTTGAATAAACACTTCATAATAATTCAAAATTTGTAAGTTTAGCAATTAGTTAACCAAGATTACTTAATTAATTGACTTATTTTTAAATTTACAAATATTAGATTAACTCATTGTCTACTGTATTAAAAAATGAATAATTAAGTTTAATAAATTCACATAAGTATCTTAAATTTGGGAAAAAAAAATTTATTTTATTTTTAATATTTTTTAAATTTCAAAAATTCATAGTAAACTAAAAAATGGAAATAGTGATTTTATTGAATTTTCATATTAACTCAATTAGGCTTGTAAGAAGGTGAAAGAAAAATTGATATTTAAAATAATTAAATATGTACTCCACAAGTATTAAAGGAAAGAAAATTTTGAACAACCCAAAATAAAATATTTCAAAAAAAAAGATAAGTACATTCAAAAATTGGTATCAGTTGAAGTTTAAATTCAATTGGATCCTAATACTTAAATAAAAAAGGATAAAGTAAGTGAACTAGTACATGTGGTGGTGCACTAACAAAATTTCTTTTTACTATGAGCACAACTAATCCCTATGTTATATTATTCATTTATACATTTAAAAGCCATTCTTTTAATAACATAGTGGATAGATTCAATATGAGCAATTACAAGGTTTACTGATCAAGAAAAACGTTATGACTTTCCAATTTGAATTATAATCTTGTATCTTCTAAATTACTTCTATAATATGATGTATTATCCTATATTTTAGTAATATTAAATTATCAATTTTTATTTTGGTTTTTAAGTAATCAATGGGTGAAATTTATCATTTCTTGAGGACAAACAAGAATTTAAGTTGGGGCGAATTTGTTTAGTATAAATTGTGTACTACTTATTATCTTTAAATTCAATTAAATGGTGTTATTCTAGTTATATTTATACAGGAAATGTTTAGAAAATGACAAAAATTATAAGTGTTAATCAATGCCATTGCGCTAACTTATATCATAATACAACACCAATCTCATCCACGCCAAGGTGCAATTTTTAACATTGCAGTGCTAACTGTCTCTTTCGTTAAGCACTTTGGGGGTTCAAATTTTGACACCAAAACATATTACAAGCACTTTTGTACCTTAAATTCAACACCACAACATTATAGTCTTTGGAAAATTCATGTTGAAGTGTCACGCCTTTCAATGCCTTACCACAAGAATTCCAATTCAAGAACTATAATGATCAAATATTGGAGCACCACGGTGAAGCAATTACCAATGTGAGGAGCCATGCTAAATTAGTGAAAAATATATGTTGTTTCAATTAATAACAATTACATGTGAGCCTTATCCATAGTGGAGCCAATATATGTTGTTTCAATTAATAACAATGCAGGAATCTATTCCTACACATCATATAAATAGTTTTTTAGTTCTATTATTTAGTGTGTTCTGTCAATTGAGTGGAAACTTGTACTTTTAAGTGTGTTTTGTCCCCTTAGAATAAAGTCTAATGGAGGCTAGAGAGGTGCGAGATACTTTTTCTTGTGGAGATGTGAACCTATTTGTTTAAGCAACTCTTTAAGTGGTGGAAGAAGAAGTGTGGAGAAGATCATTTGATCCTTCCTCATGACAATTTTCTTACTACTTCTCTTGTGTCTTTTCTTCCAACGAATGAAATAAAGATGAGTTTACTTGTTATTTCTTCCATGTCTGACTAATTCTATAATTTTGGATTAATAGTTTAGAAAGCATAGCATATACTAATGTAGACAAACTCTAACAAATGTATTAATATTTTAAATATCTCCCATTCTTAATTTAATGCATATAATAGACATATGTGTAGTTAAGATCTACTATGATATACAGGAATAGTAAAATAATTAAAATTATTGAAATAGAATGTTGGCATATCTAGACATAGGATGTTTGAATTTTTTGATTTTATGGATATAGTAAAATTGTAGGAATCATAAACATTTCTTTTCACCCCTACAAGCTCGAAGATCTAGGGATGCATATGCTCTTATTCACATTTATAATTAAAAGTCTCATTAAAAAAAACTATGTTATTTACACTCATTTGTCCAAAACATTTTATTTTCATAAGTATCAAAAGCTTCTTGAAAGTTTTATTTTTATTTAGTGACTAAAACTCCAAAATATCATTTTTATTTTTAGTAAGATAAGTGGTGTATTTGATATGCAGTAGTAATTAAATTGCAATTAAATAGAACACTTCCTCGTGGGTTTGACACTCTACTCTTTTACTTTATTACTTGATTCAGCATGTATACTTGCATATTCTAGTGGGCTTTTACAATTTTCATATAAAAAAACCTAAGCATAATTCAAACTCAACAAGTCACATATTAGTTCACCATAAGTTCCCGTGAATATATATTGAAGTGTATGACATATTATGACTATTCAAAAAATTTTAAAAAAATCAAGTGATATTGAAAAACATGAAGTTAAAATTAGAATTTGAACTAGCCTAATATAATCATATTATATGAATAATATCAAACAGCCAATCAAATAAAGAGCAAATTAGGGTTTCAACAAAAATTATACTAATCATACTATATGATCTATTAATCATATAATACAATCAACCCACCAAAATTAATAAACAATCAATTTTAGGGTTTCTTTAGGAGTATAGAAACTCTAAAGAGTTTTTTTTTGTTCCTATTGAGTGTCTTAGAGAGATTTTGAGACCTTAATTTTGCGAGAGAGATTGGAGAGACTTGTGTGTTCTTTTAGGAGGGACAAAAAGGTGAGGGATTCAATGATTATCTAGTTCAATTCTAATTTTCAAATCCTATGGTTTTGGTTGTGAAACTCTAGGAGAAGGACTCAAAGAAGTCTAGATGTTCAAACTTAGACTGAGATTCATGTATCTAGCGGGAGGCCAAAAAGAAGCGACTTCTTAAGGAGAGAACATGTTTGAATTTCATTGTTACCTATGAAGGAGAGAAGTGGTTGTAGGGTTTCCTCCATACCTATTAAGGAGAGTGTCTTCTCCACCTTGTTATGAGTAAAATAAGTGTGGTAGTGAAATTCCCAGGTAATGGCTTGAGGAGTGGACATAGGTCATGAAAACAAATCATTATAAATCTGGTTTGCATTTTTTTTTTTACTTTAGTTTTATCTTCTTGTAACTTATTTCATACAATCTATTTGGTTATATGCACTTCTATGAAAAATTGTTGGTGACCTAGTTAGAAATCAAAAAACATATTTCTATAATAATCACATTTTATTTTTAAATATTTTGATAAATAAAAGAAAAACATTTATTCCTACTTTGTTGGTTTGATCCTAAAAAATATATTTTTATTAGTATTCAAACTTTAGTTTGTTTACAAAATATATAAAAAGAAATAAATAATATTAGTGTTGTTCTAAATGCTTCCCTACAAGTTTAAAATTTTAAATATACACCAATTCACCCCGCCTCCCTCTCGAGTAGGTCATATGGTTTTGATTTGCATCAAACAACTTTTATGGAGGTGGTGAAAAGAGTTATGAGTACAATATTGAGTTGAAGACTTTATTCATGAATGTATATGTTATTATAAAATAACATTCTATTCATTTATATCTTTATTTTCCTTTACTTTATTGCACCACTATTTTTATTCTCTTTACTTGTACTTATTTTCTTCATTTGGTATGATGGAACTTCACACTACACTCATCTCTTATTTGAAAAATTACTTGAAATGAAAGCATTACTTTACTTTTAATCTTATAATCTTATTATGTAAGGAATTAGTTATCGAGCTAGTGTTAGGTCTAATCAATTATTATTTCATCCAATAACATAGAAATATTTTATCATATTGGAACCTTATATATATATATATAGTGGAACTTTAATTTTATTAAATAAAAAGTATTTTTAAAATTCATTAACATAATTATAAAATTACACACCATTTCACCCTCCCCCCTCTTTGGTGTGCCATACATTTAACTGAATTCCCAAAATGATATCTAGATCTACTCTCTATACATTTTTCTAACACATCTAATCCATTTTAGCCCATACATCATTAGGACATTTCCTTAATTAATTTTTTTAAGATTAGTTAAGCTTTGCATAATCTAAGCACTTTAATTTGGTCTTGATTTAGCTTCCATTACATATTCATAAATTATTTGAGATTTTAGTACAAAAAATATATAAAAAAATATCCTAACACTCCTTTAACAACTCTAAGTGGATCCATTTCCTAAATCCTCCTCCTTACCACAACCTTAATGTGTCGCATAAATGGCTAGCTTTAGGGATTAACAAACCACCAAAGCTTATGTATCCTCTTCTTTGGCTTTCCACATCAAGTAAGCTTCTCCAAATACCTTACATGTCATTCCTATGTTATGGACACTCTCCAATAATAAGTGTAAGCCTTTGGTAAAGCATTTCGTAACTATGTTAAACATGAGACCTGGTTAATAACAAAATTAACTTAAATTCTCCATAGAAGAGATCTTCTAGGCTTATTGGAGATGATACATGATAAACAATAATAGATATCACCAAATCCATGTTAAAACAAGCATGATAATTAGTATTTTATTAATTTACTTTATTGTAATCCAGGATCGTAAGCTTATGATTTTAATGATAATAAATATTATTGGATTTCAACTTTGTTTCCCCTAATATTATTACTAGATATTTGTTTTATGCACACTAACATTTCAATTATGTCAAAACTGTGAAAAAGGATCAACTCAAGACTGGATAGAATAGGTTTAATATTTTACAAAAGTTTGTATTTTTTTTCAATTTCTTGAGTCAAAAGTCTTATAAAAGGTGTATGCCAGCTTGGCGATCATGTACACACACATGGGGGTGAGAACATGAATTTCAAATTTTCTTAAGTTCATATTATATGATCTAGATTACAGTATAAGATCAACTATTCAAAAATTCATTTAAAATGGTTGATTAAGTAATTCATATTTTTAAACTAATCATACTGTATGAACTAGACCATATAATATGATCAGTGGAAATTAAAAATTTTTGTGCCATTTACAAATTAGGTAATATTTTTAAATTCAAAAATAGAGCTAATCGTACTATATGATTCCTATCATATTATATGATGTCAATAAACCTTACCTAATCTAATCCCATAAATAAGCAATCAAACTAGGATTAATTGGTACTTTAGATTGTATTATATGAGAAGGAGAAGAAGTTGTGTGTAAGCGAGAAGTAGTGTGAGGGGATTTCACGAGCTTCTTCCTTAATTCCTCCATGTATCTTCATTGAACTTTCGGGTTGCTTCGAGAAAAAAGTCTTCAAGGCTAAAAATTGTCAAAGTCTCTACCTAATAAGCAGGATAAAAAAGATTTTAGGTTCTCTACCTTATAGGAGGTTGAAAAAGATTTTGGAACTCTATCGCACAAAGTTGGTGGAAGAGATTTTGTAAGTGTTTCTCCGCCTTGCTGTCAGGCCTAAAGGAGAGTCACTAAAAGGTTTAGTACAATACCCAGAGAATAGGACTCTGGGGAGTAAACATTGGTCATATTTTGATCAAGCTACTATAAATCCTGTGTGCTCGTTCTTTGCTTTTTCTTTTGACATTTTAATTTCTTGTAAATGTACTTTCCTGCAAATCCAATTTTAGAATATATATATATATATATATATGAGTTTTCTACAAAATCAAAATGAAAGAAAATAGTAATTAATATTTCATTTTATTAGCTTATGCATTGCAAGATCTCAATCATAATACATGTTTTTGAATTTGGTATGAAGTTTTTCAAAAAGGTTTTGAAAAAGAATTTTTTATTAAAACATACATTCATCGCCCCCCACCCCCGCTCTTGGTTTGCCTTGGGCTGTTCAAGTAGTTTACAACCCATCTTTGAACTTTCAATTGGTATTAGAGGAGGTTCTCATGAATTATTGGTTTAAAAATCTTGAGTAGATGCAAAGAAAATAAAAATGGTAATCTTAATACAACTGAACGATTTTCATTTGCACGTCCATCTATGTTTGATGATATTTCTTATGATTTTTGGAAAGTTCACATGTCTACTTTTATACAATATAATAATTATCGCATGTGGCAAATGATTGAAGAAGGATATAGACCTCCATATTGTCATGTTAATGGTATCAAGGAAGAAATTTCTTTTAATAAAGGGAGTTTTTGAAAACTCAATGCAAAATATTTAAATTATTTTTAATGTGCTTTATAATCTGAGGACTATATGCATGTTTCTTCATGCATATATGGGTAAGAATTTTGGGATAGGTGATAAGATTAAATTATTTACTATTTTATGTGTTGTATTTTTAGTTAAAATTTGCTATTTTAGTTATTTTTTGCATGAAAAACTAAAAAAGGGAAAAAATTCCTCTAGGTACACAACACCGTGGCGTCAGATGAAATAACACTACAACGCCATCTTCAACACTGCTAGGGCGCCATCATATGGACATGGTAGCACCTAATTTTTTGTTTAACAATGTTGTGATTGTAAGAAAGTTAGTGTCATAGCATTATCAGCATCGCAGCATCAAAAAGACATCTTGGTAGCACCAGATTCTCTATTTTTCAAAACCACGGTGCCATAATTTCCAATGCCTTGGTGTTATTTTATGCCATTCAAGTGCCACAATGCTCAAATATTATCAGTGTTATAGCATTACAGATGTAACTTCCAAGGGACACATTCTTCTACTGAAGCGACATAATTGTTCGTTAGATAACCATTCCACATTAGTAAGCCCCACAATGGAGCAAAATCTTTAAAACTGAGGTGTTAGTACATTTTTATTTGATTAAAAAGTTATTATTTTTGACAAAGGTTAATTATCTTTAGGCGATTTAATTTCTTGAATTTTAATTTTGAAATTGAATGCATCATTATGAATAGTATATCATTACAGGAGATGAGCATACCATTCCCTAATGGGTTCAATTTACAGAATTAAAATTTCATCATGATTATCACAGTCAAATTCTAGCAACAACTACATATGACCCCGAAGGGTCAAACAGATTGTTCACTCATGTATTTAACTATGATAATTTGGATAAACTATCATTACTTTCATAATCCAAGTTACAACAATAATTGTTATATCTTCCTGAGGGAAGAAGATATCAGTCATTATTGATTGTTTGAAAATGAAAATAATGATCATTGATTTTGACTTAAATTTTCCTAAAGATAATTAATTAAGATTTTAAAAAGCTTATTTTAAAAATTTGATCTGGGTTTCTAAATCTCCTACGAGCCCAAGCCCTCATAGTTAATTATAACATAGGGAAACTAGAGTTTCCTATGAATACTCTCGATTAAAATAGTGGTAGAAATTTTATTTAAAATTTAAAGTTTGATATCAAAGAATGTAAGGATTGAAATTTTCAAATGAGAGTGGTTCAAGGTTGAACACTTATTTCTGAAGTCAAAGGAGGAAAGGTAGGAGGCACTTGGGATTTTGAAATAATTCAGAAGTGCCTCAATCTATCCTAAATATTGGGCTTGAATTTGATTGAAAGAGATTTAAGTTTGAATGGTTAATTTTATTAGAAAATTAGGATTTAATTCCCAGAAGGTTGAGGTTTTATATTCTGAACTTGACTCAGAACCTAGATCTAAATTGAGTATTGAAAATCAGTAACCCGAACCTAACTAATACAATACAGGATCTGGACTTACCTCGGCTTGGATTAGGGAGCTAGCTAAACCACCTAAGCACTTCAAAACCATGTGTTGGGCCATTTAATGTAGTGTGATGGGGATGTTACTTAAGATATGTTTTTGAGAATAGGGCCAACATCTAGAGCAGTCCTTAATTAGCCCTTTGACTCATGTTGGGTAGTATAAAGTTTAAAGTAAATATAATTAAAATTTTTACTCATTTTAATTTATTTCTAATGCAGTGCATGCTAGTGGACTCAATAAATGCTTGAATCAAATTTAAAGTAATTTTAAATAAGGCTTAAAAGTAGGTTTTTTCTTAGAGATTGCATAGATTCCTCTTGACAGATCTACACCCTCATAGGCAAGGTGGTCTGCTAGGACCCGTAGGCAGGGAGGAGCCTAACAAAAGGAAAGAATAATGCAGCAAATATGTTATGAGAACTCCCAACGATCCCGAGTTTATTCCTTAAAATGTTAGAATTTCTATGTTATCTTAAAATTTTTAATTTAATTAAAGTAAACACCAACCTGGCCTAGATCTAGAAGTGGTGCCCCAGTAAATCATCTAAGTATGTGTAGTAAGCTATGTGGTTCAGATATTTCTTATATTGGGTAATTAGTTTAAGTTGTCTAAGGTTTATATTTGTTGAAGTTTGGAGAAAAAATTTGAATAGAATTCAAATATTAATATGTTAAGATTTATTTTAAAATATATTTTTATTGTTGATTAATTAAATGAATTTAAGTAGTTAGAAATTAAAAGACCAACATATTTTTATAATTATATTAGTTGATGATTTTAAAAATTTAAATTAATTTAAGTTTACTATCAACCAATTCATGACATTGTGCCACCAGGCCCGAGAAATAAAGCCTCCTTAGGATACGTAGCCCCACAGCCCGGAGTAATCCATCCTAAAAAATTGGTTGATATAATTAGATTAATAATTTTAATTTTGATTAGATGATTAATAATTAATTAATTTTAAGTTTTAATACTCCATTGAATCCATTCATGGTATTGTGCCACCGGACTCGAGGAACAAAGCATCCTTAGGACACGTAGCCTCACAACCCAGAGTAGTCCATCCTAAAAACTTCATCTTTAGAGTGGTTGTTCTGTATTAAGGGATTTGTTGAGTGATTATAACATTGTATTAACATTTTTTGGAATTTAAAATTTATTATAAAATTTTTGAATTTTTGGACTATTTTAATGTATTAATTAAGTGGTCAAAAATTGACTTTGATATTCAAAGAGATTTCTAGAGTTTTGATATTTTTGTTAAATATTACACCTTTCAATGAGTAATTATACTTTGAGTTTGCTGGATTTTGAGTTTTCAATCAAAAGTTATGAATTTTTGAAGTTTTATTTAAAATTTGAATTGAAGTTGATCAAAAAGTTAACTTTTTGATTTTAAGTAATTTTTGATGATTTGATATTTTTAATAAATATTAGACCTTTCATGGAGTATTATTCCTTTAAGTTTGCTCAATTTGGAGTTTTTTATAATTAGTTATAATTTTTAAAAGTTTTTGTATTTATTTGAATTATTTAATTTATTTAATTAAGGGTCATTTAATGATTTTTCTCCAAATGAACTCCCAACTTCTTGAAATCAGCTCTAAAGATCAGCAATGTCCTAAGGAAAGATTTCCAAGTGTTTGGAAATTTTATGAAATTTTTAATTAATTAAATTAATTAAAAATTAATTTTTAACTTAAAATTAAGTTATCCTCAAAATTGAAGTCAAATTAAAGTGATATTAATTTTTTTTATTAAGGATTGAATTCTGGTTAATTTGATATTTTTGGATTTAATTTTAATTAATTATGATTTTTTAAAAGTTTGGTTAATTAATGAATTTTTTAAATTACTTAATTATGAAGGTTTTGATTATTTTAATCCAAACTTATTCTAAACTGCATGGAATCACTCCTAAAGGTTAGGGAAGACCCATGGGAGTGTTTTTAAGTGATTAGAATTTATTTGGCATTTTTAATATGTTTAATTATTTTATATAATTAATTATTAATTTTTACTAAAACTTAAATTAAAGTTAAATTACAAGTCCACTGATGGGCTTTTATTTTTCCTAAATAGAGGGTCAAGTTCTTGTCAGTTTGGTATATTATTTGTAATTTTTGAATTTAATTTTAATTTATTACATTTTTTTTAAAATTTTTGGGTCCTAAAAAGGGTTGAATTTTGATTAGTTTAATTTTTTGAACTAATAACCTTCAAATCATGTGAAATTTGGACCTAAGGTGTAAAATGCCACTAAGTTTAATGTTCTGAAGTTTCACCCATATTGGGTATGTGTATAATTTCCTAGAATTTTTCTAAGTCAACTAGACATTGTCCTTAATTATTTTTCCTAGGTGTCACTCGTGTTCAATTGGGTTTGAAACTTTGTTCAGCTAATCTTGATACAAGCATACCCAAAAAAGTTTAAATCCTATTTCTATGTTTTTTGAAAAAAATAAATTTTTAAAGTTTTAGGTCAAAATCTAACATAGAATATTAGAAATTTTATTTTGCTAAATAAAGTCATTATTAAGGGATAAGAAAATTGAGGGATGTCAGGAACATCCTCAAGTATGCCCTGACCAAATTTGAGTTCAATTGGATCACTAGATTATGAGTTATCAAAAAAATTCAATTTTTAATAAGTAAATAATATCTTATCATCAAGTGGCTCAAATTTAAAGAAATTAATTTTAAAATAAAGTTAGGCTCAAGATGGTTCCAATGAGCCTAAGAACATCAAATTTTGATAAGAAATGATTTTTTTGGCAATTTTCTAAAATTTTAGCCTTTTTTTTTAATTAAGGATCTTACTATACAATATCAGATCATCCTAGACAAACCAATATCATACAGTATGATCCAAAATTATACAATACAATATTTTACATGTGTTTTGATTGAGAATCATGCAACTGATCGTACTGTACGATTCTCCGTAATCTAGAGCAAAATTACAAACGTTTGATCAAAATAAAAGAAACAGACGGCTGTGATTACATCTTCTACCCATCAATGGTTGAAAACTTAGACTAAAGGAGCTTTCTAAGCATTAATTAGGGTAGAATAAATGGCATAAAACTTTAGAAAATTTTAAAATGTGATGAAAGAAGAGAAAGAGTATTCATTTTATGTTTAAAAATGCATAACATGTAAAGCACATTAAATCCTAGATCTATGAGCTTGGGTTTAGGATTTATCATGATTGGATGGATGGTCTTTGATGTTCAATATCTTGTTAGAAAGGTAATTGTTAAGGTGGTCCCAAGGTCTAGGAAGGTCATTTGGGTCAAAATGACCTTGTTGACCCTTAAAGGGCATTTGGGTTAACTCTAGTTGACTTGGTCAACCAAGTTAACCCAGGGACTGGGATTGGTTTCAACAAGTTTGTTTTAACATTTGGAGTGGAATGGAAGTGGTTCCATCCAAAGATAATGTTATTTGATTTAAAATGAATATTTATACCCCTAAGGGGTATTTTGGTCATTTGAGTTGCCTTGGTCAACCAAGCTTGATGAAGATCTAGGTTTGAGTCTTATGTCTTCTTGATGATGAGTAGGATGTATTAAAAGAGTTTTTGGGATTTAAATTTAAAAGCCTATATTGAAGTTTTAAAGGAAACTCCAAAATAGCTTTTAAGGGGCATTTTGGTCATTTTGACCCCTTATCAATTGGGGACCAAAAATGGATCTGCCAAAATGCAATTTAATGTTTAACAAGTCATAATCAAGGTTTTAGATATTATTAAAGGGTTTGGAGAGGGCACCAAGGTCAAAATCCACTGGGTAGCATGTCTAGTGGCATAGGCCATAAATATTTAAAGGTTTTATAACCTTTGGATTTCAATCCAATTTTTGGGGTTAGAGATCTTAGATTGAGCTCAAATTTAGAGGGTAGATCCTAAAGACATGTTTAATCAATAATTAATAGTTCATGAATTAGGGGTCATTTGACTGGAGTTTCAAGTATTTGAAAAATCACTGGAAAAGGCTTTCAGGACAGGGCTTTTGAACCTCCTATTTTAGTTTGAATTTCTAGATTTAGACTAGATTGATCCTAGGGCCTGAGTTGATCTAGGATCTGGATTGCTCCTAGTGACCTCATAAAAAAATGAGGTCAAAAATTTCATGGGCGTTGTGGCACCATTCTTTTAAGTACTACAACATCAGTAATCTATTTTGTGTTTTTTATAAATTGTTGTGATGCTATGTTAGCAAGGGAGTTCAGTCACTTATTTAATTTCAATACTTTTTAAAATACTTTCCTACATTCCTCTTAGATTTAAATCTAAGGGAGGCTAGAGAAGTACTAGATACAATTATTAGAGAATTTCTCCTATATTTGTTAGAACAACTCTATAAGTTCAGAGAGAAAGAGTTTAGAGAAGATACATTGATCTTTTCTAATGATTTCACTCTCTTGTATTTTTGTTCTTCCATGATTTCATTGAAAATGAGTTTTCTTATCTTTTCTTTCATGTTTGGCTAATTCTCATATTTTAGACTGATGATGTAAAGATAATATTGAGTACTAATGAAAACTCTTACTTGGTGAATACTAAATGATATTTTTAATATTATCCCACTCTTTATTTAAAGCACATAGTGGCCATATGTATAGTTAAAATAGAGTGTAATGTATATCCTTGATGAAGGAATGGAAGAACAACCAGGAAGAATAAGGTAGTATATTTGCATGCCTAAATATAGGATGTTAATATGTTAGTTTCTTAAGGAGATAATATAATTATAGGAGGTCAGTAGATATCCTATTCACCCCTATAAGCTTGATAGAGATTTAGGGATATATATGCTCTTAATCACATCTATAATTAAGAGTTTTATTAGGAAAGATATACAATTTACATTCATCAATCCAAACCATTATCTTTATAATTTATATTCAACGATCAAATCTCTACAACAAATATTTTTATTTTAGTAGGATAATTACTGTAATAAGAGAAAAAAATAATAGTTGATTGAAAGAAAGCATACTTCCTTGTAGGTTTGACACTTCACTTTATAACATTATTACTTGATTCAATATGTATACTTGCATATATTAAGTGGGGTTTGTTATTTTTATGTTAAAAAGAATCTAAGCATTGTTTAGGAAATAGTAAAGCCCTAAAATTTTATATAATTTAAAAGTTCACTCCATGACCTCCATCAAGTATTTGGCACCATTATCGAGGAAGCATTTTGCTTTTTGTAATTTTAACAGTTTTATTGAATTAATTATATAGTTAGACCTACTTATATCTTTTTTTTTTTAAATCTACTAATTGCATATTTGTGATTGCATGCTTTATAAACATAGAAAAGAACCTAAATTGTTTGACTCTAAAATAGAAGGAACTCTTTTAAGGATTAGAAAACCAAAAAGATTAAGATAATTGATGAACCTACTTAAGATCAAGATCATTCTAAACCTCTTGGGGGTTATGCAAGTCCTTTAGTTAAAGGAATTCATGAGAGCATTAATAGACCTCCAATCAAAGAAAATAATTTTGAATTAAAATCAATCATAATTCAAATAGGTCAAAATTCTTAGTTTGGGGGAACTCCTGTTAAAGATCTAAGTTTATACTTAGCTAGTTTCTTGAAAATTTGTGTAATATTTAAGTATAATGGTGTTAGTGATGATGCCATTAGACTTAGATTTTTACCATTTTTTCTAAGAGATAAAGCTAAGATGTAGTTAAATTTTGCATCCCTAAGCTCCATAACCACTTGGAATGAGTTGACTCATAAATTTCTTGCTAAGTATTTCTCACTTTTAAAGACTATCAAACATAGAAATGATATAACTTATTTTACCTGGTTTGAAGGAGAATCCATTTATGAGAGTTGGGAGAGATCTAAGAAAATGCTTAGGAAATGCCCTCACCATGCTTTACCTGATTGGTTAGTTATTCAAATATTTTATATTGGATTGGTAGGATTACTGAGAGTAATCATTGATGATGTAGCTAGAGGATCATTAATGTCTAAGCTATTTGAGGAAGCATATGAATTGATAGAGGAAATGGCTATTAATAATTTCTAGTGGCCTGGTGATAGCATAAATCCAAACAGAGTTACTAGAATTTATGAATTTGATAATGTGTCTATTTTGACTGCATAAGTTATATCAATTTCTAAGAAATTAGATAATTTGAAAGTTAGAACCAGGATAGATGGGTAAAATAATTTCAATAGAGATCAAAGAAATTTTAGCACCGCAGTGTTATCTATCAAATTTTGAACAACTCTATCATGACACATATGAGAAGATACCTTTAAAAGATATTATTCTACAACTAGGAATCCAATTTCATATTCAATCTAATACTCTTAAAAAAATTGAGGATCAAATTGGGCAATTTATTAGGTTAATAATTATTGAAAGTTTGAAGAATAATGTTATAATATCCAACTTAGAAGTGGGAAGGACCTTAGAGACCCTTATAAAGATGGAGATCTACATCAAAAGAATAGTAGTGAAAATGAATAAATAGAAAATATATCTTAAACTAAATAACTTAAACCTAATAATAAAACCTAAAATTGTAATTAAGAAGTTCATAGAGTGGGTTGTCATTCCCTCTCTTCATTCACTTGTGTGCTTTGGCGACTTTGGTTTTCCTGGTAGCTGATCATGTTTTTTTCTATTGCTAGTGGGTTGATTTTTTTCCATCCTTTCATTTTGCATTTTGTTTGTTTGTTAGCTCAAGTTTTTCCTTCCCTAAGGCCTTTTATCCTTAGGATTTTATGTTTTTAGCTTTATGGCAGCTACTCTATCCTCCTCCTCTACAAATCCTTGAGGTATTCTGCCAGTGGGTGAGGTAGCTTCAAATAAAATTTTTGTCGGTATCAATGGTAGTGATAACTCTCCAAAAACTTATTCTTTTTGTGATGTTGTCATAGGTGCTTCTTCTTTGAAAGACCTTATTTTCCCTTTCTCTAAATCTTCATTCAAAGGGTTTACAAATATTTTGATGTCTGATGATGACATTGTTAAACATGCTAGCCCTTACCAATTTACTCTAGTTTGCTAATTTTTATTGATATACCTAATATAGACTCTATCTTTTTTTTTCAACAACTTGAAACGTTCAGGTATTTTTTTCATTGGGTTGTTGGATGCTAGAAATGTGGCAATCCAACTCTCGAATGACTTGGATTACAGCCGTATTTTTTTTTAGGAGAATATGTTATATCAATAATTATCAAATGAGATTGTAAAAATTGACTCCATATTTTGATATCAAGGAAAATCTTTGATTGTTCCAATATGGCTTTCTTTCTGAATTTAAGGTTACATTTCTTTAATCCACACATTTTACATGCACTAGGTTCAATTTTAGGTAGACCATTACAATCTGATCAAGCTACTGCTTCTTGATCGAGATCCCCTATAGCTCAGATTCTTATGGAAATGGATATTACCAAGAAATAACCTAAAGAGGTTTGGCTTGGTTTAGAAATCTCTTGATTTATAAAAAGTTTTGTTTGAAAATGAATCAAATTTATGTAATCATTGCAAAATTCTTGTTCATCCTGTAAATAACTACTTTATGGTCCATTCTCACCTCAAATAGGCCACTAAGGAATCAAAAAGTATGGTTCAATCTAATAATGGGGAATTTGATGATAAAGGAACTAAATTAATCCATGTAATTAATCAATCAAATCAAGGATTCATTAATAAATCAAATCGTATAGTTTGATTTTGATCATATTGGATGATTAATAGAGATAAATTTTGATCATCCTAGGTATCTCCATTGATGAACCTTAATTTATTGAACTAATTGTATTGTATGATACCAATCATATTTGATGATTGATAGAGGCAATGTTTGATCGTCCCATAGATTATCCCTGACGAACTTGAGTAATATATATTAATCATATTATATGATCCATCGATCATACTAGAGCCTTTTCTTCAAACAGAATGAATAGGGATTATTGAACGAATTTTACTACATGATCCCCAATTGTACTGAATGAACAGAGTTGGTTAACTTGAAGATTAGGGCTATTTTGAGCCTTTATTTAAATATCAACCATAATCCATCTTAGGGATTCTATTGCCACTTTTTTTTAAGTGGAGGTTTTGTGAAAAGAGTTTAAGGATGGAGTATTTCCTTGGGAGAGAGAGAGGTTAGGTTTTGAGGGAGAAAATTCTTGTGGGAAAAATAGTGTGTAAGAGGGATATTTATACACAGTTGCTAGGGGATCGTTCTCCTGCTTTCTTCAAGGTCAGTGTCTTTTCTTGAGGGAACTCCAAGAAGGGTCTCTTTATGGGAAGGATTCGACTACACCACACTGAGAAGGTGAAAGGGATCTAGCAACTCTATCAGATAGAGGAGGTGAAAGGGATTCAGCTACTCTACTGCATTAAGGTGGAAAAAGGAATTCAGCTACTCTATCGTAATGGGGAGGTGAAAGGGATTCGACTTCTTTGTCACACCGAGGAGGTGTAAAAGATTTATCAGGGCTTCTTCACCTTGCTGTGGGGGAAAAAAGAGAATCACTAAGTTTTTAGTATGATTCTCAGAATGGAGAACTTTAGGGAGTATATGAAGTTTAAGGTTAATCAAACCTAAATCTCTTATGTGTTTGTTTTTGGTTTTAGGTTTTACTTTTTTTTTCATTTTATTTCTTGCATTTACTTTGCAAAATCTATGATTTGTGGGTTTCATTTTGCATTAAACAAATATCCTTATTTTGCTCAAATAGAAAAAAAATAGAAATAAAAAAAATTCTTTATAAGTTTTTTTAGTCAAAAGAAAGTTTTTTTAATGAGATCGGTGTTATCATAATATTTTTTAACTAAATAATAATCTTTCAAAAAGGATAATTTTTTAAGGGAATTTTTTAAAAAAATCAATTCAAACCCCCCCCCCACCCCCCCTCTTGGTGTGCACGTGTAGTTCAAGTTGGTCTAACTACCCCAATTTTAACTTTCAATACTAAACTAGGAGTTATAGACTGTGTGGTATTTTTTAAGTATTAGTAATAAGTACCAATGAATTAGTAACAATTGACTCCCAATAAACAGAGTTGTCACTCCTACTCAATAACATAATAATCATCTCCATATAACTCCCAATCAGTAATAAAATGAATTAGCAAAAGATAATGCCATAAACTATAATATTTAAAGCAAAATCCATCAGTCCACCATCATGTTAATGTGTAAATAAATGTCCATCTAACTTCAATAATAGCCAGCCTTTACTATTTTACACACACATTATTGCCTAATTTTACCACATTATTATAAAGTAATAACACCTATTATTACTCATTCACATGACCATATTCCTTTATAATGCTTGTATTAACAATACAATCATATTAAAAAAATTAAAATCAATATTCCTTCAAATTGTATAAAATATAATAACTACCATTTTAACAAGTAAAAACTATAAAACTATTTAGTTAAAATGACAAAAATAATCAATACTATAGTATTCTAAAAGTTATATTATAGAAATTCACTAAATCCAAAATGCAATAAAAACCATTTTGGGATTCACCTGCAGCTAATCTAAAGTAATTTTGTAAAAATGTTAAACCCAACTAGCTACTAGAAACCTAGCTTTCTCTTTCCTCCTTCCTCCTTCCCTTCTCCTTTTTCTTCTTTTCCTTCCTGGCAAAGCAATGGGTGATGGATGGAGTAGAAAAAGAATGCTAGCTTTTAAATTTAAAAATATATTAAAACTTATTTTAGCAACTGGCATCATGTCACTCAAGTGATTTGGCACCACAACATTGTATGTAAAATAGCATTGCACTCCTGTATTGATAATAACATAGACATGCTAGTTAAAATTTTAGAATTACCAAGAGTATTGGCATCATGATGCTGAGCTATCCAGCACTATAATAATCTAGTCTAGTTCAAAAATTTTACATTTTTATTTAGATTTTCTCATTTTAAGATACTTTTCAAATTTTTGAGCTTGATACACGTTCCCACTAGTGAAACTAGCCCAAGAAAAGGGTGTCACTCATCCATATCTACCTAGGAACTTAGCCTATGTTGGTGACCAAAATGTCCCTTAGTAAATAAGTAATTCATCACTTACGTCAATCAAACTCTTACTCTTTAAGCTGGAAAAAATTGTTTACAAGAAAGCGTCTGCCCCCGTGATCCGTTACTCCTTTCATTTCAACTCCTACCACATTTAGGAACTCATCATCCCCATTAACACTCAACTCACCTTCCTCAACAAGGCGACACTTAGCCTCCTATGTCACTTACCAACTATGGGTCCTCCTTCTCTTGAGAATTTTCCCCTCTTGTGCCCACCCAATGATAGATAGCTTACCAAAATAATGTCTTCATCCTCCTATATCTAATCAGAAGGCATCATTTCTCCTAGATTAGCATGTAGTATTATATGGGTATTTTTTTTGTAGCTTATATTTCTATTATTCTTTGTGTAGCCTTTCTTGTATGTCTCAAAACCTTATAAATAAGGGGTGATGAAGAACAATTTGGGGGACTTCTATGTTTTGACATCCTGGACTCTAAGCTTATTCATGTATTATTGACTGAGATAGTGATGATTTCTCTAGCCTATTCTCTTCTACTCTCTATTTTCAGCTCTCCATTATCAATAGGTAGTTCTACTAGTAATGTTAGGTATCATCCATAGATAAATATGGATTCAACATAATTTATGATTGATTTGGTAATTATGTGCATGAAAACATAGTCTACAAAATTTTAATTATGAATTAAAGTATTAATTATTCTTCATCTTTGTCAAGCTTGTTGAAATCTTAGTGAAGTCAGGACTTTCCATACTCTTTGCTAATCACTCACTTCACTCCATGAACAGCATCTCCATATTAATTTAAAAATAATGAATGTTCATATGTCCATATTTTCAAGAATCTATTTAAGTTTTGTTATACCTCCATTGAGGACATAGTTTACACTAAATTTTATGTTTGTGAATGGCCAGAACACAACTAAATGAAATTCAGATAAATGAGCAATATATTGGTACAATGTAAGAGTATAGACCTAATCTACATTACACACAACACCAATATTCAATCATAAATTTAGAAAAAGAAGCTTTCCAATAAGTCGCATATTCTTGAAAATAGTAATCACCATTATCATTGTAATTAAAAGAAAAAAAAGCAAATAAATTTAGAAAGATTGAACCTCGCAATCATGGAATTAAAGACCTTGCTCTCCTCCAAGATTTTTCTCCTGATTCTTGTTCCAACCCATAACACACTTACAAGCACACACATACACTAAAAGTACACAATGAAGAGAAAGGAAAAAATCTCTCAAAAACTCTCCTAGAAGTTTCCACTAAGTCCATATTTATACTTTTTACAAAATAACTTATCTTGACCTAGTTGGCCTATTGAACTGAAAGTTGGATGGATGACGCTTAGCACTTTGGGTGAATCATCACATCTCTTTAGAATATAACTACCACGTCCCACACCATTTTAACACTGAGGTGATTGAGTGTTGCTCTTGGCAATTTATGAATGTGGCATTGGGAGATCTTACATTGCTGCATTGTAAGGATTAACATTGCGACACTCAATTTTAGTGTTGTCGCACTCAATTTCACCACTATGATGCCTGATGTACAACATTGTGGTGCTAAGTTTTCTATCTATAGATAAATGGTGTGGTGTTGCGACACTACACTAAAATAGTGGCCTCCATTTAACAAATTTCCTGCACAAAATATTAACTTGTGTAACTCTTCATAGAAAAATCATAATTTAAATGCCACGTTTTCTAAATAAATAGGTACTCAATGGATTGGGGTGCACTTTATAGGCCAAAAAAGTTGGGAGGCCATGGTCTTTATTCATGTGTAAGCAAAGTGGGCCTTTTAGAACTAAATTAGCTTGGAAATTTTTTATGAATTCAGATTTTCTTTTTATTGAATTCTGTATGCTAAATATGGGCCTTGTACTTGGAATTATGATTTGAAGAATGGCTCTTCGCTTTCATAGAAAATTATATTTGATGGTGCTAAATCTCTAGCTCCCATTATAAGATGGAAGATTTCGGTAGGGGATTCTATTAATGTATTCAAGGATGTTTGGGTGTTAGATAAGAGCTTCAACAAATGGCCTACATTTATTGTTGTTCATTATATCCTGACGTTATAGTAGATAAATTCAACGTGGATGGGGTTTGGAATGAGGATGAACTTCGAAATTTCTTTGGTGAACAATTAGTTTTTTTTTATTTGTCAAATTCAGATCTATCCTGAATTTGGTATGGATCAGTTGGAACTTTATATCAAAACTCTAAAAATTATTTTCTGCTTTGGCATTTGAGGCTACAATTCATCAGCAAACAAATATTTATTATTGGAAATGGATTAAGAGGATTAAGTTAAATCCACAAGTAGAAGTATCCAGGTGGCATATATTCTATAATGCAATTCCAACATTCCAATATCTTATGTATAAAAGATTACACGATTTTAATTCTTGTCCTAGAGGTTGTAATGTTGTGGAGGACTCTAAACATGTGGCTATGAAATGTTTAAAGCTTATTCAAGAGATTCAATGTTTAAATCATTGGGGTTTTGGTATTCCTATTTTCATTTCATTTGATGAATGCTTTAGATGATTGGAAAGTTTTGCTTCCAAAAATGGTTTTTTAGTTAACCTATACTGTTCAATGATTTAATCATCTTGGAAAGCTAGAAATAAGTTTGTTCATGGTGGTTCTGAAGATAGCTTTCTTTTTATAGCAGCAAATTCTATTAGTTATGCTTCTATTTCATATTCTATTGTGTATGGTAATTCTTTTTCAGGCCATTGGGATGTTAATCAACCTTCTCAGCTGTTGTATAATCATTGCCACCCTCCTCCTCCCGATTGGATTAAAGTTAATGTTGATTCATCTTTATTACCTTTGTATAAAGCTGGGGTTGGTGGAGTTTTCTAAGACCATAAAGGGAGATTTCTATTAATATGTGGATTCCATTGTTTGCATTGGGATGTTTCTCAATTGGATCTCTTATCTATTCATTCATTTGGCTGAATTATGCAAGAGAAGATGTTGCAATATAATGGAATTATCAATAAAGGGGATAATTATAATATCATCAATTTTCTTCCAGAGTCTTTGAGAATGATGGATATTGTTAATGGTACATTTTGGATGGAGGAGCTTCTTTTTTAAAAGATTTCAATCAAGTTTTTTTTAATTTTTCTTCTAGGGATTATAATAAGTTAGCGGATTTATGCGCTAACTTTGCTCTTATTAGCAATTTTTTGGATGATATTAGTAGGAATTATATTTCTCCTTTTCTTAATCTGTTAAAGGAGGAATTTGATTGTATTGGTTTCTTCTAGTAGCTTGTATAGGTCTTTTTATTATATTGCAAATGTATCTTTCAAAAAAAAAAAAGGAAAAGAAAAGGTACTCAACCATTTTTTTCTTAATATCTTTCCCATCTTTGACAATCATTATTCGAATGTGATTAATCTATAATAAAGTTCTAAGGCATAGTTTCAATACCCACCTTCAGTTCTATGTTTAAGGTTAGTATTGTTGTTTATGTTTCAAATGTCATTCACAACTTAAATCCTAAATCCATAATGACATTACATACTTTGAAATTTGATTGAACCTTTCTCAAATCTTATTCAAATAGGGTTCTAACCATGATTAAATGTAATTTAAAATTGGCTCCAACCTTCTTATGTCTATATTTCCATTTTTTAGAAGAATTATATTCCACCCATTATCACTTAGGAATTCTTTATTACTAATTTCATTACAATTTATCTGAGATTTCTTCATTTGGTAGGATAAGATGGCCATGATGATTTAGTTTTATATATATATAAGAAAGAAAAGAGTGTCATTATTGAACGGACTATCAAATAAATGTATCTGGATCATCTATACAATTAGAAAGCCTAATTTGAAATAAATTATGATAGTAGTACTCTAGGGCTTGAAAATATGAATTTGATTTGAAGATAAAATAATCCCTATTCTAATACATTCAATCTAGTAAGAGGAACCATCCAAATTTTAGTTGGTCAAATATTATTTGTGGTAATACAGGTCAATCTAATCAAGGAGGAAATTAAAATAATCCTCAACAACCTGTTGTCAATCCTAGACCTTCTTATCCTCCAAGTTTTAATCAAAATAATTGTTTTGGTAATAGGAATACACCTTTAGAAGAGGTAGTGATTCAATTGGGAACTCAATTATCAAGTAATGCTACTTAAATCAAAATTTTAAAAACTCAATAAGGACATTTTGAAAGTATTTTGTGAACCCAATAGTGGAGTAACCTAAAAAATGAGAAAAAATAAACTTATCAATTTTTCTGCATCCTATCTTACTTAAACCTCTAAAGATTGGTATTATTTCATTTCAGTCCGCTTTCTTCCTAGTAAGAATATTAGTGAAGTAATTCAGGATCATGCCTTTCTTAACTATGCAATTGAAATGGGTTACTCTATAGATGTAGGAAAGCTTATTGACTACTATATTAAAAAATGAATAAGTAAGTTTAAGAAATTTCTATGAGTAGCTTAAATTTGGGAATTTTTTTAAATTTTTTTTAAATTTGCGAAAATCATAGTAAACTTAAAATGGAATTCATAATCTTATTGAATCCTTATATTAACTCAATTAGGATTGCAAGAACGTGAAAGCAAAGTTGGTATTTTAAATTGTTAAATATGTACTCCACAAGTATTAAAGGAAAGAAAAAATGTGAACAACCCAAAAGAAAATATTTCAAAAAGAAAAATATAAGTTAATTCAAAAATTGGTATCAATTGAAGTTTAAATTCAATTGCATCTTAATACCTACATAAAAAGGATAAAGTAAAAGTAGTACATGTGATCATGCACTATTGAAATTTCTTTTTACTACAAGCACAACTAATCCCTAGGCTATATTTTTAATTTATTTATTCAAAAGTTAAATTTTTATTTTAATAATATAGTTAATAGATTCAATATGAGCAATAACAAGGTTGACTGATCAAGATAAATGTTATGACTTTTCCAATTTGAATTATAATCTTGTTTATTCCAACTTACTTCTAGACTATAATGTATTATCCTATATTATAGTAATTTTAAATTATGAATTTTTATTTTGTCTATTAAGTAATCAATGGGTGAAAGTTATCATATCTTAAGGACAAACAAGAATTTAACCTCGGGGGAATTTATTTAGTGTAAATTGTGCACAATTTATTATATTTAATTTCAACAAAATGGAATTATTTTAGTTATATCTGTACATGAAATGTTCAAAAAATGACAAAATTTATAAGTGTTAATCAACGCCTAGGCACTAACTTATATCACAATACAACACCAACTCATTTACGCCGAGGTGCCATTTTTAACTTCATAGTGCTGGCTAACTCTATCATTCAGCACTGCAATGGTTCAAAGGTTAACACTGCAACATCATATAAGCACTGGTTGACCTTAAATTCAACACCGCAATAATGTAGTCTTCGAAATTCATGCTACGCCGCACCTTTCAATGCCTCAACACTAGAATCCCAATTCAAGCACTATAATGCTCAAATATTGAAACACTGTGATGGAATAATTACTAATATGTGGAGCCATGCTGACATAGTAAAAAATACATGACGTTTCAATTAGTAACTATGACATGTTAACCATCTCCATAGTGAAGCTAATATAAAAGCACTGAGCTGCTAGTTCATTTTTTGCCAACATGGTGCCACCTTTTCTAGTGTCACGATGTAGGAACCTATTCCTATATATCATATAAATAGTTTTTTAGTTCTATTATTTAGTGACTTTTGTCAGTTTAGTGGAAACTCATACTTTTAAGTGTGTTTGTTTAGTGTCCCCTTAGAATAAAGCCTAAGGGAGGGAGGCTAGAGAAGTTCAAGATACATTTTCATGTGGAGATCTAAACCTATTTGTGTAAGTAACTCTATAAGTGCTGGATAAAGAAGTGTGGAGAAGATCATTTGATCCTTCCTCTTGACAAAATTTTTACTAATTCTCTTGTATGTTTTCTTCCATTGAATGAAATGAAGATGAGTTTGCATGTTATTTCTTCCATGTCTGACTAATTCTCTAATTCTAGGCTAATGATTTAGAAAGCATAGCATGTACTAATGCAGACTCTTATAGTTTAAAAAAAGTATTAATATTTTCAATATCCCCCATTTTTAATTTGATGCATATAATAATCATATGTGTAGTTAAAATCTTATATGATATACAACCTCGACGAAGGAACTCTACAACAACAACAACAACAACATCAAGCCTTTATCCCACTATGTGGGGTCGGCTACATGAATCCTTTTTCTCCATCGTGTCCTGTTATAAGTCAAATTCTCATTTAAATCTAATAAAGAAAAATCATTTCTAATATTTTCTAACCAAGTCTTTTTAGGTCTACCTCTACCTTTCTTAATATAAGTAAAATCTAATACCTCTACTTTCCTAACTGGTTCATCGGGAGGCTGCCGTTTTATGTAACCAAACCATCTAAGGCGACTCTCTCGAATCTCATCTTCCACTAGAGCTACTCCAACCTTTTCATGAATATGCTCATTTTGTATCCTATCTCTAAGGGTAAAGCCACTCATCCACATGAGCATCCTCATCTCTGCAACACTTAACTTAGAATTATGCTTCTCTTTTAATGGCCAACATTCAGCACCATAAAGCATTGCAAGTCTCACCACCATCTTATAGAATTTTCCCTTAAGTTTGAGGGGTACTTTTCTATCACACAATAAGCCTGATGCATTCCTCCACTTCAACCATCCAACTTGAATTATGCTGACAATATCCCCATCTATTTCACCATCACTCTGAATAATAGATCCAAGATATCTAAAACGTGTACTCTTATTAATGAGTTGATCTCCTAAAGTCACAATACCCTCACTAGGTCTATTATTACTAAAATTACACTCCATATATTATGTTTTAGATCTACTCAAGCGAAAACCTTTAGACTCTAAGGTTGACCTCCACAATTCTAGTTTACCTTCAACTTCCTCTCTAGTCTTATCAATAAGAAGAATATCATCAACAAAAAGCATACACCAACGTACATCCATGACTAAAGAAAAAAGATATGGGCTTAAGGATGATCCTTGATGTAATCCAACTGAAATAGGGAAATACTTGGTCAAACCACCTTGTGTATGAACACAAGTAATAGCTCCTGCATACATATCTTTAATGATTTGAATATAAGCATTATTAACTCCTTTCTTTTCAAGAACTCTCCATACCACTTCTCTTGGAACTTTATCATATGCTTTTTCTAAATAAATAAATATCATATGTAAATCCTCCTTATTCTCTCTATATTTCTCCATTAAACCTCTTAATAAATGTATGGCTTCCATAGTAGACCTACTCGGCATGAATCCGAATTGATTTTGAGAAACATTAGTATCATGCCGCAACCTATGCTCCATAACTCGTTCCCATATAGTTTTAAAGTATGACACATTAACTTAATTCCTCTATAATTCGCATAATCTTGTGCATCACCTTTATTCTTAAAAATAGGGATTAACACTGTCTTTCTCCACTCATCTAACATCTTTTTAGTCTTAAAAATAGTATTAAAAAGTTTAGTAAGCCAAGAAATTCCTTCATCTCCTAAGCATTTCCACACCTCTATTGGAATATCTTCAGGTCCAACAGCTTTTCCACCCTTCATTTTATTTAAAGCCTCTCTAACTTCGGTTTTACTAATACGCCGATAAAAACAGAAATCTTTATTTTCATTTAGGGTGCTAAGGTCACTATAGTAAATTTTATTTTCACATTCTTCATTAAAAAGTTTAGCAAAATATCTCATCCACCTTTGTTAAATATCATCTTCTAAAAAAGTACTTTTTGATCTTCATCCTTAATACACTTCACGTGAACTAAATCTATACTACTCCTATCTCTTTGTTTGGCTAACTTATACATATATCTTTCTCCCTCCTTAGTATCTAATCTATTATATAAATCACTAAAAGCTAAACTCTTTGCATCGCATATTGCTTTCTTAGATTCCTTACGTGTCTCTTTATATATTTTCCAAATATTATAATTTTTGCAATTAAACCAATTTTTATAACAAATATTATTATTTTTAATCTTTTCTTTTATATTTGGATTCCACCACCAACTATTTTTACTATTAGGAGCTTTTCCCTTTGAAACCCTAAGCATATCTTTTGCAATATTCTTAATATCACTAGCGGGACAAAGGAACTCTAAAATAATTAAAAATATTGAAATGGAATATTGGCATATCTAGACATAGAATGTTTGAATTTTTAGGTTTTATAGAGATAGTAAAACTAAAGAAAGGCGTAAACCTTTCTTTTCATTCCTATAAGCTCGATAGAGATCTCAGGATGCATATACTCTTATTCACATTTACAATTAAGAGTCTTATTAAAAATAACTATGTTATTTAGAATCATTAGTCCAAAGCATTTTATTTTCATAAGTATCAAAAGTTTCTTATAAGTTTTATTTTTATCTAGTGACAAAAACTACAAAATATAATTTTTATTTTCAACATGATAAGCGGTGTATTTAAAGTAAGCAGTAATAATTAAATTATAATTAAATAAAATATTTTCTCATGAGTTCGACACTATACTCTTTCACTTTATCACTTGATTCGGACCTAAGCATAATTCAAACTTAGTAAGTCACATATTAGCTCATCATAAGTTCCTGTCAATATATATTATAGTGTATGAGATATTATGACTATTTTGAAAATTTCAAAAATTTAAGTGATATTGAAAAATAAGATATTAAATTTGAAATTTGGAAATAACAAATCTTATAGTATGATTTACATAGTCCTGCACAACTTACATCACCTTGTTTGATATAATATTTCAAATTTAACAAACATTATTTGCTCTTTCCAAAGAAAGGTAACATTTGAAATTGTATTAATCATATTATATGAACTTATTCATATTATAAGAATTTTAAATATAGTTCTAAATATTTACGTATTTAAGTCTTAAATCTAAGGAGCTTAATCATGGTTAATTTTTTACTATAAGATTCCAATCATAGTATGAATAAATATAGTGTATGACTGGCCAAACTTTGTTCAAACTAAATGAACCTAATCTAATCTTATTATATGATTAATAACATACTACCAATTCAAATAAAGAGCAAATTAGGGTTTTAACTAATATTGTATTGATCATGCTACATGATTAATTGATCTTACTATACAATTAGCCCTCCAAAATTAATAAACAATCAATTTTAGGGTTACTTTAGGAGTTTCTTTATAAATAAGATATTTTTAGAAACTCTAAAGAGATTTTTTTTTATTCTGATTGAGTGTCATAGAGAGCTTTTGAGACCTTAATTTTGGGGGAGAGATTGGAGAGACTTCTAAGATCTTTTGGAGGGACCAAAAGGTAAGGTATTCACCATGACGATGCTCAAACCATCTCAGAGAAGTTTTGGTGTTCAAACTTGGATCGAGGTTCATGTATCTAGTGGGAGGCTAGGAGGAAGCGACTTCTCAAGTAGAGAAGAGGTTTGAGTGTCATCATTACCTATGAAAGAGAGAAGTGCTTGTAGGGTTTCCTCCATACCCTGAAGAAGAGTGACATCTCCGCCTTGTTAGGAGAAAAATAAGTTTGGTAGCAAAATTCCCAAGTAGAGGCTTGGGGAGTGGACGTAGATCAAGAAATCAAATCATTATAAATCTGGTTTGCATTTTTATTACTTTCATTTTATTTTCTTGTAACTTATTTCCTACAATCTATTTGGCTATTTGCACTTCTGTGAAAAATTGTTGGAGTTCTAGTTAGAAATCAGAAAATGTATTTCTACAATATTCACATTTTATTTTTGATTATTTTGATAAATAAAAGAAAAAAAAATTGTTCTTACTTCATTGGTTTGATCTTAAAAAATATTTGATTTGTATTCCTACTTTAGTTAATTTAAAAAATATATAAACTATAGAAATTATATTAGTGCTGCTTTAAATGCTTCCTCACAAGTTCAAAATTTTAAATATACACCAATTCACCCTTCCTCCCTCTCAAGTAGGCCATATGGTTTTGATTAGCATCAAACAACTTTTATGGAGGTGGTCAATGGAGATTGAGATCTGAGTAAAATATTGAGTTGAGGACTTGATTAATGGATGTAGATGTTATTACAAATAACATTGAATTAGTTTATTTCTTTATTTTCCTTTACTTTATTGCACCACTATTTTTATTCTCTTTAATTGTAATTATTTTTTTCATGTGGTATGATGGAACTCCACACTACACTAATCTCTTATATGAAGAATTACTTGAAATGATAATATTACTTTACTTTTAATCTTACAATCTTATTATGTAAGGAATTAGTTGTCTAGCTAGTGTCAAGTCTAATCGATTGTTGTTTCATCCACTGACATAGAAATATTTTATCATATTTGAACCTTCTATTTTTATTTAAAAACAAAAAATAGTGGAACTTTAAATTTTTTGTTTTAAATAAAAAGCAATTTCAAAATTCATTAACATAATTATAAAATTACACACCATTTCACCCTTCCCCCTCTAAGGTGTGCCATATATTTCAATGAATTCCCAAAATGATCTCTATATCTAATCTCTATACATTTCTCTAATACATCTAAGCCATTTTATCCCTTACATCATTAGGACATTTCCTTAACTAGTTTTTCTAAGATTAATTAAGATTAGCACAATCTAGGAACTTTAATTTGGTTTTGATTTAGCCTCCATCACATATTCATAAACTATTTGAGATTTTCATCCAAAAAATATTTAAACAAATCTCCTAACACTCCTTCAACAACTCTAAGTGGATCCATTGCCTAAATCCTCCTCCATACCATAGCCTTAACATGATGCTTAAATGGGTAGTTTTAGGGATCAACAAACCACCTAATATTGTCTAAGCTCTTCTTTGGCTTCACACATCAGGTAAGCTTCCCCAAATACCTTAATGGTCGTTCCTACATTGAGGACACTCTCTTATAATAAGTATAAGCCTTGGATAAACCATTACGTAAGTAGGTCAAACATGAGACCCGGCCAATATTAACATTAACTTCAACTCTCCAAAGAAGAATTCTTCTAAGCTCATAAGAGATGATACATGATAAACAATAATAAATATCATCAAATCCATATTAAAATAAGCATGATAATTAGTATTTTATTTATTTATTTTATTGCACTCCAGGATCACGTGCTTATAATTTTGATGATAATAAGTATGATTGGATTTTAACTTTGTTTCCCCTAATATTACTACTAGATATTTATTTTATGCACACTAACATTTAGGAATGTCATAAATCGTGCAAAAAGATAAACTCAAGACGACGTAGAATAGGTTTGATGTTTTGCAAAAGTCTATATTTCTTTTTTTTTTCAATTTCTTGAGTCAAAAGTCCCATATAAGACATATGCTGACCTGGCAACCATGCACATAGAAACGGGCGCTGAGAACATGAACTTCAAATTTTTTGAAGTTCATACTATATGACCTAGATCATATTGTATGATCAGTTATTCAAAAATTTATTTAAAATGGCTAATTAAGTTATTAATTTTTTAAAATTAATCATACTATATGAACCAGACCGTACAATATGATCAATAGAAATTAAAAATCTTGCTGCTAATAAGAAATTAGTTAATATTTTTAAATTCAAAAATAGAACAAGTCATACTATATGATTCCTATCAAATTATATGATGTTATTAAAACCTTGCCTAATCTAAACCTATGAATATACAAATGAATTAGGATTAATTGATATTTCAAATTGTATAATATGACCCCCTTCTTCATACAATAGGAATCGACATGCTACCAGGATGATATTTTATTGCCACATATCGTACTGGATAAAACTCCTATTCAATTTAATTCATCGTATCGTATGATAGTGAAATCGTACGAGAGGATCAGTTTAAGTATTTAAACTTGTCATACAGACCATTGTTCATCATATAGTACTAACATGATGTATTGAACCAATTATATTGTATAATATCATATCATACAACATGATCAAAAATAGCAAAATTGAAATTTAGAGTTTTTTTAGGTCTTGAATTCAAACTTTCTCATTAGACTCTAGAATGGTCTTTTGGCTGTTGGTAGATTTCTATTATAGGTTGTTCTTTTTAAAAGATCTTGGAGTTTTTGAGAAGGAGAAGGAGAAGTTGTGTGTGAGTGAGAAGTTGTATGAGGGGATTTCATGTGGTTGCTCCAAGCAAACATCTACCTTCATTCCTCCATGTGTTCATTGATCTTTTAGGTTGCTCCGAGAAGAAAGTCTTCAAGGCCAAAAATCATTAGGTTCTCTACCTCACTAGGAAGTTAAAAAAGATTCTAAGTTCTCCACCTCACTAGGAGGGTGAAAAAGATTTTGGTACTCAATCACATCGAGTTGGTGGAAGGGATTTTATAAGGACTTCACTGTATTGCTATAGGGACTAAAGGAGAGTCACTAAAAGGTTTTATATAATACATAGAGAGGAGGACTCTGGGGAGTGGACATAGGTCATATTTTGACCAAACCATTATAAATTCCATGCTCTCATTCTTTACTTTTTCTTCTCACAATTTAATTTCTTATAAAGGTACATTTCTGCAAATCCAATTTGAGAATGTTATGATTCATTTGGATTCAATTTGTTGTGAAAATGAATATATATATATATATATATATATATATATATATATATATATATATATATATATCTTCATCTTTGAGTTTCTATAAAATCAAAATGAAACAAAAATAGTATTTTTATCATTTCATTTAATTAGCTTCCACATTCCTCTCAATCTTAATTTAAGTTTTTGAATTTGGTATTATGTTTTTCAAAAATGTTTTGAAAAAAGAATTTTTTATTAAAACATTAATTTACATCCCCCTGCCCCTCCACTCTTGGTTTGCCTTGGGCAAATCAGGTGGTTTATAACCCATCTTTCAACTTTCAATTGGTATTAAAGCGGGCTCTCATGAATTGTTGGTTTAAGAACCTTTAGTAGATCTAATGGAAAATTATAATGGCAATTGTAATACAACAGAAAGATATTCAATTATACATCCACCTATGTTTGGTGATATTCCTTATGATTTTTGGGAAGTGCGCATGTCTACTTTTATACTTTAAATTGAGTATCGCATATCAAGGTGTTAAAGAAGAAATTTCTTTTAATGAATGGATTTTTCAAAACTCAATGCAAAATGTTTAAATTACTTTTACTGTTCTTTAAAGTTTGAGGAAAACATGCATGTTTCTTCATGCATATCTGGGAAAGAAATTTAGGATAAATGATAAGAGTAAATTATGTACTATTTTATGCATTATATTTTAGTGGAAATGTGTTATTTTAGCTATTTTTGTGCATAAAAAACTCAAAAAGGGCTAAATATTCTTATAAGTATGCAACGTCATTGTCTCCAAAAAAATAACACCGCAGCCCCATCTTCAATACTGCTAGTGCACCATAATATAGATATGGCAGCACCAACTTCTCTATTTAACAGTGTTGAAGTAGTACAAAGTTAGTGTTAAAGCATTATCAACACCGCAACATCAAAAAGTCATATTGGCATCACCGGATTCTCTATTTCTCAATACCATGGTGCCACAATTTCCAACAACTTGGAGTTATTTTATGCCATTAAAGTGTCGCAGTGTTTGAATGTTGGTATCATCATGACCTTACAATTACATTTTCCAAGGGACATGTTCTACTAATGAAGTAACATGACTATTCATTAAATAGCCATTCCATATCAGCAAGCACTGCGATGGAGCAAAATCCTCAGCACTGAGGTGTTAGTTCACTATGTGGGCTTTACGGTGTCATGCATTCAAGCATTGCAGTGTCAGTATCCTATTTTGTGTTTTTTTTAAATAGTTATGATGCTATGTTCGTAAGGGACTTCAATCACTTATTTAATTTTAGTACATCTAGAGTACTTCTCTACATCCCTCTTAGAGTCAAATCTAAGGGAGGCTAGAGAAGTACTATATACAATCTTTTCTATTGATATCACTCTCTTGTATTTTTGTTCTTCTATGATTTCATTGAAAATTATTATTTTTAATCTTTTCTTTCATGCCTAGCTAATTCTCTTGATTTGGATTGATGATGTAATGATCATATTGAGTACTAATGAATACTCTTACTTGGTGAATGCTAAAATATATTTTTAATATTCTCCTACTCTTTATTTAAGGCACATAATGACAATATGTATAGTTTAAACATAGCATAATATATAGCCTCGATGAAGGAATACAAGAATAGCAATTAATATTAGGATAGTTTGTTCGCATGCCTAGACATAGGATGTTAAATAAGTTAGGTTCTTAAGGAGATAATATAATTGAAGGAGGAGAGTATATATACTTTTCACCCCTACAAGCTCAATAGAGATTTAGGGATTCATATGCTTGAAATCACATCTATAATTAAGAGTTTCATTAGGAAAGATATATAATTTACATTCATCAATCCAAAATACTTTATTTAAATATTATACGTATTATCTTTACAATTTGTATTCAGTGATTGAATCTCTATAACCAACATTTTTATTTAAGTAGAATAATTATTATAATTAGAGTAAACAATAATAGTTGATTGCAAGAAAGCATACTTTCTCATAGGTTTGACATTTTACTTTATAACTTTATTACTTTATTCAGCATGTATACTTGCATATATTACGTGGGGTTTGTTACTTTTATATTAAAAAAAGGTTTGCGTTATTTAGGAATTAATAGAGCCCTAAAATGTTATACAATTCAAAAATTTACTCCATAGCCCCCATCAAACTTTTGGCACTGTTATCAAGGATGTATTTTATTTTTTGCAATTTCAACTATTTTGTTGAATTAATTATATAGTTAGGCCTACTTGTGTCTATTATTTTTTTATCTATGGATTTCATATCTGTGGTTGAATGCTTTATAAACATAGAAAGAAATCTATATTGCCTGACTTTAAAATAGAAGGAACTCTTTTAAGGATTAGGAAAACCAAAAAGATTGAGAAAATGGATGAACCTATTTTAGATCAAGATCATTCTAAACTTCTTAAGGCTTATGCAAACCATTTATTTAATGGAATTCATCAGAGCATTAACAAACCTTTAATCTAAGAAATTACTTTTGAATTAAAATCAACGATAATTCAAATGGTTCAAAATTCTCAATTTCGGGAAACTCCTATTGAAGGTCCAAATTTACATTGAGCTAGTTTCTAGAAGTTTGTGCAATATTTAAGTACAATGGTTTTAGTGATGATGTCATTAGACTTAGATTATTCCCATTTTTTAAGAGCTATAGGTAAGATGTGGTTAAATACTTCACCCCCAGGCTCCATAACCACTTCGAATGAGTTGGCTCATAAATTTTTTGCTAAGAATTTATCACATTTAAAGACTACCAAATATAAAAAATATATAACTTCTTTTACCCAATTTGAGGGAGAATCGATTAATCAGAGTTGGGAGAGATAAAAAAAAATGCTTAAGAAATGCCCTCACCATGCTTTAGCTGATTGGTTAGTTATTCAAACATTTTATAATGGATTGGTAGGATCACTACGAGTAATCATAGATGCTACAGCTAGAGGATCATTAATGTCTAAGCTATTTGAGGAAGCATAAGAATTGATAGAGAAAATGGTTGCTAGTAATCTCTAGTGGCCTGTTGATAGGATAAATACTAAGAGAGTTACTAGAATTTATGAATCTGATGTTGTGTCTATTTTGACTTGACAAGTTGCAGCAATTTCTAAGAAATTAGATAATATGAAAGATAGAACAAGGACATATGGGTATAACAATTCCATAGAGATCAAAAATAATTTAGCACGGTAGTGTTATCCATCAAATTTTTTAAAACTTTATCAGGACACGAATGAGAAGATACCTTTGGAAGATATTATACTACAACTAGGAATCCAATTGCATAATCAACCTAATACTCTTAGAAAAATTAAAGATCAAATATGGCTACTTGCTAAGTTAATTAATTATTGAAAGGTTGAAGAATAATGTTATAATATCCAGCTTAGAATTGGGAAGGACTTCGGAGACCCTTAGAAAGATTGAGATCTAGCTCAAAAGAATGGTAGTGAAAATGAATAAATAGAAAAAAAATCTTTAACTAAATAACTTGACCCAATAAATGAACCTGAAAGAGATTAGGAAGGTAATAGAGTGGAATCTCATTCTCTCTCTTTATACACTTATTTGCTCTGGAAATTGTAGTTTTCCCTAGAGCTAATCGTGGGTCTTTTTGTTGCTGGTGAGTGTATTTTTTCCATCCTTTCATTTTTCATTGTGTTTAGTTATATTCTCTAATTTTTCCTTCCCTGGGGCCTTTTGGCTTTAGGTTTTGGGTTTTTGGCTAGATTGTCGCTACTCCATCCTCCTCCTCTCCAAATCCTTGGGGTATTCTTTTAGTGAGTGTGGTAGCTTCGAATAAAAGTTTTTTGGTATAAATGGTAGTGATAATTATCCTAAAACTCATTCTTGTCATGATGTTGTCGTTGGTGTTTCTTTATTAAAAGACCCTATTTTCTCTTTCACTAAATCTTCTGTCAAAGGTTTTATGGCTATTTCAATATTTTATGATGACATTGGTAAACTAGCTAGCTCTTACCAATTTAATCTAGTTGTTAAATTTTATATTTGTAAACCTAATCGAGCTGTTATCCATTTAGTTTTTGGTAACTTAAAACTTTTGGGTTTTTTCCATTAGGTTGTTAGATGCTAGGCATGTGGCCATCCAACTCTCAAATGACTTAAATTACAGCCATGTTTTGCTAGGAGAACATAGTATATGAATAATTGTCAAATGAGATTATTAAAATGGATTCCATATTTTGATATCAAGGAAAATCTCTAATTATTCCAATATGGCTTTCTTTCTTGAATTTACGGTTATATTTCTTTAATCCACTTATTTTACATGCATTGGGTTCAATTTTTTATAGACCTTTACAATCTGATCAAGCTACTAGTTCTCAGTTGAGACCCTCTATTGCTCTAATTCTTGTGGAAATGGATATTACCAAGAAACACTGTAAGATCTTTGGCATGAATCAAAAATATCTAGTTATTTACAAAAAGTTAAGTTTGAAGATGTATTGAATTTCTGTAATCATTGCAAGGTCCATGGTCATTTTATAAGTGACTGCTTTGTGGTCCATCTGCACCTCAAAAAGGTCATTAACAAATTAAAAAATATGGTTCAATCCAATAATGGGGAATCCGATTATAAAGGAACTAATGTACCTTGTCATTTGATTGCTCACACTGAGGTTGTAAGGGATGACATAGAAATTATACATTCTGATAAATCCATTAGGCAACTTAACAAATTTGAGAAAAACATAGAATCTATGGAAGGTCATACTTTGATTGATTTGACTTTACCTTTAACAGGTAGGTTAAATGTTAAGGATAATGATGTTAGTTTTATTGCTCCTCATATATCTCAGGAAAAAAAAAAGAATTTAGATGGGGGGAGGGAGGGAGGCTTTACATAACAATAATGGTCAGGGTGTTGTCGTAAGATCAGTGTGCTTTAAATCAAATAAATATGGTGACTGGGTCTGAACCTATAATTAAGCAAATCGAGAAGAATGGGTCTGTTGATTTTGTTTTTATTATGCGCGATGATGCTATGGAGGAGGGGTAGATTTGGCTCAAGTTGGTGGTTCTCCTATGGCTATTCAAGAAGGTATAAATAATTTTTCTATGGAATCCACTTTTTTTAAAGAAAATGTTGACAATAATGATGAAAGTTTAACCAAAGTTGGGAAAAGAAAAACAAGAACAATAAGAGTATTGTTGGTCACACTCCTAGAGTAGAGTCACCCAGGCTTCAAATGTCTCAACTTCTTCTAATGGTTAAAGCTCTTATATGGAACATTAGGGAAGTGGGTGACACTACATCTAGAGACAATGTTAGAAATTTATGTAGGATTCATAATATTAATGTGTTGTTTTAATTAAGCTGTTAATATCTTCTTCTAAATTAGATTCTGCCCGTATTAAGCTTGTCTTTGATTTGGCATTTGGTAATTGTACTGATAAATTTTGGATTTTTTTAAGCATGTGGTGTGTTTGGATATTTTTACTGATTTTCCTCAAATAGTGCATACTAGTATTAATTTTTCCAATTCTCTTGTTATGCATCCTTTGTTTATGCTTCTTATTCTAGATTTGAAAGAAAATTTCTTTGGAGATAACTTTCTAATTTTTCTTCTAGTATAAATCTCCTTTGATGGTTGGTGGTGATCTCAATATTGGTCTAATGTTGCTGAAAGGACTGGAGGAAAATCTCCTAACTTACATGCCATGGAAGATTTCAATAACATAATTTTTAAATTGTAATTTACCTGATATTGGTTTCTCTAGAAATGCTTTTACCAAAAACAAGGCTACTATGTGGCAAAGATTAGACCAAATTTTATTTAATGATGTGTGGATTTCATCTTATCCTATGACCCACACTGAGCATTTAACTAGAACTTTTTTAGATCATTCTCCTCTACTTTTGAATATTTCCTTTAATAAATATAATGCTCAGGCTCCTTTTAAATTTCAAAATATGTGGCTTCTTGATGAGTCTTTCTGCAGCATTTTAGATACTAACTGGACTGCTCCTTTATTTACTTATAATAATATTCGGGGTATGACTTGATTATGGTTAAATGTAAGAGATTTAAGCAAAAATTAAATTAGTGGAACAAATGTGTTTTCAAAAACAATTTATCTAACATCTTATAGGCTGAGAATATGGTTGATAGTGCTGATAATAAGTATATGAGTTATTCTTCTTTGGAAAACCTATCTTTATTGAATGTAGCCAAGCTAAATCTATTTAAACTCTAAGAAAAAGAAGAAGCTTTTTGGAGACAAAAGGTTTTTTCTAAATTTTTTGTGGAGGGTGATAAAAATACTAAATTCTTTCATAAGATTGCATATCACAAAAAATATGCCACTTCTATCCCTAAAATTACTACTCCTAATGGTGCTTCCATTGATTTACCTAAGTTAATTAATGATTCAGGTATTGATAATTTTAAAAATGTGTTTAATAAAGATTTTTTTCCTTGATTTGAATATTGATTTTTTCCTTTATTCCCACCCTTATTTTTGAAGAGGATAATTTGATGCTTACTAAGGTGCCTTCTAAAGAGGAAATTTGGCTCATTATTAGAATCATGAATACAGATTCTATGGCTGGCCCTGATGGGTTTACTTCCAAGTTTTCTAGAAGTCATGGGATATTATTGAAGGTGATTTAGTGAATACTATGGTTTTCTTTTTCACAATCCTTATGCTTCTTTACCTCTACATCCATAGTTTTAGTACCTAAACATGACATTGTCAACTTTTGGAATGATTTTTGTTGTATTAGCCTTTGTTCTTATCTTAACAAACTTAATGCCAAATTGACAATAGATAAGTTGGCTCGGGTTTTACCTAAAATTATTTCTTTTGAGAAAACTGATTTTGTCAATGGTCATTCGATTTTTAACAATATTTTGCTTGCTTAAGAGTTAGTTCATGACCATGAGGCTAAAATATCCTGGGGGAACATTATCTTTAAAGTTGATATTACCAAAGCTTATGATAATCTTAATTAAAAATTTAAGTACACATCTTTTATATTGTTTGGTTTTAACATGCATATTATTCGACTCATAAAGAATAGTATGAAAAATTATTTTTTCTCTCTTATTATTAATAGTAAGTGCCATGGCTACTTCAAATCTATTCATGAGCTTAGACAAGGGGATCCGTTATCTCTTGCGGTGTTTATTATTTGTATGGAATACCTTTCTAGGGGTATGAATCAGCTATTTAGGAGTCATCCTAATTTGCAATGTTGGACCCTGGTGGTTTTCCTATTTCTCATTTGAGTTTTGCTGATGACTTTATTATTTTTACTAATGGGTTCATCAAAATGCTTTACATTCTTTTCAAATTTCTCAACCAATTTCAAAAAGCCAGTGGTTTAATTTTTAATCCTCTTAAGAGCTATTTTATTACTTCCAAGTCTATTTCCCATTTGAGAATTAGTACCATTTAGAACAAGTTTGGTTTTTTTCATAAGACTCTCCCTTTGAAGTATTTAGGATCTCCTCTTTTCAAGGGGTAAGAAAAGGTTCCATTATTTGGGGTCATTTTTGCTAATGTTCAAAAGAAGCTTTCTAGTTGGGCTTTTAACTTTCTCTCTTATGATGGTAGATTGATTTTAATTAGGAATGTCATTTGTTCTATTCCCATTTACCTATTCCATATGTTATGTCCTACTTTATCTGTTTGTAGTAGAATGGAAAAATTATTCAACATATTTTCTATGAGGGCCAAGGATGGAAGGTCGGCTATTCTATGTGCCTCTTGGAATAATTGCTCTGGGGCCTTTGAGGAGGGGAGGCTAGATTTAAAAATTTTGGGTGATATGGCTCATGCTTTTTCTTACTAAGTTTTATTTTTTTAAGGTATAAGAAGAGTCTTTGGCCTAATTTCATGATTTTTAAGTATTGTGCTAGTAAGCATCTGCTTACTATCATTTTAAAAAAGGGATTCCTTTAATTGGAGAAGGCTCTGTTGTATTAAATGGGAAGCTAAGCAATTTTTACAATGAAGTATTGGGGTTAGTGACATTTTCTTTTGACAAGATAAATGGTTAGGCATTTTTTATTGATAATTTGTTAAATACTCAATCTACTAGTGGTTGCAAGGTTTCTTACTTTATTTAGCATGGGGTTTGGAATGTTGATTTACATAGTGACATTATTCCTGACTTTATTATTAACCGCATTATCAAAATTCCTCTTCAATTAGATTAGGAGGATTGGATAATGTTCACAAACTCCAGTGATGGTAAGTTTGCTCTTAAAGAAGCCTCGCATTTCATTCGGCAAACTTATCCTAAATCTTTTCTTTTTTTGAGTATTTGGCACAATGCTATTCGAGTCTCTTATTCTATAATAATGTGGAGGATTCTTAATAATTATATCCCTGTTGATTCTATTGTAATGGAAAAAGGTTTCTACATGGTTCCTAATTGTCAATGTTGTTATCACATAGAATGCCTCAGTCATGTTTTTTCAAGGCCCTACTGCTCTTAAAGTTTGGTTATACTTTGATAATATTTTCAATACTCAATTTTATACTTGTTATAGTTCCATCACATATATTTTGCAATCTTGGTTTGTTCTTACCAAATGTCATTCATATTGTCTTACATGTTATTATTTGTTAGTTTTTGTAGAGAAGTAGGAATGAATCTAAACATGAGAATATTAGTATGAATGGTTTGAATATTATCTCTAAAGTCAAGGATAAGATTGTGCAGTTGTTTGTTTCTAATTTGATTAAGATTTTAGAGAGAGAAGCTCCCGGTTTTTAGAGAGAGAAGGTCCCAATTTTTAGAGAGAGAAGCTCATTTTTTTCAAATTTCAATTTTCCTGGTTTTGCAACCTACTCTTCTGGAGGCGGAGGTAGATGGCGGCGAACGTTCGCCGGCCATCTTTGCCCTTGGAAAGGAGAAGTTCTTCTTCAGATGATGGTAATCCAGGGTTTAAACAGGGTGATAGCGGTGAAGAGGGAAATGTTGATCGAAAAGAAGAAGAAGTTCGTAGAAGGAGGCAGAAAGGTCAGCTTATCATATCAGAGAATGACGGTGGTTCTATCAAGAGATTGGCTTCGGTCGCAGGTAAAGGTAAAGATGTTTCAATTTTCCAAGATTACAAGACCCCTGGATTGGATAGGCGGAAAGGATTTTCTCCTGGCAAGTCCTTTAATCCCGGTGCTTCTTCGTCTGGTATGAAAATTTTTGTTAACAGGTATGTGAATTCAAATGCAATCCCCGTCCTTGACAGTAAGATAAATGCGAATTCTGTATCACCTGTTAATAATCTTCTTCATACTGTTAAGTTTTCGGATTCTGACATTGAAAGACCTGCTGCCAAGTTCGGTGAGCCTATCTTGTTCGAGGATTTAGCTAAGGGGAAGTTATTTGATGGTGTTGTTAATTCTTCGGAGCCTAGTTTTAAAGAGGTAGTTGTTCAGGGTATTTCTCATGCTAAGGGGAAAGGTTTTGTAGCAGATTTAACTAATTTTCATTTGGTAGATGAAGGTAATTTGGCTGGAGAAAGTAATGAAGGTTGTAAAATGTTCCCTCCTGATAAGATTACTTACAATGGTGATGGGAATGTATGGAAGAGAAAATCTAATATTAATGTTGCCAATCTGGATTTTGGAAAAGATTTTGCTGGTGAAGATGAAGTAGTCATACTTCATCAGGGAATGGAGTTGGAAAATGCTAAATTACTGAGTAAAGCTCTGGTTATTAAAGTTTTTGGTGAAAGTACTTCATTCCAAGTGATTAGTATGGAACTTAGGAGGCAATGGGCTGCTTTTGGAAAATTTCACTTAACAATGCTACGCTCTGGGTTCTTGGTGCATTTAATGATCAGGAATCAATTGATTCGGTTTATGCTAATGGGCCTTGGTATGTAAAAGGAAATATAATAGGGATGGACAAGTGGTCGCCTGCTTTCTCACCCTCATCTTTGAAGGGTCTTTCAGCTCCTGTCTGGATCTGAATGCCAAATTTACCTCTACAATGTTGGCATAACATCAATATTTGCAGGATTGCTTCTAAGGTTGGAAAACCTTTCATGATAGATGGGAACATGTATCAGTGGAGTAGAAGGGAGTTTGCAAGAATTTGTGTGTGGATTGACTTAGATAATAAGCTTCCTGTGGGTGTTTAGGTGGATGGGTGTGGAGGTAAATTCTTCCAATAAATTATTTATGAAAAACTCCCAAACTTGTGTTTTAGTTGTGGTAAGATTGGACATTTAGAGAATAAATGTCCTTTAACAAAGATTGATCCTTCTGCTAAGGAAGAGGTTCGGGTTTCTGAAGGTAATTCAGTAAATGTGAAAGCAGATGCTAGTTCAGAAGTTGAATATGGGCCTTGGATGCATGTTAATTTCAGGAGGAATAGGTTCTTGAAATTTCAGAAGGCAAATCAAGAGATGGGTATAGGGAGTTTTAAACCAATTTCTTCAAATTATAGGAAATTGGTGAAGTCTGCAGTAGGAGATGGTAAAGGAAATGAGATGGAAGAAAGATTGGCTAATGAGCAAGTTACTTCTCCTGGGGAAGCAGGGAAGAGGAATTCTGTGGATGAAAATGTGGTTAAAGGTAAAGTGTTGAAGGATGACACCAAATTTGATCTTGGAAGAATGGAAGGGGTTACTTATCCAGGCAAAGAACTAGAAGACTTTGTTGGAACTTATAATCGAGATGGAGATAATAAGGCAGATTCTGCTGATGTGGGTCTCTTTACGCAGAAGGCAATTGGATTACAAGATGGAGAAATAATTCAAGATAAGATATCTAATTGTGCTTTTGTAAATAATAAGTTTAATGTTCTTCTATTTGAAGATGATGTAGATTATAACATGGTCATGGAAGACAATCAATGTGAGGCTGAGAAGGAGGAGGAAGTTGAGTCTAGCGTGACAGAGCTAGATAATCAGCAGGAGTTGTCGTATGGAAAGAATTTGGTAGGGAACAGAGTAAAGTTGAGAAAAGAACTACGTTCGTTGGGGAATGTGATGTTAAAAGGGAAAACCAGGAAGGGTGAGTTGAGTAAAGATTTTTTTGGTGGGTCTAATCCCACTTCATGAGTTCTCTAATATTTTGGAATTGTAGGGGGGCTGAGAAGGTTGAAGCCTCCAGGTATCTACAAGAGATAGTGAAGGATAATGATGCTCTTTTTGTGGGCCTAGTTGAAACTAAGATTTCAACTTTTGATAAAGTGGATTGTAAAAGTTTGATTGGTGAAGAGTGGGATTTTTTTATGTATCCTGCAGTTGGCTTCTTGGGAGGTATTATAGTTTGTTGGAAGGTTGGTCTAGCTTCCTTTGAGGTTAATGTAGCTGAAGTGCAATTGGTGTTGGGGGAGTTGAAAATCAAGAATTCTAATAGTTGGTTGATTGCAACGGCGTATGGGAGCAGAAATTCTAGTGACAGGAAGAATTTATGGAGCAAGTTAAATGGGTTTTCAGAAGAGAAGCTTCCTATGGTTATTGGGGGAGACTTCAATGTTATTATATCTCAAAATGAGAAAAGAGGGGGGAAGAAATTCACTATCAACCAAGGCTCCCTTGACATGCTTTCCTTTATGAGGGAATGTGATTTTCATGAAATTGGGATTGTAGGGCCTAAGTACACTTGGTGTAATAACAAAACAGGAGGAGGTCGTATTTTAGAAAGGCTAGATTGGTGTCTTCTAAATTGTGTAGCTTTGGAACGGCTTCAGGAAGCGGCTGTTAAGCACTTTGCTAGAGTGGCCTCAGACCATTGTCCAATCTTACTTAAGATCGGTTCTTCGAAACCCAAGAGGAGAAGGAATTTTATGTTTGAAGACGTTTGGTCATCGTACCCAGCTTCTCATTCCATTGTTAATGCGGTGTGGAAAAAGCATGTGACAGGAAGTAATGCTGAAATTTTGAATTTGAAGTTCAGAAGAACTTTAAGATCCTTATTCTTTTGGAGTAAGGCTAAGCACAAGTCACTTGTGGACCTCAAGGAAAAATTAAAAAGAGAAATTTTGGATTTGCAAATTGAGGAAGTTGAATCGGGTGGCCTTTCAGATCTTAAGATTTGTTATTTAAGATCGAAAGTGATGGAGCTCAATGCTACTCTAGGCCGTCTAAGCTTATGGTGGAAGCAAAGGGCCAAAGTGCAATGGTTAAAAGAAGGAGATTCAAATTCAAAACTCTACCATATGTTTGGAACGGGAAGAAGAAATGGGAACATGATTACTAGCATTAAAGACAGTGCTGGCAGAATGTGTGAAGATCAACATGGGATTGAAGAGGTTTTTATGGAATACTTTTCTAAGAAATGGAGCTCTAGGAAATGCAGATTGTCTGGATGGCCTACTCTGTCCAAGGTGATTGACGGTGAGGATTGTAGATATCTGAGCAAAGAATTCGTCAAAGAGGATTTGGAGGAGGTGGTTAATAATTTGGGAGCTTATAAATCTCCAGGTATAGACGGCATTACTTATTCTTTTATCAAGACTTATTGGTCTATTATCCATGTTGAGGTGTGGGCTGCTATTAGAGATTTTTTTTATAACCGGTTCTCTTTGTCCTGCTTGGAAAGATACCAATGTGGTGTTGATACCAAAAATTAACAATCCTCGTGTGCCATCTAATTTTCATCCTATTAGTTTATGTAACGCAATTTACAAAATAATTGCAAGGATGATTCTTAATAGAATGAGCTTTATTTTTCCAAAAATTATCTCTGAAGTGCAGTTTGCCTTTGTAAAAGGGAGATCTATGTCTGACCAAGTTTTGATGGCTCAAGAAATGTTTAGCAAATTCAGATATTCCAAAGCTAAAAAGGGTATGGTGGCTATTAAAGTAGATATGGAACAAGCTTATGATAGTATGAGTTGGTCTACTTTGACTCAGATGCTTGATTTGTTTGGCTTCCCTAAAAGGTTTGCAAATCTGATTTTTGAATGTGTTTTGAACCCAAAGTTTTCAATTATTGTGAATGGGATTAATTCAAAGTGGATTGAGCCTAAATGTGGGTTCAGACAAGGATGCCCTTTGTCTCCTTATCTCTTTATTTTGTGCTCTCAGTTACTGTCTGAAGAGTTTGCTTGTAGAGGCAAAGATGTTGGAATAAAAATAACTCCTTCAGCTCCTATGATTTCTCATCAGATGTATGCAGATGATATTATGATTTTCTCTGAAGCAAATTGTAAGAAAGTAAAGAAGGTAGATAAGATCCTGAAGAGGTATTGCAATTGGACTGGTCAGAAGATCAATATATTGAAGTCGGCTATGATGTTTGGTAACTTAGTTAAAAGAAGGACAGCTAGATCTTTGGCTAAAATTCTAAAAATGAAAGTTGTTAAGGAGATGGATTATTTGGGAGTTAAGATTGCTTTGAGGAGATTGGTGAAATCTGATTTTAGTAAACTAATTGCTAAAACATCAGATAGAATGAACCTTTGGGGTTCTAAATTCATTTCTATGGCAGGAAGAATCACTTTAATCAATGCATCTGTTATCTCTATGCCAGTTTTCCTTTCTATGCTTTCTCTGATTCCGAAAGGAATTTTGAAGATGCTGGAGAAAATGTGCCGGAATTTCCTGTGGAATAAGAAGGATGGGAGCTTTGGTTTACATTATGTAGCTTGGGATAATTTATGTAAACCGTGGAAGTATGGAGGATGTGGAATGCAGTTGCTGGAGGATAAATTGGGTCCTTTAAGAGTTAAATTTGCTCTTAACTTTTTCACTAATCCAACATCTATTCTAAATAGATTGTTAAGATCAAAATATGGGAATGACCTTTGGAGTGAGGCTAACACAAGGTGCTCTTCGTCAACTAGGAAGATTGTTTTGCAAGGTGCAGAATTCCTGAAGCCAATTTCTAGGTGGAGAATTGGTAATGGAGACAAAGTGGATACCTTCAAGGATCATTGGATATTGGATAAAAGCATTAACAGGTGGCCAACCTTTATTGTGGTTTTGAGTCCAGAATTTCAACATGTATTAGCTTTTATTAGTGAGGGTAGGTGGGACTTGAACAAGTTAAAACTTTATTTCGGTCTACCTCTGATTGAGCTAATTACAGATATTCCATTACTATTAGATAAAGGTGAAGATCAGCTGGAGCTATCCAGAAAATTATCTGGGAAATCAGTAGCAGCAATTGCTTATGAAAAAAAAATTTGAAGAAGAATGAGAAGATGAAACTTGGAGCTGGAGAAAAAAGCTAAAGCTGAGACCGCAGGTGGGTATTTTTTGGTGGCGTTTGTGCAGGAATGCCATTCCTTCTTTTGGGTTCTTGTTGTTTTGCAGGTTTGTGGAGTATGGAGGGTGTCCAAGAGGATGCGGAGGAGTGGAAGATGTAGAGCATGTGGTTGTCCATTATTTCAAAGTAAAGGATGTTATAAAATTGTTATCTGATTGGAATTTTCATATTCTTACAATTTTATCTCTTGAAGATTGTTATAAGAAGATGAAAATGATGGTTGAAACGAATCCTTTCTTGGGAAATCTATTATGCTCGGTGGTTTTTCTTTGCTGGAAAAGTAGGAATAAGCTGGTCCATGGAGGTGTAGAAGACACCATTTCTATAATAGCTACCAATTCGATTATATTGGCGGTTACTTCATTTGATACCTATTTTATTCAGGAAAATCGGGATAATCAGCTGTACAAGCTGTCCCAATTGTCTTGGCATCCTCCTCCTCCTGGATGGATTATGGTGAACGTTGATGCTTCAGTACAACCTAATAATAAGGCTGGTATAGGGGGAGTTTTTAGAGATAGTCAAGGATGGTTTTTGGCTGCTTTTGGTTTCGGATGTCTGCATTGGGACTGCTCTCAGACAAAGTTATTGGCAATTATTGCTTTGAGGAATTATATTCAAGATTGGATGTTTGAAGCAAATGGATTGGTGATTGAAGGAGATAATTCAAATGTTATAAAAAAATTTCAAAGATCCATGAAGAAGCATTTTCTTTCGGATGAGTTTCTCAAGCCTATGGACTTAGATTTTCTTTCAAATTTTAAGCAAATTATTTTTTCTTGCTCAAAGAGAGAATGTAATAAGTTAGCTGATTTATGTGCTAACTATGCTTTGATTTCTTCTTTTTTTTGGGATGATGGCTATTGTAATAAAATTCCTCCTTCATTTTTAGCTTTGTTGAAGGAGGAATGTAGTACTGTGTAGCGATTTTAATAAAAATTTTGCTAATTGCACTTTCAAAAAAAAATTTTTGATTAAGATTAATTGCTTCAAAGGTTTTTACCATATTATTGCTAATTTTGGTATTGCTTTTTCATTCCCCCAACCATGTTATACAAGATAGACTTGTGAGATGACTTAAACCTAATCCCAGTTGTTTTAAACTTAAAATTGATAGATCTCTTAAAATTTCTATAGCTGATTGTAGGGGTCTTATTCATGATTCTAATGGCCATGTGGTTGTTACTTTTGCTGGTACTGTTGATTCTACCACTATTATTATGGTTGAGCTTCAAGCTCTTCAATATAGCCTTTAACTGTGTATTTCTTTTGGAATTATTAAAGTTTGGATTGATGTTGATGATATCATTCTCATTCATTATATTAAGGGTAGTATGAATCCAAATTTATCTTATTTCTATCTGATCTAAGAAATTAAGCATTAACCCTCTTTTATTTCCTTTTCCATTTCTCATTTTTTAAGGGAAGGTAAGGCGGCGGCAAATTTTTTGGCTACTCTTGGGTGTAATTTACTAGGTTTTACTGAATTTACTGGAGCTTTTTTACCAGTCAAGCTTAAGTTTTTGGCTAGGTTGGATCATTTTGGCCTTCCTTATATTAGATCCATTTAATTCCTCCTATCTCTGATAGTTTTTATGTGTGCATCCTTTTTTGGTTTGGTTTTTCATTGTTCTTATTACCTTGTGCTTACCTCAGTATTCTGGGTCTGATTTACTTCCTGGAACTTCTTTTATTTATTTAGTTTTTTAATGCTGGGTCTTTTTTAGTCTTACTAGTTCTTTTGGGGTTTGGTGGCTAGAATGGGTGGTTCGTTATTTACTTGGTTGTTTTGATGGACCATGTTGTGTTGTTACACTGTCTCTTAGTTATTGTGTAGCTTTGTTGTATGGCTTCTTCTGTTTTGGTAGATCGTGTTATGCTGGTGTTGTCGTATTCTCCTTATTATGTTCTGATATTTTGCAATGTGTCTCTTTGTTGTTTACCTGCTTGGCTGGTTAGGTCAAGAGTCTTAAATGCAGTTTTTAGGAGTTATAGGGGGGGTCAGTTGTTTCACTCTTCTTTTGTGTTTGGCTTCTATTGTATTATTTTTTATTGTTTCATTCTCTCCTATCTGGTGGGGGCTCTTAGCTTTCAGTTTCTCACATCTGTTTCTCTTTTTTTGGTTCTATCTTTGGAGATAAATCTTTGTGTTTTGTCACTGCTCTCCTCAGATCTCTTTATTGATTCTGTGAATCTAATTTGCTAGATTATAACTATGAATGGTTGTTGCTCTATGCCAACAGGTTGTTTTCTCCAGGAGCATTCAATTTTACCTTGAGGGAAACACCTTCTAGCATGGATATGTTCATTCCTAATTTTTGGAGTAAATGCATTAATTCTTATAATGACTTCTATTATACTGCTTTTATTTTATTCTTTCACTTACTTTATGGATCTATTTTGCAAGTTCTTGGAGACTTGACTTTTTTGTGCAGGGCAATTTTTTAGGTGGAAAGACGGAGCTAAATCGTTAAATATAGACCTTTTCATTTTGGGTGCTAGCTTCTGGCTGACCTAGTATATTATTAGGTTCCTTTGTACTTATGCTTAGTGGAGACCTCCATCTCATAAGTATTTTTTTGACTTTTTTGTAGCTCGTTCGAGTAGTAGAGAGCTGGAGGTCCCCTTAAGGGCCTTCTATAATTTTTGGATTATGAATGTGTAAGCCCGTTGGTGGGTTCTAACCAAAAAACAAAAGGAAGGTTATGGAGAGACCATCACCACCTTTTCCTTAGAGGTTGATCAAACATAATATTAACAAACAGTTCTTAAAGTTCTTAGAAGTCTTTAAAAAATTAACTATTAATATACCCTTCTATGAAGCTTTAGAATAGATGCCTACTTATGTAAAATTTATGAAGCATATCTTAAATAAAAAAAGGAAGCTTGGGGGATTTTAAACTGTATCATTAACTAAAAAAGTATAGTGCAATAATTCAAAAGAAATTTCTTGAAAAACTTGAGGATTCTTGGCATTTTACCATTTCATTAACTAATAGCGATAAATTCTATGGGAGAGCCTTATATGATTTAGGATCTGATATAAATCTCATGCCACTTTCTTTTTTAAGAGATTAGATATAGGAGATGTTCAACCTACTTCTATTACTCTTCAATTGGCAATAGATCTTTCACTTACCCAAGAGTAGCAATAGAAGATGTTTTGATTATGGTTGATAAATTTATTTTCCCTATGGATTTTATTATTTTAGATGAAGAAAAAGATAGGCAAATACCTCTCATTTTATGAGGTTCTTTCTTAGCTACTAGAAAAGCCAAGATTAATATACAAAAGGGTGAATTGACTATGAGAGTTCAATATTACGATGTTACTATTGATGTGCTTAAATCTATAAAATTCCTTCAAGAAAAGAATAAAGATTACTTTAGGGTATATTTGGATGATGTTGTAGTGGAGAGTCTTAAGGAAGAATTATGTAAAGGAGAAGTATTTGAAGATGAAGAACATTAAAAGAATAAAGGGATGTTAGGGGAACCTGTTGTAACAAATGAAGGGAGTGAATGTTTGAAGAAAGGCAATTTGAATTATTAAAAACTTCATATTGTGAGAAAACTTTAAACCATCCATTGAAGAGGCCCCTACATTAGAACTTAAGGATTAACATGTCATCTCAAGTATACTTTCCTAGGGAATAACTCTACTCTTCCTATAATAATTTCAAAATTTTAAAATAACATCAAGAAACTAAATTGATTAGGATTTTATGTAATTTTAAGAAGCTTTTGGGTGGAAAATTATTGAAATTAAGGGGTTAATCCATCAATTTGCATGCATAAATTTTTAATGGAAGCTAAATCAATTCCTAAAGTTGATCCTTAAAGAAGACTTACCCGTCCATGAAATATGTTGTTAAGAAAGAGATTTTAAAATGGAGTGATGCTGAGATCATTTATCCTATTTCTGATAGTTCTTGGGTTAGCTCTACTCATTATATTCCTAAAAAGGAGGATTGATGGTCATATCTAATGAACATAATAAACTTATACCCACCAGAACTATCACAGGTCTGAGGATTTGCATTGATTATAAGAAATTAAATAAGGCCGCTATAAAAGATCATTTTTCCTTGACTTTTCTTTATCAAATGTTAGATAGGCTTGCAGGGTATCCTTTTTATTATTTTCTAGGTGGATAGTTAAGATGTATTCAAATTTTTATTACACCTGAGGATCAAGATAAGATTACCTTCACTAGTCCTTATGAAAATTTTACTTTTCGAAGAATGCCATTTAGTCTTTGTAATGCTCCTACTACTTTTCCAATATTTATCACGTCAAATTTCAAACATAATTGAGCAGGGTATTAAAATTTTCGTGGATGACTTCTCTACATTCGACACTATATTTAATTTTTATCTTGAGTATTTAACTTTTGTTTTGAAAAGATGTGTTGAAATAAATTTAGTGTTAAATTGGGAGAAGTGTTAATTCAAGGTAATTGAAGTCATTATCTTAGGACATAATATTTCTAAGAAAGTATTGGAGATAGACATTATAAAAATCCAGGTGATAAAAAAATTACCTCCTGCCAATTTATTATTTTTTCAATAAGAGTTAAAACTAAATATAGTGTGACAAACAACTTCTAGATTTGCAACAATAACAAATATGCAAGAAAACAAAAATGAAGGAAATAAAAAAGCAAAAAGTAATGTAGAATGAGCATACTAGAAGTTTATAGTGGTTTCATCAAACAATAACTGACATCCACTCCCCTGAGTCCTCCTCTCTGGGTATTGTACTAACTCTTAGTGTCTCTCCTTTAGCACCCACAGTAAGACAGAGAAGCTCTTATAGGAATCTCTTCCACCAACCTGGTACGACTGAGAACTAGAATCTTTTCACCCTTCTAGTGAAAGGAGCAAACCTAGAATCTTTTTCACCCTCTGGTGAAGGTAGAGTATCTTGCAATTATTTTTCTCTCTCCTAGTGAAGGCAGAGAACCTTAACCTTTGACCTTAATGAATTTCCTCCTAGAGTAGCCCCAACATATCCACAGAGCCGTTTGGAGGAATCAAGGTGCAATCTTGCTCAGAGCGACTATATAAAAACATTCACACTACTTCCCCCTCTCATAAAACTTACCTTCTCCTTCTCCTCTCACCAAGATCTCTAACGATTATCTAACAAAATTCCTTCAAAAACCAAAAGTCTCTGTTAGACATAATCAAGAAAATCTTTAAATACAAGGTCTCAAAAAACCCTAAAATTTTAATTCAGCCAAAACTGTTAGTATAAAATGATCGACGATCATACAATACGATTAGTTCAAAAACCAAATAATGTCCAGTACGATGGAACATCATACAATGCAATTAGTTTAAAAACTAAATAGTTCAATTATCATGTGATTATACAGGATGATTGCTGGGATGACTAAAAATCATCTCAACCTATCATCTAGTATGATTGACATTGTACCATATAATTAGTTAAAAAATAAGATTTGTCAAGGATGATCTTTGAGATGAACGCTTTTGTTCAACCTATCTTATAATACAATCTACATCATATAGTATGATCGACCAAATTAATTAAACCTTGATTTGACTAATTGTTCATGAGGATTAAATTAAGCAAATTTTCAAATATCGTACTATATGAATGGCATCATACAATATGTTCAGCTCAAAAATCAAAAATTAAAATAGGTAGTTTTGATTGCCATCTAGGTTTCTATTTTAAATAGTAGTATGATTTGGATTATACAGTATGATTAGTTTAAAAATATTAATTATAATATTAATCATTTTAAATCATTTCAAAAACAACTAATCATACAGTATGATCTGAATTATATGGTATGATTAGTTCAAAAATTTAAAACCTTTTTGTCACTCCCCTGTGTATTTATGTATAGTAGTCAAAATAGCATACACCTTTTATTGGACTTTGACTCGAGAAATATAAAAATAAATAAATATAAATTATAGACTCTTGTTAACCATATTTCTATTCTACCCACACTTGAGTCATGAATCTTCTTATATAGTATATGATGTACCTGAAAGGTTAGCACACATAAAAATAGTAGGATAAATGAAAGTACAATCAATAATATTTGTTATCATCAAAATCACAAGCTCGGGATCCCAGATTGCAACAATCTCCTCCTTTTTTATGATGATAAACGTTTTTAGGTTAAAATTATAAGAAATTTTTATTTTCACCTAATCTCCCCCTCACTAGATGAGATACTTTAGAAATAAGGAGTAAGTAAATTTCTTTGTGTTTTTTTTCATTTTTCATTTTTTTTTCATTTTTTTTTGTAAACACAAATAATCATAGAAATAACATAGAGGCTAAAAAAATTATTAAAAATAGAATCACAAAATGCAACCAAATTTACTCCCTCTTTTTTTTTTTTGAAGAAATGCTTGAAGCAAATTTATTATTAAACGAAACACAAGAAACTAAGTGATTGATCCACAATCACACTCCTCCTTGAGTAAAGAAACAAAGGAGGGAGGAACATTATTACTACTCAAATCATCCCAAAAGAAATCTAAAGAATGAGCATAGTTAGCACAAAAATCAACTAACTTATTACTCTTCCTATTCACACAATGAAATAAAACTTGATTAAACCCATTAAGAAAAGAAAAATCATGTATCTTTAGATGCCCCTCTTTGACAGGCACCTTATTAAAAATCTTCTGAACCAAATCCATAACATTCTGATTGTCCACTTCAATGATGATTCCTTTGAACTCATACATCCAGTCTTGGACAAACCTATTGGTTGAGAAGATTGCAAAAAGCTCCAATTGAGAAGAATCCCAATGCAAACATTTCATTCCAAAGGCACATAGAAATATGCCTCGTTGATCCCTGAAAACACCTCCAATGCCAGCAATGTAATTACTCCCTAGAGAAGAATCAATGTTTAGTTTAATCCATTTGGGTAGAGGAGGATGCCAATAAGAAGACAGCTCAAAGAGCTGGTTGGTATCCCAGTAATCCGAATTTCCTTTGAAGGATGTCACAGCCATACTAATAGCATTAGTAGCAATGACTATGAAGCTATCCTCCTTTCCACCATGCGAAACTTTGATCCTACTCTTCCAACTCAAGCAGACAGCAGAGCAATAAACATTCCCAAGGAAAGGACCAAAAATAGCCAAGCTTCTCAAACCCAACAAACAGTCTTTAAGAGAGGAGAAAATAGGGATCGAGAACCCCCAATACCTAAGAATATTAAAAACCTGCATAAGCTTTCCACACTTGACCACTATATGATCCACATTCTCCACTACCTCACACCCTCTTGGACAACCAGCATTTGTAGACAGTCTTCTATACATCAAAAGCTCATTCATAGGGATAGCATTAATAATTAAACGCCACCAGAATAAGTCCACTCAAGGCCTAAGCTTTAGATCTCTTCTCCAATGCCAATGCAGGCCTTCAGCACCATTCCCAATAAGATTATGGGAAATTAAAGCAAATAGAGATTTACCTGAACACTTGAACAAGAGCTCCAACAGATCACCACCAAATTCAAGAATGATAGGAACTAGCATAATATCATCCACCAACTACTAGCCAAAAAATTACTGTAGTTTAACTTCATTCCACACACCATTAGAAATAAAACTTTCCAGCCGTAGCATGTGCTCATCCATATTCACAACAAATGTTGTCCATTTAGATATTGGTGTATCTAAAAACCAAATATCATTTAAGGTGTGTATAAACTCTCCCGAAGATATTCTCCACCGCAACACATTTCTTAAAGAATTAAAACCATTTAAAATTATCTTTACTATCGGAGAGCTATACCTCTTCAAATGAAATTTCCAGATCATATTCCCATACTTGGCTCTCAGCAACCTGTACAGGAAGGTAGTTGATTCAGAGATGAGGTTCCGAGCAAACTTAGCCCGAAGAGGACCCATTTTGGAAGCAATGGATTGAACTCCTTGGCCACCCAAACTCCTCAGCCTGCAGAGAACATCCCAAGAAACATAGTGTAGACCCTTACTACCATCTTGCTTGATCCACAAAAAGTCCCTACACATTCTATCCAAAGCATTAAAAACACCCAGCGGGACCAGAGAATGTGTAGAAAGAAAAATAGAGAGGGAAGAGAAAATGGTTTTAACAAGAAGCAGCTTGTAGCCGTCAACCTTCTCAAAGAAATATTGATGCCATGGTACATAAACTCTTTCACCACTTTGAAGCCCAAGATCTTTTCTAGAGAGCTTCTTCTAGAACTTATGACTGACCTACCAAAAAGAATGGAGGACTTCTGAATATTGACCTTCTGACCAGTCCATCTATAGTATTCCATCAAGATTTTGCTAGCTTTCTTCACCTTTTTTCCATTTTCTTCCAAAAACAAAACAATATCATCCACATATAATAGATGAGAAATAATCTCAGCATTTGGAGCCACTTTAACACCCAAACCTTTCCCTCTCTGAGCAATAGCATCAGAAAGAAGTTGAGAGTAGAGAATAAAAAGATAGGGTGACAAGGGATAGCCTTGCCTAAACCCACTCCTGGCTTCAATCCAACTTGAACCATTACCATTAATCAAAATTGAAAATTTGGGGTCAGAGACACATTGTAGAAGGAGATTAGCAAACATTTTTAAAAAACCAAAATTTTCCAAAACTTGCCTAAGAGTAGACCACCCCATACTATCATAGGCTTGCTCCATATCAACTTTCATAGCCATTAGTCCTTTCTTAGATTTAGAATATCTAAATTTGTTACACACCTCTTGGGTTAAAAGAATATGATCAGAAATAGAACGGCCTTTGACAAAAGCCGCTTGATCCTCCGAAATCAACTTAGGAATAACTCCAATCATTCTGTTTAATTACAATCTAGCCAATATTTTATAGATCGACAAATAGAGGCTGATATGTCTGTAATTAGATGCGGTCATAGGATTCTCAAATTTAGGGATAAGGACCCCCAAAGTCTCCTTCCAACTAGGACTCATAGAACACGTCCTAAAAAAATAATCAAGGGCCTTCCAAACATCTTCTCTAATAAATATCCAATAAGTTTTAATGAAAGAGTATGAAATGCCATCAATACCTGGAGAGATATTGGATTCCAGCTGAGCAACAACCATATCCAGCTCCTCCTTCTTAAAATCAGCTTGAAGACAATTTCTGTCAATATCATCCAACCTATGAACAGGAATCGGCCACCCCCTCAACTTGCAATTTCTTTCATTCCATTTATTATCAAAGTATTCATAAAAGACTCCCTCTATTTGATTTTGATCTTCAACCAATTCCCCATAACTATCTTTCACCTGATGAATCCAATTGGAATTTCTCCTTCCTGACGCAAAGGCCTAAAAAAACTTGGAGTTGGTGTCCCCATCAGTCAACCATTTGGTTTTAGCTCTTTGCCTCCACCAAGTGTTGAGACGGGCAACAGTAATATTCATCTCATGAACTTTAGATTTTAGCAACAGCAATCTTTCTTTAGGAAGCCAGCCAACCTCCGCTTCTTCAATTTGAAGATCCAAAATTTCCTTCTTCAACTTCTCCTTCAATTCTAGCAGATTTTGGTGCATAGCTCTACTCCAAAAAAAAAGTGCCTTCAATGCTCTCCAGAACCTCACATTGAGAGATGTTGCACCATCTCCATTCACCCTCCTTTCCCAAGCTTTAAACACAATTGCAGCTGAAGTAGGGTACGAAGACCATACCTCTTCAAACCTTAGAAGATGTTTCTTCAGAAAACTAGAAGGCAACAGCTTGAAGAGAATGGGATAATGATCAGAAGGTATATGACGAAGATGTCGAACTACCGGCATTTGGATAGTATTCAAGGCCGTTGTGTTCACAATGCACCTATCCAATCTTTCAAGATCCGAGCACCACCTTTCTTATTGTTACACCAAGTAAATTTTGGACCAATGACTCTCACATCAGGTAGATCACAATTGCTCATGAAACAGCTCATATCTTGAGCACCCTAAGATAGAATGAACCTCTTCCCTCCTTTATTATCCTCTTGGGACAATATACAATTGAAGTCCCCACCTATAACAGTGGGAATATTCAAGATTGAAATCCCTTCAAGATCACTCCATAAGCTCCTTCTCTTATAAGAGTCATTACTACCATAAATAGAAGCAATGATCCACTTCCCTTTAGTAGCAATGTTAAATTCCCAACTACAACTTGAGAAGAATCATTTAAAATCGTAAAAGAAGCCAAGTCCTTCCTCCAGCACACCATAATACCACCTGATAACCCTTCAGCAGGATAAATGAAAAAATCCCAATTGATACCAATGAACCTATCAAACTCAAGTCTGTCAAAAGAAAGATCTTAGTCTCTAGAAGTCCAACAAGCATCACCTCATGCTCCTTAACAAATTCCTTCAAGTAGTGAGATGCTTCACTCTTCCTAGCCCCCCTACAATTCCAAAAGTCTATGGATGACATTTATTGATAAGAAATGGGATTGCTCCCTTTCCTATCCTTAATTATTTCACCAACCTTCTTTACATGATTAATAATGTTATCTTTTCCCAAGGATCGCAGTTCCTTTTGAAGTTTAAACTCTGATTTATGATAGGGAATACTTGAGTTTGCAAGTAATCCAGAAGGACTTACTTGAGTTCGCAAGCAATCCTTCCCCTCTTTATCAATCATAGAAGAAGGCAACCCATCCTTAATAAGTTCCAAATTATGAGAGCTTAACACAGATTCCTCACCATTATCAAGAACTTTGATATTTTTTAGTGAAAGTTCGATAGGGATGTTAAGCCCTTATGAACTAGTCCAGAGGCTAACCAAGAGGGGGGTGAATTGGTAGTTTTAAAAATTCTTTAGCAACAAGAAAGATCTTTTGATAATTTGCAGCAAAAAGCAGTAAATACAGTAATGAAAAGATCAATCATAGATTTCACTCAAGTAGATAATAATAGAAAAATAAAGTGCAGAAAATAATCGGAAAGAACACTATAGATTTTATAGTGGTTCGGTCAACTTGACCTACGTCTACTCCCCAGAGCCTCCCCTTCGGGTATTGCACTAACACTAAGTGACTCTCCTTCTGCTCCCACAGCAAGGCAAAGAAGCCTGTACAAAAACTCCTTTCCACCAAATTGGTGGGGTAGAGAACCTGAACTCCTTTTGCTTCCTCCTGAAGTAGGCTGAGAACCTGGACTCCTTTTGCTTCCTCCTGAAGTAGGCTGAGAACCTGGACTCCTTTTGCTTCCTCCTGAAACAGGTAGAGAACCTGGATCTTCTTGCAAATGATCCTCCCATAGAGACATCGATAATATAGGAGATGACGAACGGAGAAGGCGACTTAGATCCTTGCTTGGAGAAACCTTTGTGAATCCCTCACAAACTCCCCCTCACAAGATCCTCTCTCTCTCCCTCCCAAGCTCTCTCTTATCTCTCTCAAGATTTTCTCTGGTAAGAAAAGTGGTAAAAGATTTTTCTTGTTGAAAGAATAAGATCATAAATAGGAGGGCTCAAAAATTGTCCTAAATCTCAACTGGTCGTCAAAGATCATCCAGGATGTACGATCAGTTCAAAATCACATATATCATCCTGGACGATCAGGTTCCACTGGATGATTGGTATAAAAAATTTGTTCATATCATCCTGTACGATTCTATGATCGTTTGGAACGATTAGTGTAAATCAGGAATTTCATCCAGAAGACAGCTCTGGTCATCCAGGGGAACTTGTGTTGGACGATCTCAAAATGACTTGATCATCTGGAAACACGATATGGGTATCGTCCCGTACGATTAGTTCAAAAATGACAAAGTCATCCTACATACATGACTTGATTATCCAGGACGATATGTCCATCATCCGGTATGATTAGTTCAAAAATGATAATATCATCCTGCACACAGCTCTAGACGTACAGGTCGAAGGTACTGGACGGTCAGGATTTTTAACATATCATCCCGTACGATCTTGCGATCATTCAGGATAATATGATCAGATTAATTAAATCTTAATTACTTTCCTTAATCATCAGACTAATTTAGGCATGATTTTAATGGATTATCAAGGATGATACACATATCATCCGAGATGATCAGACCAAATCTCTAAAATAAAAACTTGCCTAACTTAATCTGGTGGCTAAGAATTTTTGATTTAAGCCTATCATCCTGTATGATATGTGAATCGTTCAGGGTGATCAGCTTAATCAAACTGACTTAACATGATCATCTTAATTAGGGTTTCTATTTTCACTGGATCGTCCAGGACAATAAGAATATCGTCCAGGATGATATGAATAAAACTTGAAAACAGAGACTCTATCACACTAAAAATTCTCCCCCTGAGTGTGTGTGTGTAACGTTACTTAGCTAGGGGATCACTTACATTATATTTGACTCAAGAAAGGGAAAAATTATAAATTAGACACACACGGACCCGTACTTGAGTTAGCTTGGATTATATTTGATCTTTTGTACCTGAAATATTAGTTGACCAAAAAATAGAGCACAAAAATGTTTATTATAATCAAAATTGTAATCCCTAAACCAAGATTTGCAATAATCTCCCCCTTTTTTATGATGGCAAATATTTATTCAGTAGTTTCAAATAAAATAGACATGAGTAATCAACGCACATACGAAAAAAAAATTTCATTTCAAAGTTCACTAAATATTAACAAACAGTGACACTAAATACAATAAGGGAAATAACTACAACACAAAAATAGTAAAAGAAACTACTAGTAACTCAAAAACCAACTCCCCCTTTTGACATCACAAAAAGGAGGAGGAACAGACAAAACAACACAAACAAGAAACATCACAATATAATAAAGAGGCGGATCCTAATCAGAAGGAGGAGGTGGTGGTAGCTGAAAGTAGCTGTGAATGGTGGTGAACTGCTCACCAATCCAGGCCATGTTCTGGTCATGCTACTATTGTTAATGAGTCACGTAGGAGTCAAAGCAGGCCTCCCACTGGTCATAACGCTGCACCAAGTGATCCAAGGGTGATGCTATATGAAGAGGAGTAGGTGCAGATAGTGCAGCTGGCTCAAGAACAGCTTCTTCCTCTTCCTCCTCAACATTCGCGACGGGCTCTGGATGAAGTCGGGTACTATGGAGGACATGGAAGGAGTTATTTGTGTAGTAGGAAGGAGGTATATCGGCAGGAACCAGATATTGTAGATTATACTTTGACTCAAGTGCATAGGCAATGAGGTGGCCAAGGGCTAGATTTGGGCGTCTCCTGTGGCTCAGATCCCTAATGCTAGTGAGATGTTCAACATAGCAGAAAAGGAGATCGGTAGCATTGAATTCCTGGCAGGCCATGATGTAGTAGGTAGTCAGGGAAAGTAAAGATGTGATGTGGATGCGGTCCCCAGCCTTAGGGATGATTGAGCAACGAAGGACATATTGAATTATACAGGCATCCTTAAGTAGGAAAGAACATGCATTATCATGGTAGTGGACGTTGGTATTTCTAAGGAAATGATTGTTGACACTCTAATCAAAATTAGGATCAGAAACTATGTTATGGAGCTTATCGCTAGTGATTGAAAGTTGGAGGATAGTGTGAAAATCCTGTGTGGTCAATTCTACAGGTCTCTGATTTACAAAAAGTGCAGTGCAGAGTAATCAGAGGCGATGTGGAGAATGGAAAAAAAGACCCTAAGAAGTTCAGAGCTAAAGGGGAAGGCCAGGGTGAGAATAAAAGTAAGGGAGGTATGAGCAAATAGATCCTGTATCGGGTAGGTAAGAGTGCGGGGGTTGACGATCTTTGAATGAGTGATTCCAACTTCAAGGTAACGTTGGAAGGTAGCCTGATCGGTTGCATCTGGAAAGTGGGGATTAGCATTTTCCCAGGATGAACTTGCACCGCGGTGCCTTGATCTTTTTCCACCAGCCATTAGAAGAAGAGGAGATGAAAGATTGAAGGAAGAATGGTGAAAAGAGACAAAGAAAATGGCTGTTTATAAGAAAATAGACTGATCATCCAGGACAATCACAGGATTGTCCAAGACGATAGGTGCAATAATGATGGCCTGGATGATTGGTCAAAAAAGCGATCCAATAATCCAGGATGATCAAATATCATCCAGGATGATTAGACACATACAATAATCCTAAGGCATCCAGCCGGACAACCGTTGATGAAACATATCGTCCAGGATGATTGGGTGGATCATCAAGGATGATATTTAATAAATGTATCGAATGGGCCAAATTTGAATCATCCTGCTACAGACACGTGGATCGTCCAGGATGATAAGGTGGATTATTCGGGACGATAACCAATAATTGGTGCAGATCAGCTAATTGATCAGGATGGGGATGATTTGAATGGATCATCCAGGATGATGTATGGATCGTCCAGGATGAAGAGGATCGTTCAGGATGATGTGGAGATCGTCCAAGATGATGTGAAGAAAAATAAAAAAATAGAGCATATAGAGGAAAGATCAGGGATCCCAAAAACACACAAAATAAAAAGAAAACAAAATCAGATTGAATAAAAATAGAAACGAGAAAGCAAAACTAAAAATAATGATTTTTTTTTGAATCAATCAGCTCCAGTAAATTAAAATTTTCCCTTGATTTTTAATTCAAAAGCAATAAGAAGAAAATCGACAATGCTAAAATCCAGAAAAGTTAGAAAATTAACTTTCGTAACTCCTACCTTGGACACCTTACAGGTTCAAATTCCTTTCAAACAAAAGTCTAATTCAGAAGAAAAGAAATAAGATTCGAAAAGAGATCCTTTTAAGCCTCGTTCCAGAAAAATATCTGTTATAATACTATTACAAAGTAAGGAATCAGAAATCATGATTTTTCATCTCAAACTTTTGAAAATATTAAGTGGCACATAGATTTCTCTAAGGCATTTAAAGATTTGAAAGGGAAGAAAGCTTACTTCTTTATGGGCTCATTTTGTGACTCTTTTTTAATTTTTTTGGCGCTTTGCGCATCTTTTAATTTTTGATACACTTTGTGTATCTTTCCAATTTGGCGACATTGCACATCTTTTTAACTTTGGGCTCATTTTGTGCCTCTTTTCATTTTGGCGCTCTTTGTGCATCTTTTGTAAGCTCGCTTCCTTTCATAATTGTTAAAGAATCTCAGCTGTGAAATTACCTTCCGGACATAAGAAATGACAAAACTCACTCTCTATAACAAGGAAGAGTAATTCACAAAATAAAAATCATACATCATATGGTAAGTGAAGTCACTTGATTAAGAAAAATATAACACTGATTCAAAGCTTTGAAAATACTATTCATATGAGGTAGATTACTGTAGGAAGATAAAATAGATCTCTATTTCAAAAATCAACTTTTTAATTTTGAAGAAGATTTTTATTCAAAAGAAATAATACACCGTTAAAGGGAGTTACAGGAAGAGAAATAATCATCAACGTTTTTTCCCTTTAACAGATTCAGAGGAGTCAATCACTACTTTAAGCTTCCAAATAAAAATAAGGCAAAACTCTCAGTCAGAAATCCAGTTTATCAGCATTAGTGAGCAGTGATCTGATTTTGAAAGGAATAAAATAATAAATCAAGAATAAGTTAGAAATAGCATCAAAATAAATACTCAAATCATAAAAATAACATACAATAAAAGGAAATCAGTAGTGAATAAAAATAAAATAGGAAATGGATAATCAAATCAAAAGACTAATAGAAATAAAAGAAAAATAGAAAAACTCAGAAATCCTCAGTCATCAGAATCATGCATTTATGTCAATCACACCCAATCTAGTCCTCAAAATGTTGAATGAGTCAAAGGCCAGTGGTTTGGTAAAGATGTCAGCCAGTTGATTTTCAGTTGCTACATGATGTAGCTCAATGTCCCCTTTTGTAACATGGTCCCAAATAAAGTGATGCCTTATATCAATGTGTTTAGTTCTAGAATATTGGATTGGATTCTTAGAAATATAGATGGCACTGGTGTTATCACATAGAACTGAAATTGTGCCATCAGGTAACCCTAAATCCAAAACTTGTTGCTTCAACCAAAGGACTTGGGCCACACAACTCCCTAAGGCAATGTACTCAGCTTCAATAGTGGAAGTAACTGAGTTCTATTTTTTACTAGCCCAGAAGACTAAAGACTATCCTATAAACTGACAAGTTCCAAAAGTACACTTTCTATCCACCCTACACCCTGCAAAGTCAGAATCAGAATATCCAATAATCTTAAAAGAAGTGTTATGCCTAGGGTACTAGATTTCTAAGTTTGGGGTCCCTAAAAGATATCTAAGAATTCTCTTAACAGAAGTCAGGTGGGACTCTTTAGGATCATCTTGAAAACTAACAAAAAGATAGGCGCTAAATATAATATCAGGTCGGCTAATAGTCAGGTAAAGCAGTGATCCAATTATTCCCCTAAACTTTTTCTGATTAATAGATTTTCCATTTGAATCCTTATCTAACTGAACAGTGGAAATTATGGGAGTGTTGATTGGCTTGGCTTTAGCCATTTCATATTTCTTCAAAATATCCTTAGTGTATTTAGATTAATTGAGAAAGGTTTCATCATCCATTTGCCTTATGCTAAATCCCAAAAAGTATGATAATTCTCCCATCATACTCATCTTAAATTCCTTACTTATTATCTTAGAAAATTATCACATAAATTTTTATCAGAAGATCCAAAGAGTATATCATCAACATAGATATGGACAATGAGTAAATCATCCCCTACTCTCCTTAGAAAAAGGTTGGTGTCTACACTCCCCTTAACAAACTCTCTTTCTAACAGGAATGTGCTAAGCCTCTCATACCAAGCTCTGGGTGCCTGTTTCAATCCATATAAGGCCTTTTCTAATTTGTAAATATGATTTGGATATTGGGAACTCTCAAAACCTAGGGGTTATTCTACAAAAACATACTCCTTTACTACCCCATTCAAAAAGGTACTCTTAACATCCATTTGAAATAACTTAAATCATTTATAACAGGCAAAGGCTAGTAGCACTCTAATGGCTTCCAATCCAGCTACAGGGGCAAAGGTCTCCTCAAAATTAATCCCATCAATTTAATTGTACCCCTTAGCCACCAATCTTGCCTTATTCCTAACCACCATACCAGAATCATTCATCTGATTCTTAAAGACCCACTTGGTTCTCACTACACTTTGATTCCTAGGTCTTTCTACTAACTCCCGAACATCATTCCTTACAAATTGATTCAATTTCTCTCGCATAGCTAAGATCCAAAACTCATCTGAAAGGGCTTGATTGATATTGGTGGGTTCAGTCATTGAGATAAAGGCAGAATGGTTTACTTCATTCCTAAGTCCATGCCTAGTTCTAACACCTTCAGAAGGGTCTCCTAAGATCAGTTCTTTAGGATGACTCGAAGCATATCTTCAATCTCTAGGCAAAGTGTTTTGAGGCTCTACCCTTTCCTCCATATTTGTATTTTCAACTCCTAGGGTAATCTCTTCTACATCTTCTTCTTCCTCAACTCTAGTCTCCTTAGGATCAGATTCATCAAACACCACATGAGTTGTCTCCTCCACCACCAAGGTCCTCTTATTGAACACCCTAAAGGATTTCCCCACACTAGAATAGCCTAAGAACACTCCTTCATCCGATTTAGAGTCAAATTTTCCTAAGGATGATTTCCCATTATTCAGAATGAAAACCTTACAGCCAAAGACATGAAGGTGGGACAGGTTTGGAGTTCTACCCTTAATGATCTCATAGGGTGTCTTGTTCAGTTTGGATCTAACATTCACCTTATTCAGCATATAACAGGCAATGTTCACCTCTTCAGCCTAAAAGTATTTGGGAAGTGAATACTCAGCAACTATGGCTCTAACGACTTCCACTAAGGTCCTATTCTTCCATTTAGCTACCCCATTCTGCTGAGGGGTCCTACGAGATGAAAAATTATGACTAATCCCTTGCTCCTCACAGAAAATTCAAAATTTCTCATTTTTAAACTCTCCACCATGATCAATATGAATAGTCAAGATCTCACAACCTAACTTCCTCTGAATCCAAGTGGAGAAGGATTTAAATTCATCAAATGACTCAGATTTATGTGACGAAATATAATCCAAGTGAACCTCGAGTAATCATCAACAATCACAAATCCATAGACTTTCCCCCCTAACCTGGCAATGCTAATGGGTCCAAAGAGATCCATGTGAAGGACTTCTAAAGTTCTAGAGGTGCTGATGCCCTTAATGGAGTGGAAAGAGGACTGGACTTACTTCCCTAATTGACAAGCATCACCCAGGTGGTCCTTAGTGAACTTAAGCTTGGGGACACCTCTAACTAAGTCCTTTTGGGCGACTCTCCTAAGGGTTTTTATACTGGCATGACATAATCTCATGTGCCATAACCAAGACATATTAGTAGCAGTTTTTAAGCAAATTAAAACATCAGATTTAAAGCAGCTTACATCCAGCATGTAGACATTGTTAATCCTTTGTCCCTACAGAATAATTTTATCATTTAAGCTTATAATCCATTAAGTGGGCGGGAATTTGATGTTGTATCCCTTGTCACAGAGTTGATTGATGCTCAATAAGTTGTGTTTTAATCCATCTACAAGTAAATATTGTCAATAATGAAATTTTTTGAATCACCAATTATACCTACTCCTACCACCCTCATGGTGGTTTTGTCTCCAAGTGTTACCTTGCCTCCTACCCTAGCCTCCAGCAAAATAAATTGATTTGCATCTCCAGTCATATGTCTTGAGCATCCGTTGTCCAAATACCACTTGCTCTTATGAGGTCTTGTGTGAGAGCACACCTACAAAATCATCAAACATCAGATTTAGGAACCTAAATAGGTTTGGGTTCCATCTTATGAAAAGAAGAATGCAATGCATGTGTGTTATGCTGTGGAACATACAAATTGGGTCTCCACACCCAATGTGTACTATGGTGAATAGTGCAGGTATGAGAGATGTGTCCTAGCATGCCACAAGAAAAATATCTAACACCTGGAAAAGGGTTAACTAATCTATATGGGTGATAGTACCTCTTCTAGGCTTGAATGAAACATGCTTTGATGATTTTAAAATAGATTCTTTAGAAGGTTGAGGTGCATAAAATTATGCAAAAGTAGGAGGAATTTCATTTTTCTCAAAAGCACAAATTTTTACACTTAGAAATTCATTTTCTTTCTTTAGACTTACAATTTCAAATTTCAGATGATGCTCACTACTATCTAAATCAGATGCATGAGTTTCTAATTCCCTAAATGTAGTTTCTAATTCAATATGTGATGCTTTTAATAAATCATGCTCAGTAATAAAATTAGAATGCTTTTTATTCAACTCATTAAATTCATCAAGTAATGATATGTGATTGCTATCAAGTGTAGAATGATCTTTAGTCAAAACATCATGCTCTTTTTGTAAATTCAAGAAATCCAATTTCAGGCTGGTATGGGTTTTCTTAAATTTCATATATGATGAATGAATTTTCTTAGAAACATCAAGCAATTGATCATAGGTTAGTTCACATACCTCTTCTTTGTCAGACTAACCAGGATGATCATCCGCCAGCAAATACAAGTTAGTAGTCTCCTCTTTAGCTTCAGTCTTAGAGGAGTCGGATGTAGAATCTGTCCAGAATACCTTTTGAATCCACTTCTTGTCCTTCTTGAACTTGGGTTTCTCCTCACCCTTCTCCTTGCTTGGGTGAGCCTTAAGTGTAGGACAATCAACCTTTTTGTGTCCAGGCTTCCTACATTCAAAACAAACAGTATCAGATGAATTTTTATAATTTCTACTGCTCTTACCTTTGTTCCACTACTGAAAGTTCCTATATTTCTTCCTTAAAAAGCTTTTCAATTGCCTAGTGATTAAGGCAACATCATCACTATCAGACCCAAAAGTACCAGTATCAGTATCGTTGGCCTTCAGTGCCACAGTTTTCTCTTTCCTTTTCTCATCTGCATCAAGCTGTCTTTGGTTCACTCCTTGCTTGTAAGCAATGAGTGATCCAAGTAAGTTATCAATAGAATAGGCATTCAAATTCTTAGATTCAGTGATTGTAGTTATTTTTGCATCATAGAAAAAGGGCAAGCATCTCAAGATTTTATTAACTTTTTCATAGTTGGTTAGTGCTCTTCCTAAGGCATGTAGGGATGTTACAATCTGTGTAAACTTAGTATACATTTCAGATATAAACTCACTAGGTTTCATGTGAAAATGTTCATAATCATGAAGTAATATGTTTAACCTAGACTATTTGACTTTAGATATACCTTCATGAGTGATGCACAATCTATCCCAAATTTCTTTACGAGTTATACAAGTAGAGACATGCATGTAATCCTTAGATTTTAAGGCATAGAAAAAATAGTTTAAATATTTGGCATTCAGTTGGGCTAAGTCCCGATCATCAAAAGTCCATTCATTGAAAGGTAGTTCAGTTTTAATATTATTAACCATTCTAAAGGGTGCTTCACAGCCATCCTTAACAAGCATCCACATGTGATAATCTATAGATTGAAGAAAAGTGGACATTTGAGTTTTTCAAAAATTAAAAGATATATTATCAAATAATGGTGGATGTGTAATTGAATAACCTTTAGCAGTATTTCTATTACCAAAGTTAGCCATGGATCAAATTCAAAAGTTTTTCAAAACTAGATTTTATGAATCCCTCTCTGATACCACTTGAAAATTTGATAGGAATGTTAAGCCCTTATGAACTAGTTCTGAGGCTAACCAAGAGGGGGGTGAATTGGTAGTTTTAAAAATTCTTTAGCAACAGGAAAGATCTTTTAATAATTTGTAGCGAAAATGAGTAAATACAGTAATGAAAAGATCAGTCACAGATTTCACCCAAGCAGATAATAACAGAGAAATAAAGTACAGAAAATAATCAAAAAGAACACACCAGATTTTATAGTGATTCGTTCAACTTGACCTACGTCCACTCCCCAGAGCCTCCCCTCCGAATATTGCATTAATACTAAGTGACTCTGCTTCTGCTCTCATAGCAAGGCGGAGAAGCCTGTACAAAAACTCCTTTCCTCCAACCCGGTGGGGCAGAGAACCTGAACTCCTTTCGCTTCCTCCTAAAGCAGGCAGAGAACCTGGACCCCTTCTGCTTCCTCCTGAAGTAGGCAGAGAACCCGGATCTTCTAGCGAATGATCCTCCCATACAAACACCAACATGATAGGAGACAATGAACGGAGAAGACAACTCAGATCCTTGCTTGGAGCAACCTTTATGAATCCCTCACAAACTCCCCATCATAAGATCCTCTCTCTCCCATGTTCTCTCTTCTCTCTCTCAAGGTTTTCTCTGGTAAGGAAAGTGGCAAAAGATTTTTCTTGTTAAATGAATAAGATCTTAAATAGGAGCACTGAAAAATTATCCTAAATCTCGACTGGTCATCAAAGATCATCCAGGATGATTGTACGATCAGTTCAAAATAATATATATCAGCCTAGATGATTTTGTTCCTCTAGATGATTAGTATACAAAATTTATTCATCTCATCCCATACTATTCTGTGATCATCCGAGATAATTAGTGTAAATTAAGAATTTCATACAGAAGACAGCTCTGGTCATCCAGGGGAACTTGTGCTGGACGATCTCAAAATGACTTGATCGTCCGGGATGATATGGGTATCGTCCCGTATAATTAGTTCAAAAATGACAAAATCATCCTGCACATAACTCTGGATGTACAGGTCAGAACATGCTGGACGATTTCAAAATAACTTGATCGCCAAGGATGATATGTTCATCGTCTGGTATGATTAGTTCAAAAATGACAATATCGTCCTGCACATAGTTCTAGATGTACAGGTCGAAGGTACTGGACAGTTAACATTTTTAACATATCGTCTCGTACGATCTTGCGATCATCCAAGACGATATGATCCAATCAATTAAACTTTAATTACTTTCCTTAATCATCAAACTAATTTAGGCATGATTGTAATGGATCATCTAGGATGATACACGTATCGTTCGGGATGATCAGACCAAATCTCTAAAAATAAAAACTTGCCTAACTTAATCTGGCGGCTGAGAATATTTGATTTAAGCCTATCATCCTGTACGATATGTGTATCATCCAGGATGATTGGCTTAATCAAATCGACTTAATATGATCGTCCTAATTAGGGTTTCTATTTTCATTGGATCATCCAGGATGATATGAATATCATCTAGGATGATATGAATAAAACTTGAAAATAAAGACTCTAACTCACTAAAAATTCTCCCCTTAAGTGTGTGTGTGCAAGGTTACTTATCTAGGGGATCACTTACATTATATTTGACTCAAGAAAGGGAAGAATTACAACTTAGACACACACGGACCCGTTCTTGAGTTAGCTTGAATTGCATTTGATCTTTTATACTTGAAATATTAGTTGACCAAAAAATAGAGCACAAAAATATTTGTTATCATTAAAATTATAATCCCTAAATCCAGATTTGCAACATTCAGCTCATCTAGTTTTTAACAGAGGATCCAGAACTGCAGTCAAAGACTTAACCACTGCTACAGATTCTTTAGGAAACACCTTATCAATTTCGTTAAGTACCAAGGCTGGCTCAACCGACTTTGGAAGATTACCCAAGATAATTCCTCCATTCTCAACTTCCACAGCACAACCAACATTCTTATTCTCAAACCTTCCATTACTTCCACTATCCAATACCGTAGACCTTTCTATGCTAGAAGCATTTCTTCCATCATGTTTAGTTCCCTTCACAGATTTTTTTCTGGTTGCCTCAAGACACAAATCATCCTCCCCATTTCCACATAAAGTTTGAAATTTATTGTCCAAACAAATAGTAGCAGAAATTGGAGTAGAATCTAATACCTTAGCAGCACAAAATTTTACCCCCAAACCATCAGACAGATGGGAATAAACCAACTGTTCTGCTGCAATCTCCAAGCAACTTCTCCCAGCCGAAGATATCTCACCTTCTTCAACCAGCATTCTATCTTCCATAACCACTTCTCCTTTCTTATTCACAGCCGTTTCCAAACCTTTATTCACTTCAGGTAGAACAGCTAGAGCAACTTGTTTATTCAGAACTGGCCTCACAACATTCACTTGATTATTAACTCTCTTATTCATTCTATAGTTAACATGAATCCAAGGCCCATAAGATTCTTTAACACCCAGTTCTTATCCTCCCTTAGTTTGATCACATACCATTTGATTACTTGAAGCATTTCCATTATTTTCCACCACCACATTTTCCTTTTTACAATTACTTCTAACGTGGCCTAACATACCACATTCATAACAAAAAGAAGAAATCCTCCCATATTCAACTTTTTGAAAAAACCTTCCAGCCATCCCTTCCACCCAAACTCCCAAGGGAAGAGGTTTGTCTAGTTCAACACGAACACAAACCCTCACAAACTCCCTCCTCCCCCAATGAAACATGTTCCCATCCAACATCAAAGGAACATCCACCATAGAAGCAATCAAAGGCACATTGTTTTCATCCCAACATTGTAGCGGCAAATGAGGCATCCTAATCCAAATGGGAGTTCATAGAGCTAGGAGAAAAGTCAGTCGACTACCTCTCCATTCCCACAATGTGACTATTAACAAACCAAGGACCACCTAACAGAACTCCTTCCATCACATCCATGGTCTTGAATGAGCACAAATACCAACCCTTCCCTAAGGTTGTAAAGTGAACTTGACCAAAGATAGCCCATTGCTGTCTCAACTCCCAAGCAACTACATGAGAAGGTAATTCTCTACCAAACACCTTAGCAACCAAAGAGAATTCAAGCTTTTTAGCATTCAAAACTTCAGACGATTTAACTAATTTCACTGCTTTAGCGTCCTCCATTAAAACCACCTTATCCCTATTAAAATTTAACTTGATATATGGATTCTTCTTCCAAGGATTAGCAACCATACTAGCTGCAACATTGTTCTCAGGCAAAAACTTAGTCACCGTATCAACATTACCAACATTACTCACATCAGCTTTCTCTAAAGAAACAAAAGGCATCCAGATAAAGTTATGATCATTTTTGTTAACCAAATTCAAGGCATTCGCATTTATCTTAATGTCAAGGACAGGGATTGCATTTGAATTCTCGAATCTATTAACAAAAATATTCATACCAGAAGATGAAGCCTTAGGGTCTAAAGTTTTTGCCGGAGAAAAGCCTGAAGCTTTCAACAAATGAGGAGTCTTGCAATCATCAATCAAAGCAATCTCTTTACCCTTATCTTCAACATGTTTCACCGACTTCAAATGCGAAACATCACATTCTGAGATGATTAATTCACATCTACTCTGACGTCTGCGAACATCCTCTACATCACGAATAGCAATATTAACACCAGCTACTAGATTACCTTGGACCATCTTGTTTCGCATATCCAATCTATCAATAGAAGGATCTTTCACAATCGAAGACATTGGTGGCCGGTGGCCATCCACCGCCATGAACTAACTCCCAGCTAGAAAAATTGAGGGAAACCGGGAACATAGGATTTTGAAAATAACCTCCTTTCTCTCTCTAGGAAAATCACCTCCTTTCTCTCTCTCTTCCCAATAGTTCAAACCCAAAAAGGAGAGAAAAATAGCCTAGAAGTAGGGTCCTTGATTAAAAGGATAGATATAAAGAGAAAAGGCTCCAATTAAATAAGCAGCCTAGAAGTAGGTTCCTTGATTAAATTGTGGTGGAGGTGGTAGTGGTAAGAAATAGCAGTGAATAGTGTCAAATTGCTTGCCAAACCATGCCATGTCAGCCTTATGTTGTTGTTACTATTGAATATGGCTTCTCATGCGAGACAATAATTGATCAAAGCATTGTATCAACATATCGCAAGAATAAGGAAGGTATCCTAGTGTTGGTGCTAATACTGGAAGGTCTCTCGCCTCCTTATAAAACTATGGCTCTTCTTCGGGTTGTTCCCCTTAATGACGATGAAAGAAAATATGGAAAGAGCCATTGGAGTAAAAAAATGGGAATTTATCTATTAGTGTGGGGTATGTAAGATGATATTTCTGATCTAAAATATGGGCAATCAGGTGACCTAGTGCAAGGTTGTGCTTACGATTAATTGTGCATGTTGGAAGGGAAGTGAGGTTTTGTAGATAATAAATGATCATGTGGGACTCATCAAAATCATTGCCAAACATGATTAAGGAGGTGATTACATACAAAAGTGGAGTAATATTTATACTATTATTGACCTCATTTTTATAAGATGTCATTAGAATCTAATCCAGGTTTTAGATTGATCCTGACCCTAGGTCAGTCTAGCTTCTAAACTAATTCAAATCCTAAGATCTATCTAGACTCTAGGATTCTCCTAGATTTCAAACCTTAAGTTCTACCTAGGTTCTAGATCTACCTAGGTCCTAGATCTACCTAGGTCCTAAATCTACCCAGACTCTAGATCAATCCCGACCCTAAAATCAATCTAAATCATAGATCAATCCAAATTTAATTCAATCCTGACCTCAGATCTAATTAAACTCCAGATCAACCATGACCTTAAATAAATTTATTCAAGATTCAAATTAATTAAGATTTTAAGTAAATCCCAGCATCTGATTAATATAGATCTAGCTAAATCCAGATCTCAAATCCATCCATACCTATTCAACTTTAAATCAATTCGAACCTCAATCAAAATCCAGACTTTAGTCTACTTGAAAATCTAAATTCTAATTTAAACCTTAATCCTACCTCTAATCAACCATCAACTCTATTCAATCACTTATGATCTCCAAATGATTATAAATGATTTGGATAATTCAAATCCATTCATCCAGATTCAAAATCTAGATCAAGTCAAGATATTCAATTCAAAATCCAAAGTTCAAAGGCCTGTCCTAAAAGCCTTTTCTAGGGATTTTTTAGACATTTTAAAGCCTAATCAAATGACATCTGATTTAGATTCTATCAATTTCAAATTGATGGGACATACCTCTAGAGGCAACCCTCCAAATTTAAGCCCATTCTGAGGTCTCTAACTCTAGAAACTGAATTAAAATCCAAAGGCTATAAATCCTTCAAATATTTATGGCCTATGCCACTAGACCTACCACCAAGAAGATTTTGATCTTGGAGCTTTCCCTAAAGCCTCAAATCACTTCCAAACCCGTGATTATGTTATGATAGGCAATAAACTGCATTTTGATGGACCCACTTTGACCCCCAGTTAACCAGGGGTCAAAATGACCAAAATGCCCCTTAAGGGCAATTTTGAGGTTCTCTCTCAACTTCAACATAACATTATCAAATCAAACTCCACAATAACTCCCAATGCATCTAATTATCATTAGGAGTGCAATGAACTCAAGGCCATATCCTAGTTAAGTTTGGTTGACCAGCTCAACCAGCTTTGACCAAAATACCCCTTAGGGATTCAAATGCATATTTCAAACCAAATGACATCCAAATTGCTTGGAACCACTTTCAACAATTTTAAAATATCAAACTCAACCTGTTGGACCCAAACCCAGACCCTGAGTCAACTTAATTGACCAAGTCAACCTAGGTTGACCAAACAGATCTTTAAGGGTTCGAATAGTCATTTTGAATGAATTGACTCCCCAGACCATTAAACCACTTCCAACTGACTTAAAACATCAAACAAAACTTATTGAGCTTGGACCCACCCCTTGGGTCAACCTGGTTGACCAATTCAACCTAGGTTGACCCAAATAGCCCTTAAGGCTTTAAATGAGTTATTTTTGTTGTAAATCTAGTTTCAAATAGTACAGTCTTGATGATGACAAACATGTTTGTATTTTGTTTTGCTTGGCTAACCCATTTCAGGTACAAAAGATTAAAAGTAACTCAAACCAACTCAAGATCGGGTCCAAGTGTGTCTAAATATATTATTTTCTTTTTCTTCTGTCAATTGTAATGTAACTGATCCCCTAGCTAAGTAACCTTGCACACACACACTCAAGGGGAGAGCTTGAGTGGATTAGACTTTTTGTTTAATTTTTATTCAGATTATCCTGGACGATCAAATGAAAATAAAAACCCTAATTAGGGCGACCTAGTTAAGTGTTTCTGATTAAGCCAATCATCCTGGACGATCCATTCATCGTACGGGATGATAGGCTCAAATCAAAAATTCTCAGCCGCCAGATCAAGTTAGGAAAGTTTTATTTTTAGAGATTTGATCGGATTATCCTGAACGATACATGTATCATCCTAGATGATCTAGTACAATTATGCCTAAATTAGTCTGGTGATAAAGGAAAGCAATTATTATTTAATTGATACGATCACATCATCCGGGATGATAGCAAGATCGTCCAGAATGATCCTGATCGTCTAGTGTGTTTCAGCTGTACGTCCAGAGCGGTGCTTAGGATGATTTTGGCACTTTTTGTTCTAATCGTACAATATGATATCAGTATCGGTCTGGATGATCAAGTCATTTTTGGATCGTCTAGCACAAGTTCCTCTGGACGACCAGAGCAGTCTTCTGGACAAAATTCTTGAATTTACACTAATCGTCCCAGACAATCACAGAATCGTACGAGATGATCCGATCAACTTTTTCTACTAATCGTCCAGAAGAGCTAGATCATCCAGGCTGAAATAGGTGATTTTGAACTAATCATACAAGATGATATATCGATCGTCCTGGACGATATAGGCTGACCAGTTGAGATTTAGGGCAATTTTTGAGCTCTCCTACAAAAGATCTTTTTCTTCCAACAAGAAACATCTTTTGCCACTTTCCTTTCTAGAGAAACATTGAGAGAGAGAGAGCTTGGGAGAGAGAGAGAGGATCTTGTGAGGGGGAGTTTGTGAGGGATCCACAAAGGTTTCTCCAAGCAAGGATCAGAGTCACCTTCTCCGTTCGTCATCTCTCGTCTTGTCAGTATTTTCTGTGGGAGGATCATTGGCAAGAAGATCTGGGTTCTCTGCCTGCTTTAGGAGGAAGTGAAAGGAGTTCAGGTTCTCTGCCTGCTTCAGGAGGAAGCGAAAGGAGTCTGGGTTCTCTGCCCGCTTCAGGAGGAAGTAAAAGGAGTTCAGGTTCTATGCCTCACCGAGTTGGTAGAAAGGAGTTTTGTACAGGCTTCTCTGCCTTGCTGTGGGAGCAAAAGAAGAGTCACTTTTATGTTAGAGCAATACCCGGAGGAGAGGCTCCGGGGAGTGGACGTAGGTCAAGTTGACCGAACCACTATAAAATCTGGTGTGTTCTTTCTGATTATTTTCTGCACTTTAGTTTTCTGTTATTATCTGCTTGGGTGAAATCTGTGGTTGATCTTTTCATTTATGTGTTTACTTGTTTCCACTGCAAATCATTAAAAAGATTATTCTTATTGCTCTTAAAATTTTAAATAACCAATTCACCCCACCTCTTGGTTAGCCTCGGGATTAGTTTATCAGGGCTTAGCATCCCTATCGAACTTTCAAGTGGTATCAGAGCAGGATTCAAAAATTTAAGTTTAAAAATTTTTGAATTTGATCCATGGCTAACTTTAGTAATCATAATAATACTGAAGGTTATTCAATTACACGACCACCTTTATTTGATAACATACCTTTTAATTTTTTGAAAACTTGCATGTCCACTTTTCTTCAATCAATTGATTATCACATGTGGATGCTTATTAAGGATGGCTATGAGCCACCTTTTAGAATGATTAACAATGTTAAAACTGAACTATCTTTCACTGATTGGACTTTTGATGATCGTGACTTAGCCCAACTAAATGCCAAATGTTTGAACTATTTTTTTGTGCCTTAAAATTTGATGATTATATGCGTGTTTCTACTTGTACAACTAGCAAAGAAATTTGAGATAGATTGTGCATCACTTATGAAGGTACAACTGAAGTCAAATAGTCTAGGTTAAACGTATTACTTCAAGACTATGAACTATTTTGCATGAAACCTACTGAATCTATTTCTGAAATATATATGAGGTTCACTCAAATTGTCACTTCTTTGCATGCCTTAGGAAGAGAACTTATAAACTATGAAAGAGTGAACAAAATTCTTAGATGTTTGCCTTCTTCGTATGATGCTAAGATAACTGCAATCACTGAATCTAAAGATTTGAATACTTACTCTATTGATAGCTTACTTGGATCACTCATTGCTTACGAGTAAGGGTGAACTAAAGACAGCTTGATGCAGGTGAAAATAAGAAGTAGGAAATAGTGGCACTGAAGGCCAACGATAGTGATACTAGTACTTCTGGGTCTGATAGCGATGACATTGCCTTAATCACTAGGCAATTCAAAAGCTTTCTAAGGAAGAAATATAAGAACTTTCAGAAGTGGAACAAGGGTAAGTCCAGCAAGAATTATAAAGGTTTATCTGACACTGTTTGTTTTGAATACAGGAAGCCTGGACACATTAAGGCTGATTGTCCTACCCTTAAAGCTCACCCAAGCAAGGAGAAGGGTGAGGAGAAACACAAGTTTAGGAAGGATAAGAAGCATATTCAGAAGGCATTCTGGGCAGATTCTGCATCCATCTCCTTTGAGACTAAAGCTGAGGAGGAGACTACAAATTTGTGTCTGATGGCTAATGATCATCCTGAACAGTCTGATTAAGAAGAGGTATGTGAGTTTACTTACGAGAAATTATTTGAAGTATCTGAAAGAATTCATGCATCGTATAGGAAGCTCAAGAAAACTCATGCTAGCCTGAAACTAGAACTTCTAAATTTACAAAAAGAGCATGAAATTTTAATTAAAGATCATTCTACTGTTGATAGCAATCACATATCTTTACTTAATGAATTTGATGAGCTGAAAAAAAAAGCATTCTGATTTAATCGTGGAATATGATTTATTGAAAATCTCACATTTTGATTTAGAGAAAGCTTTCAAAGAATTAGACAATCTGGCATGTGAAGTGGAGAGTAGAAATGGAGCATTGAAATTTGAAATTATAAGTCTTAACAAGGAGAATGAATTTCTGAAAGTTAAAATTAGTGCTATCACCCACGTAGATTAGTTAACCCTTTTCCTGGTGTACGATGTTTTTCTTGTGGCATGTTAGGACACATCTTTCACACCTAGACTGTTCACCATAGTACACATTGGGTGTGGAGGCCCAAATTACCTGTTCCACAACATAGCATGCATGCATTGCATTCTTTTTTTCATAAGAAGGAACCCAAATCTATTTGGGTTCCTAAATCTAACGTTTGATGATTTTATAGGTGTGCTCTCACACAAGACCTCGTGAGAGAATGTGATACCTAGACAGCGGATGTTCAAGACACATGATTGGAGATGCAAATCAGTTCATTTCACTGGAAGCCAGGGCTGGAGGCAAGGTTACACTTGGAGATAACACCACCAGGAGGGTGGTAGGCTCAGGTATAATTGGTGATTCAAAGAATTTTATGATTGACAATGTTTTACTTGTAGATGGATTGAAACACAACCTACTGAGTATCTGTCAGCTCTGTGATAAAAGATACAACATCAAATTCATGCCCACTTGCTGTATTATAAGCTTAAAAGATAAAATTATTTTGCAGGGACAAAGGATCAACAATGTCTACATGCTGGATGTAAGTTGCTTTAAAGCTGATATTTTAATTTGCTTAAAAATTGCTGCTGATGAGTCTTGATTGTGACATAGGAGATTATGTTGTGCCAGTATGAAAACCCTTAGAAGAGTCACCCAAAAGGACTTAGTTAGAGGTGTCCCCAAGCTTAAGTTCACTAAGGACCACCTGTGTGATGCCTGTCAATTAGGGAAGCTAGTGTAGTCCTCCTTTCACTCTGTTAAAGACATTAACACCTCTAGACCTTTAAAAGTCCTTCACAGGGATCTCTTTGGATCCATTAGAACTGCCAGCTTAGGGGGGAAAGTCTATGGTTTTGTGATTGTTGATGATTACTCGAGGTTCGCTTGGATTAAATTTCTGTCACATAAATCTGAGTTATTTGATGAGTTTAAGTCCTTCTCCACTTGGATTCAAAGGAAGTTAGGTTATGAGATCTTGACTATTCATAGTGATCATGGTGGAGAGTTTGAAAATGTGAAGTTTGGAACTTTTTGTGAGGAGCAAGGGATTAGTGGCAACTTTTCAGCTCATAGGACCCCTCAGTAGAACGAGGTAGCTGAAAGGAAGAACAGGACCTTAGTGGATGCCGTTAGAGCCATGCTTGCTGGTATTCACTTTCAAAATACTTTTGGGCTGAAGTGATGAACAGTGCTTGTTATGTGCTAAATATGGTGAATGTTAGATCCAATCTGAATAAGACACCTTATGAGATCATTAAGGGTAGAACTCCAAACATGTCCCACCTCCATGTCTTTGGCTATAAGGTTTTCATTCTAAACAATGAGAAATCATCCTTAGGAAAGTTTGACCCCAAATCTGATGAAGGAGTGTTCCTAGGCTATTCTAGTGTGGGGAAATTCTTTAGGGTGTTTAATAAGAGGACTTTGGTGGTGGAAGAGACAACTCATGTGGTGTTTGATGAATCTGATCCTAAGGTGACTAGAGTTGAGGAAGAAGAAGAGGTAAGGGAGATTACCCAAGAGGTTGAAAATGCAAATTTGGAGGAAAGGGTAGAACCTCAAACCACTTTGCCTAGAGATTGGAGATATTCTTCGAGTCATCCTAAAGAACTGATCTTAGGAGACCCTTTTGAAGGTGTTAGAACTAGGCATGGACTTAGGAAGGAAGTAAACCACTCTGCCTTTATCTCAATGACTGAACCCACCAACATCAATTAAGCCCTTGCTGATGAGTTTTGGATCTTAGCTATGCAAGAGGAATTGAATCAATTTGTAAGGAATGACGTTTGGGAGCTAGTAGAAAGACCTAAAAATCAAAGTTTAGTGGGAACCAAGTGGGTCTTTAAGAATAAGATGAATGATTCTGGTGTGGTGGTTAGGAATAAGGCAAGATTGGTGGCTAAGGGGTATAATCAGATTGAAGGGATTGATTTTGAGGAGACCTTTGCCCCTGTAGCTAGATTGGAAGCCATTAGGGTGCTACTAGCCTTTGCTTGTTATAAAGGATTTAAGCTGTTTTAAATGGATGTCAATAGTGCCTTTTTAAATGGGGTAATAAAAGTGGATGTTTTTGTAGAATAACCTCCAGGTTTTGAGAGTTCCCAATATCCAAATCATATTTACAAATTAAAAAAGGCCTTATATGGATTGAAACAGGCACCCAGAGCTTGTTATAAGAGGCTTAGCATATTTCTGTTAGAAAGAGAGTTTGGTAAGGGGAGCATAGACACCACCCTTTTTCTGAGGAGAGTAGGAGATGATTTACTCATTGTCCAGATCTATATTGATGATATAATTTTTAGATCTTCTGATAAATATTTATGTGATGAGTTTTCTAAAATAATGAGTATGAAGTTTGAGATGAGTATGATGGGAGCATTGTCCTACTTTTTGGGGTTTAGCATAAGGCAAATGGATGATGAAATATTTCTCAATCAATCTAAATACACTAAGGATATTTTGAAGAAATATGAAATGGATAAAGCCAAGCCAATCAACACTCCCATGAGCTCTTCTGTTCAGTTAGATAAGGATTCAAGTGGAAAATCTGTTGATCAGAAGAAGTATAGAGGAATAATTGGATCACTGCTTTACCTGACTACTAGCCGACCTGATATTATATTTAGTGTTTGTCGTTGTGCTAGGTTTCAAGCTAATCCTAAAGATTCCCACCTGACTGCTGTTAAGAGAATTCTTAGATATCTATTAGGGACCCCAAACCTAGGAATTTGGTACCCTATGCACAGCACCTCTTTTGAGATTATTGAATATTCTAATTCTGACTTTGCAGGGTGTAGGGTGGATAGAAAGAGCACTTTTGGAACTTGTTAATTCATAGGACTATCTTTAGTCTCCTGGTCTAGTAGAAAATAGAACTCAATTGCACTTTCCACTGCTAAAGCTGAGTATATTGCCTTATGTGGCACAAGTTCTTTAGTTAAAGCAACAAGTCTTGGATTTAGGATTACCTGTGGGCACAATTTCTATTTTGTGTGATAATACTAGTGTCATCTGCAATTCTAAGAATCCAATCCAACATTCTAGAACCAAACACATTGATATAAGGCATCACTTCATTAGGGACCATGTTACAAAAGGGGACATTGAGCTACATCATGTAGCAACTGAAAATCAGTTGGCTGACATATTTACTAAACCACTGGCCTTTGACTCATTCAGCATTTTGAGAACCAGATTAGGTGTGATTGACATAAATGCTTGATTCTGATGAATACTGATCTCTGATTTATCTATTTTTTTATTCTGGTTCTGTTAGTTAGCTGTTTGATTTGATTATCTATTTTATATTATTTTTATTTTTTCTACTGATGTCTATTTTAGCCTTGGTGTTAGTTTGATTTGAGTATTTATTTTGATGCGATTTCCTACTTTTTTTTATTTACTGTTTCATCTCTTTTGTTTACTATTTTATCTCTTTCAAAATCAGATCACTGCTCGCTACTGCTCATAAATTGGATTTCTGACTGAGAGTTTTGCCTTGTTCTTATTTAGAAGCTGGTAAGCAGTGATTGATTCCACTGGATCTGTTAAAGGGAAGAAACATCGATGATTATTTCTCTTCCTCTAACTTCTTCAGTGGTGCAATATTTCTTTTGGATAAAAATCTTCTTCAAAATTAAAAAGTTGGTTTTTGAAATAGAGATCTATTTTATCTTCGTATAGTAATCTACCTCATATGCATAGTATTTTTAAAGTCTTGAGTCATTATTATGATTTTCTGAACCAAGTGATTACACTTATCATACGATGTATGGCTTTTGTTTTGTGAATTACTATTCCTTATTGTGGAGAGTGAGTTTTGTCGTCTCCTATGTCTGGAAGATAATTTCATAGCTAAGATTCTTTAACGATTATGAAAAGAAGAAAGCTTACAAAAGATGTGCAGTGCGCCAAACAAATTCAACAAGAGGCACAAAATGAGCCTAAAGCTGAAAAGATGCGAAGTATCGCCAAACTGAAAGATACACAAAGTGTAGCAAAAATTAAAAGATGCGTAAAGCGCCAAACAAATTGAAAAAGAGGCACAAAAAGAGCCCAAACGAAGCTTTCTTCCCTTTCAGATCGTTAAATGTCTTAGAAAAATTCGTGCGCCACTTAATATTTTCAAAAGCTTGAGTTTGAAAATCCTGCTTTCTGATTTATTACTTTGTAATACTATTATATCAGATATTTTTCTGGAACATGGCTTAAAAAGATCTCTTTTTGAATCCAATTTCTTTTCTTCTAAGTTGGATTTTTATTTTGAAAGGAATCTGCATCTACAAGGTGTCCGAGGCGGGAGTTACGAAAATTAATTTTCTAACTTTTTCTAGATTTCAGCGCTGTCGATCGTCTTCTTATCAATTTTTGAATTCAAAATCAAGGGAAAACTCTGATTTACTCGAGCAAAAAAAAATCATTATTTTTGTGTCTCTCATTTCGAGTTTTATTTACTGTGTTTTTGTTTTTTTATTTTACTATATGTATTTTTGGGATCCCTGATCTTTCATCTCCATCCTCCATCTTTTTCTTTTTTCTTCACATCATCCTGGATGATCCCACATCATGCTGTACGATCTTCTTCATCTTGGATGATCCCTTCAAATCATGCTCACTCTGATCATACTACTAAGATGCATCAATTATTGGTGATCATCCTGGACGATCCTTCCATCATTCTGGATGATATGATCCATACTTCCTGATCCTGATCAAACGGCTGAGAATGCACCAATTATTGTACATCATCTTGGACAATCCACCTCATCATCCCAGATGATCCACATGTCAGCAGTTTGACAATTCAAATTTAGCCGTCTGATACATTTATTGCATATCGTCCTGGACGATCCACCTAATCGTCCTGGATGATACTTTTCGTCAACGGTCGTCCAGCTTGACTCCTCGAGATGATCGCCTGTCTCTAATCATCCTGGACGATCTCTGATCATCCCGGACGATCCGACCGCCTTTTTGACCAATCATCCTGGCCGTCATAATTGCTCCTATCATCCTGGATGATCCTGCGATCGTACAGGATGATCCAGCCAATTTCTATTTAAACAGCTGATTTCTTCAGCTTTCTCCACACTTCTCTTTCCATATCTCCTCTCTTGTGTTTTCTAATGGCTGGTGGGAAGCGATTGAGGTAAAAGGATGCGAGCTCCTCATGGGGAAATGTCGATCCCCTCTTTCCAAATGATATCTTGAAATGGGATTTACACAGTCCAAAATCGTAAACCCCCGCACCCTTACTGACCCTGTTCTTGATCTTTTTGTGCATACCTCCCTCACCTTCATCCTCACCATGGCCTTCCCATTTAGCCTTGAACTTCTCCAAGTCTTTTTCGCCAATCTTCACATCACCGCCAACTACTCCACCCTTCGCTCCTATGTTAATCAACGTCTAGTAGAACTCACAGCCCAGGACTTTCATAATATCCTTCTTCTCTCTATGACTGGTGACAAAATCCACACCCTTATTTCTGATCCTGACTATGATTGGAGTGTCGCCAATCACTTCTTTAGAAATATAAATGTACCCTACCATGACAACGCTTGCACTTCCCTCCGTAAGGATGCCCGTACCATTCAACATGTCCTTCACTCCTCCATCATCCCAAAGACTGGGGATCGCATTCACATCACCCCTTTACTATCTCTGACCACCTATTACATCTTGGCACACCAGGAATTCAATGCTACTGACCTTCTTTTCAGATATATCAAGCATCTCACTACCATTAGGGATCCGGGCCATAGACGATGTCCAAATCTAGCTTTAGGACATATTATTGCTTATGCTTTGGAGACAAAATATGACCTATAATATCCAATCCCTCCTAATGTCCCTCCTTCCTTCTTCACAAGCAATTCATTCCATGTCCTCCATAGTACCCGACTACATCCGGAGCCCGCTCCGGATGTTGAGGAGGAAGAGGAAGAAGCCGTTCCTATTCCTGCTGCACTTGATGCACCTGCTACCCTTCACATTGCTTCCCCTTCTGATCATTTGGTGCAGCGGTTTAACTAGTGGAAAGCCCGATTTGATTCTTATGTTACTATCCAGGAGCAGTAACACACTGAGGATCTGCAGCGCTTTAATGATTACGTTGCTCAGCAGCAATAGCAGCACGACCAGGATATTGCCTGGATTGGAGCACATTTCGTCGCCATTCATGGTTACTTCACGCCACCACCACCTCATCCTTCTAATCATGATCTGCCTCCATTTTAGTTTTGTGTTTTGTGTTATTTTCTATATGAACTGTTGTCTCTGTTCCTCCTCCTTTTTGTGATGTCAAAAGGGGGAGTCAATTGCAGTAGTTTTTATTTTATGCATTGATATTATCTTATGTTGTTTATTTCATTTGTAGTTATTTTCCTGTATTGTTCTAATTATTCAGTGAAATTTGGAAAGATATGTGCTTTTTTTATGTGCGTTGTTTAACTCCTGGTTGTTTTATTCTAAACTACTACACTAATGTTTGTCATCATTAAAAAGGGGGGTATTATTGCAAATCTGGTTTCAAATAGTACAGTTTTGATGATGACAAACATGTTTGTATTCTATTTTGCTTGGCTAACCCATTTCAGGTACAAAAGATCAAAAGTAACTCAAGCCAACTCAAGATTGGGTCCAAGTGTGTCTAAATATACTATTTTCTTTTTCTTGAGTCAATTGTAATGTAACTGATCCCCTAGCTAGGTAACCTTACACGCACACACTCAGGGGGAGAGCTTGAGTGGATTAGAGTTTTTGTTTAATTTTTTTCAGATCATCCTGGACGATACTCACATCATCCTGGAAGATCAAGTGAAAATAGAAACCCTAATTAGGGCAACCTAGTTAAGTGTGTCTGATTAAGCCGATAGTCCAGGACGATCCATTCATCGTACAGGACGATAGGCTCAAATAAAAAATTTCCAGCCACCAGATCAAGTTATGCAAGTTTTATTTTTAGAGATTTGATCTGATCATCCCGGACGATACGTGTATCATCCTAGACGATCCTGTATAATCATGCCTAAATTAGTCTGGCGATTAAGGAAAGCAATTAATATTTAATTGATAAGATCACATCGTCTGGGATGATCGCAAGATCATCCAGGATGATCCTGATCATCCAGTGTGTTTTAGCTGTACGTCAAGAGCAGTGCTCAGGACGATTTCAGCACTTTTTGTTCTAATCGTACAGGACGATATCAGTATCATCCTGGACGATCAAGTCATTTTTGAAACGTCTAGCACAAGTTCCTCTGGACTACCAGAGCGATCTTCTAGATGAAATTCCTGAATTTACACTAATCATCCCAGACGATCGTAGAATCGTACGAGACGATCTGATCAACTTTTTCTACTGATCGTCCAGAAGAGCCAGATCGTCCAGGCTAAAATAGGTGATTTTGAACTAATCATACAGGATGATCGATCATCCTGGATGATATAGGCCGACCAGTTGAGATTTAGGGTAAATTTTGAGCCCTCCTATAAAAGATCTTTTTCTTCCAACAAGAAAAATCTTTTGCCACTTTCCTTTCCAGAGAAACATTGAGAGAGAGAGAGAGAGGATCTTGTGAGGGGGAGTTTGTGAGGGATTCACAAAGGTTACTCCAAGTAAGGATCAGAGTCATCTTCTCCGTTCGTCATCTCTCATCTTGTTAGTGTTTTCTATGGGAGGATCATTGGCAAGAAGATCCAGGTTCTCTGCCCACTTCAGGAGGAAGCGAAAGGAGTTCGGGTTCTCTGCCTGCTTCAGGAAGAAGTGAAAGGAGTCTGGGTTCTCTGCCCGCTTCAGCAGGAAGTAAAAGGAGTTCAGGTTCTCTACCTCATCGGGTTGGTGGAAAGGAGTTTTGTACAGGCTTCTCCGCCTTACTTTGGAAGCAAAAAGAGAGTCACTTTTATGTTAGTGCAATACCAGGAGGAGATGCTCCAGGGAGTGGACGTAGGTCAAGTTAACCGAACCACTATAAAATCTTGTGTGTTCTTTCTGATTATTTTCTGCACTTTAGTTTTCTATTATTATCTGCTTGGGTGAAATCTGTGGTTGATCTTTTCGTTTATGTGTTTACTTATTTCCGCTGCAAATCATCGAAAAGATTGTTCCTGTTGCTCTCAAATTTTTAAATAACCAATTCACCCCCCCCCCTCTAGGTTATCCTCGGGACTAGTTCATCAGGGCTTAACATCCCTATCGAACTTTCAATTTTAATCCATTTAACCTATCAAACCCCTTTCAAACTTCAAATCAACTCCAAACTACATGTTAATCATATCCCATTCACTGGCCAATCAAATCCAAGCAAAGTTGACCAAGTCAACTATAGGACTTGGTCAAATCACTTTAAATCCCCTTTCCAAACCTTAAGCATACCATATTAAGACCTTAAGATCTTTTCAATCAACCCCTAAAGCTCTACCCCTTATCCACCTAGGCCTAGGTTGATTGTTTGACCAGTCAAATAATCAACATGAGCAGTAGGAGTGGTCAAAAAGGGTCAAATTCCCTCTTAAGTTTAGTTTATTCCACTTAAACCCCATCCAACTCACCACTCCAGTCCTTAACACCCCCTCCATGCCACCTCATAAGTCTAAGTGGCATAAGACCAGTCAACTTCTCAAATTAAGGATTTAAAGGGGTCCACCCTAACTCTTTGACCAAGATCCAATGGCCCTCATTCACTCCACATGTGTATATAAGACAAAACTGACTTTCCACATGGAATGTACCTCCTTATCCTTGATTAACCTACTCTCAACAACTTCTTGGACAGGTGGAGGCCATCTGGAGTACAACCAAATAGATCAAGACCCTCCATTAGATGAGGAGGATTAAATAGGGTGAAAACCTCCAAACTAAGCTCATTATTGACCTAACACTATCTCACTACCTCAAGTCTCTCTAGCTACTCTCACATTTTGATTGAGCTTCCAGGAGCCTCCCCAACACTTTCCAAGCCCGACCAAGCCGGTCAAAGCTTGCCAACGATCAGATTCTGGCTACCCTCACTTGGAAATCATCCAAGGCTTGACGATCTACAGCTTATCTAACCACGCTTCCAACTAGGAGATCATACGAGGACAATCTACAAGCTCAGATATTTCAAAAAATCTGAAGTTTAATGGTGAGATTCTTCAAAAACTTTAGATCTAGGTTATTACACTTAGGTTCATATAACTTTCTTTAAAGTGCTTTTCAAAGTGTCAAATCACCTCCACAAAAATTTTGTTCATAATGTTAATATATGGTTAAAATTTCATCAAAATTTATTGAGTATTTTCAAAGATCGAGCTGTTTTCTTAGTTTAGGGTTTTGGTTGGTTGCCTGTGAGCTATGCGTGTTATGAACCATTGATCTCTTGATCAATGGTGCAGATTTGGACATTCCGTGGCTTTGTCTAACCATGGAATCGATCCTGTCATTCCATTTAAGGTTCGGCTCAACTGAGCCGTTCATCTTGTTCTACGGAGGATCGGACAGCAGAGAGAATACGCTGATGTAGATTAGTAAACCACATCCCCTCGATCAGTGAATGCCCTCATTACGTCACCGACAATCATTACCCATAGTTTGCGTCCGCCAATCGGAAGCTGACGCGTGGCTTTCCGCTGCCACAGGCGCCTTTCATTTTTTTATTGAAAATTAATTTAATTTTTTTTTAATTTAGAAACATTACACAAATATATAAAAATTAATAATAAATCAAAAAATTTCTTATTTTATATTAAATTTTTAGAATTTTATAAACTATAATATAAAATTAATTTCAAATTAAAATACTTAATATATTTTCATTAATTTCAAATATTAAATATTTAAGTAATTATTTAAAATATTTAATTATATACTAAATAAATTTTTAAAGATATTAAAATATTATATTTTAGAGCATTTAAAAATTTTAGATAATACAACAACAACAACATCAAGCCTTTATCCCACTACGTGGGGGTCGGTTACATGAATCCTTTTTCTGCATTATGTCCTGTAAAAGTCAAATTCTCATTTAAATCTAACAAAGAAAGATTATTTCTAATATTTTTTAACCAAGTCTTTTTAGGTCTACCTCTACCTTTCTTAATATAAGTCAAATCTAAGACCTCTACTTTCCTAACCGGATGATCAAGAGGTTGCCGTTTTATGTAACCAAACCATCTAAGGCGACTCTCTCTAATCTTATCTTCCACTGGAGCTACTCCAACCTTTTCATGAATATGCTCATTTTGTATCCTATCTCTAAGGGTAAAGCCACTCATCCACCTGAGCATCCTCATCTCTACAACACTTAACTTAGAATTATGCTTCTCTTTTAATGGCCAACATTCGGCACCATAAAGCATTGCAGGTCTCACCACCATCTTATAGAATTTTCCCTTAAGTTTAAGGGGTACTTTTCTATCACACAATAAGCCTGATGCATTCCTCCACTTCAACCAACCAACTTGGATTCTACTAATAATATCCCCATCTATTTCACCATCACTCTAAACAATATATCTAAGATATCTAAAACGTGTACTCTTATTAATGACTTGATCAACAAAAGTCACAATCCCCTTAGTAGGTCTATTATTACTAAAATTACACTCCATATATTCCGTTTTAGATCTACTCAAGCGAAAACCTTTAAACTCTAAGGTTGACCTCCATAATTCTAGTTTACCTTCAACTCCCTCTCTAGTCTTATCAACAAGAAGAATATCATCAGCAAAAAGCATACACCAAGGTACATCCTCTTACAAATTTCTAGTGAGAACATCCATGACTAAAGCAAAAAGATATGGGCTTAAGGCTGATCCTTGATGTAATCCAACTGAAACAGGAAAATACTTGGTCAAACCACCTTATGTTTGAACATAAGTAATAGCTCCTGCATACATATCTTTAATGATTTCAATATAAGCGTTATTAACTCCTTTTTTTTAAGAACTCTCCATACCACTTCTCTTGGAACTTTATCATATGCTTTTTCTAAATCAATAAATATCATATTTAAATCCTCCTTATTCTCTCTATATTTCTCCATCAAACCACTTAATAAATATATGGCTTCCATAGTAGACCTACTCGGCATGAATCCAAATTGATTTTGAGAAACATTAGTATCACGCCGCAACCTGTGCTCCATAAATCATTCCTATAGTTTTAAAGTATGACACATTAACTTAATTCCTCTATAATCTGCATAATCTTATGCATCACCTTTATTCTTAAATATAGGGATTAACACACTCATTCTCCACTCATCTAGCATCTTTTTAGTCTTCAAAATAGTATTAAAAATTTTAGTAAGCCAAGAAATTCCTTCATCTCCTAAGCATTTCCACACCTCTATTGGAATATCATCAGGTCTAACAACTTTTCCACCCATCATTTTCTTTAAAGCCTCTCTAACTTCGGTTTTACAAATACACCGATAAAAATAGAAATCTTTATTTTCATTTAGGATGCTAAGATCACCACAGTCAATTTTATTTTCATATTCTTCATTAAAAAGTTTAGCAAAGTATCTCATCCACTTTTGTTGAATATCATCTTCTAAAAAAATTACTTTTTGATTTTCATCCTTAATACACTTCACTTGAACTAAATCCTTACTACTCCAATCTCTTTTGAAAGTACGGGATGTGCCAAGAGGGGGGGTGAATTGGTATTTTAAAAAATCAATCCTAAACAAGAGTTCTACTTTTTGTAATTTTTTAAAGGATAACTTAACGAGTAAAGTGCGGAAGCAAGTAAAACGTTCACAATGACAATATTGATGATACAATTGTTCCTTACACAATACCAGATTTAAATATGATTTTTCACCAAGAAATTTAAAGTACTAATTAAAAGCATGAAAAATAAAGTACGGTAAAATGGAAAAAGCACACCAGAGATTTTTATAGTGGTTCGGTCACTTGACCTACGTCCACTCCCCGGAGTCCTCTACTCCGGGATTTGCACAAGTAAAAGTTGACTCTCCTTTTGCTCCCACAATAAGGTGGAGAAGCCTTTACAATACTCACTTTCACCTCCCTCGGTGCGACGGAATACCAAACGCTATTTCACCCTCCTGGTGACGGCAGCGGACCTACTCCTTTTTCTCCCTCTTAGAGATGGCAGAGTACCTTGACGATGTTGATCTTGAAGCGACTCTTCCCTTGAGAACTTTCCCAAGACTCCCCAAATCCATAAGAGGAGCAAAGCATGTAGCTAGCTTGGAGCCACCGTGTGATCCCCTCACACTACTTCTCCCTCACGCTCACGCTCACCTTCACCTTCCTCTCGCAAGCCCTGGATCTCTTCAAAGAAAAAGAAGTTCTCCTTCAAGAGTCCCTTCCTCCCTCGAAGCCTCTCATAGTAGGAAAATAGATCAACAACTCTATTTAAAAAAAATTTTAAGTCGTTTTTATATCAGGCTTTAGAAAACCCTAAAGATTTCAACTTTTGCGTTTCTGTTTGTACAGTACGATATATAATCGTACAGTACGATCAGTTCAAGTACAGATCCGTCCAGTACGAGTACAGACTAACAGTTATTGAAGTTTATACATATTGTACTGTACGATATGTATATCGTACAGGATGGTAATGTTGATTTCTACTGTTTGTACAGGATGATCTGTGGGACTATCCCTAGGATGAAAGAATTCATCTCTGTTAGTCGTCCAGCACTCCACTTATCGTACAGTATGATTAGTTTGTTTCAGGATATCATCCTGTACGATACAAATATCATCCAGGATGAATAGAACAAAAAAACTTGGTTTCGTCTGGTACGATCGAAGAGAACGAATGAAATCATCTCTGTTAGTCGTCCAGCACTCTACTAGTCGTACAGTACGATTAGTTCATTTCAGTGTATCATCCTGTACGATACGAATATCATCCAGGATGAACAGAATAAAAAACTTTGGTTTCGTCTGGTACGATCGAAGGGATGAATATAATCGTCTCTGTCTATCGTACGGTACGATATAGCATCATACAGTACGATCAACTTTAAATAAGAAACCAACGTTTATTTCCTGATTACGGGAGATAATTTTGATAAGTATTCAATTAATCGTACCATACGATCATGATCGTAAAGTATGAATAGTTCAAGAAATCAAAATTATGAACTTACCAAACTTATTCTAGCGGTTAGGGTTTTTCAATTGAATCTCATCGTACAGTACGATAATAATCGTACAGTACGATTAGATTACAAAGTTAATCATCCGAGAAATAGCCGTTAGCCTGAGTATTATTAATTAATCATACATTATGATTTAAAATCGTACAGTACGATATTTTTAAAAAAAAAATTAAAGATAAAAATAAATCTCCCCCTTTGTGTGTGCATGGTTTCTCCTTTCACGTACATGCTTCTGTGGCAGACTCAAGAAAATAAAAAATAAAGAAAATAAAGATTACAGAATTTTTAACATCCTATTCTACCCGGTTTGAGTCTCCAGTAACCTTGAGCAGTGTGCATCTGACCTGAAATGTTAGTGCTCATATATAAGGATAAGCATTTGTAATCTTAAGGAAGTCCATATGGATTAAGTAAGTATTAGTTGTCACCATCAAAATTAAGTGCTCGAGATCCTGGATTTTAACAATCTCCCCCTTTTTGATGGTGCCAAATAATATTTTCTGATGGCCACAGTTGTTCTAACTTCCTTAGCTCCCCCTCAGAAGAATAACTTATTAATTTTTAAATAGGAGGTGAGAAAAAATTTTATGTTCTTTTTATTATAACATACAAAAAAAAACATAACAAGAGAAAAATATATAGTGAGAACAGAAGAGTAAACATAAACAACTGATATCATTAATAGTAAGAAAAATAGAACAACACAGAACACAGAAATGTCTCCCCCTTTTGACAGCACAAAAAAGGGAAGAACAAACAAACAACTACAATGACAAGAAACTAAAAAAAACAACATAAATAACTACAATAACTCAAAATTCTGGATCCTGATTCGGAGGTGGTGGTGGAGGTCGTGAAAATAGTTGGTAGTACTGATGGAGGGATGCAAACTAGTGATAAATGGAGGTGAAGCGCTCCCTAAACCATTTCATATCACTTTCATGTTCCTGATGTTGCTGAGCAATGTGGGAATCCAGCCTAGTCTCCAATCGATCAAGGCGTTGAATGATGTCATCGTGAGGGTAGTCAGGATGAGCAAGACCAGGTGGGTGGATTGGTGGTGGTGGAGGGGCGCCAGCAAGAGCAGCAGCCTCTTCGTCATCAAACTCGGGATCGGTGTGAGCAGCCCCCCGATGGAATAAGATATGAAAAGAGGCATCTCAGTAGAAGATAGGAAGATGATCTGTAGGTAGCGGATAATGAAGTTGGTACTTAGCATCTAAGATGTATCCTATGACATTTCCTAAAGCAAGGTTTAGTTTTCGGCGGGCACCGGGATATCGGTATGCAGACAGGGTATGGATATAATCAAAAACCATTTGGGATTCATTGAATTTGGTTCCAGAAATTATTAGATACGTGACCACAGACAGCAGTGGAGTAATATGGATGCGGTCTCCAGCTTTGGGTATGATGGACGTGTGAAGGACATGCTGGATAACGTGTGTATTCTGATTCAGGGTTTGGACAAGGGGTAGGTGTTGATTGGATGGGACACCTCTAAGGGTCATATTAATTGAGGTCCAATCATAATCATGTGAGATCATAGATTGGGGATGAGGGCCGTCAGTGGACAGCCCAATGTGTGCAGCTATGTCGTTGACGGTGATAATGACATGCTATTTGAAGACATATAAAGTGAAGGTGGTGTTCTCTAGGTCAATATTTACATTGGCAAGAAACTCAAAAAGTAGTTCGAAGTGGAAAGGAAATGCTAGAGTTAACAGGAATTGAAGAGTGGTGTAGGCAAAAAGGTTCATCACCTCGAAATTCAGAGCGGCTTGATTCAGCATTCGAGATGGAGTGATTTTGGCTTCTTTGAGTTTATTGTATGCTTTCTCGTCTGCAGCGGAGAGAAAGCGATCGTCGAATCGTCGAGAGGTGGAAGAGCTCCCGACGATCATTCAGCCGCGCTTACTTGCACCAGACATTATGGAAGAAGTGATTTGAGAGAGGGAGGAAATTTAAAGTGAGTGAGTTAAGCCAAAGAAGCCCTCTATTTTATAAAATTTTGGATATATCGTACAGTACGATTGAGTATTGTACAGTATAATAGATGCAATAATATCGTCTGGATGACCGTTCAAAAAAAAAGGGAGTCAAATCATACAGTACGATCAGAATCGTACTGTACGAACGTGAGTGAGAGGCGTTCATCCCGAGAAGTCGTCTGAACGATATTTGACAAAAAGAATCGTATAGTACAAACAGGTGTTCGTACAGAATGAAGGGCAATAATATTCGTACCGGCCGAGTTTAAATTCATCCCAATCCATTTGACACGTGGATAGTACAGTACGATGTGTGGTTCATACAGTATGATGGCCAATAATGTGTATCGTACGGTATGCGTGGTGAGTCGTACAGTACGATATGTGTAAGCCAAGAGAGATCTGGACCATGAATGGGAGTGGACGGCTGAGATTTGAGTGATTTTGGGATAATCGTACAGTACGATATGTGATCGTACAGTACGATGTGCAGAGAAATTCAAGGTTTGTAATTAGCAAGGTAAGAGGATCAGGAAACCTTTTTTTTTTGTTCTTTTTTTTGTTTTTCTTTTTTTAACAAAACACTCATAACAAACACATACATTTTTTTTTTGTGTTTTTTTTTGTTTTTTATTTTAGGCTTGAATGTCTATAACACCTAATTTTATTCTTAAGGTGCTAAAGGTGTCATAATCTAATAGTTTTGTGAAAATATCAGCCAATTGATCTTCAGTAGCAATGTGGTGCAGTCCAATATCTCCTTTGGCTACGTGATCTCATATGAAATGATGTCTAATGTCTATATGTTTTGTTCATGAATGTTGAATTAGATTTTTGGTTATGCAAATAGAACTAGTGTTGTCACACATGATTGGAATGGTTCCTACAGGTAGTCCTAAATCTAAAAGTTTTTGTTTTAACCATAAAACTTGTGCAACACAGCTACCTACCACTATATATTCTGCTTCGGCTATTGATAGGGCTATCGAATTCTGTTTTCTACTGGACCATGAAACTAACGATTGTCCAATGAATTGACAAATACCAGAAGTGCTTTTTCTATCTACCCTACATCCTGTAAAGTTTGAATCTGAGTACCCTAAGATTTTAAAAATAGTGGTGTGTCTAGGATACCAAATTCCTAAGTTTAGGGTGCCTAGTAGATATCTAAGAATTCTTTTGACAGCAGTCATGTGAGATTCTTTCGGGTCAGCTTGAAAGCGGGCACAAAGACACACGCTAAATATTATGTCTGGTCTACTGGCAGTCAAGTAGAGAAGTGATCCAATTATTCCCCTATACCTCTTTTGATCTACAGACTTCCCACTGAGATCTTTATCCAATTAAATGTTAGAGCTCATGGGTGTATTCATAGCCTTAGCATTATCCATTTCATATTTTTTCAAAATATCATTTATGTACTTAGATTGGCTATGGAATGTTCCACCTTCCATCTGTATTACACTAAACCCAAGGAAGTAACGAAGTTCTCCCATCATACTCATTTCAAACTCATCACTCATTATTTTTGAAAATTCATTACATAAGCTTTTCTCCGTCGATCTGAATAAGATGTCATCTATATAAATCTGAACAATGAGTACCTCAACTCCTACCTTCTTCAAGAATAAGGTGGTGTCCACATTACCCTTAAGAAAGCCTCTATCTAGTACGAACGTACTAAGTCTTTCATATCAGGCTCTAGGTGCTTGTTTTAACTCGTATAGTGCCTTTTTCAGTTTGAACACGTGGTTTGGAAATTGTGAGTTTTCAAACCCCGGGGGTTGCTCTAGATAAACATCTTCCTTGATTACCCCGTTCAGGAAAGCACTCTTGACATCCATTTGATACAGCTTAAAATCCCTAAAACAAGCAAAGGCTAATAGTACCCTGATGGCTTCTAGTCTAGCTACCGGAGCAAAGGTTTCTTCAAAATCTATTCCTTCAATTTGGTTATACCCCTTTGCTACTAACCTAGCCTTATTTCTCACTACTACTCCAGAGTCATTCATCTTATTTTTAAAGACCCATTTAGTTCCAACCACACTTTATTCTTTAGGTCTTTTGACTAATTCCCATACATCATTCCTAACGAATTGGTTCAACTCTTCTTGCATTGCTAGGATCCAGAATTCATCTCCTAAGGCTTGATCTATATTCGTGGGTTCAATCATAGATATGAATGCAGAATGACTAACCTCTTTCCTAAGTCTATGCCTAGTTTTTACCCCTTCTGATGGGTCTCCTAAGATCAGTTCTCTAGGATGATTAGAGGAGAATTTCCAATCTCTAGGCAGATGTTCCTGAGGTTCTGCTCTAGTCTCTATGGTAATGATTTCTACTCCCCGTATAATCTCAACTTCTTCTTCTTCATGATTAGATTCAGAGGTCTTATTGGATTCATCAAATACCACATGGGTAGACTCTTCTACTATTAAGGTTCTCTTATTAAAGATTCTATAGGCTTTACCTACAGATGAGTAGCCTAGGAAAACCCCTTCATCAGATCTAGGATCAAAATTTCCTAAGGGTGACTTGCCATTGATTAAGATGAAGCATTTGCAACCAAAAATATGTAAGTGGGAAAGATTGGGTGTCCTACCCTTAAGCAACTCATAGGGTGTCTTATTAAGTTTGGATCTAACATTTAACCTATTTAACACATAGCATGCAGTATTCACTGCTTTTGCCCAAAAATATCTTGGAAGAGTGTATTCAGCTAACATAGCCCTAGCAGCTTCAAATAAAGTTCTATTCTTTTTTATGCTATTCCATTTTGATGAGGAGTTTAGGGGAAGAGAAATTATGTTCTATCCCAACATCTTTACAAAATAATTCAAATTTATCATTCTTAAATTCTCCACCGTGATCACTATGAATTGTTGAAATTACACATTCTAATTTCCTTTGAATCCAAGTGGAGAAAATTCTAAACTCTTCAAATGACTCACTCTTATGAGCTAGGAATTTCACCCAAGTAAACCTAGAGTAGTCATCCACTATTACAAATCCATACAACTTCCCTCCTAGGCTGGCTGTACTAACAGGTCCGAACAGGTCCATGTGGAGAGTTTCTAGTGGCCTAGTGGTGTTGATATCCTTGATTACATGAAATGAATATTTAACTTGTTTTCCTAATTGGCAGGCTTCACAAAGATGATCCTTAGTAAAGTCTAACTTTGGTATGCCTCTAACTAAGTCTTTCTGAGTGATGTTCCTAAGTGTTTTCATACTAGCATGGCATAGTCTCCTATGCCATAACCAAGAGTCATCAGCTATTATTTTCAGACATAAAGAGTTTGAGTTTTCAATGCAGTTTAAATCTAACATGTAAAGATTGTTTATGTATTTTCCTTCTAATACAAGTGTATCATTTAAGCTAATCATGCATTTATTAGAAAGAAATTTTATGTCAAAGCCCTTGTCACATAGTTGACTAATACTTAAAAGATTATGCTTTTAACCATCAACTAAAAGTACATTCTCAATAATCAAATTCTTAGTGTTTCCAATGATACCTGAGCCCACCACTTTCCTGGTGGTGTTATCTCCCAAAGTTACCTTGCCTTCTGACCTGGCCTCCAGTGTCACGAACTGCTTCATGTCTCCAGTCATGTGTCTCGAGCAGCCACTGTCCAGGTAGCACATGCTCTCACAAGATTTTTTGTGAGAGCATCCCTATAATGTCAATCACAGATTAGCTTTGGGAACCCAAGTGAGTTTGGGTTCCACCCTATGCTTATATGAATGAAATGTATGCATGTTACGTTGTAATGAATGCGATTTTAGTCTCCACACTAGATGTGTCCTATAGTAAATTGTGCACGTGCGGGCTATGTGACCTAGCATGTCACAAGAATAACATCTAACACCGGGAAATGGGTTCACTAATCTACGGGGGTGGTAGTGCCTATTTCTGGGTTTGGATGATGCATGCCGTGCAAGTTTTGAATGAGATGGTTCACATGGTGGAGGCTGAAAAAACTCAGCAACCGTGAGAGGTGTTTTATTGTTTTCAAATGCATGAAGTTTTTCTTTTAAAAATTTATTACTTTGATTAAGGCTTGCATATTCAAATCTCAATGCATGCTCACTTCTGCTTAGTTCCTCTGCAAGTTCTTCTAGTTCCTTAAATGCATTCTCTAGTTCAACATGTGATGATTTCAAGGTATCGTGTGCAGTGGTTAACTCAATATGCTTCTTGTTTAATGGATCATATTCATCAAGCAAAGACATATGATCTTTGTCCAAGTCAGAAAAATTCTTAACTACACTAGCTTGCTCCTTTTGTAAAGTACTAAACTCAGTGTTAAGACTAACATGCTTTTTCTTTAACTTTCTATACGAGTCATAGATTTTTTTAGAAATAATAAACAGTTCATCGTAAGAAAATTGACATACCTCATCTTGATCTGATTGATCAAGATTATCATTAGTCATAAGATATAGATTCGTTACCTCCTCCTCTGCTTCTTCTTCTGATGATTCTGAGGCAGAGTCGGCCCAAAATGCTTTTTGTGTCTTAAATTTGCCCTTCTTAAACTTTGATCTTTCCTCACCCTTTTCCTTGGTTTGATGAGTCTTGATGTTGGGGCAATCAGCTCGGAGATGACCGGGTTTCCTGCACTCAAAGCAAATTATGTCAGATGTAACTTTAGTATGCTTTGAGCTTTTACCTTTGTTCCAATTGCTTTGATGATGGCGCTGCTTTCTTTTCACAAAATTTTTGAACTGACGAGTCATCAAGGTGATCTCGTCATCTTCCTCCGCTGCTGAGCTGTCACTTTCAGAATTATTTGCTTTTAAAGCTACCGTTCGCTCCTTCTTCTTTTCACCTACATCACTTTGTCGTTGACTCACTCCTTGCTCGTACGCAATGAGTGACCCATGTAAATCATCAATAGAATAAACGTTCAGATCTTTTGACTCAGTTATTGCAGTGATTTTAGCATCATACGAGCTAGGCAAACATCGCAGTATTTTATTTACTTTTTCTGAGTTAGATAACTCTCTCCCTAAAGCATGCAGAGATGTTACAATCTGGGTGAATCTAGTGTACATGTCAGATATAGTTTCACTAGGTTTCATGCAAAATAGTTCGTAATCATGTAGCAGTATGTACAACCTAGATTGTTTGACCTCACTAGTTCCTTCGTACGTGATACACAATTTGTCCCAAATTTGCTTACCAGTAGTACAAGTTGATACTCGCATATAGTCTTCTGATTTTAATGCGCAAAAGAAACAATTTAGATATTTAGCATTTAACTGTGTAAGTTCTCTATCCTCAATGCTCCATTCACTAAACGATATTTCAGTTTTAATTCTATTCAACATACGAAACGGTGCAGAATAACCTTCTTGGACCAACATCCACATGCGATAGTCTAGAGACTGTAAAAATTTAGACATGCATATTTTCCAAAAATCAAACGGTATATTGTCAAATAATGGTGGACGGGTTATAGAATAACCCTCCGCAGTGTTACGGTTACCAAATTGAGCCATGGATCTTACGTTTCTAGGTTTTCTAAAATACTATTTTGAAACCCCTCTCTGATACCACCTGAAAGTACGAGATGCGCCAAGAGGGGGGGTGAATTGGTATTTTAAAAAATCAACCCTAAATAAGAGTTCTACTTTTTGTAATTTTTTAAAGGATAACATAACGAGTAAAGTGCGGAAGCAAGTAAAACATTCATAATGATAATATTGATGATACAATTGTACCTTACACAATACCAGATTTAAATATGATTTTTCACCAAGTAATTTAAAGTACTAATTAAAAGCATGAAAAGTAAAGTACGGTAAAATGAAAAAAGCACACCAGAGATTTTTATAGTGGTTCGGTCACTTAACCTACGTCCACTCCCCGGAGTCCTCTACTCCGGGATTTGTACTAGTAAAAGTTGACTCTCCTTTTGCTCCCACAGCAAGGCGGAGAAGCCTTTACAATACTCACTTTCACCTCCCTCGGTGTGGTGGAATACCAAACGCTATGTCACCCTCCTGGTGATGGCAACGGACCTTCTCCTTTTTCTCCCTCCTGGAGATGGCAGAGTACCTTGACGATGTTGATCTTGAAGCGACTCTTCCCTTGAGAACTTTCCCAAGACTCCCCAAAGCCATAAGAGGAGCAAAGCATGTAGCTAGCTTGGAGCCACCGTGTGATCCCCTCACACTACTTCTCCCTCACGCTCACACTCACCTTCACCTTCCTCTCGCAAGCCCTGGATCTCTTCAAAGAAAAATAAGTTCTCCTTCAAGAGTCCCTTCCTCCCTCGAAGCCTCTCATAGCAAGAAAATAGATCAATAACTCAACTTAACAAAAATTTTAAGTTATTTTTATATCAGGCTTCAGAAAACCCTAAAGATTTCAACTTTTGCATTTATGTTCGTACAGTACGATATATAATCATACAGTACGATCAGTTCAAGTACAGATCCATCCAATACGAGCACAGATGAACAGTTATCGAAGTTTATTCATATCGTATTGTACGATATGTATATCGTACAGGACGGTAATGTTGATTTCTACTGTTCGTATAGGACGATCTGTGGGACGATCCCTGGGATGAAAGAATTCATCTTTGTCAGTCGTCCAGCACTCCACTTGTCGTACAGTACGATTAGTTTGTTTCAGGATATCGTCTTGTACGATACAAATATCATCCAGGATGAATAGAATAAAAAAACTTGGTTTCGTCTAGTACAATCGAAGGGATGAATGAAATCGTCTCTGTTAGTCGTCCAGCACTCTACTAGTCATACAGTACGATTAGTTCATTTCACTGTATCGTCCTGTACGATACGAATATCATCTACGATGAACAGAACAAAATACCTTGGTTTCGTATGGTACGATCGAAGGGATGAATGTAATCATCTCTGTCTATCGTACGGTACGATATAGCATCGTACAGTACGATCGACTTTAAATAAGAAACCAACATTTATTTCCTGATTACGGGAGATAATTTTGATAAGTATTCAATTAATCATACCATATGATCATGATCGTACAGTACGAACAGTTCAAGAAATCAAAATTTTGAACTTACCAAACTTATTCTGGCGGCTAGGGTTTTTCAATTGTATCTCATCATACAGTATGATAATGATCGTACAGTACGATTAGATTACAAAGTTAATCATCCAAAAAATAGCCGTTAGCCTGAGTATTATTAATTAATCGTACAGTATGATTTAAAATCGTATAGTATGATATTTTTAAAAAAAAAATTTAAAGATAAAAATAAATCTCCCCCTGTGTGTGTGCATGGTTGCTTCTTTCACGTACATGCTTCTATGGCAGACTCAAGAAAATAAAAAATAAAGAAAATAAAGATTACATAATTTTTAACATCCTATTCTATCCGGTTTGAGTCTCCTGTAACCTTGAGCAGTGTGCATCTGACCTGAAATATTAGTGCTCATATACAGGGATAAGCATTTGTAATCTTAAGGAAGTCCATATGGATTCAGTAAGTATTAGTTGTCACCATCAATATTAAGTGCTCGGGATCCTGGATTTCAACATCTTTGTTTGGCTAACTTATACATATATCTTTCTCCCTCCTTAGTATCTAATCTATTATATAAATCAATAAAAGCTAAACTTGTTGCATCACATATTACTTTCTTAGATTCCTTATGTGCCTCTTTATATATTTTCTAATTATCAGAACTTTTATAATTAAACTAATTTTTATAACAAATCTTCTTATTTTTAATCTTTTCTTGCACATTTGGATTCCACCACCAACTATTTTTACTATTAGGAGCTTTTCTCTTTGAAACTCCAAGCACTTTTTTTGCAATATTCTTAATATCACCAGCCACTTTTTCCAACATAACATTAGCATCCTCATGCACAGACAAAATCTTAAGATCTAAAATCTTACTCTCAAAAATATTTTTGTTAATATTCTTTAAATGCCCCCATCTAATCCTAAAATATCGTTTTACTTTATTTTTTATTTTTTGCCCCATTATCATCAAGTCCAAAACTAATAAACGATGTTGGGTACATAAATTTTCCCTCGGAATAACTTTACAATCTTTGCAATCTAAACGATCTAATTTTCTTATAAGAAAATAATCAATCTGAATTATACTATATCCATTTTTATAAGTAATGAGATGCTCATTCCTATTCTTAAATAAGGTATTAGCAATTAAAAAATTATAAGCTAAACAAAAATCTAATATGGACTTACCACTTTCATTTGTCGTTTCAAATCCATGGCCACCATGAATGCTTTTAAAATCATATACCTCTCTACAAATATGTCCATTTAAATCTCCTCCAAAAAAAACTCTTTCTTGAAGAGGTATCTTTTATATTAATTCTTCTAAGTCATTCCAAAATTTTAATTTTGAACACATATCCAAACCCACTTGAGGAGCATAAGCACTTATAATATTAATAATCTTAACATCAATAATAATCTTTAAAGCTATAATTCTATCTCCAATTCTTTTAATATTTATAACATTATCCTTCAAAATCTTATCTAAAATCACGCCTACACCATTTCTAGTACGACTCCTACCCGAATACCAATGTTTAAATCCTAAACTATCAATCTCCTTAGCCTTCTCTCCAACCCATTTAGTTTCCTGAATGTACAGAATATTTATCTATCTATGAATCATAATATCTATTAAAAAGTTTAGATAATAATATTAATAAATTTAATTTGAAATTAATATTAATTTAACCTATTTTATTTAAATATTATAATTCAAATTTGAATTAACATCTAATGTCATTTAATTTGAAATATTTAATCAAACTTATATATATATATATATATATATATATATATATATATATAAATATATATAAAATAATTAAATAACTATTAAAAAAATATAATATTTTAATTTAAAATTAAATTAACTTATAATATTTTATGTTTTAAATTATTTTAAATTATTTAAATATTTAAACATTTTATTAATATTTAATTAAAATTAAATTTTAAAAATTTTAAAAATATTAAAGAAATTTATTTTAAATTATTTAAAAATTCAAAAATAATTAAGTTTTAAATAAATTTAATTTAAGAATTATTTTAATTTTAAATACCTTAATTAACTTAAAACTTTAAAAATTCAAGTAAAATTCAATTTAAATTAGAAAAATATCCATAATACCCTAAAATTTTTAGAATTTTAAATATTTTAATTTAAAATTAATTTTTAAATTTAAAACTTAATTTATTTTAAATAATTTGATTCATTTGATTTTTTAAATATTTAATTAATATTTAGTTAAATATTAAACTAATTATTTTGAAATTAAATATTTATTTTCTAATTATCTTTAAAAATAAGTGGATCTTTCAAAGTATTTTAAAATTATTTAATGGTATTTTGAAATTATTTTCATAATATTTTGAAATATTAATATTAAGACTTGTATTTTCAAATATATGCATATATATACTTTAAAATCTTATTTTAAAATAATATGTTTTTAAATCCTTAATTTTGAGAGATCCTATGAAACTTTAAGCATAAATTGAACATTCATGGATAGAATTAATGGGTGATTAGTGAACAATCATATCTTAATTTTTCATTGATCTAGTTCTTAATTACATGTCTTATATTTAATCTTTTCACGCTTAGGGTGCACACACATACACTTAGTTTAGGCTCTCCTTGTTTTAAGATTTGATTGTGATGATCGTGTGTATTCATATAAGTATGTCAAGGGTTAGTTTTTTTTTTTTTTTTTTTGAGGAAAATGCATTAGCAAATATTATTAAAGACCACTACTTACAATCACATTCCTCCTTTAACATATTAAGAAAGGTAGGAGGAATATTATTAGAACTAATGTTATCCCAACAAAAATCAGAAGAAAGAGTTAAGTTAGCACATAAATTTGCTAACTTATTACAAACTCTATTAGAGAAAAGAAATAAGACTTGCTTAAAATCACTAAGAAAGCCTAAATCCTTCGGATCTAGGAAGTCTTCCTTCACCTCAACTTTATTAAGGAATTTTTGAAAGAGAGTGATAACGTTGGAGTTATCACCTTCAATGATGATTCCATCCGCATCAAACATCTAATCATGAATGTATTTTTTAAAAGAGAGAACTGATAACATCTCTATTTGTGAGTTGTCCCAATGTAGACAATTGAAGCCAAAGGCACATGAGAGTCTTCCTTTCCAGTCCCTGAAAACTCCACCAATACCTGCCATATTTGAACTTGTTTGAGCAGCATCTATATTTGCTTTGATCCATCTGGGAGGAGGAGGATACCAAGAAGAAGAATATAGCTTAAATTGCTGGTTAGCATCCCAGTTCTCCCAAATTAGATTTGAACAAAATGAGGCAATAGTATGACTAACAGCATTTGCTGCTATATACATTGAACTATCATCCGATTCCTCATGCACAATCTTATTTCTTCATTTCCAATAAAAAACACATCTAAGCTATATAAATTACCTTGGAACGGATTAGTAGTTGAAAGAATCCTTAATTTATCAAAGCATTCCTTGAGAGATTGAAAAGCTTGAAAAACAAAACCCTATTTTTCAATAAACCTGAATACTTGATGCAATTTAATACACTTTACCGCAACATGCTCAGAATTTTCCTCTACCTTACAACCTCTCGACAGCCATTGAAATCAATCAGCCTTCTATAACATAGAAATTGATTACATGGAAATGCATTGATCCTCAAACGCCACCAGAATAGAGAAATGTTGGGTCTTAATTTGAGTTTCTTCATCTAGGTCCAGTCTTTGTCTTTTAAGTCATCACCTTTAGATTTCTCCAACAGTAAAGCTAAAATAGTTTTCCCAGAACATCTGTACATCAGCTCCATTTTGTCTTGAAGTAAACCCGATTGTAGTGGAACAGATATGATAGTCTCTACTAGGATCTACCCAAAGAATTCTTTCAATTTACATTCATTCCACTTCCCATTACTTATAAATCCTGCTAGTAAATTTGTTTCTTCATTCATGTTAGCAACAAAAGTGGGCCATTTCTCTATGCATTTATCAAAATTCCAAGTGTCCTTGATGGTATTGATTTCTAAACCATTAGACACCTTCCATCTCACAATTGGATGAAGAGATTTAGCACCATTCAACACAATCCTCCAAGTGGGAGAAGAATAATTTCTGCATTCTGAATTCCACACATCAGTCCCATATTTTGAAATCAGTATTCTGTTGAGAAGGGAGTTAGGGTTCGAAATAAAATTCCAAGTAAACTTAGCCCTTAAAGGGCCAACTTTCTTCACAATTGATTGCAATCCACATCCTCCAAATTTTTTCTGCTCACAAAGAACATCCCAATCTACATAGTGTAGTCCCTTCTTAGCATCCTTCTTATAACATAAAAAATTCCTGCACATCTTTTCAAAATCATTCAACACTCCCATAGGGATTAATGAATGAGTAGCCAAAAATATAGGGAGTGAAAGAAGGGCTGAATTAAGAAGAATTAACTTCCTTGCAAGTGACATAAACTTATTTCCCAAGAGCTCAATCTATTACTTGCTTTGACAAGTAAATTTTGGAAATCTGAAACTACCAATCTTCTTAAGGCAATTTTGATTCCTAAATACTCCATTTCATAAACAACTTTGAAGTCAAAAACCTTTGAGAGAGATCTTCTAGTCCGTCTCCTTACTGATTTGCCAAAAAGAATAAAGGACTTAAGCACATTGATCCTCTGTCCGGTCCACTTACAACAGTCTCGAACAATGCTTTTAATTTTCTTTGAGCTTTTAAGGTTAGCCTCAGAAAAAATCAATAGATCATCAACATACATTAGGTGGGATTTTAAAGGAGCATTGGGAGCTACCTTTATACCCAACTTCTTCCCTCTTTGAGCAAAAGCATTAGTCAATAGTTATGTGCACATAATGAAGAGGTAAGGAGACAAAGGACACCCTTGTCTAAAACCACTTCTAGCTTCAATCCATTTAGATTGGCCTCCATTTACCATAATTGAGAATTTCGAATTCTTCACACACTCCATAATAAGATTTGAGAATTTCCTTGGAAACCCAAAACCATCAAGCACTTGATTCAAAGTGGACCAACTCATGCTATCATATGCTTGTTCCATATCAATTTTATTAGCCATCAACTCCTTCTTGGATTTAGAATGTCTAAACTTATTAAAAACTTCTTGGGCAATTAAAATTTGATCAGACATAGTTCGACCTTTCACAAAAGCATAATGAACTTCTGAAATAATTTTAGGGAATAAAAGAGACATCCTATTCAATAACATTTTGGCCACAATCTTGTAAATAGATTTACATAGGCTAATAGTTCTATAGTTGGAAGGAGCCAAAGGGTTATTCACCTTAGAAATCAGAACTACATTCGTCTCCTTCCATTCAGAACATAAATACCCAAGAGTGAAGAAAGAATTGATCGCCATGCAAAAATCATTTTTTATGACAGGCCAATAAGCTTTAAGAAAGGAGTAGGTAATTCCATCATTACCTGGGGATTTATTTGGTTCCAAATGCTTCATGACTTGCTCCAACTCATCAAAAAAGAAATCCCTCTCAAGTACCATCCTATCTCCATCTTGTAACTTGATCAAAGGGGGGCCACCCATTTAAAATACATTTTTGAGCTCTCCATTTGTCTTTGAAGTAATTGAAGAAAATACTTTCAATTTGCACCTGATCTTCAATCATCTCCCCTTCCATATTTTTAATTTGATTAATCCAATTGGCGTTCTTTCTAGTTGAAGCATAAGCATGAAAGAATTTAGAGTTAGAATCACCTTCCTTCATCCATTGTACTTTTGCTCTTTGTCTCCACCAAGTACAAAGCTGGCCAAGTGTGGAATTGAGCTCATTGACCTTGGACTTTAAAAGAAGAAGTTTCTCGTCCGAGAGACCCTCACAACTAGATTCTTCAACTTGCAATTCGAGAATTTCCTTCTTAAGAATTTCCTTCGTGTTATACAAACTCATGTGCTTTTATTTACTCCAAAAGAATAGAGCTTTCATAACTCTTTTGAATTTCACATTTAGCATTTGCACGTTGCTTCCTCTAACAAATTTCATCCAAGAGTGATAAACGATAGCATATGATGCGGGAAAGGTAGCCCAAACATCTTCAAACATTGTAGTCTGACTTCTACAAAAGCTTGTATGAAAAATTTTCAATAGAATGGGGTAGTGATCAGACGCCAATCTAGCCAAGTGCCTAACAACAACCATATTGATAGCCTTCAAAGCAGTCGAGTTCAGTAAACACTGATCTAATCTTTCAAATATGCGTGCTCTACTAGCTTTATTATTACACCAAGTGTATTTGGGCCCTACTATTCCCACTTCATGAAAATCATAATTGCTCAAAAAGGAATACATATCTTGAGGCCCTTGAGACATAATAAATTTCTTACCTCCTTTTTTATCATCTTGAGACAACAAGTAATTGAAGTCTCCCCCCACAATAGTAGGAATTTCATTTACTGAAAATACTTCAAGGCTACTACACAAACTTCTCCTCTTGAAACAGCTTTTACTTCCATACACCATGGCAATGGACTAGACACCTTTACTAAAAATATTAAGTTCTCCTACAACAACTTGAGAATTTGCCTCTTTGATGAAAAAGGAGGCAATATCAGACCTCCAGCAAGTTAAGATACCTCCTAACAATCCATAAGTGGGAAAAAGGAAAAATTCCCATTTTTCACCAATAAACTTCTTGAATTTAAATACATCAATAGTAGAAATTTTAGTTTCCACCAGGCCAACGAACATCACCTCATGATCTTTCACAATTTCCTTCAAGTATCGAGGGGCCTCAACTTTCCTAGCCCCTATATAATTCTAAAAAATAATGGAAGTCATTTAATAATGTTAGTGGGATTATTCCCACTAGCATTTCTCTTTAATACTTCAGCTCTTCTATTTCAAGAATGAATATTATTTTTCCCAAGGGATTTAAGCTCTTTTAGGAGTTTAACCTTCACAGCATTAGATGAATTCTTTTTATTAGATGGAAAAGAGCATTCAATTTCACTCAATTCCCCATCTTCCTTCTCTTTTAAGCAAAATTCTGTAACAAAATTTTTAGCAAATGTATTTTCTTCAATAAGATCAACTTCTAGTAAATTGAACCTGTTGGCATGATTAATTAAAAGCTCCTTATCTTTACTCAAGGGGCTGATCATCTTCATCTCCTTATAAATTGAGGAACCACAAAGCACATTAACATTTTCCTCATTATTTACAATAACTGGCTTATCTTGAACAGCAATTACATGTTCATCTTTACTGATTTCTACCCCAACGTATACATTATCTTTAGAATTTATTAATTCTGGTTCAATTTCTGTATGCTTCATTTCCTGAACCCTTTTGACATAAATGGGGGCAATCTTAGGTTGATTAGCTTTTACCTGAGCACCTTTGAAAGTGGGAGCCAACTTTCTCCTTCTTCCAGAATTAACATGGATCCAAGGACCATAAGGCTTGTCTTCACCTAATACATTAGGTTTCTCCTTAAAGGCCATCTATGAATTTGAAATTGTTGAACTCTCAAGAATAGCAGAGTTTTTATTCAATCCACACCAAGTAGTTAGATGCCCGATTTTCCCACATTTGAAATAAAAAGTAGAGATCTTCTCATATTCTAATGTCTAGAAAAACTGGCCTTCAAGTCCTTCCACCCATATCCCCAAAGAAAGTTGTTTATCTAGAGCTATGCGAACACAAACTCTAGCAAACTCTCTTCTCCCCCATTGGAACATATTACCATCCAAAAATAATTGGGTTCCCACCATAGAAGTAATACGAGATATATTGATTTCATCCCAAAAGTAAAGAGGAAGATGTGGTATCCTTATCCAAATTGGAGAAATCAAACCCTTTAGAGATGTAGGTGAAAATTCAGGTGACCACTTATCAAGCCCCATAATGTGTCCACGAACAAACCAAGGGCCACCCGATAGGACTCCTTCCTTAGCTTCAAGTTTTGAAAAAGAGCAAAGAACCCAACCAAGGCCAAGAATAGTTAAATAGAACTTCCCATACTATATCCATTGCCGGCATAACTCTTTTGTAATCACATATACCGAAATATTGTTCCCAAAAACTTTCACCACTATAGAGAATTGAAGCTTTTCAGAGTAGGATTTAACCGTAGGTTGAAATAGTTTTACTGCAAGACCATCCTCTGATAAAATAGATCCTTCATTTTTAAAGTTAATTTTGACATTTGGCCTTCTATTCCACAGATTTCTAGTATTTTCATTCACAACATTCACATTTTTAGAAAATTTATAATCTTCAAAGTCCAAGTCAGCAACCTTCATATTTTCCTTTTTGCACCAAGCATTCTGTTGATTCTGATTAGAAGGAATGGGATGAACTACTATAATCTCAGGATCACACTCACCTAGATCCCCAGCCAAACACTTACGCACTTTAACCAGATCCGATTGTGACCTGTCGACAGTCGTAGAATCTACAGCTGCTGAATCAACAGAGATTTGATCCCCCCACGAGTTAGGTGTTCTTCCATTTAAACGGTAGGCATCATTAACACAATCATTCTTGTTAACCAAAATCATGGTATTCGCATTTATCACACTATCGCTAATGATAAGGATTGCATTTGAATTCCTGAATCTATTAATAAAAATGTTCATGCCTGATGACAAAGCCTCAAGGTCAGATTTGAATGGAGAAGAAACATGAGAGCTCAAACTTTGGGGAGTTTTGCAATCAGCAGACAAAGTAATGGATTTACCCTTACCTTCAATATAAGAAATCTTCACCGAGTCAACCGCAGCATTATCCTTAATAATCAATTCTCCTTTAGACATTCATTTTTGATCTTCAAGAACATCCTGATTTAATCTAACATCCAGGAAAATAATGCCTCCTTCATTCGCCGCACCACCAAGCGGTGGACGATGACCGTTCATAGGGCCTCCCGCCGAGGAAGTCCGACGAACTTCAATAGAAGATAGAAAATCCTGTCGAAATTCCCTCAACAAAATTTTAAAATTTTACCTTTCTATCTCTAGGAAATTTCATGTCAAGGGTTAGTTAAGACATTGACTCAAACCGATTTAAACTTAGTGTCATCATTAAGGATAATAATTAAAGATACATTCAGGAAACTTAGATTAACTCCAAAAATTAGGATACACCTCCTACTGACATGAAATTTGAACCACTTGAACATAGTAATATTTACAGCCCATAGAAAAATATTCATTGACTTTTAAAATTATTAAGCCCCTTAATTAATTGAATCAAAGTTAATCCCTTAATTAAGCATTAAAAACTTCCAAAAATTTTAATAAACCAAAATTAAATCCCAAAAATATAAATAATACCTCTAACTGACCAAAATTCAATACTTAACACATGAAAAATAAAATCAACTAGATTTGACTTCAGATTTAAGAATAATTTAATAATCATTAAAATATAATATTTAAATAATATAATTAATTAAAAATATTTTTAAAAATTCAAAAAAAACTCTCAAACACTTGCTAAGCCCTCCTTGGATCATTCCTGATCTTTAGAGGTGATTTTAAGAAGTTTGGAGTCTATTTGGATCGAAATTGATAAAAGGTCCTTAATTAAACTAATTAAATAATTCAAATAAATTCTCAAACTTTGAAAAATCATAACTAATTCAAGAAATTTCCAAATTGAGCAAACTTAAAGGCATTTAACTCATATAAAATGTAATATTTATCAAAAATATTAAACTTTAAAAATCATTCAAATTTGAAAAAGTTAACTTTTGGTCAAACTTAAGTCAAATTCTAAGTCAAAACTTCAAACCTTCATAACTAAATGTTAAAAAATCCAAATCCAACATACTTAAATTCCAACTGATCATCTTAAGGTCTAATATTTTATAAAAATACTAACTTTCTAGAAATCTCTTTTAATTAAAAAGTCAACTTTTGACCCCTTAATTAAATGATTAAAATAATCCAAAAATTCCAAATTTTGATAATTAATTCCAAATTCCAGAAAATGTTAATTTAATGTCTAAATCACACAACTAACCCCTTAATACATAATAACTACTCCAAAGATAAAGTTTTTAGGCTGGACTACTTTGGGTTGTGGGGCTACGTGTCCTCAAGAGGCTTTATTCCTCGAGCCTAGTGGCACAATGCCAAAAATGGATTCAATAGAGTGTTAAAATTTTAAAATTAATTAATTATTAATAATATAATCAAAATTAAAATTTTTAATCAAATTATATCAACCAAGTTTATAGGCTGGACTACATCGGGCTGTGGGGCTACGTGTCCTGAGGAGGCTTTATTCCTCGAACTTGGTGGCACAATGCCACGAACTGGTTGATAGAAAATTTAAATAAATTCAAATCTTAAAATCAATAAAAAATTAAGTTTAATTAAAATTTAATAACTTTTAAAAATTTAATCAAATGGAAATCACTTAATTATACCGGTTACCTTTAGGTAACCCAGTCCTACGAGGCTATTAAATTAGCCCCAAGGAAGGTGAAATAAACTTCATAGCCTCGATGAGTAACAAAGGTGGTAATCAATAAACATTTAAAACACACTTTAAAATAAATTCTAAGCCATTAATACTTAAACTCAAACTAAAATCCCTTAAGCCTTTCAACCAACTAGAATCTCAAACAACTTTAACTAATTACTCTACATATGATATATTAAATCCACATAACCTATCTCATACACTTTAGATGGTTAGCTAGGAAAACTAACTCTAGTATTAGGTTAGGCAGGTGTTTACTTTCCTGCTACTTACGTGTGTCGAATTTTTTGTGGTTTTTATTACATGCTGGTTATTAGATTTAAGTAATAGATTGATATATTCATTTATTTAAGTTTATACACTCTGTGATGTGATTGATTGTGTGTTAGATCTACCCTTAGGTTAAGGATAATTTATACTAATTCAATCTTATGCAGGTGGCCATGCTCATAGAGAGCATTAAAATTAAAAGGGGCAATAAATAAAGCTTTAAAATTAATAATATTTTTTTACAAGCACTTCAGAATGCATAAGTTTCCCTTTAAATTAAAAGAGCATGGCCAAGCATGGCTGTAATTTGAGCTTTTAAGTTTTAATAAATATTAATTGCTTGGGATGTTCATATAAATACTGATTTTTAGGATAACCCTACAGGTTATTGAGTCTAGACTTTAATTTCTATTTAAATGTAATTTGATTTAAATTTGAGTTGTAACATTTAAGTACTTTGAGATGGGATGTTTATAAATCCAATTTGGAGTCCAAAGAGGAAGGAACATCCTTTAGGGGAGAGTCCCTATCCATCTAGAGATCCAAATTATGATGGTTTCAAAATATCCAAAGAGAAAAGATAACACCCCTTTCGAGAGGGAGTTTCTTTTCATTTAGATATCTGGATCCAACGATCCAAGGAATCCAATGAAAGATGAAGAAGTGAAGAACAAAAAAAAGACCTATTCTCAAAGTCACTTGAGTTGTAGGAGTAGAATTCAAGTTATAGTCAGTGGTACCCGGCCACTTTACTTTTCCTACAGACCCTGGGTTATATAGTTAAGTGGCACTTGCCACATGGACGTTCAGTTTGAGTATTAATTTAATTAATTTAATTATTCAATTAATTTTTTGATGTTCATTATGATATTAGGATTGCTTGCTTTTAGTAGTTTCTTTGGCACTCTTTGCATGTCAATCATTATTTTAGCTTGGAACTCGATCGGAGGCTCGTGAGGGTATAAATAAATCATTTCTATTTTAATTAAAATTTAAAATATTTAAGCTCAGATAGTAACTCTAATAAATTTAAGAAGTAAACCTAGGACCACCAAGAGTTTTTTATAACATATTTGCTGCATCTTCATTCCTTTTATTAGGCAACTCCCCGCTTACGGGTTCTGGCATACCACCTAACCTATAACGGTACAGTTCTATCAAGGGGATCTATACACTTTAGGATAAAACCTATTTTTAAGCCTAATTTTAAATCTTCTTCATTCTGATTCAAGCATTTAATTGAGTCAACTAGTATACATCGCATTAGTAACAAATTAAATTGAGTCTAAAACTTAATGCATTTTTATTTCAAGTTTCATTCTACCTAATATATATCAAGGGGCTAAATTAGGAATCTCCTCTAGGTGTCAGCCCCGCTTACATTAAACTCAATCTAATTAATATCCTACCCACTCTTATATAAAAGAGAGGACTCATATTTTGAAGCGATTAGGTGGTTTAGCTGGCTCGGCAATCTAACCCAGGATAAGTCCAGATCCTGTATTGCATTAGTTAGGTTCTACGTCTCTAATTTTTAGTACCCAATTTAGATTTAGATTCTGAGGTAGAATTTTAATCTTAAGTCCTCAACCTCTAAGAATTTAATCCCAACCTTCTAATAAAATTAAAAACTAAAACATAAATCTTTTTCCATCAAATTTAAGCCCAACACTTAGGATAGGCTGGGTAATTCTAAAGTAATTCAGAATCCCAAACACCTCCTACCTTACCTCCTTTGACTCCAAAAATAAGTGTTCAATTTTGATCCATTCCCAATTGAAAATTCCAAACCTCACCTTCCTTTGACATCAATCTTTGAAAATCTTAAAATAAAATTTTTATCGCTATTTTAATCGAGAGTATTCATAGGAAACTCCGGTTCCCCTATGATTTAATTAACTACGAAGGCTTGCACTCATAGGAGATTTAGAAACCCAGATCAAATTTTTTAAGAAATCAAATTTTCAAAACCCTCAATTAATTATCTTTGGGAGAATTAAACTCGACGATCATTATCGTCATTTTCAAATGATTAATAGTGATTGATAACTTCTTTCCCCAGAGAGATATATCAATTACTATTATAATTTTGATTATGAAATCAATGATACTTTATCCAAATTATCGTTGTTAAATATTTGATTGAACGATCATTTTGACCCTTAGGGGTCACATGTAGTTCTTTCTCAAATTTGACTGTGATAGTCAGGATTAATTAGAATTCTAAAATTTGAACCTATCAGGGAATGATATCTTTACTTCCTAAGAAAATATATCATTCATAATGATGCATTTAATTTCAAAATTAAAGTTTCTTAAAGAAAATTAAACTTTTTCAAAATTACACTTTCTTCAATCAAACAAAAAATAATGGTGACTCTGCTGGGGAGAGTCTCTCTCTCCATCTTTAATAGCAGTATAAATTTTATTACATCAGTAGTTCTGACTACCCTTCCATCTGTTGGTCCGTCTACCCATTTCTCCCTTGGGTGAGTGTGGCTAACTCAATTAAGGCATGTCAAAATTAGAGGTGAGTGTAGGAAATCTCTTTCAAGCTAGACTTTGACATTTTGCCTCTAAGTTTATTGGTTGAGCCAAAGAGTCAAGCTAAATCATTTTTAAACCCTCCTATAAATGTTAGAAACTTACATGCTCAGATTAACCAATAGTATGCTAAGTTATATAACTTATAGAAGGTCCCTTGATGTTAAATCAAATTTTCAAAATCTTTAACAAAGGCCAAATCTTTTTCAAACTACAAGTGACCTCTACATTGTATTACTATATATCAAATTGTATTTTTTTTTATAATTTAATATATGTGATTGAATATAGAAGGCATTTTCAAATTTAATTCAAAAAACTCAATCTTTTCAACAAAGTTTGCCTTTAACATTTCACTTTCAAATCACTCATCGGGATGAAAGAGTCAGGTTGACTTCTTAGGATCTCCTTATTAAAATTTTATAAACCTTTATGTTGAATACGAGTTCAACACCTTGAGTTTCAAAATAATGGGAGATATTTCTACAAAAACTAATCAAACTTTAATTTCCATTGTCATATATTTTCCTAGAACGATCGTTGTTGTTTAATATACGCAATGCACCTTAAATTCTTCTGATTGATTCAATCTTTGACATTTCAGCCCGAACCACTCCTCAGGATGAAAGAGTCGAGTTGTTTTTTAAGAATCATTCCCAAAATTTTGTAAACCTTTATGTTAAATGCAAATTCAATACCTTTAGTTTCAAAAATAAGGGGAAATGTTGCCAGATTTTAAAATTTTTGAATCTCCTTCTTTCAAATCAAATTCAATTTCCATTGTTATAAGTATTACTACAACACTCTCTTTTATGGTATAACATATATGATACAAACTAAATCATTCTTAAACTCAAACTTGAGATCCAACCTTTCTATCAAATTGAATATCTGACATCTTACCCCTATATCAGTTAGTGGGATAAGAGAGTCGAGTCGAAACCTCCTGATTTTCCTTTAAATTTGTAAACCAATAAGTTGAAATCAAACTCAACTTACTGAGGGTCAATATTTAAGGAAAATCTTTCAACATTTAAAATTTTAAGCTCCTTTTTAAATCCATCCAAATCAAATCCAGGTTATCACTGTTATATGTGTCTATAATATTCTCTTGTAGTTAAACTTATACAGTACAAATTTAAATTTTCTTCAAGTCAAAGTTAACTTTTATATCTTGTCACTGTATATCAGATTATAGTTCTTATAATTTGATATACGTGATAAAATATAAAAAAATTCTTTTCAAAGTTCAAATTCAGAAATCTAATTCAAATCTTCTTTCTTAAATTTCAGACAGTCAAACCTTTTGAATCAATAGCCGAAAAACTCCTTTTCTCAATTGACCATGACCTCTATGTCGAAGAGCTGATTCATAATGGAATAATTCAGTTTAGAATGGGGTTCAAGTCTTTAAAGCTGTTAGTTAATGGTGGAATGATAATCAACCTAGCTACCGAAGGTATTAAGGATGCTCCGGTAGTAGAGATAGCAGTAGGGGCGGGGACTGATACCCCTCCTATTCTTGAAATTAAGGATGTTATTGCCTCTGTGCCTATTGTTCCCTTTGCTCAAGAGGACAAGGAAAATAAGCCTGTTATTAAATCCAGAGTCAACTCTGTGTTTGAGGAAGGATCCTCCAGCTCTAAAACCCTCTTTGGCACCAAGAGTGCCAGGAAGAACTACCTCAGGAGGGTGAGGAAGAAAATTACAAAGTCAAGGAAGATGGCTGAGTTGAAGGCCATAATTAAGGTTGAGCCCGAGGCTGCTGAGGAGATGCCAATTCGTACCTCTTCTCCACTCCTTAAAGGAAGTTGTTTCCATCCCCTCACAGCTTATGTAAGGGAGGAGAGAGTTAATAAGATTGCTAGCTCCCCACCTAGCCCACTAGACTACTCAATCAAGAGGACTCCAAAGGAGAAGCGTACTTTAAGAACCAGGATGTTAAGGAATATCATCCATACATGTGCTGCTGAGATAGGTTAAACTAAAGAATAGTACATGAGACACCTGAAGGGGGTGATCTCACACAAACTTGAGAAGGAAGTGTTGAAGGAAGAGAAAATCGAAGCTAGGAAACTGACTCCTCAACCAGTGAGGAGAAATAAGAAGTTTGTTAAGAAGCCTGCTACCTTAGTCCTGGTAGATAGATATCATTGGGTGCCTCACCTTCTATCTGGAAAGACAGAGGAGATAGTGTTAACTAGATTTGGTAAAGGTCACCCTTTTAATGGTAGACTGCTAATCCCACCTTCAAGATTGTCCAAGCTGGCCCTAGTGATTGCCAAATCAAAAGATATTTTCAAAGACTTGAGACCAGTTGATGTTAAGGGTAAGAGGCCCATGCCTTCAGATGAACCATATGTATCGATGAAGTTGAGCTGATCTATAGAAATACAGATTAGAGATGTTTCCATTACCCCACCATTTGATGTCCCCCAGCTCCCTGTTCAGGGAGGCGAGGACTCTACCCTTATTGATGGAGGAATTCTGATTCATCAAACCCCACTATCACCAGTTATGGTGGATGTCCCTCCACCTACTGTGGATGCCACCCTCATAACTACTAACCCTGGGATAGTTGGAGGGGAGAGAATAGTGTCAGATGTTGATCAAGAAATGTTAGATCTATTGGTGGTAGAGCCTACTACAGATGATTTGAAGATTCAAACTATACTTACTAAGTTAGAAGAGGAAGAGTTTGAGGAAATGTTAAACTATAAAGGGTACCCACCCATCAATATCAAGTCGATTAATGGTAGACCAATCGATGAGGTGGTCTATGAGATCTTGGATATACTTAAGAAAAAGGTACTTGAGGCCTTCAACCCAAACATTGAAGATTTATTAATGGAGGATTCAGCTGGGAACATCTGCATGGTTGAGACTCGAGTATTAGCCAAAGATACCGAGCCCTTAAGACACCGATCCGATAAAGAAGAAGAGTCTATAGCTGTAAATTTAGACTCTGATGGCTTAATCAAGTTGAATGAAAAAGATGAGTACATCAAGAGTTTGGAGAAGAAAATTGAGTATATGATGTTAAGGATGGAACATATACAGAGTTAGATTATTAAAGCTCAGTAGTCTCAGTCCAAGAAGTTACAACCTATAGTACATACAGTTGGTGAGACAACAGGAAGATAGAATCAAGCCCTAGGACTTCAAAAGTTACTTCCCCAATCTCTCTAGCAGATAAGGATATCCATCAAATGATCAAAACTCAGGTAAGGGAGGCCATAACCCACTCTCATGGGACTGTATCTATTCTAAAGGTTATACCCTACCCTTAGAAGTATGATTTTGTTCCTTATCTGAATGGCTTAGTGCCACCTTCTTTTAAAATCTTTACTGGTTTAGAAAACCCACAACAGCATTTGGCCCATTTCTGAGTGAGCTGTTGCAACGCAGGAGGGTCGGATGCTCTACTCTTTGGTTAGTTTGTGAGTAGTCTGTCCGATATAACTTTTGAGTGGTATACAGATTTTCCAAACAGTTCAGTGATGACTTTTATGGAGCTCGAGGGTCTATTCTTAAAGAGATTCTCAGGAGATTAACAGTTTGTAACCATTAGCAATCTCATCATCGAGAAATAAAAGCTGGGCGAGTGTTTGTTTGAATATATCTTGAGGTGGCAAAATCTCTCGATGAAGTGGAAACCCCAATTGCAAGTGTAACATAGTGGAGATTCTTTTAAAGAATATTCATGGGCCTATTTCCTTTCTCTTAAAGGGTTTCACTATCAAAACCTTTGAAAAACTTTTTAATAAAGCCAGTAATCTACAGGAAGAGGCTTCTAGAATGCCATTCCTGAAGGATTCTACTAAATATAAGAAATCTAGCGTTAAAATCTTTTGAAAAGAGAACAATAACGATTTCAGCTGTTGATAAAGGGAAGAAACAAATTAATATTCAGTCAAGCAATCCTCTAGCTCTGCAAACTCAGAAATCTCTACCTTTTCAGATAACTTCTCAACCTACCAAAGAATCTCACCCAATTACTTTAAAGAGAGATTGGTTCATACGTATCCATTTAAAAGGGAGTAGGTGAGAAAGATCTTCAAGAGTCTGCAAAAGAAACTAGATTTTTTATTACTGAAGGCCAAGAAGCCAGAAGAGGCAAATAAGAAGGATGATCCAACCTTTTGCCCCTACCACTACATGTTGGGCCACACAATCAAAGACTGCATCATGTTCAAGGACTAGCTCGAGAAAAACTTTTGTCAAGGTAACATAATAATTCTAAAGGAGTACCTACTTGATCTGGATGAGGGGTCTATCAAATCAATCTCAGGTAAGCATTTTAATCTTTCTCTGTCCATTGAAGATGGTTGGGATATAGCATTATCTCGAGCATGTAAAAAGCTAATTAATAAATTTTTTCATCTTTCTCAATAGTTACCGATGAGAGCTCGTGGCCCAATCTAGGAGGTTGACCTAGAGGCTTCACAGGAGGATGTTGAGGCGGTTTCCTCTGCAGTAGTTGTACGAACTACTATAATTAATAAAAAAGAAAAGAGTGACATTTTTGTAGAGAGGAAATTTTATGATGAGAGATCTGTATGTGGTGGATGGTGGCTCAAAACCACTGTCTCCACTGAAATTATCTGACTTTTACTTTGCCCCATCAAAGGCAAAGGATCAAAAATTAAATAAAAAGGCTGATCATTCTACAAATATTTTAATAATTAATATTGAGAATGAAAATTAAAATGACTCTTCCATTGAAAATAATTAAGAATCAGTTGAGATCAACCAAGAAGTTCAAACACTCAACTCTCTAGATTTTAGCCTTCAAGTGAAAATTGAATCTGATGTCATATCAGATGGTGATAACCCTGAAATTGACTTTCAAGGGAGTCCTGTTGTGATAGTCTTTTTGGATTCAAACTCTTACTCAGGAAATGATAATTAATCGCCTAAGAAGAGTGTAGACCCCCCTATAGTTTGTCCTTTTGATGAGATCATGCAAGTATAATTATGTGGTGGCAACGTTTTACCCTATAGTCTTTCACCTCAGGATAAAAGAAAATGAGTTATTTTCGATGATCCAATTCGAATCTCTACTCAACAATCAAGTCCACCTCCTTCAAATCCACTGGGTCTTGATGTCAATGTTCCAAGTGTTGATTATAATGTCTTAACTCATCTTAGAATGTTGCCTACTAAGTTGAGCATCTACAACGCCCTTATCCTTTCCAAAGAGATGAGGGAGACCCTAATTAAAGCACTTCTTAATCCAGAGATTTGCTTAGCTCAGCTAGCTTCAACTTCCATGGAAGAAGCTTTATACTTTAAGGAAATTCTAGGAGTTACATTCTCCGACGAAGATTTACTCCACGAAACTATCGACCACAATCGTCCACTTTACATCACCATGAATGTGGGCAAGTTTAAGTTATCAAGAGTTCTCATTAATTCAGGTACATTGGTCAATATGATGAACATAAAGACTCCCACATACCTTAGAGTTGATACTAGCAAGCTCTCAACTGAAAGGTTAGTGCTTCGTGGGTTTAATGAAAAGGGTGAGAAGGCTTTAGGTTTAATCACCCTTCTTCCAAAGATAGGAGAATTGAAAACATAAGTAAAATTTTATATAATTGATTCGTCGATGTCCTTTAATGTGCTCTTAGGTAGGCCCTAGATCCATGAGTATATGATGGTTCCTTCTACCCTACATCAATGCATCAAGTACCAACGAGATGGCATTAAATTTGAAATTAAGGGTGATCTGCAATTATTCTCTATTCACAAGATCAGGATATACGAGGATGCAGTGTACTACCTACCGAAATGTTCCATTACTTATTCTAAGGTAGAGATTAAAGTCAAGGAGGAAAAGTAGAGAGTCAAGGATCAAAAGTAATTCAAAAGTTGAGAAAAGAAAAAGTTAAAAATAAAAAAAGATAAAATTCTAGTAGCGAAGATGATATCGAGTGCGTGGTTTTTAGGCCTCCAAACAATTTACCTCAAAGAGATGGGAGGATGGACCAAAGAGCACGAGGTCTAGGCCGCCCTTCAGTTGAAAAGAAAAATCCCCGAATATAAATCAAACTTAAATCAAGTTCTAATGAAGAATCAAGAAAGAGGGGTGCTAGAATTGCTTTTAACTATGCAAAAATAAATCCACCACCGAAGAATGATCTCACCTTAGAATCAGATAGTGACCAGGAGGGTACCAAATCAAAAATTCAAAGTGATGAGCTAGAATTGAGTCTATATGAAAAGCTTAATAGGGCAGTTAAGTCCTTAACCTTAACCTCACTATCTACTGACAGGGTCTCAGGGTTAATGATTAAGGATGCCCCTAACTTAGATGGAGAAGTAAGGAAAGTCCAGAAGTTCTTCCCTAACTCTTTCTTCTTAAGGAATGAAGATTATATAATCCTTTAGGAGATAGATTTTAACAAATTAATGGAATTACCTTTTGGCTATTTTTTTATTGGTGTTAAAACTCTTATCTCTAAAGGTCTCGCTCTGAGTCAATGGACTAAGGGTCAAGCTCAATACCATGAAAATATCTGGAATTCAAAATTTAATAAGAATTGGACAAATGGTGCCGGCTTCAGTATTGTTAGCTCATTTGACGATGAAAAATTTTGTTTAATGATAACTAGTCGCCCTGAATCTAAAAATATACCTAATAAAGTCGTCAATTCACTCAATAGACTTTATTTGGATACTTTAGATGATTTTGACAAACTTCAAGTTCGGGATGCACCCCTTAAATTTAAAGAAGAAATTAAGTTGACAGTTAATAAACTTAAAGAAATTAACCTTGGAACAGGGGACGATCCTTGCCCCACCTTAAAAAGTTCTTTGTTGAGTGAGGATGAGTTTAGGGATTTGATTCAACTTCTATTCAAGTTTAAGGACTACTTTGCCTAGATATAAAGTGAAATGCTAGGATTGTCTGCTGACGTAGCAGTCCATAAACTTGGAATTCGGCATGACGCCATTCTTATTAAGTAAGCTCCATGATGCATACATCTAGAGATCAAACAACAAGTCATTTCTGAAGTTAAGAAGTCAGCTAAGGATGAATTTATCTGAGAGGAACAATACCCTTCTTGGTTAGCCAATGTCATGCCTTTAAAAAAAAATGGTCAAATCTGAGTCTGTGTTAACTATAAAGACCAAAATAAGGCATGTCCCAAGGATGAATTTCTTTTGCCAATTCCAGAACTCATGGTGGACATTACCTCTTTGCATGTTATTTTCTCCTTTATGGATGGCTCATCTAGTTATAACAAAATCAAGATGGCCCCAGAAGATGAGAGAAATACTATATTCAGAAGTCCTAAAGGGATCTTTTGTTATAAAGTGATGCCCTTTGGCCTTAAAAATGCCGCTGCAACCTACCAGCGGGCCAAAACTCATATCTTTGATAACTTAATCCACAATCAAGTCGAGTGCTATATCAATGATTTAGTTGTCAAGAACAGAGTGAAAGAGGCTCATCTTTATGACTTAAGAATCATCTTCAAGTAGTTGCGCCACTATGACCTTAAGATGAATCCCTTAAAGTGCACTTTTGGCATTACGTTAGGAAAATTTCTAGGTTTCGTAGTAAGGCATCACAGAATTGAAATTGATCCTGCTAAAATTGAAGCTATCTTAAATATGCCACCCCCCAAGAGCCTTACTCAACTGAGGTCTCTTTAGGGCAGGCTGGCATATATAAGAAGATTCATTTCTAATCTTTCGAGAAGATGTCAAATTTTCTCTGTACTGGCTAAAAAGGATGCCAAATTCATTTGGGATGAGAAATGTTAATATGCTTTTGCAAATAACAAGTAATATATGATAAATCTATCATTTTTGGTAGCCCCTGTTCCAGGGAGACCTCTAATCCTTTACACTGTGGCCCTTGATGAGTCTCTCGGGGCCCTCCTAGCTCAAGTCAATGATGATGGGAAAGAGAATGCTCTTTACTATCTAAGTTGGAGACTCCTTCTAATGAAAATCTGGTATCCTGCAATCGAGAAACATTATCTTGCCATAGTCTTTGTAGCATAGAAACTAAGGCATTACATACTTTCACATCAAGTCAGTTTGATTTCTTGTGTTAACCCTTTGTAATATCTTATGACCTAGCCTACATTATCAGGATGTCTGGCTCGTTGGTCTATGATATTACTTCAATTTGAAATCACTTTTATTCCACTGTGTGCTGGCAGGTTGTTGTCTACTTCTTTGCAGAACACTTGTTGCCGACAGAGTCTTCTTTAAATCATGATTTACCTTATGAGAAAATCATGAGTTTCGAGAAGTCTAATACTCAAACTTGGGAAATATATTTTGAGGGTGCAACATCCTCTCAATGGGGCAAAACACCTTAATCTACTATTCCCAGAAAAGCCAGAGTTGGCCTAGTTTTCATAACACCAGATAAGGGAATAATGCACTTTTCCTACCACTTATCAGAGCCTTGCATGAACAACGAGGCTGAGTACAAAGCTCTTATAATTGGCCTAGAACTTACAATTTTGATGGAGATTAAAGAGATTAAAATCTTTGGTGACTCTCAAGTGGTGATCAACTAGATTGTAAGGACCTATAAAGTTTTGAATCCTAAACTCCTGAAGTACCACCAGTATACAATGCACTTGCTCAAGCAAATTTCCATAATAATTATGTATAGGGTTCCTCGTGGAAACAATTCCTTGATGGATGCCCTTGCAAAGCTCGCAAAGGAATTTGCCGGTCTAGAAGAAGACTCCATCCCTATAGAAGTGCAAGGTTGTCAAGTCTTATCTCCTATAGATCTGGAGCATCTCAATAAACAATCTTCCTAGGTCCTTTCTACTTCTTGAGTAGTCAATAAAGAAGATGATTGGAGATAACCTTTAATTAATTACCTTCAAGAAGGCAAGCTTCCCCATGATAGGTTATTTGCTAATCAAATCAAGAAATGTGCTCTATCATATGCACTAGTCAATGATATGTTATATCATCGATTGTTCAATAAGATGTGGCTCCAATATTTAGACAAATGAGAGGCCTTGAAGATTGTTAACGAAGTCTATACTGGATTGTGTGGTACTCATCAATCAGGTCTGAAGATGAAAATAAATATCACAAGACATGGTTACTACTGGCCTACAATAATTGATGATTACATGAAAATTAAAAAATGTTGTCATCAGTGTTAGGTACATGGTGTGATTTTACATCGGCCACCTAACGTGTTGCACCCTATGATAGCTTTGTAGCCCTTGGAAAGTTGGGGCATGGACATTGTCAGGCCAATTGACCCTCCTTCTTCTAGGGGTCATCGCTTCATTTTACCAGCGACTGATTACGTTTCAAAGTGGGCAGAAGCAGTCCCACTAAGAAATGTAACATCACATCATGTAATGAAAATTTTCCATTACCATATCATATATAGATTCGATGTGCCCGGTAGAATAATATTTGATAATGCATCCACTTTTAAGTCTACAAAAATTAATAACTTCGTAAGTCACCATGGTATCGACTGGAGATATTCAATAATCCATTATCCACGTGCTAAGGGGTTGGCTGAAGCCTTCAATAAAACTTTGGTTCAAATCATCAAAAAGACCTTGCATGATGTTGACCTCATTTTTGTATGAGCTCAGTAGGACCAATCCAGACCTTAGGATCATTCCAATCCTTAGGATTTAACCCTGACCCTAGGATTAATCTAATCCTAGATTAATCCAGATTCAAATCAATCTTAACCCTAGGATTAACCTGATCTAAGATCAATCCAGACTTTAAGATCAATCCAAATTCAAATCAATCCTGACCCCAGATCAATACAATTTAAGTCAAATTTAGATTCTAGGATTCTCCTAGACTTCAGACCCTAGGATCTATTCTAGACCCTAGGATTCTACCTGACTCTAGATCCTAAGATCCTTCTAGATCTTGAATCTTAGGATTCCTAGATCTTAGGACCCTTCTAGATTATAGGATTCTTCCAGACCCTAGATCCTAGGATTTCCCTAGGACTTCTAGATTCTAGAATCTTCCCAGACTCCAGTCCCTAGGATCCATTCTAGACCCTAGGATTCCCTTAAGCTGATTTGGACCCTAGGACCTATTCTAAACCCGATGAATCTTCTAGATCAATCCAAGTTTCAATTCAATCTAAATTTAATTCAAATCCTATCATTCAAGCTCAAAATCCAATTCAAAACCCGATTTCCAGATTCAAATCCAAGGCCAAAGGTCTAAGTCCTGAAAGCCTTTTCCAGCAAATCTTTGAACATTTCAAAACCCTATCAAATGACCTCTGATTCAAGATCTGTCAGTTCCACACTGATGTGACATGTCTCTAGAGGTAACCCTCCAAATTTGAGCTCATTATGAGATCTCTAACCCCAGAAACTGAATTGAAATCCAAAGGCTGTAAAACCTTCAAATATTTACAGTCTATGCCACTAGACCTACCACCCAGTGGGTTTTGACCCTGGAACTTTCTCCAAAGCCTCCAATTACCTCCAGACCCTTGATTATGACTTATTGAGCATTAAACTACATTTTGTTGGACTCAATTTGATCCCCAGTTGACCAGGAGTCAAAATGACCAAAATACCCCTATGGGGTGTGAATAGTCACTTTGGTCAAATGAGCTCCAAATCAAATGCAGTCACTTCCAGCAAATTTCAAATGTCAAACCAAACCCATTGAACCCAGAGCCAGCCCCTGGGTCAACCTAGTTGACCAAGTCAACCTAGTCGACCTAGAAGGCCCCTTTAGGGTCAAAACAGGTCATTTTGACCAAATGACCTCCTCTGACCTTGGGACCACCTCCATTGGTCTCCAAATATCATTTCAAATTTGTTGAACCCATTTCCAGACCCTGGACCCACCTGGTTGACCAAGTCAACTAAGGTTGACCTAAAAGGCCCGTTAAGGGCCCAAATAGGTCATTTTGATCCAAATGACCTATTTGATCCCTAAAAACACTTCTACCAGACTGCAGATAACATTTGAGATTGATCCAGCCCAGACCCTGTCTTTGGGTCAACCTATTTGACCAAGTCAACCTAGTTGACCCATTAGGCCCGTTAAGAGCCTAAACAGGTCATTTGATCTAAATGACTCATTTGAGTCCTGATATCACCCCATTAGATCCCTTTTGTCATTTTAAACCTGTTAGACCTAGACCTACCCCTTGGGTCAACTCAGTTGACTAAGTCAACCTGGGTCGACTCAAGTATTCTTTAAGGGTTTTAATAGGTTATTTTAACCCATCTGATCAAGTCAAGACCTTTAAGCCCTCAAATCCACCTCATTGGATGTCTTGAACATCCCTAAATCCATCGTGGGTCAATTTATGGTCAAATTGACCAAGTCAGCTCAAACCCAAGCTTGGTCAAACTTGATTCAATTGAATCTAGTTGAGATATGTAATTCAATCAAACCTTTTGAAATTTAAAAATCATTCCATTAAATATTTTGAATTATATTGAATCCACCCCAAGTCAAATCATACATCATTTGACTTGGTCAAACTCTTATATTTGGTCAAAACACCTCTCATCCATTCAAACTTCAAATCCTTGACTCTAAGAATCCCTTTCAGATCAACCTAACTAGTTCCTTAAGTTCTCCTGGCTGCCACCTCAGCTTCCCATTGACTGTTGACTGGTCAACAAGAGAGTAAAAGTGTGGTCAAAGTAATCAAATCCTTTCCTAAGTCCACTCTAAACTATTCAAACCCTCTCCAATGTCTAACTTCAGCAGTTCAACACCCTCTCATTGCCACCTCAGTCGTCCACATGAACTTTGACTGGTCAAACAGTCAAAATGAGGTTTTTGGACAAGTCAAACTTGGTCAAATGGCTATTTAAGCCTAATCCCTCTTTCCTTAAGCCATTCCAGCTGTTAGATCAGACTCTAGGAGGTTCTTAGAGCCTATCCTAAAAATTGAATTTAAATCCAACAGCCCTTAAGGTTCCATGTGTCCATAAAAGGACAAGAAGGCACTTTACACCTAGGATGTCCTTCCCTTGTCCTTGCCTCCTGCTCCCAACAACTCCCTGGACAGATGGCAACCATCCAAGAGTTCACTCAATCGATCCTAGCCATTCCTTTGAATCCTAGGGTTTTGAATAGAGCAAAAGACCCTATTGAGCTATTATTCTAACTCTTAGCCTCTCTCTCCACTTTCAAGCTCTCCAGAAGAGTATCCTTTTCGTTCGAGCTCCCAAGGTATTCCTCCTCACTTTCCAAGCGAAATCCAGCAGGTCAAATCCCGCCGGTGGCCAGATTCCGGCGAGCCAAGCCCAATATCCGTCCAAGGCATCTCTAGCTCGATCCAGGCGTTATAAAGCCAAGGTGTCTTCAGCAATATTGAGCGTGGACAAACAACAAATTCAGAGAGACCAAAAGCGGTTCAATCCGTCCATTATCAAGGTGAAATTTCCAAACCCTAGCTCAAGGCACACGTAGTTAATTAGCTTTTCATATAGCTCTTTTAAAGCTTTGAAATATATTCCCCATGAATTCTGTTCATTTGATTAATCTAGGGTTAAATTTTTACTTAAAATAGTCAAGCCGATCCTTCAAATAAGGCAGAATACCATTCCATGGCTTATTCCGTAACCTGCATGCTTCATGCGCGATCTCAACTGTTGATCTTTTAATCAACGGTTAAGATCCCGCTGTTTAGCCCTTTTATCCAACCGCGTGCGGGATCTCGACTGCTTGAATCACCGTCCAGCTGTATCTGGACTGTTGATTCAGAGTGGCGGGAGATCAAACGGCGTCTGTGCGATGCTGAGTCACTTAAGTGGATTGCGCGTGGGCCCGCCGCCTCTTTAATCAGAGCCAATGATTGGCCGCCGCGCATTACTGAGTCCACCAATAGATGGCTGCCACGTGGATCTGCCGCCAATCATTAATAATGATTGATAAATCATTATTTAAATCTTTTTTTTAATTTCTTTTTTCTTATAAAATTAATTAAAAGTTATTTTAAATTAATAATTAATTAAAAATAGTCATAAATATTATGAATTTTATTTTAAATATATATATTTTTTTTTATTTTTTTTCCTTTAAATTATAAATCATTTAATTCAGGATTTTTTTTTTAATTTAAATATTTTAGATAATTCTAATATACATTAATCTTTAATTAATCTTTAATTAATATTTAATAAACATTGAGATTAATATTAACTTAATCAGTTCTTTTTAAATTTAAAATTAATTTTAAAAATTAGAGAATGAATTTATTTTGATTAATTTTAATTATCTAATTACTTTAATATTTAATTAAATGTTAAATTAAATATTTTTTTTTAAAAAAAAATTTATTTTCAAATTACTAAAAAAAAATCAGTGGATGTTTCAAACCATTTTAATTGAAGATATTTTTTTAATTATATTACTTTAAAAAAAAACTTATATTATTATATATAGGTTTTTGTATATAATTATATCTTAAAATCCATTTTAAAATTATATGTATCTAAATTTTAAATGTTTGAAAGATCCCATGAAATTTTAAACCTAGGCTAAGTTTGATTGAATAGAATTTATGGGGAAGGTCATTAATGACTAATTATATTTTAATTATTCATTAATGATATTATTAATTATTTTAATTAATACAAATCCATGCATGTTTAGGACCTACACACACCACCTAGTTTTAAGGTCCTCCTAGATCTAGGGATTGATTGTAATTGTGTTCGAATGCATATGTTATGTTGAGGATTAGTAAAACCTTGATTTAAACCCAATTAACCTAGTGTCATTAAGGACAACAATTAAGGATTTATTTAGAGAACTTAGATTATTTCCAATAATTAGAATACAGCTCCAATTGAGTTGAAACTTTGAACATTCAAACCTAGTGACACATACAACCTCAAGGAAAATTTTCACTGACTTTTGAGATCATTAAGCCACTTAACTACCTTAATCAAATTTGAACCTTAATTAAGCCATTTAACCTTCCAAAAATTACAATAAATCAAATTTAAATCCAAAAATTACATATAATACCTTAAACTGACCAGAATCGAACCCTTAATCAATGAAAAATAAAAGCCCCTTGACTGGACTTCAAAATTAAGTTTAATTTAAGTTTAATTGAAATTCAATATTCAATTAATTTAATTAATTAAAAATAATTAAAAATTCCAAAAATTTCTCAAACACTTGGAAATCACTCCTTAGGTCATTCCTGACCTTTGGAGTAGATTTCAAGAAGTTTGGAAATCATTTGGATTCAAATCATAAAAATGGCTTTAATTAAACAATTTAAATAATTCATTAAATACTCAAAACTTCAAAAATTCATAACTAATTCAAATAAACTCTAAATTGAGCAAACTCAAAGGCATACAACTCATAATAAGGTCTAATATTTATTAAAAATGTTAAGTTTCCAGAAATCAATCAATTTTGAAAAAAGTCAACTTTTGGTCAAACCTAGTTCAAATTCAAGTCAATACTTCAAACCTTCATAATAAAATGTAGAAAAATCCAATTTCAGTGTACTTACTGTCTAACTGATCGTATTAAGGTCTAGTATTTTAGTAAAATATTAATTTTCTAGAAAACATTTTAAATCAAAAAGTCAATTTTTAACCCCTTAATTAAATGATTAAAATAATCCGGAAAATTCCAAAATCCAATAATTTATCAAAAATTCCAGAAAATCTTAAATCAATTTTAAAACCAGCAACCAATCAAATTTAATTAAAATTTAATCAACTTTCAAACCTTAATTAAAATCAAATCACTTAATTATATCGGGTACCACTGGGTAACCCAGGCCTACGAGGCTATTAAATTAGCCCCAAGGAAGGTGAAATAAACTTCACGGCCTCGGTGTGAAACAAAGGTGGTATCCAACAAACAATCAAAATCAAATTTAAAATCAATTTCAAGTCATTAATATTTAAATTCAAATTAAATCTTCCTTTAAACCTTCAACCAACTTGAACCTCAAACAACTTCAATCAATTGCCTACTTAGGACATATCAAAGTCACACAGCCTACCTCACACATTTTAGATGGTTTTCTAGGACAACCAACTCTAGTCTTAGGCTAGGCCGGTGTTTACTTTTCTGTTGTGTGCCGGGTTTTCGAGCTTTCACTGCATGCTGTTTGCTAGTAGTAGAATTGATGTGTTTATTTACTTATTTATTGCACTCTGTGATATGATTGATTGTACGATTAGATCTACCCCTAGGCTAGGGACGATTTATACTAATTCAATCTTATGCAGGTGGCCATGCTCATACAGGGCATAAATTAAAGGGGGCAAAAATCATAATTATTAAATTGCACAGGTGCTAAGCATGCTTAAGTCCCCCTTTAAATCAAAAAGAGCATGGCTAAGTGTGGCTGGTTTGAGCATTTTAATTTCAAGTATATAACTGCTTGGGATGTCAAATATAAACTGTTGATTATTAGGATAACCTTGCAGGTTGTTGAGTCTAGATTTTTAATTTCTATTGATGTAATTTGATTTGAGCTGAGTTGTAAATTTAAAGTGATTTGAGATTGAGATGTTTAAACATCCAATTTGGAATCCAAAGAGGAAGGAACATCCCTTAGGGGAGAGTTCCTATCCATTTGGAGATCCAGATTAGGATGAAGTTCAAATGTCCAAAGAGAAAAGATAACATCCCTATTCAGGGGGAGTTTCTTTTCATTTGGATATCCAGACCCGACGATCCAAGGAGTTCTAAGGAGACGAAGAAGTGAAGAACGAGAAGAATCTCAAATCTCAAAGTCACTTGAGTCTTAGGAGTAGAATCCGGGTTGTAGTCAGTGGTACCCGGCCATTTTACTTTCCTGCAGACCCTGGGTTGTACTATTAAGGGCACTTGCCTATGGACTTTCATTTTGAATATTTATTTAATTGATTTAATTATTTAATTGATTTGATTTATGTGTTGATTATGATTAAGGACCCGTATGTTTTTAGTAGTTTATTTGGCGCTATTGCATGTCGATTTTGATTTAGCCTGGAACCCGATCGGAGGCTCGTGAGGGTACGGTCATTAACTTCTTCTACTTAAACAAAACTTAAAATTTTTAAGCTCAGATAGAAACTCTAACGATTTTAAGAAGTAAGCCCGGACTCGCCAGGAGTTTTTCATGCATACATATTGACTTTTCTCATCCGTGTTAGGCACATCCCCGCCTGCGGGTTCTGGCATACCACCTGACCTATTAGGGTGCAGTTCTGTCCAAGGGGATGTTGTGCAATCTCTAGGATAAAATCTATTTTTAAGCCTGATTTTAAAATTGCTACATTTTGTTTTAAGCATTTAATCGAGTCAACTAGCATGCATTGCATTAGATACAAATTAAAAATTGAGTCTAAACCTTTAATTGCATTTCTAACTTAAGCATTTAACCCAACATATGTCAAGGGGTCAATTAGGATCTGCCCTAGATGTCGACCCCAATTCTTTAAACCAATCTTAATCAATATCCCTAACTACTCTACATTTAAAAGACTTTGACTCATGATTTTTTTAAAAGCGTTTAGGTGGTTTAGCTGGCTCCCCAATCCAGGCCGGGATAAGTCCAGATTGCACTGCATTAGCTAGGTTCTGGGTCACTGATTCTCAATACCCATTTTAGACTTAAGTTCTGAGGCATGTCTTCAATCTTAAGACCTCAAACTTCTGGGAATCTAATTCCCACCTTCTAATAAAATTGACCACTTAAACATTAAAAATCTCTTTCAATCAAATTCAAGCCCAACACTTAGGATAGTTTGAGGTGTTTCTGAAGTAATTCAGAATCTCAAGACACCTCCTACTCTTCTTCCTTTGACTCCAGAAATAAGTGTTCAACATTGAACCAATCCCACTTGAAATCCCAATCCTTAACCTCCTTGATATCAAGCTTTGAATTCCAAATGAAATTCGTATCGCTATTTTAATCGAGAGTATTCGTAGGAAATTTTCTGGTTTCCTATGATATAATTAACTACGAGGGCTTGCGCTCGTAGGAGATTTAGAAACCCAGACCAGATTTCAAAATTAAGTTTTCAAAACCTTTAATTGATTCTTTTTGGGAAATCAAAACAAAAAAATTGGCGATCGTTATTTTCATATTCAAACTAATAATGATTGATATCTTCTTTCTTCGGATAGATATGTCAATTATAATCATAGTTATGATTATGAAATTAATGATCCTATTCAGATTAGCATAGTCAAACAGTTGATTAAACATCATTTTGATCTTTCGGGATCATATGTTGTTTCTCCTTGAGTTTGACTATGACAATCAGATAAATTCAAAGATTTGTAATCTGAACCTATTAGGGAACGATATGTTCACCTTTCGAGGTGATATATCATTCATAATAAGTGTTCGATTATAAAATTCAAAATTTCAGAAATTAAACATTTCCCAAAGAAAATTAAAACACTTTTCAAAACAATATTTTTTCAATCAAACACTTGATAATAAATATTAGTGCGATGAGAGGTTGGTGGAAGCTTTGTGGGCCTACTGGACCACTTACTGAACCCCAACCCAACACTATTTGCACTAGTGTATGGGTCCGAGGCCATACTCTCTTTGGAGATTCAAATTCTTTCACTCAGAACTGTAATCCAGAACCAGATCACAACAGAGCAGAATGCATAACTTCAACTAAAAGAGCTCGAGGGTCTTAAAGAATATTGTCTCCAAGCCCAGCAAAATCTAGAACTTTACAAAGCCCGAATGGTTCAAGCTCACGATAAGTTAGTGCGACCTCGAACCTTTTAAGTAGGTGACTTGGTCTTGGTTCTTCGAAGGCCTATCTTAACTCACCAAAAGATTGGTGAGAAGTTTGAACCAACCTAGGAAGGACCCTTCATAGTAAAAACAATCTACGAAGGAGGCTCGTATCAGCTAGTAGATTGTAAAGGAAATCACCCAATGCTACCTATAAATGTGCGATTCCTTAAGAGGTATTATGCTTGATGTAGCTCAAATTTCAAATCAATAAAATTTTTAAATTTTGAATCAATTTGACTCAATTTTATTCAAATTTTTAAATCTCATAATACTGTTACTCTTTTCTTAAGGTTAGATGTAAGTCCTTATGCTTTCTTGCCTTAAGATTAGATCTTTTAGTGGTGGAGCACCCCCTTTGCGACACCATCCTAAAATTCAAACCTCAATCATGATCTAATATGGAGAAAGATTTCCCCTAATATGATCACTCACTAGTGATGGATAATGCCCTCTATGGTACCATCCTAGTTTCAAACTTTAAATTCAAACCTGATCCTCTACAAGGAGCAAGTTTCCTCCATATATGATCATTCCAGACTCGATCCCCTGTGCAAAGCAAGTTTTCTCCCCATATGATTATCCAGACTCGATCCTCTATGTGGAGCAAGTTCCCTTCACTCATAATCATTCCAGACTCAATCTTTTATGGGAAGCAATGCTTCCTTCCCATGAGATCATCTAGTTACCTTTTCCCTGACGATAGATATGAGTCATCATGCATTATTTCCTAAGAATTAGATCTACTAGTGATGGAGCAGACCCTCTGTGGCACTATCCTAGTTTTAAATTCATGAGCTGACCTTTTGTGGAAAGCAATGCTTCCGTCCCATAAGGTCCCTCAGTTTTCTTTTTCTTAAGGATAAATAGGATTCATTGTGTATTCTTTCCATAGGATTAGATCTACTATTGATGGAGCACGCCCTCTGTGGCAGCATCCTAGCTTTAAATTTATGACCTAACCTTTTATGGAAAGCAATGCTTCCTTCCCACAGGGTCGCCCAGTTTTCTTTTCCTTAAGGATAGATATGAGTCATCTTTCTTTCTTTCTTTTAGATTAGATCCACTAGTGATGGAGCACGTCCATTGTGGCACCATCCTAGTTGCAAAGTCCAGATCTAGTTTTTCATGTAGAGAAAGTTTCTTCTCCATGAAATCTTCCACTAGTGATGGATCACGCCCTTTGAGGCACCATCCTAGTTTCAAATTTTAAAATTTTAGATTCGATCCTCTATGTGGAGCAAGTTTCCTTCCTGCATGATCATCCAGACCCAATTTTATGTGAAGCAAGCTTCCTTCTCACATAATATTCCACTAGTGATGGAGCACACACTCTATGGCACCATCCTAGGTTCAAAATCCAGATTTGACCTTCTGTGGGAAGCAACGCTTCCTTCCTATAGGGTCCTTCAGTTTTCTTTTCCCTAAGGATAGATGTGAGCTAGTTCAATTTCTTTCTTTAAGATTAGATCTTCTAATGATGGAGCACGCCCGCTGTGGCACCATCCTAGATTCAAAACCTAAAACTATTCTTCTGTGAAAAGTAATGCTTCCTTCTCACAAGATCCTCCAATTTTCTCCTCCTCAAGGTTAGATGTTTTCTCTTATTAGGATTAGATCTCCTAGTGGTGGATAACGCCCTCTACAACACCATCCTGATTTTAGAACTCAAAATTCTAGGCTCGATCTCTTATGGGAAGCAATGTCTCCTTCCCGAGAGATTATCCAATTTTCTTCCCCTTAGGGTTAGGTTTTTTTCCTTCCCTTAGGATCAAACTCCCTAGTGATGGAGTATGCCCCTGTGGCACCATCTTGAATTCAAATTTTAATTTCATAATAAAACTTCTTTTCCTTCAGGTTAGATTTCTCCTTCCCTTAGGTTTAGACCCATTAGTGGTAGAGAATGCCCCCAATGGCACTATCCTAGTTTCAATTTCAAAGTTAATCTTCTAGGGCTAGGATCTCCCTTCCTTTAAAATTAATTCAAATTCATTCCTCTATAGTTAGGAGTGCTTCCTTCCTATATGATCATTCAATCTTCTTTCCTTAGGCTTTAAGCTTTCCTTTCCCTTATGACCAGACCTACTTGTGGTAGAGTACACTTTCCCCAACACTACCCAAATATCATTTCAAACTCAATCCTCTAAGGTTAGGCTTTCCTTTCTCTTAGAATCAAATCTAGATTTGATCCTCTATAGTGAAGAATGCTTCCTTCCTATATGATCACCCATACTTTCTTTTCCTTTAGGGATAGATTTTTCTCCCTTAGGATTAAATCCACTAGTTGTAAAACATGCCTTCCATGGCACTGCCCTAGTATCAATTCAAACCCCGATTCCCCAGGGATAAATTTTTCTTTCCCTTAGGATCAAAATTCTAGACTTGACCTTTTAATTCGGTCAATGCTAATATGTGCAATATAACTTCATTCTATTACACATTTTGGGGGTCCATTTATTGACCTCATTTTTATATTAGGTCATTAAGATCCAATCTAGGTTTCAGATTGATCCTGACCCTAGATCAGTTTAACTTCCAAACTAATTCAAATCCTAAGATCTATCTAGACTCTAGGATTCTCTTAGATTTTAAACCTTAAGATCTACTCAGGTTCTAGATCTGCCCAGGTCCTAGATCTACCTAGGTCCTAAATCTACCAAGACTCTAGATCAATCTAGACCTTAGAATCAATATAGATCATAGATTAATCCAGATTCAAGTCAATCCTGACCTTAGATCTATTCAAACTCCAGATCAACCCAGACCTTATATCAGTTTATTCAAGATTCAAATTAATTCATATTTCAAGTCAATTCCAGCATCTGATCAATCTATATCTTAGTGTAATCTAGATTTAGGTTAATCTAGATCTCAAATCCATCCAAATTTCAAACCTATTCAACTTTAAATCAATTCAAACCTTAATCAAAATCCAGACTAAAGTCTAGTTCAAACTCTAAATTCGAGTTTAAACCTTGATCCTACCTCTAATCAAGCGTTAACCCTATCCTATCACTTATGATCTCCAAATGATTATAAATGATTTTGATAATTCAAATTCAATCATCCAGATTCAAAATACAGATCAAGTCCAGAAATTCAATTCAAAATCCAAAGTTTAAAGGCCCTGTCCTAAAAGCCTTTTCCAAGGATTTTTTTAGACACTTTAAAACCCAATCAAATGACCTCTTATTCAGAGTCTATCAATTGCACATTGATGGAACATGTCTTAAGAGGCAACCCTCCAAATTTGAGCCCATTCTAAGGTCTCTAACCCCAGAAACTAAATTAAAATCCAAAGGCTGTAAAATCTTTAAATATTTATGGCCTATGCCACTAGACCTATCACCAAGTGGATTTTGATCTTGGAGCTTTCTATAAAGCCTCCAATCACTTTCAGACCCTTGATTATGTTATAATAGGAAGCAAACTACATTTTGATGGACCCACTGTGACCCCCAGTTGACCAAGGGTCAAAGTGACCAAAATGCCCCTTAAGAGCAATTTTGAGGTTCTCTCTCAACTTCAACATAACATTATCAAACCAAACTCTAGAACCACTCCCAATGCATCCTAATTATCATTAGGAGTGCAATGGACTTAAGCCTAGATCCTGGTCAAGCTTGGTTGACCAGGTCAACAAGCTTTGACCAAAATACCTCTTAGGGGTTCAAATGCATATTTCAAACCAAATGATATCCAAATTGCTTGGAACAACTTTCAACAATTTTTAAATATTAAACTCAACCTATTGGACCCAAACCCAGACCCTGGGTCAACCAAATTGACCAAGTCAACCTAGGTTGACCAAATATACTTTTAAGGGTTCAAACAGTCATTTTGATAGAATTGACCTCCCTAAACTTTGGGACCACTTTCAAGAGACTCAAAATATCAAACCAAACTTATTGAGCCTGGACCCACCCCCTGGGTTAACCTGGTTGACCAAGTCAACCTACGTTGACCCAAATACCCCTTAAGACTTCAAATGAGTTATTTTAACCCATTTAACCTATCAAACCCCTTTTAAACTTCAAATCAACTCCAAACTACATATTAACCATATCCCATTCACTGGCCAATCAAATCAAATCAAAGTTGACCAAGTCAACTATAGGACTTGGTCAAATCACTTCAAATCCCCTTTCCAAATCGTAAGCATATCATATTAAGACCTTAAGATCTATTCAATCCACCCCTAAAGCTCTATCCCTTATCCACCTAGGCCTAGGTTGACTGTTTGACCAGTCAAACAGTCAACATGAGTAGTAGGAGTGGTCAAAAAGGGTTAAATTCCCTCTTAAGTTTAGTTCATTCCACTTAAACCCCCTCCAACTCACCACTCTAGCCCTGAACACCCCCCTCCATGCCACCTCATTATTCCAAGTGGCATAGGACCAGTCAACTTGTCAAATCAATGGTTTAAAGGGATCAAACTTGGTTAAAACCCCTCTTAAACCCAATCTACCCTAATCCAAATCATTCCAGCTGCTAGGTCAGTCTCAAGAACATTCCTAAAGTCTACCCTAACCCTTTGATTAAGATCCAATGGCCGTCATTCACTCCACGTGTGCATATAAGATAAAATTAACTTTCCACATGGAATGTACCTCCTTATCCTTGATTCCCCTGCTCTCAATAACTTCCTGGATAGGTGGAAGCCATCTGGAGTACAGGAAAATAGATCATGACCCACCATTCGATCTGAGGAGGATTAAATAGGGTAAAAACCTCCAAACTAAGCTCATTATTGACCTAACACTATCTCACTACCTCAAGTCCCTCCAGCTGCTCTCACATTTTGTTTGAGCTTCCAAGAGCCTCCCCAACACTTTCCAAGATCGACCCAACTGGTTAAAGCTCGCCGGCGATCAGATTTTGGCCACCCTCAATTGGAAATCATCCAAGGGTTAAAGTGGATGATCCAGAGCTTATCTGACCAAGCATCCAACTAGGAGATCATACGAGGGCAGTTTGCAAGCTTAGATATTTCAAAAAATCTGAATTTTAATAGTGAGATTCTTCAAAAACTTTAGATCTTGGTCATTACACTTAGGTTTATATAACTTTCTTTAAAGTGCATTTCAAACCGTCAAATTACCACCACAAAAATTCTATTCATGTTATTAATCTATGGTTAAAATTTCATCAAAATCCATTGAGTATTTTCAAAGAATGAGCCATTTTCTTAGTTTAGGGTTTCAATTCGGTCGTCTGTGAGCTATGCGTGTTCTGAACCGTTGATCTCTTAATCAATGGTGCATATCTAGACGTTCCATAGCTTTGTCTAATTGTGGGATCAATCGTGCTGTTCCATTAAAGATTCCGCTCAATCTTAGCCATTCATCTCATTCTGTGGAGGATCGGATGGCGGAGAGAACATGTTGACGCGAATTAGTAAATCATGACCCCGTAGTCATTGAATGCCTAATGATTACTAGCGGCTCAATGATTGCACTGCTCGCAATCATTACCCCGCAGTTTGCATCTGCCAATCGGAAGTTGATCCATGACTTTCCGTCGTCACTACTGCCGCCTTTCATTATTTTTTTAAAAATTAATTTAATCTTTTTTAATTCGAAAATAATAAACAAACATATAAAAATTAATAATATATCAAAATTTTCATATTTTATATTAAAATTTTTAGAATTTTATAAACTTTAATATAAAATTAATTTCAAATTAAAATACTTAATATATTTTAGTTAATTTCAAATATTAAATATTTAAGTAATTATTTAAAATATTTAATTATGTACTAATTACAATTTTTAAGATATTAACTATTATATTTTAGAGTATTTAAAAATTTTAGATAATAATATTAATATTTTAATTTAAAATTAAATTATCTTAAGATATTTTATGTTTTGTATTATTTTAAATTATTTAAATATTTAATTATTTAAAAATTTTATTTATATTTAATTAAAATTAAATTTAAATAATTTTGTAAATATTAAAGAAATTTATTTTAAATTTTTTAAAATTTCAAAAATAATTAAGTTATAATAAATTTAATTTAAGAATTATTTTAAACATTAATTAATTTTAAATTAATTTTAAATACCTTATATATCTTAAAACTTTAAAAATTCAAATAAAATTCAATTTAAATTAGAAAAATAACCATAATACCTTAAAATTTAAAAAATTTTAAATAGTTTAATTCAAAATTAATTTTGAAATTTTAAACTTAATTTATTTCAAATAATTTGATTCATTTGATTTTTTTAATATTTAATTAATATTTAATTATATGTTAAACTAATTATTTTGAAAATTAAATATTTATTTTCTAATTATCTTTGAAAATCTATGGATCTCTCAAAGTATTTTAAAATTATTTAATGGTATTTTGAAATTATTTTCATAATATTTTGAAATATTAATATTGAGACTTGTATTTTCAAATATATGCATATATATACTTTAAAATCTTATTTTAAAATTATATGTATTTAAATCCTTAATTTTGAGAGATCCTGTGAAACTTTAAGTATAGATTGAACATTCATAGATAGAATTAATGGGGTGATTAGTGAACCATCATATCTTGATTATTCATTAATATAGTTCTTATTTACATGTCTTATATTTAATCTTTGCATGCTTAGTGTGCACACACATACACTTAGTTTAGGCTCTCCTAGTTTTAAAATTTGATTGTGATGATTGTGTCTATTCATATATGTATGTCAAGGGTTAGTTAAGACATTAATTCAAACCCATTTAAACTTAGTGCTTCATTAAGGACAATAATTAAGGACACTTCTAGGAAACTTAGATTAAATCTAGAAATTAGGATACACCTTCTACTGACATGAAATTTGAATCACTTGAACCTAGTAACATCTACAGCCCATAGAAAAATATTCACTAATTTTTGAATCATTAAGCCCCTTAATTAATTAAATCAAAGTTAATCCCTTAATTAAGCATTAAAAAATTCCAAAAATTCTAATAAATCTAAATTAAATAAAAAAATATAAATAATATCGCTAACTGACCAAAATTCAATGATCAACATATGAAAAATAAAATCAACTAGATTTGATTTCATATTTAAGAATAATTTAATAATCATTAACATTTAATATTTAAATAATATAATTAATTAAAAATAATTAAAAAAATTCCAAAAAAACTCTCAAACACTTGATAATCCCTCCATAGAACATTCCTGATCTTTGGAGGTGATTTCAAAAAGTTTGGAGTCTATTTGGATTCAAATTGATAAAAGGTCCTTAATTAAACTAATTAAATAATTCAAATAAATTCTCAAACTTTAAAAAATTATAACTATTTTCAAAAAATTTCAAATTGAGCAAACTCAAAGGTATTTAACTTATATAAAAATCTAATATTTATCAAAAATATTAAACTTCCAGAAATCATTCAAATTTGAAAAAGTCAACTTTTGGTCAAACCTAAGTCAAATTCTAAGTCAAAACTTCAAACCTTCATAACTAAATATAAAAAAAATCCAAATTCAGCATACTTATAGTCTAACTAATCATCTTAAGGTCTCATATTTTATAAAAATACTAACTTTCCAAAAATCACTTTTAATTAAAAATTTAACTTTTGACCCCTTAATTAAATCATTAAAATAATCTAGAAAATTCCAAATTTTGTTAATTGATTCCAAATTCTAGAAAATATTTATTTAATATTTAAATCACTCAACCAATCTCTTAATACACAATAACCACTTCGAAGATGAAGCTTTTAGGCTGGACTACTCCGAGCTGCAGGGCTACGTATCCTAAGAAGGCTTTGTACCTCGAGCCTGGTTGCACAATGTCGTGAATGGATTCAATGGAGTGTTAAAATTTTAAAATTAATTAATTATTAATGATCTAATCAAAATTAAAATTCTTAATCAAATTATATCAATTAAGTTTATAGGCTGGACTACTTGGGGCTATAGGGCTACGTGTCCTAAGGAGGATTTATTCCTCAAGCTTGGTGGCACAACGCCACAAATTAGTTGATAGCAAAATTAAATAAATTAAAATCTTAAAATTAGCAACAAATCAAGTTTAATTAAAATTTAATAACTTTTAAACTTTTATTAAACTTAAACCACTTAATTATACTGGTTAACACTAGGTAACTAAGGCCTACGAGGCTATTAAATTAGCCCCGAGGAAGGCGAAATAAACTTTACGGCCTCAGTGAGAAACAAAGATGGTAATCAATAAATATTTAAAACACATTTTAAAATCAATTCTAAGCCATTAATACTTAAACTCAAACTAAAATCCCTTAATCCTTTCAACCAACCAGAACCTCAAACAACTTTAACTAACTGCCCTACATGGGATATATCAAAGCCACACACCCTACCTCACACACATTATATAGTTTGTTAAGACAACTAACTCAAGTATTAGTCTAGACCGATGTTTACTTTTCTGCTACATGCGTGTGCCAGATTTTTTATGGTTTTTATTACATGCAGGTTGTTAGATTTAAGTAATAGATTGATATATTTATTTATTTAATTTTATACACTTTACGATGTGATTGATTGTGCATTAGATCTACCCTTTGGTTAAGGATGGTTTATACTAATTTAATCTTATACAGGTGGTCATGCTCATACAAGGCATTAAAATTAAAGGGGACAATAAATAAAGCTTTAAAATTAATAATGTTTTCTATAGGCACTTCAAAATGCATAAGTTTAAAAGAGAATATCTAAGCGTGGTTATGATTTGAGCATTTAAGTTTTAATAAATATTAACTGCTTGGGATATTCATATAACTGCTGATTATTAGGATAACCCATCAGGTTGTTGAGTCTAGATTTTAATTTCTATTTAAATATAATTTAATTTAAATTTGAGTTGTAACATTTATGTACTTTGAGATGGGATATTTATACATCCAATTTGGAGTCCAAAGAGGAAGGGACATCCCTTAGGCGAGAGTCCATATCCATTTGGAGATCCAAATTAGGATGGTTTCAAAATATCCAAAGAGGAAAGATAATACCCCTCTCGAGAGGGAGTTTCTTTTCATTTGGATATCCGGATCCGACGATCCAAGGAATCCACAGAAGCACGAAGAAGTGAAGAACAAGAAAAAGACCCATTCTCAAAGTCACTTGAGTTCTAGGAGTAGAATCCAAGTTATTGTCAATGGTACCTGGCCACTTTACTTTTCCTATAGACCCTGGGTTATATAATTAAGTGGCACTTACCACATAAACTTTCAGTTTGAGTATTAATTTAATTGATTTAATTATCAATTAATTTTTTGATATTGATTATGATAATACGATTTCATGCTTTTAGTAGTTTCTTTGGTGCTCTTTGCATGTCGATCTTTATTTTAGCCTGAAACTTGATCGGAGGCTCTTGATGGAATGAATAAATTATTTCTATTTTAATTAAAATTTAAAATATTTAAGCTCAGATAGAAACTCTAACAAATTTAAGAAGTAAGCTCGTTACCACTGGGAACTTTTCATAATATATTTGCAACATTTTCATTCCTTTTGTTAGGCACCTCCCTGCCTGCGGATTCTAGCAGACCACCTAGCCTATGAGGGTGCAGTTATGTTAAGGGGATCTGTGAACTTTATGATAAAATCTATTTTTAATCCTAATTTTAAAACTTCTTCATTCTGATTCAAGTATTTAGTCAAGTCAACTAGCACACATCGTATTAATAACAAATTAAATTGAATCTAAAACTTAATACATTTTTATTTCATGTTTTATATTACCTAATATATGTCAAGGGACTAAATTAGGAATCTACTATAGATGTTGGCCCAACTTTCCTTAAACTCGATCTAATTAATATCCCTACGCACTCTTATATAAAAGACCAGACTCATGATTTTGAAGCGCTTAGGTGGTTTAGCTAGCTCCCCTATCCATGCCGGGGTAAGTCTAGATCTTATATTGCATTAGTTAGGCTCTGGGCCACTGATTTTTAGTACCCAGTTTAGACTTAGATTTTGAGGCAGATTTTTAATCTTAAGTCCTCTACCTCCAGGAATTTATTTCCAACCTTCTAATAAAATTAACAACTCAAACTTAAATATTTTTCCGTTAAATCCAAGCCCAACACTTAGGATAGGATGGGGTGTTTCTGAAGTAAATCAGAATCCCAAACACCACCGACCTTTCCTCTTTTGACTCCAGAAATAAGTGTTTAATTTTGATCCATTCCTTATTGAAAATTCCAAACCTCAGCTTCCTTTGACATCAATCTTTGAAAATCTTAAAATAAAATTTCTACCACTATTTTAATCAAGAATATTCGTAGGAAACTCTGGTTCCCCTATGATGTAATTAACTATGAGGGTTTGCACTCATAGGAGATTTAGAAACCCAGATCAAATCTTTTCAAAAATTAAATTTTCAAAACCCTCAATTAATTATCTTTGGGAAAATCAAACTCGGTGATCACTATCATCATTTTCAAATGATCAATAGTGATTGATAACTTCTTTCCCTAAAGAGATATATCAATTACTATTATAATTTTAATTATGAAATTAATGATACTTTATCTAAATTATCATAGTTAAATATTTGATTGAACTATCTTTTCGACCCTTATGGGTCACATGTAGTTCTTTCTCCATTTTGGCTACGATTGTCAGGATAAATTTAAATTCTAAAATCTGAATCTATCAGGGAATGATATCTTTACCTCTTGAGGCAATATAGCATTCATGATGATGCATTCGATTTCAAAATTAAAGTTTCCCAAAGAAAATTAGACTTTTTCAAAATTACACTTTTTTCAATCAAATAGCTATATCCAGCTTTAGGAAGAATAAAACTCGGAGAACATGTTAGGTTATAAGAGCATTTTAGTTTAATGATTGGATAAGTGGTTGGTGTTGGTTTAGAAGAGCATTCTTAATGACTAGATTTATGTTGGTCCAGCCAAAGTCTCCCTTAGATAATAGTTGACAGGTGTTGGTATTCAGGTAAGTCCTGAAAGAAAATTTCTAAGGGTCATCTACGCACCTATGAGGTCATAGTAGAGAAGTCTGTAGACACTTGTAGGCTTATGAAGAATTCATAAAGAAGTTTGAGGTTGAAATGGAAGGCGAGGGTAAGAAGGAACTAAAAAGTGCAAGTGGCAAAAAGATCCATTACCCTATAACTTAGAATCGACTAGTCAAGGATGCAGGATAGTGTAATTTGGGCTTCCTTGAATCTGTGGTAGGTAGATCCATGCTCAATAATTTGGAAGCTATCATCAATAAGATGACAAAAGAAACTACCTTGGAGTAGTTGACGGGCTCGATTGCCACCGAACATTAAGAAGGTTGAAGGTACGAGTCCAAGTGAGAAGAGCAATAGAGGGATGAAGTGAATAAAACCTTAGAAATTCCTCTTTACTAATAAAATTTCAGCAAATCATACAGTATGATCAAGGTTGATATTAGACGATTAGAAGAATTTAATTTATTTGTATCATCATCAAAAAAGTGGTTAAATTATATTATATAATCAGGTTCGTACTTGATGATCTTTTTTAAAATTGATCATCCTGATGTAACGTCGGTAATACCTTTGACTAAAAGGATCATACAATATAAACATGTGTTTGTATCTTACAATGATGTTTCAAATATTATACCAGATGATTTAATTAATTCAACGGTGACTGACATGTGGATCATATAGTACAAAGAGGTGGATCATACAGTATGATCATGAATGAGTGGTCAAATCAAAACCATTGGATCACAGATGGCAAGGATGTGCTGAGTTGTGAAGATCGTACAGTATGAATGAGGTTCATATAGTATGATGTGAATAATTTTTTTTTATGTGGTGTGTAATGATTAGGGAATAACTACTAAGAAAATAACACTAAATAATTAACATACATAAATCAATACAGAAACACACTAAACACATAAAATCTCAAGTTGTTGATTTCATATGACCCCGAGTCAAGCATGAATATCAATGACACCAAATTTAGTCCTCCATGTGCTAAAGGTTTCATAACTTAAGGGTTTGGTAAAGATGTCTTCCAGTTGATCATAAATTGCTACATGATGCAATTCAATATCTCCCTTAGCAATATGGTCTCTAATGAAGTGGTGCCTGATGTCTATATGCTTAGTACGGGAGTGTTGGAAAGGATTCTTAGAGATGCATAAGATACTAGCATTGTTACACATAATATAAATAGTGCTAACAAGGAGTCCACGGTCAAATATTTATTACTTTAGCTATAAGACTTGAGCAATACAACTTCCTACACCAATGTATTATACCTTAGCGATGGATAGAGTTATAGAGTTTTATTTTTTACTAGACCAAGAAACTAAGGATTGAATTATAAATTAAAAGGTTCTAAAGGTATTTTTTCTATCAATCCTACATCCTGTAAAGTCTTAGTCTGAATAACCTATGATTTCAAATAAGGAGTTATGTCTAGGGTACCGGATACCTAAATGTTTTATGCCTAGAAGGTATCTACGGATTCTCTTAACATTTCTTATATGAAATTTCTTAGAATCTTCTTGAAATATAGCACAAAGATAAACACTAAACATAATATTAAGTCTGCTAGTAGTGAAATATAGAAGTGATCCTATTATACCCTATACTTCTTTTGATTTACTGACTTTCCACTTGCGTGCTCATCTAATTGAATCATAGAGCTCATGGGTATATTAATTGCTCTAGAATTTTCCATCTCATATTTCTTTAGAATATCCTTGATATATTTACTTTATCTTAGAAAAATTCTCTTATCCATTATCTTTACACTAAAACTAATGAAATAAGTTAGCACTCTCATCATACTCATTTCAAATTCTCTACTCGTGGTTCCTTAAAATTTATTACAAAGATTTTCATTTGTTGATCCAAATAATATATCATCAACATATATTTAAATAATAAGTAAATCATCTCCTGCTTTCTTAAATAATATGGTTGTATTTATACTGCCCTTAACAAAGGATCTATCTAGAAGAAATGTGCTAAGCCTTTTATACCATGGTCTAGGTGCTTGCTTCAATCCATACAATTTATTTTTCAATTTGTAGACATGATTGTGAGAGGTTGAATTTTCAAATAATGGGGTTTGGTCTACATATACATCTTTCTTTATCACCCCATTCAAAAGGTACTCTATACATCTATTTGGTACAACTAAAATCTCTAAAACAAATAAAGGCTAATATCAAAGGTCTCCTTAAAATCAATGCCTTCTATTTGATTTTAAAATATATCTCTTAGTTATTAATATGGCTTTATTTCTAATTATTATTCCAAAACTATTCATGTTGTTCATGAAACCCATTTGGTTCTTACAACACTCTAGTCCTTAGATCTACTAACTAATACACAAATATCATTTCTTACAAATTAGTTCAATTCTTCGTGCATAATTAGGATCCAAAATTTATCAGATAGGGCTTGATCTACACTAGTGTGTTTTATAATAGAGATGACAGCATAATGACTAACCTCTTTCCTAGGTTAATGCCTACTCCTAACTCCTATAGAGGGGTCTCCTAAGATGAGTTTTCTAGGATGACTAGATTCATATCTCTAATCTTTAGGCAAGGGCTCCTAAGGTTCTTTTCTATTTCCTAGGTTAATGGATTATATTTCTTAGGTGACCTCTATCTCTTCTTCTTCTTTTAACCTACACTTATCATATTTATCAGATTCATCAAATATTATATTGGTGGTCTCCTCTAACACTAAGGTCCTCTTATTAAAAACTTTGTAGGATTTACCTACAAAAGAATAACCTAGGAAAACTCCATCATTAGATTTAGGTTAAATTTTCCTAGAAAAGATTTTCTATTTATCAGTTTGAAACATTTACATCCAAAGATGTGAAGGTGAGAAAGATTGGGTGTTCTACCCTTAAGTAGGTTAAAGGAAGTTTTATTAAGTTTGGATATGAGATTTACCCTATTCAAAACATAACAAGCATTGTTAACTTGATATTTTGTTAACATGTCCATAGCAGCCTCTACTAGGGTTTTATTCTTTCTTTCAACTACCATGTTCTACTAAAGCATTCTAGGAACAAAAAATTTATGTTTTATACCATGCCCCCTACACAAGGATTCAAACCTACCATTTTAAATTCTCCACCATGATCACTAAGGATAGTCGATATTTCACACCCTAGCTTCCTCTAAATCCAAGTGGTGAAATTCCAAAATTCCTCAAATGATTTACTTTTATGTGCTAGGAATCTAAATTAGATGAATTTATAAAAGTCATCTATAATTGCATAACCAAAGGTCTTCCCACCTAGGCTGGCTGTATTAACTAATTCAAACAAGATCATGTGAAAAATTTCTAATGGTCTAGAAGTGATGATGTATTTAATGGAATTAAATGAAGTTTTAATTTGTTTTCTTAAATGGCAGGCATCACAAAGGCGGTCTTTAGAAAAATCTAGTTTGGGTATGCCTCTAACTAGGAATTTTTGGGTGATCTTCCTAAGAGTTTACATGCTTTCATGATATAGTCGCCTATGCCATAGCCATGATTCATCAACAATAAATTTTAAACATAAAGAATTTGAATAGTCAGCACAATTCAAATCAAGAATGTAAATATTATTAATTCTTTTGCCTTCTAATCTGAATTTTCCATTTAAACTAATTAAACATTTAGTAGACAAAAATTTGATATCAAATCCTTTATGACGTAATTAGATAATACTAAGTAGATTGTGTTTCAAACTGTCTACTAGCAAAACTTTCTCATTGAGAAATTTTTTAGAATTGTTAATCATACCTGAGCCCATCACTTTCCTAATAGCTTTATCTCCTAGTGTAACTTTGCCTCCTGCCCTGGCCTCTAGTGCGATGACTTGCTTCATATCTCCAGTCATATGTCATGAGCATCTGCTATCTAGGTACCACATGCTCTCACTAGGCCTTTAGTGAGAGCACCCCTATAAAGTCAATCAATGGTTAGTTTTGGGAACCCAAGTAAGTTTAGTTTCCACCTTATGATTTAATGAATGAATTTCATGCATGTTATGCTTTGTTTCACTTGACTTTGGCCTCCATACTAAATGTGTTCTATGGTGTATGGTGTAAGTGTGAGCTATGTGTCTTTCTAGGCGTATGAGATGATGCTTGATGTGATGTGGGGTTATACCATTGTGTTAGAGTAGGTAGGGGTTTATTATTTTAGAGTGCATCAATTTTTTCTTTCAAAAACTTGTTTGCACTTTGAAAGCTTAGAACTTCACGTTTCAATGCATACCCACTATGGTCTAGTTTTGATGAGAGTGTGTCTAATTTTTTGTATAATTTTTCTAATTCAAGATGCTCAGTTTTTAAGATTCATGTGTTTGGCTTAAGTCAAGATTCTTCTTATTTAATGCATCAAATTCATCATGTAAAGAGAGATATTCTTTTTCTAAAGCAATGTGTTCAACCCTAAGACTAGCATGCCCTTTTTGTAATTCAGAAAACTTTAAATTCAAACTAACATACATTTTCTTTAACTTTTAATATACATCATGAATATTTTCAAAAACTTCTAATAATTCATCATATAAAAATTTACATGCCTTAACTTAATCAGAGTGATCAAGACTATTATTTTGTCATAAGATAGAGATTTGTTACCTCCTTCTCTTCTTCCCGTTCTGATGAGTCTAAAGTGGAGTCTGCAAAAATGCCTTCTACATCCTTTGCATCACCTTTTTGACTTTTATCTTCTCCTCACCCTTCTCCTTGATACGGTGAACTTTCAAGTTGGGTCACTCTGATTTTAAGTGGCCTAATTTCCTGCATTCAAAGAAAATAACATTAAAGGAAACCTTTATATTTTCACTAGTTTTACCTTTATTCCAAGGTTGATGATGTCATTATTTTCTCTTCAGAAAGCTCTTGAATTTCTAGGTCATCAACATTATATCATCATCCTTATAAGTTGTAGAGCTATCATTTTCATATTCATTGTATTTCAATGCCACTGCTTTGTCTTTCCTTTGGTCACCTTCATCCAAAAGTCGTTGAATCATACTTTACTCATAGGCAATGAGTGAGCCAAGTAGATTATCAACAGAATAATCATTAGAATCTTTAGATTCGCATATTATAGTAACTTTGGCATCATAGTTATTTGGTAGACAACACAGAATTTTGTTGACCTTCATAGAGTTTGATAGTTCTCTACCTAGAGCATGCAGGGAGGTCACTATTTGGTTAAACCTAATGTACATGTATGATATACACTCATTTGGTTTCATGCAAAATCTTTAATAATCATTTAATTAAATATTATATCGAGATTATTTAACATCAATAGTACCCTCATAGGTAATGTATACCTTATCTCAAATCTCTTTCCCAGTTGTACATATAGAGACTCTTATATAGTCTTTGGATTTTAAAGCATAGAAAAAATAATTTAAGCATTTAGTATTCAGTTGAGCTAAGTCTCTATCCTCATTAATATTGCAAATCTAGTTTCAAATAGTATAAATGACAAACATGTTTGTATTCTATTTTGCTTGGCTAACCCATTTCAGGTATAAAAGATTAAAAGCAACTCAAGCCAACTCAAGATCGGGTCCGAGTGTGTCAAAATCTACTATTTTCTTTTTCTTAAGTCAATTATAATGTAACTAATCCCCTAGCTAAGTAACCTTACACACACACACTCAGGGGGAGAGCTTGAGTGGATTAGAGTTTCTGTTCAATTTTTGTTCAGATCGTCCTGGACGATATTCACATTATCCTGGACGATCAAGTGAAAACAGAAATACTAATTAGGGAGACTTAGTTAAGTGTGTCTGATTAAGCCGATCGTCCTGGATGATCCATTCATCGTACGGGATGATAGGCTCAAATCAAAAATTCTCAGCCGCCAGATCAAGTTAGGCAAGTTTTATTTTTACAGATTTGATCTGATCGTCCCGCACGAAACATGTATCATCCTAGATGATCCAATACAATCATACCTAAATTAGTCTGGTGATTAAGAAAAGCAATTAATATTTAATTGATATGATCACATCGTCTGGGATGATCGCAAGATCATCCAGGACGATCATGATCATCCAGTATGTTTCAACTGTATGTCCAGAGTGGTGCTCAGGATGATTTTGGCACTTTTTATTCTAATCGTATAGGATGATATCAGTATCGTCTGGGACGATCAAGTTATTTTTGGATCATCCAGCACAAGTTCCTTTGGACGACCAGAGCGGTCTTCTAGATGAAATTCCTAAATTAATACTAATCACCCTGGATGATTGCAGAATCGTACGGGATGATCTGATCAACTTTTTCTACTGATCGTCCAGAAGAGCCAGATCGTCCAGGCTGAAACAGGTGATTTTAAACTAATCGTACACGATGATATTTTCATCGTCCTGGAGGATATAGGCCGACTAGTTGAGATTTAGGGTAAATTTTGAGCCCTCCTATAAAAGATCTTTTTCTTCCAACAAGAAAAATCTTTTGCCACTTTCCTTTCCAGAGAAACATTGAGAGAGAGAGAGAGCTTGGGAGAGAGAGAGAGGATCTTGTGAGGGGGAGTTTATGAGGGATTCATAAAGGTTGCTCCAAGCAAAGATCAAAGTCATCTTCTTCATTCATCATCTCTCATCTTGTTAGTGTTTTCTGTGGGAGGATCGTTGGCAAGAAGATTCAGGTTCTCTGCCCGCTTCAGGAGGAAGTGAAAGGAGGTCGAGTTCTCTGCCTGCTTCAGGAGGAAGCGAAAGGAGTCCAGGTTCTCTACCCGCTTCAGGAGGAAGCAAAAGGAGTTCAGGTTCTCTACCTCACCGAGTTGGTGGAAAGGACTTTTGTGCAGGCTTCTCCGCCTTGCTGTGGGAGCAAAAGGAGAGTCACTTTTGTGTTAGTGTAATACTCACAGGAGAGGCTCCGGGGTGTGGACGTAGGTCAAGTTATCCGAACCACTATAAAATCTAGTGTGTTCTTTCTGATTATTTTATACACTTTAGTTTTCTGTGATTATCTATTTGGGTGAAATCTGTGGTTGATCTTTTCGCTTATGTGTTTACTTATTTCTGCTGAAAATCATCAAAAATATTTTTCCTATTGCTCTCAAATTTTTAAATAACCAATTTACCCCCCCCCCCCCCTCTTGGTTAGCCTCGGGACTAGTTCATTAAGGCTTAACATCCCTATCGAACTTTCAAGTGGTATCAGAGCGGGATTCAAAAATTTAAGTTTAAAAACTTTTGAATTTGATCCATGGCTAACTTTGGTAATCATAATACTGCTGAAGGTTAATCAATTACACGACCACCATTATTTGATAACATACCTTTTGATTTTTGGAAAACTTGCATGTCCACTTTTCTTCAATCAATTGATTATCTCATGTGGATGCTTGTTAAGGATGGCTATGAGCAACCTTTTAGAATGATTAACAATGTTAAAAATAAAATGCCTTTCACTGATTAGACTTTTGATGATCATGAACTAGCCCAACTGAATGCCAAATGTTTGAACTATTTTTTCTGTGCCTTAAAATCTAAGGATTACATGCGTGTTTCTATGTGTACAACTAGCAAAGAAATTTGTGATAGATTGTGCATCACTTATGAAGGTACAAGTGAAGTCAAATAGTCTAGGTTAAACATATTGCTTCATGACTATAAACTTTTTCGCATGAACTTACTGAATCTATTTCTGAAATGTATACGAGGTTCACTCAAATTGTCACTTCTTCGCATGCCTTAGGAAGAGAACTTACAAACTATAAAAGAGTGAACAAAATTCTTAAATATTTGCCTCTTCGTATGATGCTAAGATAACTGTAATCACTAAATCTAAAGATTTGAATACTTACTCTATTGATAGCTTACTTGGATCACTCATTACTTACGAGCAAGGGGTGAACCAAAGACAGCTTGATGCAGGTAAAAAGAAGAAGGAGAAAATAGTGGCACTGAAGGCCAACGATAGTGATACTAGTACTTTCGGGTCTGATAGCGATGATGTTTCCTTAATCACTAGGTAATTCAAAAGCTTTCTAAGGAAGAAACACAATAACTTTCAGAAGTGGAACGAGGGTAAGTCTAGCAAGAATTTTAAAGGCTCATCTAACATTGTTTATTTTGAATGCAGGAAACCTGGACACATTAAGGTTGATTGTCCTACACTTAAAAGCTCACCCAAACAAGGTGAAGGGTTAGGAGAAACACAAGTTTAGGAAGGACAAGAAGCGGATTCAGAAGACGTTCTGGGCAGATTCTGCATCCCACTCCTCTAAGACTGAAGCTGAGGAGGAGACTACAAATTTGTGTCTGATGGCTAATGATCATCCTGAACAGTCTGATCAAGAAGAGGTATGTGAGTTTACTTACGAGCAATTATTTGAAGTATCTGAAAGAATTCATGCATCGTATAGGAAGCTCAAGAAAACTCATGCTAGCCTGAAACTAGAACTTCTAAATTTACAAAAAAAGCATGAAATTTTAATTAAAGATCATTCTACTATTGATTGCAATCACATACCTTTACTTGATGAATTTAATGAGCTGAACAAAAAGCATTTTGAGTTAATCATGAAACATGATTTACTGAAAACCTCACTTAATGATTTAGAGAAAGCTTTCAAAGAATTAGACAATCTGGCATGTGAAGTCGAGAGTAGTAACGGAGCATTGAAATTTGAAATTGCAAGTCTTAACAAGGAGAATGAATTTCTGAAAGTTAAAATCAGTACTTTTGAGAAAAATGAAATACCTCCTACTTTTGCACAGTTTTATGTACCTCCACCTTCTGAAGAATCTATTTTAAAATCATCAAAGCATGTTTCATACAAACCTAGAAAGAGGCACTATCACCCACGTAGATTAGTTAACCCTTTTCCTGGTGTACGATGTTTTTCTTGTGGCATGTTAGGACACATCTCTCACACCTGTACTGTTCACCGTAGTATATATTAGGTGCGGAGGCCTAGATTGCCTGTTCCACAGCATAGCACACATGCATTACATTCTTCTTTTCATAAGAAGGAACCCAAATCTGTTTGGGTTCCTAAATCTGGCTTTTTGATGATTTTGTAGGTGTGCTCTCACACAAGACCTCGTGAGAGCATGTGGTACCAGGACAGCGGATGTTTAAGACACATGACTGGAGATGCAAATCAATTCATTTCAATGGAGGCCAGGGTTGGAGGTAAGGTTACACTCTGAGATAACACCACCAGGAGGGTGGTAGGCTCAGGTATAATTGGTGATTCAAAGAATTTTATGATTGTCAATGTTTTACTTGTAGATTGATTGTAACACAACCTGCTGAGCATCAGTCAGCTCTGTGATAAAGGATACAACATCAAATTCTTGCCCACTTGCTGCATTAAAAGCTTAAATAATAAATTTATTTTTTAGGGACAAAGGATCAACAATATCTACATGCTGGATGTAAGTTACTTTAAAGCTGATATTTCAATTTGCTTAAAAACTGCTGCTGATGAGTCTTGGTTGTGGCATAGGATATTGTGTCATGCCAGTATGAAAACTCTTAGGAGAGTCACCCAAAAGAACTTAGTTAGAGGTGTCCCCAAGCTTAAGTTCACTAAGGACCATTTGTGTGATGCCTGTTAATTAGGGAAGCAAGTTCAGTCCTCTTTTCACTCTGTTAAGGACATTAGCACCTCTAGACCTTTAGAAGTCTTTCACATGGATCTCTTTGGACCCATTAGCACTGCGAGCTTAGGGGGGGAAGTCTATGGTTTTGTGATTGTTGATGATTACTCGAGGTTTACTTGGATTAAATTTCTGTTACATAATTCTGAATCATTTGATGAGTTTAAGTCCTTCTCCACTTGGATTTAGAGGAAGTTAGGTTGTGAAATCTTGACTATTCATAGTAATCATGGTGGAGAGTTTGAAAATATGAAGTTTGGAACTTTCTGTGAGGAGCAAGGGATTAGAGATAACTTTTCAGCTCCTAGGACCTCTCAGCAGAATGGGGTAGCTGAAAGGAAGAACAAAATCTTAGTGGAAGCTGCTAGAGCCATGCTTGCTGAGTATTCACTTCCAAAATACTTTTGGGCTGAAGCGGTGAACATTGTCTGTTATGTGCTGAATAGGGTGAATGTTAGATCCTATCTGAATAAGACACCTTATGAGATCATTAAGGGTAGAGCTCAAACCTGTCCCACCTCCATGTCTTTGGCTGTAAGGTTTTTATTCTGAACAACGAGAAATCATCCTTAGGAAAGTTTAACACCAAATCTGATGAAGGTGTGTTCCTAGGCTATTCTAGTGTGGGGAAATCCTTTATGGTGTTTAATAAGAGGATGTTGGTGGTAGAAGAGACAACTCATGTAGTGTTTGATGAATCTGATCCTAAGGTGACAAGAGTTGAGGAAGAAGAAGAGGTAAGGGAGATTATCCAAGGGGTTGAAAATGTATATCTGGAGGAAGGGTTAAAACCTCAAACCACTTTGCCTAGAGATTGGAGATATTCTTTGAGTCATCCTAAAGAACGGATCTTAGGAGACCCTTTTGAAGGTGTTAGGACTACGCATGGACTTAGGAAGGAAGTAAACCACTCTGCCTTTATCTCAATGACTGAACCCACCAATATCAATCAAGCCCTTTCTGATGAGTTTTGTATCTTAGCTATGCAAGAGGAATTGAATTAATTTGTAAGGAATGATGTTTGGGAGCTAGTAGAAAGACCTAGAAATCAAAGTATAATGGGAACCAAGTGGGTCTTTAAGAATAAGATGAATGATTCTGGTGTGGTGGTTAGGAATAAGGCAAGATTGGTGGCTAAGGGATATAATTAGATTGAGGGGATTGATTTTGAGGAGACCTTTGCCCCTATAGCTAGATTGGAAGCCATTAGGGTGCTACTAGCCTTTGCTCGTTATAAGGGATTTAAGCTGTTTCAAATGGATGTCAAGAGTGCCTTTTTAAATGGGATAATAAAAGAGGATGGTTTTGTAGAACATTTCTCAATCAATCTAAATACACTAAGGACATTTTGAAGAAATATAAAATGGACAAAGCCAAGCCAATCAACACTCGCACGAGCTCCTCTGTTCAGTTAGATAAGGATTCAAGTGGAAAATTTGTTGATCAGAAAAAGTATAGAGGAATAATTGGATCACTACTTTACCTCACTGCTAGCCAACCTGATATTATGTTTAGTGTTTATCTTTATGTTAGGTTTCAAGCTGATCCTAAAGAGTCCCATCTGACTGCTATTAAGAGAATTCTTAGATATCTGTTAGGGACCCCAAACCTAGGAATCTGGTACCCTAGGCACAGCACCTCTTTTGAGATTATTGGATATTCTAATTCTGACTTTGCAGGGTGTAGGGTGGATAGAAAGAGCACTTCTGGAACTTATCAATTCATAGAACAGTCTTTAGTCTCCTGGTCCAGTAGAAAATAGAACTCAGTTGCACTTTCCACTGTTGAAGCTGAGTACATTGCCTTAGGAAGTTTTGTGGCCTAAGTTATTTGGTTAAAGAAACAAGTCTTGGATTTAGGATTACCTATGGGCACAATTTCTATTATGTGTGATAATACTAGTGCCATCTGCATTTCTAAGAAACCAATCCAACATTCTAGAACCAAACACATTGATATAAGGCATCACTTCATTAGGGACCATGTTACAAAAGGGGGCATTGAGCTACATCATGTAGCAACTGAAAATCAGCTGGCTGACATATTTATTAAACCACTGACCTTTGACTCATTCAACATTTTGAGGACCAGATTAGGTGTGATTGACATAAATGCTTGATTCTGATGAATACTGATCTCTGATTTGTCTATTTTTTTCATTCTGGTTCTGTTAGTTAGCTATTTGATTTGATTAACTATTTTTTATTATTTTTGTTTTTTCTACTGATGTCTGTTTTAGCCTTGGTGTTAGTTTAATTTGAGTATTTATTTTGATGCGATTTCCTACTTATTTTTTTTTTATTGTTTCATCTCTTTTGTTTACTATTTTATCTCTTTCAAAATCAGATCACTGCTCGCTACTGCTGATAAACTGGATTTCTGACTGAGAGTTTTGCCTTATTGTTATTTGGAAGCTGGTAAGTAGTGATTGATTCCACTGGATCTGTTAAAGGGAAGAAACATCGATGATTATTTCTCTTCCTCTAACTCCTTTAGTGGTATAATGTTTCTTTTGGATAAAAATCTTCTTCAAAATTAAAAAGTTATTTTTTGAAATAGAGATCTATTTTATCTTCCTACAGTAATCTACCTCATATGCATAGTGTTTTCAAAGTCTTGAGTCATTATTATGATTTTCTGAACTAAGTGATTGCACTTATCATACGATGTATGGCTTTTATTTTGTGAATTATTCTTCCTTATTATGGAGAGTGAGTTTTGTCATCTTCTATGTCTGGAAGATAATTTCATAGTTGAGACTCTTTAACGATTATGAAAAGAAGAAAGCTTACAAAAGATGCGCAGTGCGCCAAACAAATTGAACAAGAGGCATAAAATGAGCCGAAAACTGAAAAGATGTGAAATATCGCCAAACTGAAAGATACACAAAGTGTATCAAAAATTAAAAGATGCGCAAATTGCTAAACAAATTAAAAAGAGGCACAAAATGAGCCCAAACCAAGCTTCTTCCCTTTCAGATAGTTAAATGTCTTAGAAAAATTCGTGCGCCACTTAATATTTTCAAAAGCTTGAGTTTGAAAATCCTGATTTCTGATTTATTACTTTGTAATACTATTATATCAGATATTTTTCTGGAACGCGGCTTGAAATGATCTCTTTTCGAATCCAATTTCTTTTCTTCTGAATTGGATTTTTGTTTTGAAAGGAATTTGCATCTACAAGGTGTCCGAGGTGGGAGTTACGAAAGTTAATTTTCCAACTTTTTCTGGATTTTAGTGTTGTCGATCGTCTTCATATCAATTTTTTAATTCAAAATCAAGTGAAAACTCTGATTTATTGAACCAAAAAAATAAAAAATCATTGTTTTGTATCTCTCGTTTCGAGTTTTATTTACTGTGTTTTTGTTTTTCATTTTACTGTATGTATTTTTGGGATCGCTGATCTTTTATCTCCATCCTCCATCTTTTTTTTTCTTCACATCGTCCTGGATGATCCCCACATCAACCTGGATGATCTTCTTCATCCTGGATGATCCCTTCAAATCATCCTCATTCTGATTATACTGCTGAGATGCATCAATTATTGGTGATTGTCCTGGACGATCCTTCCATCATCCTAGATGATATGATCCATACTTCATGATCCTGATCAAACGGCTGAGAATGCACCAATTATTGTACATCATCCTGGACGATCCACGTGTCAGCAGTTGGACTATTAAAATTTGGCCCGTCTGAAACATTTATTATATATCGTCCTAGACGATCCACCTAATCATCCTTGATGATACTTTTTGTCAACAGTCATCCAGCTTGAATCCTAGGGATGATCGCCTGTCTCTAATCATCCTGGATGATCTCTAATCATCCTGGATGATCTGACCGCCTTTTTGACCAATCATCATGGCCATCATAATTGCTCCTATCATCCTGGACGATCCTGCAATTGTACTGGACGATCCAGCCATTTTTTATTTAAACAGCCGATTTCTTCAGCTTTCTACACACTTCTCCTTCCATATCTCCTCTCTTGTGTTTTCTAATGGCTGATGGGAAGCGATCTAGGCAAAAGGGTGAGAGCTCCTCATAGGGAAATATCGATCCCAGCTTTCCAAATGCAGCCGATCAGGCTGCCTTTGAACGATATCTTAAAGTGGGAATTATACAGTCCAAAATCGTAAACCCCCACGCCCTTACCTACCCTGTTCTCGATCTTTTGCGCATACCTCCCTCACCTTCATCCTGACCCTGGCCTTACCATTTAGCCTTGAACTTCTCTAAGTCTTCTTCGCCAATCTTTGCATCGCCGCTGACTACTCCACACTTCGCTCCTATGTTAATCAACATCCAATAGAACTCACAGCCCAGGACTTTCATAATATCCTTCAGTTCTCTGTGACTGGTAAAAAAATCCTCACCCTTATTTCTGATCCTAACTATGATTGGAGCGTCGCCAATCACTTTCTTAGAAATACAAATACACCCTATCACGACAATGCTTGCACTTCCCTCCTTAAGGATGCCCGTACCATTCAACATATCCTTCGCTCCTCCGTCATCCCAAAGGCTGGGGATCACATTCACATCACCTCTTTACTATCTCTGACCACCTATTACATCTTGGCCCACCAAGAATTCAATGCTACTGACCATCTTTTTAGATATATCGAGCATCTCAATAACATTATGGATCCGGGACATAGATGACGTCCAAATCTAGCTTTAGGACACATTATTGCTTATGCTTTGGAGACAAAATATGACCTGCAATATCCAGTCCCTCCCAATGTCCCTCCTTCCTACTTCACAAATAATTCATTCCATGTCCTCCACAGTACCCGACTACATCCGAAGCCCGCCCCGGATGTTGAGGAGGAAGAGGAAGAAGCCGTTCCTGTTCCTACTGCACCTGATTCACCTGCTCCCCTTCACATTACTTCCCCTTTTGATCATCTGGTGCAGCGGTTCAACCAGTGGGAAGCCCGATTCGATTCTTATGTTGCTGCCTAGGAGCAGCAGCACACTGAGTATCTACAGCGCTTTAATGATTATGTTGCTCAGCAGCAACAGCAGCACGACCAGGACATAGCCTAGATTGGAGCACATTTCGTCGCCATTCATGGTTACTTCACGCCACCACCACCTCCTCCTTCTGATCAGGATCCGCCTCTGTTTTAGTTTTGTGTTTTATGATATTTTTTATTTGTATTGTTGTCTCTGTTCCTCCTCCTTTTTGTGATGTCAAAAGGGGGAGTCAGTTGTAGTAGTTTTTGTTTTATGCATTGATCTTATCTTGTATTGTTTATTTCATTTGTAGTTATTTTCCTATACTGTTCTAGTTATTCAATGAAATTTGGAAAGATATGTGCTTTTCGTATGTCCATTGTTTAACTCCTGGTTGTTTTATTTTAAACTACTGTATTAATATTGTCATCATCAAAAAGGAGAAGATTATTGCAAATCTGGTTTCAAATAGTACAGTTTTGATGATGATAAATATGTTTATATTCTATTTTGCTTGGCTAACCCATTTCTGGTATAAGAGATCAAAAGTAACTCAAGCCAACTCAAGATCGGGTCCAAGTGTGTATAATATATATACTATTTTCTTTTTCTTAAGTCAATTGTAATGTAATTGATCACCTAGCTAAGTAATCTTGCACACACATACTCAGGGGGAGAGCTTAGGTGGATTAGAGTTTCTGTTCAATTTTTATTCAGATTGTCCTAGACGATATTCACATCATCCTGGATTATTAAGTGAAAATAGAAATCATAATTAGGGTGACCTAGTAAAGTGTGTCTGATTAAGTCGATCGTCCTGGATGATCCATTCATCGTACGGGATGATAGGCTCAAATTAGAAATTCTCAACTACCAGATCAAGTTAGGTAAGTTTTATTTTTAGAGATTTGATATGATCTTCCCAGACGATGCGTGTATCATCCTAGATAATCCAGTATAATCATGCCTAAATTAGTCTAGTGATTAAGGAAAGCAATTAATATTTAATTAATATAATCACATCATCCAGGATGATCGCAAGATCATCCAGGGCGATCATGATCGTCTAGTGTGTTTCAGCTGTATGTCCAGAGCGATGCTCACGATAATTTTGGCACTTTTTATTCTAATCATACAGGATGATATCAGTATCGTCCGGGACGATCAAGTCATTTTTGGATCGTCCAGCACAAGTTCTTCTGGACGACCAGAGCGATCTTCTGGATGAAATTCCTGAATTTACACTAATCATCCTAGACGATCGCAGAATTGTATGGGATGATCTGATCAACTTTTTCTATTGATCGTCCAGAAGAGCCAGATCGTCCAAGCTGAAATAGGTGATTTTGAACTAATCATACAGGATGATATTTTGATTGTTCTGGACGATATAGGCCGATCAGTTGAGATTTAGGGTAAATTTTGAGCCCTCCTATAAAAGATTTTTTTCTTCCAACAAGAAAAATCTTTTGCCACTTTCCTTTCCAGAGAAATATTGAGAGAGAGAGAGAGCTTGGGGGAGAGAGAGAGGATCTTATGAGGGGGAGTTTGTGAGGTATTCACAAAGGTTGCTCCAAACAAGGATCAAAATCATCTTCTCCATTCATCATCTCTCATCTTATTAGTGTTTTCTGTCGGAGGATCGTTTGCAAGAAGATTCAGGTTCTCTGCCCGCTTCAGGAGGAAGCGAAAGGAGATCGGGCTCTCTGCCTGCTTCAAGAGGAAGCGAAAGGAGTCCGGGTTCTCTGCCCGCTTCAGGAGGAAGCAAAAGGAGTTCAGGTTCTCTGCCTCACCGGGTTGGTGGAAAAGAGTTTTGTATAGGCTTCTCTACCTTGCTGTGGGAGCAAAAGGAGAATCACTTTTGTGTTAGTGCAATACCCGGAGGAGAGGCTCTGGGGAGTGGACGTAGGTCATGTTGACCGAACCACTATAAAATCTGGTGTATTCTTTCTGATTATTTTCTACACTTTAGTTTTCTGTGATTTATCTGCTTGGGTGAAATCTGTGGTTGATCTTTTCGCTTATGTGTTTACTTATTTCCGCTGCAAATCATCAAAAAAATTTTTCCTGTTGCTCTCAAATTTTTAAATAACCAATTCACCCCCCCCCCTCTTGGTTAGCCTCAGGACTAGTTCATCAGGGCTTAACATCCCTATCAAACTTTCAATTAATCCATTCTGTGAAAGGTATTTCTATTTTTACAAAATAAAAAGGTGCATAATAACCCTCTTAGATCATATGTCACATGCAAAAATTAATAGATTAGAAGAAAGTAGACATACACTTTTTCCAAAAATCAAATGAAATATTATTAGAAAATGGTCGACAAGTTATAGATTAACCCTCCAAGATATTTTGATTTCCAATATGTGTCATTTGATCTTTTCTCATAGATTTTTAAACTATAATTCTAAGACCCACTTGGATACTAATTGAAAGTTAAATGGAGGGTGTTATGCCTCGTTGAACTGTCCCTAGGCACACTAAGAGGGGAGAGGGTGAATTAGTTCTTTAAAAATTTACACCTTTAACAAGAAATAAAACTAAACACAGCATGCTAAATAACTCCAAGATTTACAATAATAAAAATTATGCAAACATAGAAAAATAAAAAATGTAGAAAGTAAAGAAGAATAATCACACTAAAATTTTATAGTAGCTCAGTCAAATAATGACCTACATCCATTCCCCAGAGTCCTCCACTTTACGTATATTACTAACTCTTAGTGTCTCTCCCTTAGCCCCCATAACTAGGTGGAGAAGCCCTTGTAAGAATCACTTCCACCAACCCAATGTGGTGGAGAACTAGAATCCTTTTCACCTTCCTAGTGAGGCAGAGATTCTTGTTATGTCTTTTCACACCCTAGTGAAGGCAGCATAGTTGAAAGTTTTTTCACCCTCCTAGTGAAGGAAGAGTATCTTGCAATCCTTTCTCATCATCATGGTGAAGGTAGATAAGCTTGACCTTTGAAGTTGAATCTTTTCTTTCTAGTCCATCCCCCTCAGATCCACATAGCCCTTTGGAGGAATCAAGGTTCAAGCTTGCTCGAAGAGATCATGTGAAAATCCTCACACCACTCCCTCTCGCAAAACTCACCTTCTCCTTCTCCACTTTTCAAGATCTCTCACTTCTCTCTCACATAGTTCCTTTAAGAGCTAAAAGTCTCTATTAGATATAATTAAGAAAAGCTTTAAATACAAGGTTTCAAAAAACACTAAAATTTTAATTCAGACGAAACTATTCGTACAATACAATCGATGATCGCACAATATAATTAGTTCAAAACTAGATAATGTCCATTATGATGGAATAGTCATGGGATGAACTGTTTAAAATCTGTATAGTGATCACACAATAAGATCTATAGATCATACAATATAATCAGTTCAATTCTCTTGTGATCATATAGAATAATTACAGGGATGATTAAAAATTATCTCTGTCTATCATCCAGTACGATTGACATCGTACTATATGATTAGTTCAAAAATTAAAGTTTCATCCATGATGATTTATGGGACTAACGCTCTTCATTCTACCTATTATAAAGTACAATCCATATCATATAGTACGATCAACTAAATTAATTAAATAGATCATACAATATGATTAGTTTAAAAATATTAATTAGATCATATTGTATGATTACTTCAAAATTTTAAAACTTTTTTTCTCACTCTCCTGTGTGCTTTTGCTTGGATACCAAAATAGTATACAGCTTTTATAGGATTTTGACTCAAGAAATTTAAAAATAAACTAATTAAAATTATGAACTCTTGCCAATTATGTTCTTATTCTACACAAACTTGAGCCCTAAATCTTCTTGTATCATGTCAGATGTACTTAAAATATTAGTACACACAAAAATATATATGTAATACAAAATGGGAAGAAAAATGAAAGTACAATCAACAATATTAGTTATCATCAAAATCACAAGCTTGGGAACCTAGATTGCAATAGGTACCAAATCATTATTTATACTGATCATTCTATTATCAAATATCTTACGACAAAGAAAGACACTAAACCTAGATTGGTTAGGTGGATTCTTTTATTACGAGAATTTGATGTAGAAATTTTTTACAGAAATGCTACTGAAAATCAAATTGTTAATCATCTTTTTAGACTTTCTAATGAAAAGCATGCATCAAATGAGAGTGAGATTAATGAAAATTTTCTTGATGTATAATTATTTGCTCGATATTTGAACAATTTATCACATCATCCTAACATTATTAATTTCAAAGTTAATGGTATACTTCCGCATGACTTATTTTTGGGATGAATCTTATTTATTTAAATCTTACAATGATCAAATAATAAGAAGATGTGTCCCATAAGAAGAAATAGAACTAATTAAAAGTTCATGAGGGTTGTTAAACCCTAAAGAAACTAGCCCAGAGGCTAACTAAGAGAGAGGGTGAATTGGTTATTTAAAAAATTTCTTTAATAAATGAAAAGTTAAAACCCCTTGATGCCGAAGTAGAACTAATTTTACAATAACAAAATCAGAGATTTCAAACACATATCAAATAACAAAAAAATGTGAAAATTAAAATGCAAAAAAATAAATAGAAAGAACACACCAAAATTTATAGTGGTTCAGTCAACCTGACCTACGCCCACTCCTTGGAGACTGCCTCTCCAAGTATTGCACTAAATAAAAGTGACTCTCCTTTTTCTCTCACAGTAAAATAGAGAAGCCATTACAAAATCTTTCCACCGACCCGGTGAGGCAGAGAATCTTGAATCCTTTTACTCCCTCCTGGAGTAGTCAGAGAACCTAGAAATCTTTTTTCACCCTCCTGATGAAGGTAGAGAACCGAAGAATCCTTTTACTCCCCCCTAAAGTAGGTAGAGAACCTGAAAATCCTTTTTCACTCACCTGGTGAAGGCAGAGAACCCAAGAATCCTTTTACTCCCTCCTAAAGTAGGCAGAGAACTGGAATCCTTTTAATCCCTCCTTGACTAGGCAAAGAACCTAAAATCCTTTTAAATCCCTCCTGGAGTAGGCAAAGAACTTGGATTTGATGCTGATGAAGATCTCCCTCAAAGCTACTAAGAAACCAGGACAGCAGTTTGAAGAAGATGATGAACATCTTACTTGGAGAAACCTTTATGAATCCCTCATAACTCCCCCTCACAAGGATCTCTCTCTCTCTCTCAAGCTCTCCCTCTTCCTTCTCTAGCTCTCTCTCAAGTCAACTCCATGGTAAAAGATTAACTCAAGAGTTAATATAGTTGCTTAAATAGGGAGCCTCCAAAAGAAGCCCTAATTTTTAATTTTGTGCTTTTGATTGTCCAATACGATCCTTAGATCATCCCGTATGATTAGTATAAAATAGCATTTTCAGCCAGTACAAATTTGTATTGCCCTGTACGATTAGTTCAAGAAAAATTGGCTGATAGTCTTGGATGATTAGAATATCATCTTGGACTAATAGTTTGGATCTATTGAACTTCATCTAGTATGATACTTGATGATGCCTAATCATCCCATGTACTTCTTTATCGTCTAGGAGAAAATGGGTCAATTGTCTTAGATGATTAGTTAAAAATTTATGGTATTCATTTGGTACAATAGGTGGCAATCCCTTATCGCCCCATACATATTCTCTATCATCTAGGATGATCAGCACTGATCATCCTGTATGATCGTATCAAATTAAGTTTTTCCATAAATGTTCTCCAAATCACAGGATTAATTTAGGCATCATTGATCTTAATTGTCTAGGAAGATATACATCATCCTGTATGATTAATACAAATTTTGAAAATTAAAATATTACCTAAATTATGATTGCATCTATTTTATACAATCTGAATTGATCATCCTGGATGAATGGGATTGTCTAGTATGATTAATTCAATCACTCTTAATCAACTAGGATGCCCTAATTAGGGTTTCTATTTTTAACTGATCATCCAGAATGACATAAATCATCTTATACGATTAGGTCAAAAAATAAAAAAAATTTCTCTAACTCACCAACTCACTCCCTTGAGTGTGTATGTGCAAGGTTACTTAGCTTGGGGTCCACCAGATATATGAATTGACTCAAGAAAGTTAAAATCATATTAAAATTGAATTTATAGATAGACTCAACCCTAATCTACTCGATCTTCAGCTGATTTGCACTGCAGGTAAACTTGTGAACTTGAAAGGTTAGTAAACATGGCAAACAAAATAGATATGTAGTAATAGCAACGGAAAATAACCAATAATATTTCTTATTATCAAAATCATATTACTTGTACCCAAATTTGCAATAATCGTCCCCTTATTTATGATAGTAAATATTATTGTTAACAAATTTTAAAGCAAGGAAATTTTTTTTCTCTTTCTTTATTTATTTTAAAAAAATGATTACAAAAATAGAGCAAGGTAAATTTTACTAAAACAAGAAAAATAACACACTACTCCCCCTTTTGAAATCACAAAAAGGAAGAAAAATAAAAATACCAAACAGAACAAAGTATAGAAAAGAACATCAGTACAACTACAGAAATAAAAGCACTGAGTAAACTAGAAATAAGAGGAACCCTGATCAAGTGGAGGTGGTGGTGGTGGTGGCTAAAAGTATCAGTAAAGAGAGGTAAACTGCTCACCAAACCAGGTCATATCCTGGTCATGCTGCTGCTGCTGCTGGGCTAGGTAGGCATCAAAGTGAGCTAAGTCTTGGGCATGCTACTGGTCCAGCATGGCTATGTAGGAGTCAAACCTCGCCTCCCACTAGTCAAACCTCTCAACCAGTTGATCTATTTTGGATTACTAGTGGATAGGAATAGGTTCAAGAATAGGTGCTAGACCTTCCTATAATTATTTGCTCTATATTTAAACAATTTATCACATCATTCTAACATTATTAATTTCAAAGGTAATGGTATACTTCCTCATGATTTATTTTTGGGATGAGTTTTATTTATTTAAATCTTACAATGATCAAATAATAAGAAGCTATGTCTCAGAAGAAGAAATAGAACCAATTAAAAATTTATGAGGGTTGTTAAACCCTAAAGAACTAGCCCAGAGGCTAACCAAAAGGGAGGGTGAATTGGTTATTTTAAAAATTTCTTTAATAAATGAAAAGTTAAAACCCCTTGATGCAGAAGTAGAACTAATTTTACAATAACAAAATCAGAGATTTTAAACACAGATCAAATCATAAAAAAATGTGAAAATTAAAATACAAAAAAATAAATAGAAAGAACACATAAAATTTATAGTGGTTCAGTCAACCTGACCTACGCCCACTCCTTGGAGACTGCCTCTCCAAGTATTACACTAAACAGAAGTGACTCTCCTTTTTCTCTCACAACAATGCAGAGAAACCATTATAAAATCTTTCTACTGACCCGGTGAGGCAGAGAACCATGAATCCTTTTACTCCCTCCTAGAGTAGGCAGAGAACCTAGAAATCCTTTTTCACCCTCCTAGTGAAGGTAGAGAAGAAAAATAAAAATACTAAACAAAATAAAGTATAGAAAAGAACATCAATACAACCACAGAAGTAAAAGCACTGAGTAAACTAGAAATAAGAGGAACCCTGATCAAGTGGAGGTGGTGGTGACTGAAAGTATTGGTGAAGAGAGGTAAACTACTCGCCAAACCAGGCCTTATCCTGGTCATGCGGCTGTTGTTGCTGGTCTAGGTAGGCATCAAAGTGAGCTAAGTCTGGGGAGTGCTAATTCTCCTGTATGGCTACGTAGGAGTCAAACCTAGCCTCCCACTGGTCAAACTTCTCAACCAGCTGATCTATTTGGGACTACTGGTGGATAGGAATAGGTTCAAGAATAGGTGTTGGACCTTCCTCGTGTTCATGTGCTTCTCGATAGCGAGCCTGGTGGTGAGAGGAACTTTTAATGACATGGAAGGAAGTATCAAAATATAAGATTGGGAACTGATCCGGTGGTGTAGGAAATTAAACATTATACTTGGATTTTACAATAAATGCTATAATATGTCCTAAGGCTAGATTAAGTATTCTCTTTTGTTTGGGATCTCTAATACAGGTCAGATTAAAAAGAAAATGAATTAAAAGATCAGTTACATTAAAGTCTGTCTGAGCCACTATGAAGTAAGTTATAAGAGAAAGAATATGAGTGATGTTGATTTGATCACCAATGTTAAGAATGATAGAATTTCTAAGTATATGTTGGATGATGTGAGCATCATGAACTAGAGTGCTAACCTGGGCAATGTGGAAGTTACTATTGGATCCTCTAAGAGTGGTGTTGATAGGGGTCCAATCAAACTCAAGATTTGTAGCTAAAATATAAACTTTTTCACCAGTAGTGGACAGATGTAGAAAATCATGAAGGTCTTAGTAGGTGATTTCTACTTGTCGCCTATTGACATAATAGAAACCCTAATTAGGATGATCAAGTTAAGTCAATTTGATTAAGCTGACCATCCTGGATGATACATATATCGTACAGGACGATAAGACTAAATCAGAAATTCTCAGCAGCCAGATTAAGATAGGTAAGTTTTTATTTTTAGAAATTTGGTCTGATCATCCCGGATGATACATGTATCATCCCGAACGATCTATTACAATCATGCCTAAATTAGTCTGATGATTAAGGAAAGTAATTAAGGTTTAATATATTTGATCATATCGTTAAGGAAGATTGCAAGATCATACGGGATGACATGTTAAAAATCTTAACCGTCTAGTGACTTCAGCCTGTACGTCCAGAGCTATGTGTAGGATGATATTATCATTTTTGAAAAAATCATACCGGACGATGGACATATCATCCAGGATGATCAATTCATTTTGAAATTGTCCAGCATGTTTTGACCTATACGTCCAGAGCTGTATACAGGATGATTCTTTCATTTTTGAACTAATCGTATGGGATGATACCCATGTCATCCCAGACGATCAAGTCATTTTGAGAACGGCCAGCATAAGTTCCCCTAGACGACCAGAGCTATCTTCTGAATGAAATTTCTTATTTACACTAATCATCCCGGATGATCGTAGAATCGTACGGGACGATATGAACAAATTTTGTATACTAATCATCCAGAGGAACCAGATCGTCTAGGCTAATATATGTGCTTTTGAACTGATCATACAGGACGATCGACCGATCTTTCTGGACAATCTTGGCCGACTAGTTTCAATTTAGGGCAATTTTTGAGCCCTCCTATATAAGATCTTTTTCTTCCAACAAGAAAAATCTTTTGCCACTTTCCTTACCAGAGAAAACCTTGAGAGAGAGAGAGAGCTTAGGAGAGAGAGAGAGAGAGGATCTTTTGAGGGGGAGTTTTTGAGGGATTCACAATGGTTACTCCGAGCAAGGATCTAAGTCGTCTTCTCCATTCGTCGTCTTCTGTCTTGTTGGTGTCTCTGTGGGAGGATCATTTGTAAGAAGATCTGGGTTCTCTGCCTGCTTCGGGAGGAAGTGAAAGGAGTTCAGGTTCTCTACCTCACCGGGTTGGTGGAAAGGAGCTTTTGTACAGGCTTCTCCGCCTTACTGTGGGAGCAAAAGGAGAGTCACTTAGTGTTAGTGCAATACTCAGAGGGGATGCTCTAGGGAGTGGACATAGGTCAAGTTGACCGAACCACTATAAAATCTAGTGTGTTCTTTTTAAGTATTTTCTACGCTTTATTTTTCTGTTCTTATCTATTTGGGTGAAATCTGAGACTGATCTTTTCATAACTGTGTTTACTCATTTCTGTTGCAAATTATTGAAAGATCTGTCATGTTACTAAAGAATTTTTAAAACTACCAATTCACCCCCCCCCCTCTTGGTTAGCATCGGGACTAGTTTATAAGGACTTAACATCCCTATAAAACTTTCAAGTGGTATCAGACCGGGATTCAAAAATAATGTTTAAAATCTTTTGAATTTGATCCATGGCTAACTTTGGTAATCGAAATACTATTGAAGATTATTTAAAAACACGTCCACCTTTGTTTGATAACATACCTTTAGATTTTTGGAAAACTTGCATGTCCACTTTTCTTAAATCTATAGATTATTGTATGTGGATGCTTGTTAAGGATGGTTATGAAGCACCTTTTAGAATGGTTAATAATGTTAAAATTGAACTACCTTTCAATGAATGGACTTTTGATGATCAGGACTTAGCCCAACTGAATGCCAAATGTTTGAACTATTTTTTCTGTGCCTTAAAATTTGAGGATTGGATATGTGTCTCTACTTATACAACTGGTAAAGAAATTTGGGATAGATTATGCATCACTTATGAAGGTACATCTGAAGTCAAACAGTCTAGGCTAAACATATTGCTTCATGATTATGAACTTTTTCGCATGAAACCTAGTGAGTCTATATCTGAAATATATACTAGGTTTACACAGATTGTAACATCCTTACAAGCCTTAGGAAGAGAACTAACCAACTATGAAAAAGTCAATAAAATCTTGAGATGCTTGCCCTCCTCCTATGATGCAAAAATAACTGCGATCACTGAATCTAAGGATTTGAATCCTATTCTTTTGATAACTTACTTGGATCACTCATTGCTTACGAGCAAGGGGTGAACCAAAGATAGCTTGAGGCACGTGAGAAAAAAAAGGAGAAAATTTTGGCGCTGAAGGCCAACGATACTGATACTGCTACTTCCGGGTCTGATAGCGATGATGTTGCCTTAATCACTAGGCAATTCAAAAGCTTTTTAAGGAAGAAACACAAGAACTTTCAGAAGTGGAACAAAGGTAAGAGTAGTAGAAATTATAAAAATTCATCTAATACCATTTGTTTTGAATGCAGGAAGCCTAGACACATAAAGGTTGATTATTTTACACTTAAGGCTCACCCAAGCAAGGAGAAGGGTGAGGAGAAACCCAAGTTCAAGAAGGACAAAAAGCAGATTCAAAAGGCATTCTGGGCAAATTATGCATCCGACTCCTCTGAGACTGAAGCTGAAGAGGAGACTACTAACTTGTGTTTGATGACGGATGATCATTCTGGTCAGTCTAACCAAGAAGAGGTATGTGAGCTTACTTATAATTAATTGCTTGATGTTTCTATGAAAATTCATTCATCATTTAGGAAACTTAAGAAAACCCATGCCAGCTTAAAATTAGATTTCTTGAATTTACAAAAAGAGCATGATGTTTTGACTAAAGATCATTCTACACTTGATAGCAATCATATGTCATTACTCGATGAATTTGATGAGTTGAATAAAAGCATTCTGATTTAATTACTGAGCATGATTCATTAAAAGCATCACATGTTGAATTAGAAACTACATTTAGGGAATTAGAAACTCATGCATCTGATTTAGATAGTAGTGAGCACCATTTAAATTTTCAAATTGCAAGTCTAAAGAAAGAAAATGAATTTCTAAGTATAAAAAATTATGCTTTTGAGAAAAATGAAATACCTCCTATTTTGTACAATTTTATGCACCTCCACCTTTTGAAGAATCTATTTCAAAATCATCAAAGCATGTTTCATTCAAACCTAGGAAAAGGCACTATCACCCACGTATATTAGTTAACCATTTTCTTGGTGTTAGATATTTTTCTTGTGGCATGCTAGGACACATCTCTCACACCTAGACTGTTCATCGTAGTACACATTAGGTGTGGAGACCTAAGTTGCATGTTCCACAGCACAACACACAATTCATTATATTCTTCTTTTCATAAGAAGGAACCCAAACCTATTTGGGTTCCTAAATCTAACGTTTGATGATTTTATAGGTGTGCTCTCACACAAGACCTCATGAGAGCATGTGGTATCTGGATAGCAGATGCTCAAGACATATGACTGGAGATGCAAATTAATTCATTTCACTGGAGGCTAGGGATGGAGGCAAGGTTACACTTGGAGACAACACCACCAGGAGGGTGGTAGGAGCAGGTATAATTGGTGATTCAAAAAATTTTATTATTGATAATATTTTACTTGTAGATGGATTGAAATATAACTTACTAAGCATCAGTCAACTTTGTGACAAGGGATATAATATCAAATTCCTATCCACTTGCTGCATTATAAGCTTAAATGATAAAATTAATCTGTATGGACAAAGGATCAACAATGTCTACATGCTGGATATAAGATGCTTTAAAATTGATGTTTCAATTTGCTTAAAAACTACTGCTGATGAGTCTTGGTTATGGCACAGGAGATTATGTCATGCCAGTATGAAAACCCTTAGGAGAGTTACCCAAAAGGACTTAGTTAGAGGTGTCCCCAAGCTTAAGTTCACTAAAGACCACCTGTGTGATGTCTGTCAATTAGAGAAGCAAGTTAAGTCCTCTTTCCACTCCATTAAGGACATCAGCACCTCTAGACCTTTAGAAGTCCTTCACATGGATCTCTTTGGACCCATTAGCACTGCCAGCTTAAGGGGGAAAGTCTATGGATTTGTGATTGTTGATGATTAATTGAGGTTCACTTGGATTAAATTTCAGTCACATAAATCTGAGTCATTTGATGAATTTAAATCCTTCTCCACTTGGATTCAAAGGAAGTTAGGTTGTGAGATCTTGACTATTCATAGTGATCATGGTGGAGAGTTTAAAAATGTGAGATTTAGAATATTCTATGCGGAGCAAGGGATTAGCCATAACTTTTTAGCTCCTAGGTCCCCTTAGCAGAATGGGATAGCTGAAAGGAAGAACAGAACTTTAGTGGAAGCCGCTAGAGCCATACTTACTGAGTATTCACTTCCAAAATACTTCTGGGATGAAGCGATGAACACTGCCTGTTATGTGCTGAATAGGGTGAATGTTAGATCCAATCTAAATAAGAAACCTTAGAGATCATTAAGGGTAGAACTCCAAACCTGTCCAACCTCCATGTCTTTGGCAGTAAGGTTTTCATTCTGAATAATAGAAAATTATCCTTAGAAAAGTTTGACCCCAAATCTGATGAAGGAGTGTTCCTATGCTATTCTAGTGTGGGGAAATCCTTTAGGGTGTTTAATAAGAGGATGTTGGTGGTGGAAGAGACAACTCATATGGTGTTTGATGAATCTGATCCTAAGGTGACTAGAGTTGAGGAAGAAGAAGAGGTAGGGGAGATTACCCAAGGGGTTGAAAATACAAATCTGGAGGAAAGGGTAGAACCTCAACCCACTTTGCCTAGAGATTGGAGATATTCTTCAAGTCATCCTAAAGAACTGATCTTAGGAGACCTTCTGAAGGTGTTAGAACTAGGCATGGACTTAGGAAGGAAGTAAACCATTCTGCCTTGATCTCAATGACTGAACCCACCAACATCAATCAAGCCCTTTCTGATGAGTTTTGGATCTTAGCCATGCAAGAGGAATTAAATCAATTTGTAAGAAACGATGTTTGGGAGTTAGTAGAAAGACCTAGGAATCAAAGTATAGTGGGAACCAAGTGGGTCTTTAAGAATAAGATGAATGATTCTGGTATGGTGATTAGGAATAAGGAAAGATTGGTGGCTAAGGGGTACAATTAAATTAAAGGGATTGATTTTGAGGAGACCCTTGCCCCAATAGCTAGATTGGAAGCCATTAGAGTGTTACTAGCCTTTGCCTGTTATAAAGGATTTATCATATTTCAAATGGATGTCAAGAGTGCCTTTTTAAATGGGGTAATAAAAGAGGATGTCTTTGTAGAGTAACCCCCAGGTTTTGAGAGTTCCCAACATCCAAATCATATTTACAAATTAAAAAGGGCCTTATATGGATTGAAACAGGCACCTAGAGCTTGGTATGAGAGGCTTAGCAAATTCCTACTAGAAAGAGAGTTTGTTAAAGGGGAGACCACCCTTTTTCTTAGGAAAGAAGGAGAGGATCTACTCATTATCTAGATCTATGTTGATGATATACTTTTTGGATCCTCTGATAAAAATTTTTGTGATGATTTTTCTAAGACAATGAGTAAGGAGTTTGAGATGAGTATGATGGGAGAATTGTCCTACTTTTTGGGGTTTAGCATAGGCAATTGGATGATGGAACCTTTTTGAATCAATCAAAATATACTAATGAAATCTTGAAGAAATATGAAATGGACAAAGCTAAGCTAATCAACACTCCCATGAGTTCTACTGTTCAGTTAGATAAGGATTCAAATAGAAAATCTGTTGATCAGAAGAAGTTTAGGGGAATAATTGGATCACTTCTTTACCTGACTACTAGCCGACTTGATATTATGTTTAGTATTTGTCTTTTTGCTAGGTTTCAAGTGGATCCTATAGAATCCCACCTGACTACTATTAAGAGAATTCTTAGATATCATTTAGGGACTCCAAACCTAAGAATCTGGTACCCTAGGCACAGCACTTCTTTTGAGATTATTGGATATTATGATTCTGATTTTGCACGATGTAGGGTGGATAAAAAGAGTACTTCTAAAACTTTTTAGTTCATAGGGTAGTCTTTAGTCTCCTGGTCTAGTAAAAAATAGAACTCAGTTGCACTTTCCACTACTGAAGCTAAGTACATTGCCTTAGGAAGTTGTGTGGCCCAAGTCTTTTGGTTAAAGCAACAAGTTTTAGATTTAGGATTACCTATTGGCACAATTTCATTTCTATGTGATAACACCAGTGCCATCTGTATTTCTAAAAATCCAATCCAATATTCTAGAACCAAACACATTGAAATAAGGCATCACTTCATTTGGGACCATGTTACAAAAGGGAATATTGAGCTACATCATGTAGCAACTAAAAATCAACTGGCTGACATCTTTATTAAGTAACTGACCTTTGACTCATTTAGCATTTTGAGGACCAGATTGGGTGTGATTGACATAAATGTATGATTCTGATGACTGAGGGTTTCTGAGTATTTCTATTTTTCTTTTGTTTCTGTTAGTCTTTTGATTTGATTATATGTTTCCTGTTTTATTTTTATTCACTGCTGATTGCCTTTTATTGTTTGTTGTTTTTCTAATTTGAGTATTTATTTAGATGCAATTTCCTACTTGTTCTTGATTTACTATTTTATCCCTTTCAAAATTCGATTACTGCTTACTACTGCTGATAAACTAGATTTCTGACTAAGAGTTTTGCCCTGTTTTTGTTTAGAAGCTGGTAAGCAGTGATTCATTCCACTGAATCTGTTAAAGGGAAGAAACATTGATGATTATTTTTCTTTCTCTAACTTCCTTTAATGGTGTATTATTTCTTTTGGATAAAAATCTACTTCAAAATTAAAAGGTTGATTTTTGAAATAGAGATCTATTTTATCTTCCTACAGTAATCTACCTCATATGAATAGTGTTTTCGAAGTTTGAATCAGTGTTATATTTTTCTTAATCAAGTGACTACACTTATCATATGATGTATGATTTTTGTTTTGTGAATTACTCTTCCTTATTATAGAGAGTGAGTTATTATCGTCTCTTATGTCTGGAAGGTAATTTCACAGCTGAGATTCTTTAATGATTATAAAAGGAAACAAGCTTACAAAAGATGCGCAAAGAGCGTTAAAATGAAAAGAGGCACAAAATAATCCCAAAGCTGAAAAGATGTGTAATGTCACCAAATTAGAAAGATACACAAAGTGTATCAAAAATTAAAAGATGCACAAAGCGCCAAACAAATTGAAAAAGAGACACAAAATGAGCCCATAAAGAAATAAGCTTTTTTCCCTTTCAGATCTTTAAATGTCTTGGAGAAATCCATGCACCACTTAATATTTTCAAAGCTTGAGATGAAAAATCATGATTTCTGATTCCTTACTTTGTAATACTATTATATCAGATATTTTTCTGGAACGAGGCTTGAAAGGATCTCTTTTTGAATCTAATTTCTTTTCTTCTGAATTAGACTTTTATCTAAAAGGAATTTGAACCTGTAAGGTGTCTGAGGGAGGAGTTACGAAAGTCAATTTTCTAACTTTTCTGAAATTCAGCGGTGTCAATTTTCTTCTTATTGGCTTTTGAATTAAAAATCAAGGGAAAATTCTAATTTACTGGAGCTGATCGATTAAAAAAAATCATTGTTTTTTAGTTTTTCTTTCTCATTTCTATTTTTATTCAATTTGATTTTGTTTTTCCTTTTATTTTGTGTGTTTTTGGGATCCCTGATCTTTCCTCTCCATCCTTCATTTTTTTTTATTTTTTCTTCACATCGTCCTAGATGATCTCCACATCGTTCTGGATGATCCTCTTTATCCTAGACGATCTATACATCATCCTGGATGATCCATTCAAATCATCCCCATCCTGATCAAAAGGTCGATCTGCACCAATTATTGGTGATCATCCTGGATGATCCACTTATCATCCTGGATGATCTACGTGTCTGCAGCTAATCATCCGGGACATTCTTATTCAACCCATCTGATGCATTTATTGTATATCATCCTGGATGATCCACCTAATCATCCGAGATAATACTTTTCATCAACGGTCATTCGAATGGACGCCCCAAGACGATCGCCTGTGTCTAATCATCCTGGATGATATCTAATCATCTTGGATGATTAGACTGCCTTTTTGACCAATTATCCAGGCCATCATTATTGCACCTATCATCCTGGATGATCCTGTGATCGTCCTGAATGATTAGTCCATTTTCTTTATAAACAGCCATTTTCTTCATCTCTTTTCACCATTCTTCCTTCAATCTTCATCTCATCTTCTTCTAATGGCTGGTGGAAAAAGATCAAGACATCACGGTGCAAGTTCATCCAGGGAAAATGCTGATCCCCGCTTCCCTGATGCAGCCGATCAGGCTGCCTTCCAACATTACCTTGAAGTTGGAATCACTCATTCAAAGATCATCAACCCCCTCACTCTAACCTACCCGATACTGGATCTGTTTGCCCATACCTCCCTTACTTTCATTCTCACTCTACCCTTCCCCTTTAGCTCTGAACTCCTTAGGGTCTTCTTTGCCAATCTCTGGATCTCCTCTAATTACTCTGCCCTACACTCTTTTGTAAATCAGAGACCTGTAGAATTAACCACATAGGATTTTCACACTATCCTCCAACTTTCAATCACTGGCGATAAGCTCCACAATATAGTTTTTGATTTTGATTTTGATTGGACTATCGCCAATTATTTCCTTCATTAGATGTCAGATTTGAGAACCCAAATAGGTTTGGGTCCCATCTTATGGAAAGAAGAGTGAGATGGATGCATGTTATACGGTGAATTTTGAATATTAGGTCTCCACACCAAATGTGTTCTACGGTGAATGGTGCAAGTGTGGGAGATATGTCCTAGCATACTATAAGAAAAATATCTAACACCTAGAAAAGGATTTACTAATATACTTGCGTTATAGTGCCTCTTCATAAGTTTGAATGATGCATGCTTTGATGAAGGTTTTTGAATTTCTTCAAGTGAATGTGGTTTTTTTATTTTCCTTAAAAGCAGTTAACTTAACTTGTAAAAACTTGTTTGCACTTTCAAGAATTGAATTTTTAATATTCAATGCATGCTCTCTACTATCTAATTGAGATGTAAGAGTTTCTAATTCCTTGAATGCATTCTCTAATTCGACATGTGATGTTTTCAAGGAATCATGTTTAATAGTTAGATTAAGATGATTTTTATTCAAAGTATTAAATTCATCTAGTAAAGCCATGTCATTGCTATCAAGAGTGGAATGATCTTTTCTCAGGATTTCATGCGCTTTCTGTAGATTTTAAAAATCAACTTTGAGGCTACCATGTAATTTCTTGAGCTTCCTATATGATAAATGATTTTTTTTAGAAACTTTAAGTAATTGGTTATAGGCAAGCTCACATACCTATTCTTGATTAGAATGATCAAGATGATCATCATCCACAAAGCACAGGTTTGTTTCCTCCTCTTCTGCTTCAATTTTAGAGGAGTCTAATGGTGAGTCCACCCAAAAAGCCTTTTGGGTTCTTTGCTTGCCCTTCTTAAACTTAGGTTTTTCTTCACCATTCTCTTTGGTTGGGTGAGCTTTAAGAGTTGAGCAATCAAACTTTTGATGCCCTAGCTTCCTGTATTCAAAACAAATAATATCAGAGGAAAGTTTAGAATTTTTATTATTCTTACCCTTGTTTCATTTCTGGTGATGCTTTTGCTTTTTCCTTAAGAAGCTCTTGAATAGCCTAGTTATTAAAGCAATGTCATTATTTTTAAAACTAGAAGAATCAGTGTCAGAATCATTAGCCTTTAAGGCTATAGTTTTCTCATTTTTCTTCTCACCTACATCAAACTGCTTTTGGTTTACTCCTTACTCATAAGCAATGAGTGAGCTAAGTAAGTTATCATTTGAATAAATATTCTTATCCTTAGATTCAGTAATGGCAGTAATTTTTGCATCAAACGAAGAAGGTAAATATCTCATATTCTTGTTAACTTTTTCATAATTTGTGAATTCTCTTCCAAAGGCATGCATGGATTTAACAATTTGTGTAAACCTAGTATAGATTTTAAAAATAGATTCACTTGGTTTCATGTGAAATAGTTCATAATCATGGAGTAAAATATTTAGCCTAGATTGTTTAACTTTATTTGTACCATCATATGTTATGCATAGTTTATCCCAAATTTTCTTGCTAGTAGAATAAGTGAAAATATGCATATAATCTTCAGATTTTAAGGTATAAAAAATAGTTCAAACACTTAGCATTCAATTGTACTAGACCTCTATCATTAGTAGTCCATTCAGTAAAAGGAATTTTAATTTTAACACCATTTACAATTCTAAAGGTACAGAATATCCTTCATGAACTAACATCCACATGCAATAATTAATTGATTATAAAAAGGTGGACATACAAGTTTTTCAAAAATCAAAAAGAATATTATCAAATTAAGGTGGTCTAGCGATTGAATATCTTTTTATAGTGTTTCTATTATCAAAAGAAGCCACTGATCTTTTTTAAAAAGTTTTTTAAAACTTATTTTATGAATCCCGCTCTGATACCACTTAAAAGTTCATGAGAGATGTTAAACCCTAAAGAACTAGTTCCTAGACTAACTAAGAGGGGACGTGAATTGGTTATTTTAAAATTTTCTTTAATAAATAAAAAGTTAAAACCCCTTGATGCAGAGGTAGAACTAATTTTACAATAACAAAATTAGTGATTTCAAACATAGATTAAATGAGAGAAAAATGCAAAAATTAAAATGCAAAAAAATAAATAGAAAGAATACACAAAAATTTTTAGTGGTTCGGTCAACCTGACCTACATCCACTCCTTGGAGACTTCCTCTCCTAGTATTGTCCTAAATAGAAGTGACTCCCCTTTTGCTCCCACAGCAAGGTGGAGAAGCCCTTACAAAATCCTTCCACCGACCCGGTGAGGCAGAGAACCTTGAATCCTTTTACTCCCTCCTAGAGTAGGAAGATAACCTGGAAATCCTTTTTCACCCTCCTAGTGAAGGTAAAGAACCTGAAAATCCTTTTACTCCCTCCTAGAGCAGGCAGAGAACCTAGAAATCCTTTTTCACCCTCTTGATGAAGGCAGAAAACACAGGAACCCTTTTACTCCCTCCTAGAGAAGGCAGAGAACTGGAATCCTTTTACTCCCTCTTAGAGTAGGCAGAGAATATGGAAATCCTTTTACTCCCCCCTGGAGTAGGTAGAGAACCTGGATCTGATGCTAATGAAGATGTCCCTCAGAGCCACCAAGGAACTAGGACAGCAGCTTAAAGAAGATGATGAACACCTTACATGGAGCAACCTTTGTGAATCCCTCACAACTTCTCCTCACAAAGATCTCTCTCTCTCTCTTAAGGTCTCCCTCTTCCTTCTCTAGTTCTCTCTCAGTTCAACTCCATAACAAAAGATTAACTCATGAGTTAATATAGTTGCTTAAATAGGGAGCCTCCAAAAGACACCATAATTTTTAATTATATGCCTCTGATTGTCTAGGACGATCCTTAGATCATCTTGTACAATTAGTATAAAATAGCCCTTTCATTTAGTATGAATTACATTTCCCTGTATGATTAATTTAAGAGAAATAGGCTAATCATCCCAGACGATTAGAACATCATCTCGGACGATTAGAATATCATCCTGGATGATTAGTTTGGATCTATTAAACTTCATTTAGTATGATACCCGGTGATGCCTAATCATCCCACGTACTTCTCTATCATCTAAGATGAAATGGGTCCATCGCCCTAGATGATTACTTAAAAAATTATGGTATTCATTAGGTGGTGATCCCTTATCATCCCATACATGTTCTTTGTCATCCAAGACAATCATCACCGATCATTTTGTACGATCATATCAAATTAAGTTTTACCATAATTATTATCTTAATCACAGGATTAATTTAGGAATGATTGATCTTAATCATCAAGGATGATATACATCATCCTGTATGATTAGTATAAATTTTGAAAATTAAAATATTACCTAAATTGTGATTGGAGCTATTTTTCACAATATGAATTGATCATCCTAGATGATAGGGATCATTAGTATGATTAGTTTAATCACTCTTAATCAACTAGGATGCCCTAATTAGGGTTTTTGCATTTAACTGATTGCCTAGGATAATATAAATCGTCATATATGATTAGGTTAAAAAACCAAAAAATTTCTCTAACTCACCAACTCACTCCCTTGAGTGTATCTATGCACGGTTACTTAGCTTAGGATCCACCAGATACATAAATTGACTCAAGAAATGTAAAAAGTACATTAAAATTCAAATTACAGATAGACTCAACCGTTGTCTACCCGAACTTGAACTGATATGTAATGCAGTTAAACTTGTGGACCTGAAAGGTTAGTAAATAGGGCAAACAAAATAGGTATGTAATAATTGCAATGGAAAAGAACCAATAATATTTGTTATCATCATAATCATAGTACTTGTACCCATATCTGCAATGCCAATCATTACGGAGTACCATGATTCTCATTATAGTGGACATTTTGGAGGTTTTAGAGCAGCTTCTAAAATCCTCCAATCTGAATTTTCTGGCCTTCTCTATTTAAGGATGTGAATGAATACATCAAGAAATACGATCAATGTAAAAGGGTAAGAAATATATCAAAAAAAAAAATGAAATGCCTTTGAGTTATATTTTAGAGATAAAAATATTTGATGTTTGGGGATTGAATTTAATGGGACCTTTTATACCATCCCATGAAAATTAATATTCTTATTACTATGGATTATATTTCTAAGTAGCTTGAGTGTATGAAAACCTCTAAAATAGATGCTCAAATTGTGATCAAATTTTCTTAAAAAAAAAAATTTCTCAAGATTTGGAATGCTTAGAGTTTTAATCAGTGATGGAGGAAGCCTTTTCTGCAATAAAAGAATAGAAACAATATTAAAGAAATATAGGATTTGCCATAAGGTAGAAATTGCTTATCATCCCCAAACTAGTGGTTAGGTTGAGGTTAGTAATAGGAAGATCAAGAGAATCTCAAAAAAATAGTCAATTCTAAGAGGAAGGATTGGGCGATGAAGTTAGATAAGGCATTATGGACCTATAGAACTGATTCTAAGTTTAATATTGGTATGACTTCTTATAAATTAATTTTAAAATATTTTCACCTTCCTGTGAAACTAGAGCATAAAGCATTTTGGGCAATTAAGAAATTGAATTTTAATTTTGAAGGAATCAAAGAGAAAAGATTGATGCAGCTAAGTGAATTGGAAGAAAATTCCAAGATTTATAATGACAAAGTTGGAAAATGGCATGATAGCAATCTTCTTATGAATGAATTCACTCATGGAGATGATATTTTACTTCTTAATTCTAGACCTAGGCTATTCCCAAGAAAACTAAAATCCAAATGGTTAGGACCATTCACTGTCATAAGAACATTTCCCTATGGAACAGTGAAAATTCAACATAAGAAAAACATAAATGTGTTTAATGTGAATGGACACAGATTGAAACCTTATCTTGGTGGAGAGATTGATCGATTATGAAGTATGGCTGAATTAATTCATTTTGAATAAAATAATTAATATAGTCTAGCTGAAAACTATAAACTTGGTGCTTATGGGAGCAACCTACTTGTGTCTTTAGTAATCTTATTATGATAGTTAGGTTGATTACCATTTACACTAGTAACCTAATACTTTGTGATTTAGTTATACATCACATGTTTTATACTTTTCTATCATTCATATGAAAACATGTGTTATTTATTAATTGTTCATTTGTGTTATTACTTACATTTTATTAAATTCCCCTTATATTTATATTTATACATTGTCTTCTATTAATACCTCTACATACTAATTATTTAATTAATCTTAATAAAAATGATAAATAAAATTATATAAAATTAAAATAATAATAAAACCCTTTATCATTGTTTAAATGAACACTACCTTATAATTCATAGAGTAGAAAAACCAATAATGAACTAACTTATAAATTCAAGTTATCTCCATTAACCATTGAATTAAAGATGAATAGTTAAGATTAAAGACTAGATATGAGTAGATTAAAATTAAAAATTTATAAGTAGACTAAACTTGGAATTAGTAATCTTATTGAATCCTTGCATTAAAATTTTTAAGATTGTAAGAACTTTTTAAGCAAAATTGTTATTGAAAAATATTAACTATGTATGCCATAAAAGATAAGAAGAAAAAAAGAACTATTCTAAAAAAAAAAGAAAAAAAGACGAGTGCATTTAAAAATTGGTATTAATTAAAAGCTTATAATCTAACTACAATCTTATACTTAAACTCACAAGGGATAAAATAAGGGAGCTAGTACAACATGTGATTAAATCTATAACATGTTAATTCAAATTAAGTAATGATAAGGATGACTAGTTGGAATAATTGTTAGTATTTTTTTAAACTAGAATCGTTCATTTCCACTATTTCTAGATTGTGATGTATTATCATATATTTTAGTAATTTTAAATTATCCATTTTTTTTACTTTAGTTAATTGATTAATCAGAACGGCATATTTCTTTATTTGCATGAGGATAAGCAAGAGTGTATGCTGGGAAGACTTTGATAAGTGTAAATTATATACTAATTTATGTGTTATATTTTCAATAAAAATGTATTATTTTAGTTATTCTATGTAGGAAAACTCAAAAGGGTAGAAAATTCTAATGAGTATACAACACTATGGCATTGGATGAAATATTACTATAGTGCCATCTTCAACACCACTGGGACAACATAATATGGATATGGATGTGATGACTTCTCTATTTAATAATGTTGTGGCGACAACAAAGTCACCGCTTGGAAGCATCAAATTCTCTATTTATTAATGTTGCGGTGCCATCATTTCCAACACCTTTGGTGCCATTTTATAGCATTTGGGTACAACAGCACTCAAATGTCAGTAGTGGCATGGTGTTGCAGTTGTAACTTCCATGGGACATGCTTTGCCAGTGAAGCGACGCAACTGTTTACTAAATAACCATTCCATATCAGCAAGTGCCATGGCGGAGCAAAATCCTCAACACCAAGGTGTTAGTTCATGGGCACCGTGGCACTATTCTCCAAGCCCTGTAGCACTAGTTGCCTATTTTGTGTTTTTTATAAATAGTTGTGATGTTATGTTCGTAAGGGAGTTTGGTCACTTATTTAATTTCACTACTTTTTAGAGTACTTCTCAAGATCCGTCTTAAAACTAAATCTAAGGGAGACTAGAGAAGTATTAGATATAATCATTATAGTGTTTAGTATGTGTTTGTTGGAGCAACTCTGTAAGTTAAGGGGGAAGGAGTATATAGGAGATACATTGATCATTTCTAGTGATATCAGTCTCTTATTATTTTTATTCTTCCATAATTTCAATAAAATTGAGTTTGTTTATCTTTCCTTTTATGTCTGGTTAATTCACTTATTTTGGATTGATGATGTAAAGATAATATTGAGAACGAATTAATACTCTTGCTGAGTGAATGCTAAATGATGCTTTAAATATTATCCCACTCCTTATTTAATGCGCATAGTGGCCATATATATAGTTAAAATATAATGTGATGTATAGCCTCAACAGAGGAATACAAGAACAACAAGGATTGAGATAGTATATTTGCATTCCAAGATATAGATGTAAAATATGTTAGGTTCTTATGGAGATGATATAACTGTAGGAGGTTAGCCTCTCACCCCTATAATCTTGATAGAGATTTAGGGATGTATATGCTCTAAGTTATATCTATAATTAAGTATTTCATTAAGAAAGATATGCAATTTACATTCCTTAATCCAAAATACTTTATTTGAATATTGTATCAATTATCTTTACCTTTTTATTCAATGATCGCATCTCCACTACCAACATTTTTATTTCAGCAGGATAATTATTATAATTAGAGAAAATGATAGAAGTTAATTGTAAGAAAGTATACTTTCTCTTGGGTTTGATAGTCTACTTTATCACTTTATTATTTGATTTGATACGTATACTTGTGTATATTAAGTGAGATTTATTATTTTTATATCAAAGAAAAATAAAGTATTATTTTGTGATTGATAAAGTTCTAAAATTTTATATAATTCAAAAATTCACTCCACAGCCCCCATTAATAGGCTGAATCTCACTTATGAAAGGACTAATTAAATTAAACAATCCTTTTTAAAGATATTGCTACATGACTATGAGTTATTCTGCATGAAATCCAATGAGAAATTAACTAACAAGTACACTAGGTTTACTAAGACTGTAACATCTATGCAAGCACTTGGTAGAGAGTTGTCCAATTCTAAAAAAGTCAATAAGATTCTACATCATTTACATGATAATTAAGATGTTAAAGTTACTGCCATCTATAAATCAAAAGATTTGAACACAAACTCTATTGATAATCTACTTGGCTCACTTATTACCTAAGAGAGAAGTATGTGTCAAAGATTGCTTTATATAGGTGATGGGAGGAAGAAAAAGATAGTAGTATTTAAGGCTAATGTCTCTGATAGCAACAACTTTATAGCTGATGAAGATGATGATATAATATTAATGACCTGATAATTCAAGAGCATTCTGAAAAAAAAATAAAGACATCATCAATACTAGAATAAAGGTAAATCAAGTAGAACTAATAAACTTTTCTCTAACATAATTTATTTTGAATGTAGGAAGCCAGGACACTTAAGATCCAACTGCCCCAACCATAAAACTTATCCTACCAAGGAGAAGGATGAAGAAAATATAAATTTCAAAAAGGGTAGCAAAGGACAAAGAAGGTTTTGTGGGCAGAATCAGCTTCAACTCTTCAGAATAAGAACTTGAGGAGGAGATAACAAATCTATACTTAATAACAAATGACTGTGTTGCAAACTCTGATCAAGATGAGTTATGCAAGCTAACCTATGATTATTATAGAAAAGTAAAAAAGTAGCATACATGTTTAAAAAGGAATTCTCTAATCTAAAATGTGAACATGATTTGTTAGTTAAAGAGCATGATGATCTTAAATATGAATATATTTCATTAGACAAAGAACATGCTTCTTTATTTGATGAATTTAATGAACTAAATAAGAAGTATATTGAATTAAATAAGTCTCATGAATCCTTGAAAATCAAACATCTTTAATTAGAGTAAGCATTCATAGTATTAGAATCACTAGGAATAGAATTAGAAATTGAAAAGCATGAAATATTATATGTTAAAGAAAAGTACATCTGATTGTATGTTAAACAAAATAAATATATTACAACAAAACACTTACAGACCTATGCATACACAGCCACATCCTAGGATACAACATACATCACATCTCCCTAGAAAGAGGCACATCCCACTATATAGATTAGTGAATCCATTCCATAGGGTTAGGTGCTATTGTTGTGGCATAATAGAACACATAGCTCACACTTACATTATACATCAAAGAGCATATCTTGTGTGGAGTCCTAAATCAACTGCATCACACCATAACATGTATTTTATTCATTCAATAAAGCATAAGGTGAAATCCAAACTCACTTGGGTTTTCAAATCTAATCATTGATTGACAATATAGTAATACTCTCATAAAAGGCTTAGTGATAGCATGTAGTACCTAGATAGCAGATGTTTATGCCACATGATTAGAGACATGAAGAAATTCATTATGCTAGAGGCCAAGGTAGGAGGCAAGGTAACCCTTGGTGATAACACCACTAAGAAAGTGGTGGGCTCAAGTATGTTTTTAAATTTAAAAAGTTTTTTTATGAAAATATTCTTTTAATATATGGATTAAAATATAATTTTCTTAGTATAAGCCAATTGTGTGATTAAGGCTTTGACATAAAATTTTTGTCTACTAAATGCTTGATTAGTTTTAATGAAAAAATGATTTTAAAAGGAAAAAAAATAATGTTAACATGATTAATCTATCTTCTATTAATGATTCAAATGATCTCTATTTTAAAATTGTTATTGATGAATCGTGCCTATGGCATAAGCAACTATGCCATGTAAGCATGAAAACCCTAACAAAGATAACTCAAAAGGACCTAGTTAGAGGCATACCCATGTTAAACTTTTCTGAGGACCACCTTTCTGATGCCTGCCAATTAAGAAAATAAATTAAGTCATCGTTTGATTTCATTAAGGACATCACCACCACTAGACCACTAGAAATCTTATATATGGACTTGTTTGGTCCTATTAGTACAGCCAGCTTAGGTGGAAACATCTTTGGATATGTGATCATTGATGATTACTCTAGATTCACTTGGGTTAGATTTTAAATCATAAAAGTGAGTCATTTGAGGGAAATTAGAACATTATTCACTTGGATTAAAAAAATTTGGGATATGAGATCCTAGGCATAGTACTTCATTTGAAATAATAGCATACACAGACTCAGACTTTATAAGGTATGGAATAGACATGAAGAGTACTTCTAGCACTTATCAATTCATAAGGAAATCATTAGTTTCCTGGTCTAAAAGAAAATAAAATTTAGTACCACTACCCACAACTGAGGCAGAATACATAGCTATAGAAAATTATGTTGCTCAAGTCTTATAGGTAAAGCAACAAATCTTAGACCTTAGACTTTCTTTAGGGATAATTCCAATCATGTGTGATAACACAAGTGTTATTTACATTTTTAAAAATCCGATTCAACAATCCTACATGAAGCATATAGACATTAGATATCATTTCATTAGTGACATGTAGCCAAGGGAGATATAGAACTATATCAAGTAGCTACTGAAAACCCAATTGGTAGACATTTTTATAAAACCTATTAGGTGTGAGACTATCAGTACACTTAAGACTAGACTAGGTGTTATTGATATCAATACTTAAGGATAATGAGATAAGAATATAGAAGTAATTAATATATGTTTGTTTGCTTACTTTATCTATTATCTTTGTTAATTATTTGTAGTTGATTATATTTGTGACTTGATTGCATGTTTGTTTATTAATGATATTTGCTGAGTATATCTTCCCTGATCATCACAAAAATAAAAAATAAAAAATAAAAAATTGCACACATCATACTATATGATTCACATCGTATAGTATGATCTTAAAATATCTTTAAATCCCAATAGCCTTGATGAATCAATTATTAGTGATAATATTATACAAACACCTACTTTCATTTTGTACCATACACATGGCACACATCATTGGATCAATTCAATTCGCCCAATATACTATTTAATAACCCATCATACAGTACAAATACATGCTCGTACTGTACAATTGATTAGTCAAAAATCACTCAGGATGACTCCTTAGGATGATGATTTATCGAATATCATCCAGAATGATATTAATCATGCTGTATGGTTTGACTAAACTTTTTGACTGATCTGACTTGATGAATTAACTTCTTCTGATTGTACGGTATATTCCATATTATACAATATGATCTACTTGAGATCGGTTTAAGGAGAGGAAATTCAAGCTGTTTAATCACATCATTCATCCTTCTTAATTCTCACCTCTTCCCTCTCAGTCCTTCTGCCTTTTAAATGGCTGGAGGAAAGCATTCCAAGGATCATTTAGGAAACTCTTCCAGAAATCCTATTGATCCTAAATTTCATGAAGCTATGGATGAAGAAGCCTACTACAAGTTTAAAGCTGTAGGGATAACTCCATCAAATGTTATCAATCATGATACTCTTAACTTCATGGATTTGAGACTCATTGCTGGAACCACACTCTAATTTCTTCTAACTTTAGCCTTCCCCTATAATTCTAAATTGTTCTTTGAGTTCTTCGCTATCCTTAGAGTGAATAGTGAGGGCACAACACTTCAATCTCTTATGTGTAGAAGACCTGTAGAGATTACCTATGAAGATTTTTATTAAATCATACATCTTTCTACTACTGGCCTCAATGTTCACTCCATAGCTTTTATCCATAATTATGACTAGAGCCAAACAAAAATTACCCTTAGGGATACTCCATTGAATAGTCATGCGCCATTAATCTATACCCTTATTATAGATGCATTATAATTCAACATATTCTTGAAAACACAATCATTACCAAAGCAGGTGATAGGGTAAACATTACACCCCTTCTATCCCTCATCACATATTTAATTATGACCAAAATTGACTTCAATGAATTAGACTTGATTATCTTTTACATTAAAAACTTGACAAGTATTAGAGATCCTAGGAATAAATGCAAGCAAAACCTAGCACTGGGATACCATATAGCCGTTATTCTAGAATTAAAATACAACCTATAATACCTTGTACCGCCTGATCACCTCCCAGTCTTCTAGTCCAATAGCTCTTTTCATGTATGCTACAGTGGTAGATGCCACCATGGTCATTATTTGGTTGATCCCGAGCTAAAGGTGGCAGGGGAAATTCCAACACCAAGCCTAGCACCAGCTCCAACACTAGCTCCTACTCATTATTCATAGGACTAAGCCTCAATAGTAAAGCGACTAGACCTTCTAAAGATGCATGCAGAAACAAAGTATTAGGAGTTAACTCAAATATTGGGAGTGGCACCACCAATAGTACGAGCTACTTCAGTAGTAGCACGAACAGCTCCAGTAGTAGCATGAGAAAGATAAAGCCTGGTTGAGGGACCAATTCTCTACTATTAACTAGTATTTTCATCAAGCACCACCACCACCACTTAATTAGGGTCCCTCCTACTTCTGAGCTATATGTGTTTTGTTGTAGTGGTCTTTTTTTGTTGTTTTGTTTTATGTTCTCATTTGGCTTTATCAAGTTAATTTTGCTTTTCTCTTTTTTGGTGATTTCAAAAATGGGGAATAGAATGTCGGTGTAATGTATCTTTATTATGTTTAATTCAATTTTTTTCTATATTTGCTCTTATATTTTTTCCTTTGTGCTTGTTGTGTTTTATATAGTAAAATAATTTTTAAAAAAATAAAAATAAAACAAAAAAAACACCTCTCTCTAATTTTACAAGAACTCAGCTAGTAAGGGAAAGATTAGGAGGCAATAAAATTAATTTGAAAATCTGACCAATAATATTTATAATCATTAAAAGGGGGAGATTATTACAATCTAGGATCCCAAGCTTATGATTTTAATGATAACAAATATTATGAGATTTCTACTTTGTTTCACATGATATTACTATTAGAAATTTATTTTATGCACACTAACATTTTAGGTACATTGTATACCATGTAAAAGGAGGGACTTAAGAATGGGTATAATAGATTTGATGTTTTTGCAACAATCTATATATATATTTTTCAATTTCTTGTGCCAAAAATCCTATAAAAGGTGTATGCTAGCTTGCAATTATGCATACACATAAGGGGAGAGAACATGAATTTCAAAAAATTTTAAGTTCATATAGTACTATCTTGATCAAACTGTAAAATCAATTTTTCAGAAAATAAATTAAAATAGGTAATTAGGTAATTAATATTTTTGAACTAATAGTGATGTATGAATCAAATTATACTATATGAACCTGATCGTACAGTACAATCATTAGAAATTAAAAATCCTATTGCCAATCATAAATTAGGCAATATTTTGAAATTCAAAAATAGAACTAATTATACTATATGATTTCTATCATACTGTATGATGTAATTAAAATCTTGCCTAATATATAAATCAGGATTAATTAGGATAAATTAAATCAAATCAGGATTAATTAAAATTTCATATCATACTATACGATATCCTTCTTCATATAGTATGAATTGATAAGCTACCAGGATGATATTTAATTACCACCGATTGCATTGGATGAAAATCATATTTGATTGCACTAATTGTATTGTATGATCATGAAATTGCACTAGATAATTAGTTCAAGTATTTTGAACTGATTGTACAAACCCTTGTTCATCATATAATACTACAAGGATGTATTGAACTAATCATGCTGTACAATATCATATCATACTATATGATCAGAAATAAAAAAAATTAAAAATTTAGGGTTTTTTAAGACTTGTATTTAAACTTTCTCATTGGACTCTTGAAGGGACTTTTGGCTATTGAGAGATTTCTTTAAGAGGTTGTCTTCTTAAAATGATCTAGGAGTTTTGGAGAAGGAGAAGGTAAAGTTGTGTGTGAGGGAGAAGGTGTGTGACGAGATTTCACGAAATTGCTCCAAGTAAGCTTCTACCTTAATTCCTCCATGTGTCTTCATTGATCTTTTGGGTTGCTCCATGATGAAAGCCTTCAAGGCTAATGATCATCAAATTCTCTCCCTCACCTGGAGAGTGAAAAATATTCTAGGGTCTTAGTCTCACTAGGAGGGTGAAAAAGATTTTGGTACTCTGTCGCATTGAGTTGGTGGAAGAGATTTTGTAAGGGCTTCTCTACCTTGCTGTGGGGGCTAAGGGATAGCCACTACAAGGTTTACTACAATATCCAGAGAGGACTCTAGGGAGTAGACATAAGTAATGTTTTGATCAAAACACTATAAATCCGTTGTGCTCATTCTTTACTTTTTTCATTATGTTTTTTACTTTTTTGTATTTTAATTTCTTACAAATTTACTTTCCTATAATTCTAATTTGAGAATATTATGATTCATTTGGATTCCATTTGTGTGTGTGTGTGTATAATCTTTGAATTTTCTATAAAATTAAAATAAAAGAAAATTAGTATTTGACATTTCATTTAATTAACTTATATATTGCAAGATCTCAATCTTAATTTAAGTTCTTAAATTTGGTATTAATTTTTTCAATAAGGTTCTTGAAAAAGAAATTTTTCTAAAAACATTAATTCTCCCCCTCCCTCCCATCTTTGAACTTTCATGTTTTATTTTGCATGTTAAAAAATAAAGGAGGCCCATTTATATTATTCAGAGTGAATATTTTAAATAGTTCAAGAGCATAATGATTTTAGTCATTTTAGTCCTAGAGTATAATGATGCTCCAATTTAGTCTCTCTACTACGCAGAATTGATCCAAATTGATGCCTTCGAGACTAAATTGAGATCAATTTTGTAAAGATGAGGGACTAAATTGAGATCAATTATATGTCACAAATACAACATGAGAGAATATTTTGGATAAATTTTGTATGGTTGAGGAATTAAATTGGGGTTGAGGAATTAAATTGGGGCAAAGTGATACTCTAAGATAAAATTGACCATACACAAATAGTCTTGGTACTATTTTATTTTTTTTTATTTTAAATATTAAAATCTATGTTAAAATTACATAAATCATTCCAATTTAAGTATTCAATAGTTTGAATTAAATACTTGATTGAATTCTCTAAATAAGAGTGACATTATTTTATTTTAAATATTTAAATTTTTTAAAAGATGCTACTATTATAGCCTTTAAAATGAATTTTCAATGGATTATTCATTATATGTTCTAATGAGTTTTATTCTTATCAATTTATGTACTATTAATGTAGGACAGGGTATGCAATTTGCAAGATTATCACAATTATCATCATTATAATAATTGGCATCATAATTAAGAAGTTGTTGAGTATCATTTTTGGCATTCATTCTAAGGAGCAAATATAATTATGAATGAAGAACCATCAATAATCTTTCTAAAGAAGTAGATTTTCACAATGTCATAAACTTTAGCTGGCCATGCATATGATTATTTTGTTCATTCCTTCCAATACCTGCACTTGTATGGATTGCCTATTAATTAGTCAATATGAACTCTATACTAGGAAATTTCAAGAGACATTTTCCTTATTGAATAATACTTACAACTACCAAGATACAAGAACAAATATTTTAATCTTTCAATGCTACATTATGTGGCCAACAATTAAGTTTCAAAGATTTTTTTATAAATGTGGCACCATGCTAAGGGTGGCACAATTATGATAAAAGGTGTTTCTTTCTCCAATGCCATGGCTATAACATTTATGTATTCTTTCATCTTCAAATGCCATGATTGTAATTAATAAATTAATTATTATTTTATTTTATGGAATTATAAATGTGTATTGGTGAGAATGAGAATGGTGGTGTGATAAAGATGCAAGTTTCTTTGTGAGATAACTTGGCTTTTCTTCCTTTAGGTATACTTTGTTGCAACCCAGGAATCAAGATTGAGCTTGTATTTTTGATGATAACAAAATTAATTATTGTGCTGATAATTTTATTGTTTCTCTTAGCATATATTGGATATGTATATGTATTTTTTGTGTACTAATATTTCAGAAAAATTATATACTACTTTAGATTGCTGAAGACTTCAAGACAAGTTAAAATAGGATTTCATGTAATAGTCTGTACATCTCTATTTTTTATTTCTTGAGTCTGAGAAAATATGATTGTAATTGGGTAAACATGCACACACACACAGGGGGAGAGAGTTAAAACATAAATTTAAAAAAAAACTTATTGTACAATATGATATACAATTGTACTGTACAATTTGACTTAGATTTCCTCCCAATTGTAGTTTCTTGAATCTGGGCTTAAATTTTCTTAGTTCTTTGTATTGTATGATTCCAATCGTACAGACGACTAACAGAGCATGAAATCAGATTCGTATATGATCTTACCAAATGAACACATTCAGTTTTGAATTATTTGTATAGTATGCTGCTAAGTCGTACAGATGACTGATAGAGTACGAAATTAGGTTCATACATGATTGTACCAGATGACACATTCAATTTTGAACTATTCATATAATACGATGCTAAGTCATACAAATAGCTGACAGAGTATGAAATCAGGTTCATACACATTCGTACCAGACAAAGCCTTGATTATTTTTAGCTATTCATACCATACGATCTACGATTGTACCATATGATTGTAGGATAGATCACTTGTAACTTTTAATTTTTTGACAGTTTTTCTTGGATTTCCTATAAATTAAGTCCTGAAAACTGACTGAAAACCTCCTTTGCTATAAACTTCTTTTGAGAGTGACCATTGAGAGTGTGTTTGGGACAACTTGTGTGAGTGATGAGTGAGATATCTAGTGAAAGAAAATTGTGAGGGATTCACAAGATTGCCTAAAGTGAGGATCTCTTTTGTCTTCTTCTTCAAGTTTTTGTCTAACTTCTTTGGAGGCTCTTGGGAGAATATCTTCAACGTTGGATCATTGTTCTCTGCCTTCACCAAGAGGGTAAAAAAGGATGATGATTCTCTGCCTTCCCCAGGAGGGTGAAAAAGGATGTGACAGTACTCTACCTTCAATAGGAGGGTGAAAAAGGATGTGACGATATGCTGTCATCACTTGGAGAGTGTAAAAAGTATCGGTTCTCTATCGCATCGGGTTGGTAGAAAAGAGTTTGTAAGGACTTCTCCACCTTGTTGTGGGGGCAAAATGAGAGTGACTATTATTTAGTGTAATATATGAAGGAGTCTTCAAGGAGTGGATATAGGTCTAGTTGTACCAAACCACTATAAAATTTTGTAGTATTCTATTCTCTTTTATTTTTTGCATTTTTATTTTTTGTACTTTAATATTTTGTGGTTGAAAAAATCTTTTGTGATAATCATATCCAAATAACTGCATATTCTAAAATTAAAGATTTAAATATCTAAAAGAAACTAAAATCCAAGAGATTTTTAAATTAACCAATTCACCCCCCTCCCCCCCTCATGGTTAGCCTTGGGACAGTTCTATAAGGTCTAACAACCTACTCGAACTCTTAGGTGGTATCAGAGCCCATTTCAAAAATTAAGGTTTAGTCTACGTTTTGAAAAATGATCATGGCTAATTTTGAAAACCATAATACTGCTCAAGGATATTCGATCACTAAACCACCTTTATTTGATAACAATCCTTTTTTTTTTGGATAACTCGTACGTCTACTTTTCTACAATCACTTGGCTATTATATATGGATGTTAGTACAGGACGGCTATACTACACCTACTAAAATTGTTGATGGCATTAGAGTTGAAATACTATTTGTTGATTGGACTTTAGAAGAAAGAGAATTTGCACAGTTGAATGCCAAATGTTTAAACAATTTTTTTTGTGCTTTGAAATTTGAGTAGTACATGCATGTTTCAACCTACAAAATTGAAAAAGAAATCTAGGACAGACTTTGCATAACTTATGAAGGAACAAATGAGATAAAGCAATCTAGGTTGAATATTTTGTTACATGACTATGAACTTTTTTGTATGAAACCAAACAAGTCAATTTTTTATATATATACAAGGTTTACTCAGATTGTTATCTCATTGCATGCTTTGGGTAGAGAACTCACAAATTCAAAAAAAGTTAATAAAATCTTATGTTGTTTACCTACTGCTTATGATATAAAGATAATTGTCATAACTAAATCTAAAGATCTAAACATATATTCTATTAACAATCTGCTTGGATCACTAATTGCTTATGAGTAAGGAGTGAATCAAAGATAGATTAATGTAGGAGACTAGAGAAAAGAAAAGAATATAGGCTTGAAAGTTGATGATTCAGAGAGTGATCAATCAATGCTTGAGGATGAAGAATATATTGCACTTATGACTAGGCAATTCAAAAGTTTCATTAAGAGAAAGCAATGACAAATTCAGTATTGGAGCAAAGGTAAGTTCAATAAGAATTCAAAGGTTTTTAATGAAGTTATTTGTTATGAATGCAAAAAGCCTAGACATATAAAGATAGATTGCCTAAATCTTAAATCTAATCTTAACAAGGAAAAGTTGAGGAGAAAACTAATGTTAGGAAGGGCAAGAAAAGAATGCAAAGAGCTTTCTAGGCTGACTCAACATCAGACTCTTTAGAAATAAAAGTAGAAGAGGAGGTCACAAATTTAAGCTTAATGGCTAATAAACTTGATCATTCAGATCAAGAAGAAGTATACGACCTATCCTATGATGAATTATTTAAAATTTCTGAGAAAATTCATAATGCATATAGCAAACTCAAAAAATTACATGCTAGTCTTAGTATTGAGTATTCGAATTTTCAAAAAGAGTATGAACATCTAAGCAAAGATCACGTAGACATAGATAGAAATCACATAACCTTGTTTGATGAATTTGATGATTTGAATAAGAAGCATGAATTATTGATAACATCATATAGTGTGCTTAAAAATGATTTTTAAGTTTTTATGGGTGAATCTAAACAAAGGGAAATTGATTTGAAAATTAAAATTTTGATTTTGAAATATACAAACTGATATCTAGAAATAAAAATGAAGGCTATTATGAAAAATAAACTGTCTCCCACACTTGAACAATTTTATAAGTCTAAATAAAAGAATATAAGTTCAAAACCTAGGAAAAGACATTATAACTCAAATAGATGAGTAAATCCTTTTCCTAGTGTTAAATGTTTTTCATGTGAAAAGTTAGGGTATATTTCCCACACTTGCACATTTCATAGAAAAATATATTTAGTGTGGAGACCTAAGATGAATCAATTACAACATATCAAACATGTATCTAGATTATCATTGCCAAGTGGTGAACCCAAATTTATTTGGGTTCCCAAGTTTAATGTTTGATATTTTTGTAAAAATGCTCTCATATAAGCTCTCGTGAGAGCATTTAGTACCTAGATTATGGATGTTCAAAGCATATGCCTGGAGATGCAAATCAATTTATAACGTTGGAAGCCAAGAATGGAGGCAAAGTCACTTGGAGATAACACCACTAGGAGAGTGGTTGGTATAAGTATGATTGGCAACACAAATAATTTTCTGATTGAAAATATATTATTGGTAGAAGGCTTAAAACACAACTTACTAAGTATTAGTTAGCTTTGTGATAAGAGTTTTAACATAAAACTTTTACCTACAAGCTGTATTCTAAGCCAAAATGGAATTGATGTTTTGCATGGAAATAGGGTAAATAACATTTACATGCTTAATTTAAATTATGCTAAACCTTATAATGTTTTTTGTTTAAAAACTATTACTGATGAATCTTGGTTATAGTATAGAAAATTTTGTCATGCAAGCATGAAAAATCTTAGAAAGATTACCCAAAAAGAATTGGTTAGAGGCATACCCAAATTAGACTTCACTAAGGATCACTTGTGTGATGCATGTCAATTAGAAAAATAAGTCAAGTCCTCCTTTCATTCAATCAAAGATTGTAGAACTACCAAACCCTTAGAAATTCTTCACATGGATCTCTTTGGACCTGTTAGCACTGTAAGTCTAGGAGGGAAAATTTATGGGTATGTGATTGTGGATGATTATTCGAGATTCACCTAGATTAGACTATTATCTCATAAAAGTGAATCATTTGATGAGTTTAGAAAATTTTCTACTTAGATTTAGAGAAAGCTATGTTATAAAATTCTTATGATTCATAGTGATCATGGACGAGAATTTGAAAATAAAGAATTTGAAGCTTTTTGTAAAGAATAAGGAATAGAATATAACTTTTAAGATCCTAGGATCCCTCAATAGAATAGGGTTGTTAATGAAAGTATGAGATGCGCCAAGAGGGGTGTGAATTGGTATTTTAAAAATAAATCCTAAACATGAGTTCTAGTTTTTAAAAGATTTTTCCATTTTTTTAAATAAAACTTAACTAGTCAAATGCGAAAGCTAATAAGTCATACACAATTACAAGAGTGGTGAAATAATTTTAAATCTTATAATGACAAGTTAAATTAGATTTTTTACCAAGAAGTTAGCATAGAAAATAAATGCACGAAAAATAAAAATGTAGAAAATGAAAAAAGCATACCAGAATTTTTTATAGTGGATTAGTCACTTGACCTACATCCACTCCTCGGAGTCCTCCACTCCAAGTGTTGCACTACTAAAAGTTAACTTTCCTTCTGCTTCCACAGCAAGGCGAAGAAGCCTTTACAAAACTCACTTTTACCTTCCCTGATGTAGCGGAGTACCAAACGCTATGTTACCCTCCTGGTGACGTTAGTAGACCTTCTCCATTTTTTCCCTCCTGGAGAAGGTAGAGAACCTCACGGACATTGACCTTGAAGCCTCTCTCCCTAGAGAGCTTTCATAAGACTCACCAAGGCCATAGGAGGAGCAAGCATGCAGCTACCTCAGAGCAACTGTGTGATCCCCTCACACTTGTTCTCCCTCACTCTCAATCTCACCTTCTCCTTCCTCTCACAAACCCTGGATCTCTTCAAAAGCTCACTTATTAGAGTTCCTTCAGTTATTACACTCCTACTCTTCACACAGTAATCACAACAACTATAACTTGAATAAGAAAAGCTTCTTTTTAAATTAGGCTTTAGAAAATCCTAATGATTCAATTCAAGTGTTTATACAATACGATCCAATATCGTACAATACGATCAGTTAAAAATCAGTTCCGTCCAAGATGAAGGCAGACAAACAGTTCAAAAATTTAATGAACATCGTACAATATGATCGAGAGATCGTACTGGATTACCATTTTAATTTCAACTGTTTGTATGGGATGATTTATGGGATGATCGAAATTCACCTCTATAAATCATCCCGCACTATACTCTTTGTATAGTACGATTAGTTCAATTTAGGCTATCATCCTATACGATATAGATATCGTCTGGGATGAATAGTTAAGAAAACTGTGGTTTCGTTTGGTACGATCAATCGCATGACCAAAAAATCATCTCTATTATTTATATAGTATGATTCATATCATACAATATGATTGACAGTAATTAAGAAACCAAGATTTAATTGCCTGATTATGGGGAATAATTTTGGCAAGATTTTAAATGATCATATAGTACGATTAGGATCGTATAATATAATTAGTTCAAAAAATTAAATTTAAAATCTTACCTAAACTATGCTAGCAGCTATGGTTTTTAGATGGAAATAAATCATATAGTACGGTCACGATCGTACAGTATGATTAGTTCATAAACTAATCATTCAAAATTATCCGTTAAGCATAAGTTTTAATTATAGATCATACTATATAATTAAAAAATCATACAAAATAATTTTCTTAAAAAAAATTTACTTCAAAAAAAATAGGAAACTCTCCTCCTGTGTGTATGCATGGTCACCCCATTTGCATACACTCTTTTATGACAGACTTAAAAAAATGATAAATTAAAGAAAGTACAAAATACAAATTTTTTTGTATCATATTCTACCCAATCTTGAGTCTCAAGTAGTCTTGAGCGGTGTGTATCTTACCTGAAATACTAGTGCTCATAGACAAAAATAAACATTTATATTTTTCAAGGAATAATATAGTAATTTAGTCAATATTATTTGTCATCATCAAAATCAAGTGCCAGGGATCCTGGATTGCAACAATCTCCCCCTTTTTAATGATGTCAAATAATGTTATCTGATGGGCAAGATCAATATTATTTCTTTCTTAGCTCCCCCTCACTAGATGATGGATTTTAAAAGATGAGAGGATTTATAATTTTTTTATTTTAAAATTTTATTATATTGTTTTTTTTATTAAATATAACGGGATTAAGAAAAAAAATACAATATTAAAAAACATATGTAGTTTTTTTTTTGGAAAAATATCATAGCATATAAACAAATAGGAACATATAACTTTGCAAGAACATAACATAGAAATTACTACCCATTTTGACATCAGCAAAAAGAGGAGTACATACAAAATAGGGAAGTAAAAATAGTACAAGAAAAAGAAATAAACGACACACAAGCAAAAGTAATCTAGTAGTCAGGATCTTGATCAGGTGGTGGCGGTGGTGGAGGTGGCTGATAGTACTGATGAATAGACATGAATTATTGATCTATCAAGGTGAATTGTTCACCAAACCATCACATATCATCATCGTGCTACCATTGTTGTTGGTCAATATGGTTGTCTATTCGATTTTCCAGTCGATCAAGCCTTTGAACAATATCATCCTGAGTGAAAGTAGGGTAGGCAGGTTCAGGTGGGGGTATCGGTGGTGGAGGAGGTCCTTCTGCAGGAGCAGCTTCCCCTTCTTCATCAAAATTTAGATTAGTGTGCTCTTGCCCCTAATGGAAAAAATATAGAATGAGGCATCTATGTAAAAGATAGGATGATTATCTAGTGGAATAGGATAACTGAGTTAATATTTTTCGTCTAGGATGTATCCTGTGATGTATCCTAAGGCAATGTTTTGTTTTTGTCGGGCACTGAGATATCAAATAGCAGACAGGTTATAAATGTAATCTAGGATCATTTGAGCTTCATCAAACTTGGTGGCTAACATGATTAAATAAGTGACTACAGACAAAAGAGGGGTAATGTGTATGCGATCTGTAGCTTTTGGTATAATGGATATTCGAAGAATATGCTGGATAATGCGAGCATTTTGAGTTATAGTTTGGATAAGTGGTTGGTATTGGTTTGTGGGAATATTTCTAAGTAGCATATTAATTGAGGTCCAATCAAAGTCATTGGTGAGGAGATATTTGGGATGAGGTCCTTCGGCAAAGAGTCTAATGTATTCAGCTAGATCGGCTTTAGTAATTTCTACATTTCATTTGCATACATAAGAGGTCAAGGTTGTGCATTCGAAGTCTATCCTAAGATTTGCTACAAATTTATAGAGGAGTTCAGATTGAAAAGGGAAGGCCAGGGTAAGAAGAAACTAAAGAGTGGTGGAGGCAAAACGATTCATAACCTCGAATTATAAAGCGGCTTGGTTAAGCATGCGTGACGGAGTGATCTTTGCCTCTTTGAACTTTTTGTAGGCTTTTTAATCAGTGGTAGAGAGAAAATGGTTGTCGAACCACTAAGAGGAGGAAGAGCTCCCCTCGATCAGTCTACCACATTTGCTTCCACCGCTAATTAGATAGAAATTGAAGGGATGAGAGATTTGGAGAAGTTGAGAGTGAATTGAGCCAAAGAAACCCTTCAATTTATAGATTTTTTAGATGATCGTACAGTATGATAGGGATTTGTACAATACGAACAGGCAATTAATTCATCTGGATGACTTATAAGAAAAAGTGATCAAATCATATAGTATGATCGAGATCGTACTGGATGATCTTAAAAGATTTCATTCGTCGCAAGGAGTCATTGGTATGACCTTTGACAAAAGGTGTCATACAGTATGAACAGGTATTCGTACAGTACAAAGAGCAATTATCATCGTACCGGCCGAGTTTAAATTCATCCCCATCTATTTTGACACGTGGATCATACCATACAAAGAAAGGAATCGTATAATATGATGATCAATAATATGTATCATATAGTACGAGTGGTGGTTGATACAATACGATGTATATATCAGCAAGTAATCTGGACCATTAATGGAATTAAGGACTGTGATTTGTGTATTTGTGAGGACTATACAGTACGATTGTGTATCATATAGTATGATATATGGAAAAATTTAAAGTTTTGGGGTCACTAAGACGTGTATGAGATGATCAAGAAACCCCCCTTTTTTTTAATATTTTAACAAAATAACAACACACAAAAAGAAAATGAGTACAAACACATGAGTTCAAAAATATTTTTTTTATTTTTTATTTATTAAGTATGAACGTCTATGACACCCAATTTTGTCCTCAATGTGCTAATGTGTCATAAGCTGATGGTTTTGTGAAAATATCAGCCAGTTGAATTCTGGTAGCTATATAGTGTAGTTCGATATCTCCCTTGGCTACATGATCTCTTATGAAGTGATGCCTAATATCTATATTCTTTGTGCGTGAGTGTTGAATTAGATTTTTAGATATATAAATTACACTAGTATTGTCACACATAATTAGGATGGTTCCTACAGGTAGTCCAAGATCTAAAAGCTATTATTTTAACCATAAAACTTGACCAACATAGCTTCATACTGCTATATATTCTGCTTCAGCCATTAAAAGGGCTACCAAATTTTATTTTCTACTGGACCATGAAATTAAGGATTTTCCTATGAATTGATAGGTACTAGAGGTGCTTTTTCTATCTACCTTATATCCTATAAAATTAGAATCTGAATACCCTAGGATTTTAAATATAGTGTTGTGTCTAGGATACCAAATTCCTAAGTTTGGAGTGCCTAGTAGATATCTAAGAATTCTTTTAACAGTAGTCATATGGGATTCTTTTGGGTTAGCTTAAAATCGGGCACAGAGACATACACTAAATATTATATCTGGTATGCTGGCAGTTAAATAGAGAAGTGATCTAATTATTCCCCTATACTTCTTCTAATCTACTAACTTTCCATTTGGATCTTTATTTAATTGAATGGTAGAACTCATGGGAGTATTCATGGCCTTAGCATTATCCATTTCATACTTTTTTAGAATATCCTTGATATACTTAGATTGGCTAAGGAATGTTCCATCTTCCAACTATTTTACACTAAATCCAAGGAAGAAATGAAGTTCTTCCATCGTGCACATTCGAACTCAACACTCATTATTTTTGAAAATTCATCACATAAGATTTTCTCTGAAGATTCAAACAAAATATCATCTACATAAATCAGAACAATGAGTATCTCATCTTTAATCCTTTTTAAGAAGAGGGTCATGTCCACACTACCCTTAGCAAAGCCTCTATCTAGTAGGAATGTGCTAAGTCTTTCATACCAGGCTCTAGGTGCTTTCTTTAACCCATATAGTGCCTTTTTCAATCTAAATACATGATTTGGAAATTGTGAGTTTTTAAATCTGGGGGGGTTGCTCAACATAAATATCTTCTTTGATCACCCCTTTTAGGAAAGCACTCTTAACGTCCATTTGATATAATTTGAAACCCTTGAAGCGAGCAAAGGCTAAGAGTACCCTTATGGCTTCTAGTCTGACTATTGGGGCAAACATTTTCTCAAAATCTATTCCCTCAATTTGGTTATACCCCTTATCTACTAATCTGACTTTATTTCTCACTACTATTCCAAAGTCATTCATCTTATTTTTAAAGACCCACTTTGTTCCAACCACACTTTATTCCTTAGGTCTCTTGACTAATTCCCACACATCATTCCTAACAAATTAGTTTAGCTCTTCTTGCATTGCTAGGATCCAGAATTTATCTCCTAAGGCTTGATCTATATTGGTGGGTTCAATCATGGAGATAAATGCAGAATGACTAACTTTCTTTCTAAGTTCATACCTAGTTTTTACACCTTCTTCTTTAGGATTAGGTTCAAAGGTTTTATCTGATTCATCAAATACCACATGGGTAGACTCTTTTACCATAATGGTCCTCTTATTAAAAATTCTATAGGCTTTACTTATAGATGAATAGCCTAAGAAGTTACATTCATCAGATTTAGGATCAAATTTTCCTAAGGGTGACTTACCATTAATTAAGATAAAACATTTGCATCCAAAAATGTGTAAGTGAGAAAGATTAGGTGTCCTACCCTTAAGGAGTTCATAGGATGTCTTATTAAGTTTGGATATAACATTCACCCTATTTAAAACATAATAAGCAGTATTCACTACTTCTGACCAAAAATATCTAGGAAGAGTGTATTCAGCTAACATTGCCCTAACAGCTTTAACCAAAGTTCTATTCTTTCTCTCAGCTATTCCATTTTGCTGAGGGGTCCTAGGGGTAGAGAAGTTATGTTCTATTCCTATCTCTTGACAGAACGGTTCAAACCTATCATTCTCAAACTCTTCATTATAATCACTATGAATTGTTGAGATTTCACATTCTAATTTCCTTTGAATCCAAGTAGAGAAGGTTCTAAACTCTTCAAATGACTCATTCTTATGTGCTAAAAATTTTACCCAAGCAAATCTAGAGTAGTCATCCACTATTATAAATCCATAAGATTTCCCTCCCAGGCTAGCTGTACTAACAGGTCCAAATAGGTCCATGTGAAGAATTTCTAGTGGCCTAGTGGTGTTAATATCCTTGATTGAATGAAATGATGATTTCACTTATTTTTCTAGTTAGTAGGCATCACATAGGTGGTCCTTAGTGAAGTCTAACTTAGATATGCCTCTAACTAGGTCTTTCTGAGTGATATTCCTAAGTGCTTTCATGCTAGTATGGCATAGTCTCTTATGCCATAGCCAAGAATCATCAGCTATTATTTTTAAACATAAAGGGTTTGTATTTTTAATACAATTGAGGTCTAGCATATAGACATTATTTATCAATTTTCCTTTTAACATAAGTTTATCAATTAAACTAATCATGCATTTCTTAGAAAAAAACTTTATGTCAAAACCCTTGTCACACAATTGACTAATACTTAATAGATTGTGCTTTAAACCATCAACTAAAGGAATTTTTCCAATTATAAAATTTTTAGAATTTTTAATGATACCTGAGCCCACCACTTTCCTAGTGGTGTTATCTCTTAAAGTCACCTTGCTTCTAGACCTGGCCTCTAGTGTCATGAACTGCTTCATGTCTCCAGTCATATGTCTTGAGCAGCCACTGTTCAGGTACCACATGCTCTCACTAGGTCTTTTATGAGAGCACCCATATAATGTCAATCAAAGATTAGTTTTGGGAACCCAAGTGAGTTTGGGTTCCTCCTTATGTTTAAATGAATGAGATATATGTATATTATGTTGTGATGAATGCAACTTAGGCTTATACACTAGATGTGTCCTATGGTGAATTGTGCAAGTGTGGGCTATGTGACTTAGCATGCCACAAGAGTAACACCTAACACTAGGAAATGGGTTCACTAACCTATGTGGGTGATGGTGCCTCTTCTTAAGTTTGTGTGATGCATGCAATGTAGAGGGGTTATCCATTGGACATGTGAGGGTAATGGTTTATTATTTTTTAATGCTATAATCTTTACTCTTACGTATTCATTTGCACTTTTATAGCTTAATACTTCTCATTTCAATGTATGATTATTGCTATGTAGTTGAGATGCAAGTTCTTCTAATTCCTTAAATGCATTTTCTAGTTCAATATGTGATGATTTTAAAGAATCGTGTGCAACAGTTAATTTAACATACTTCTTGTTTAATGTATCAAATTCATCAAGCAGGGATATGTGATCTCTATCCAAGTCAGAATATTCTTTAACTAAACTAGCATGATCCTTTTATAAAGTATTAAAATCAGTGTTAAGACTAGCATGCATTTTCTTTAACTTTCTATACAAGTCAATAATTTTTTCAGAAATGACTAACAGTGCATCATAATATAGTTGACATACCTCATCTTGATCTGATTGATCAAGGTTATTGTTAATCATAAGACACAAATTTGTTACCTCCTCCTCTACTTCTTCTTTTGATGATTCTGAAGCAGAGTTGGCCTAAAAAGCTTTTTATATTTTTTAGTTTGCCCTTCTTATACTTTAACTTCTCCTCGCCATTCTACTTGGTTGGTTGAGTCTTTATGTTGGGGCAATCAGCTCGGAGATGACCTAGTTTCCTGCACTCAAAGCAAATTATATCAGATGCAACTTTAGTGATTTTTTAGCTTTTACCTTTGTTCTAGTTATTCTAATGATGTCGTTGCTTTCTTTTCAGTAAATTATTAAACTGACGAGTCATCAAGGCTATGTCATCATCTTCTTCTGCTGCAGAACTATCACTTTCTGAATTATTCACTTTTATAGCCACAATTCACTCCTTTTCTCCTGCATCACTTTGCCTTTGACTCACTCCTTGCTCGTAGGCAATGAGTGACCCAAGTCAATTATCAATTGAATAAATATTTAAATCTTTGGACTCAATTATTATAGTTATTTTTGCATCATAAGAGCTAGACAAACATCTAAAAATTTTATTAACTTTTTCAGAATTAGAAAACTCTATTCCTAGAGCATGCCAGGATGTTACTATCTGGGTAAATCTAGTGTACATTTCAGATACAATCTCGCTAGGTTTCATGGGAAAGAGTTCATAATCATATAGTAGTATGTTTAGCCTAGACTATTTAACTTCACTGGTTCCTTCATACGTGATACACAATCTATCTCAGATCTCCTTACCAGTACTACAAGTAGACACTTGCATATAATCTTCTGATTTTAATGCACAAAAGAAATAATTCAAGTATTTTGTATTTAATTGTGTGAGTTTCCTATCCTCATTACTCCATTTATTAAATGATAAAATAGTTTTAATGCCATTCATAACATGAAAAGGTGCATAGTAGCTTTCTTGAACTAACATCCGCATGCGATAGTCCATAGATTATAAAAACATAAACATGCAAATTTTCTAAAAGTTAAATTATATATTGTCAAATAAGGGTGGATGGGTTATTGAATAACCCTCCACAATATTACGGTTACGAAACTGTGCCATGGATCGTATATTTTTAGGTTTTTTAAAACACTATTTTAAAACCCCGCTCTGATACGACTTGAAAGTATAAGATGCGCCAAGAGGGGGAGTGAATTAGTATTTTAAAAATAAATCCTAAATACTAGCTCTAGTTTTTAAAGGATTTTTCAAATTTTTTTTTAAATAAAATTTAACTAGTCAAATGCGGAAGCTAATGATTCGTATACAATTACAATAGTGGTGAAACAATTTTAAATCTTATAATGACAAGTTAAAATTAGATTTTTCACCAAGTAATTAGTACATAAAATAAATGCACGAAAAGTAAAAATACAAAAAATAGAAAAAGCACACCAAAAGTTTTTATAGTGGTTCGATCACTTGACCTACGTCTACTCACTGGAGTCCTCCACTTCGAGAGTTGCACTACTAAAAGTTGACTCTCCTTCTATTCCCACAGTAAGGTGGAGAAGCCTTAACAAAACTCACTTTTACCTTCCCAAGTGTGGCAGAGTGCTAGACGCTATGTCACCCTCCTGGTGACTGCAGTAGACCTTCTCCTTTTTCTCCCTCTTGGAGAAGGCAGAGAATCTCAAGGACGTTGACCTTGAAGCCTCTCTCCCTAGAGAGCTTGCATAAGACTCACCAAGGCCATATGAGGAGCAAGAGTGCAGCTAGCTCGGAGCAGTCATGTAATCCCCTCACACTCCTTCTCCCTCACACACAAGCTCACCTTCTCCTTCCTCTCATAAACCCTGGATCTCTTCAAAAGATCCCTTTCTAGAGCTCCTTCAATTATCACGCTCCTCCTCTTCACATAGCAATCACAATAACTAAAACTTAAATAAGAAAAGCTTCTTTTTAAATTAGGTTTCAGAAAACCCTAATGATTTAATTCAGATGATGTTGTTCATACAGTATAATCCAATATTGTATAGTACGATCAATTCAAAATCAATTTTTTCCAATACAAAGGCAGACAAACAGTTCATAAATTTTATGACTATCGTATAGTACTATTGAGAGATTATACTAAATGATCATTTTAACTTCAACTGTTTGTACAAGATAATTTATGGGACGATCAAAATTCATCTCTATAAATTATCCAGCACTGTACACTTCATACAATATGATTAGTTCAATTCAGCCTATCATCCTATACGATATAAATATTGTCCGGGATGAATAATTAAGAAAATTATGGTTTCATCTGGTACGATCAATGGGACGACCAAAAAATCATCTCTATTATTTATACAGTATGATTCATATCATATAGTATGATCATCAGTAATTAAGAAACCAAGATTTAATTGCCTAATTACGGGGATAATTTTGGCAAGATTTTGAATGATCGTATAGTACGATTAGGATTATACAGTACAATTAGTTCAAAAAATCAAATTTAAAATCTTGCATAAACTATACTGGCGGCTAGGGTTTTCAGATGAAAATAAATTATATAATACAATCACGATCGTACAGTATTATTAGTTCATAAACTAATAATTTAGAATTAGCCGTTAAGCCTGAGTTTTAATGACAAATCGTATAATGCGATTAAAAAATTATATAGTACGATTTTCTTAAAAAAAAATTTTACTTAAAAAAAAAACAGGAAACTCTCCCCCTGTGTCTGTGTGCATGGTCACCCCAATTACATACACTTTTTTATGGCAGACTCATAAAAATAAAAAATTAAAGAAAGTACAACATACAAATTCTTTTACATCCTATTCTACCCAGTCTTGAGTCTCCAACAGTCTTGAGTGGTATGTATCTTACCTAAAATATTAGTACTCAGAGATAAAAATAAACATTTATATTTTTTTAAAGAATAACATAGTAATTCAGTCAATATTATTTATCATCATCAAAATCAAGTGCTAGGGATCCTGGATTACAACAGTTAAAAGAAAGAATAGAACTTTAATAAAAGCTACTAGAGCCATGTTGGCTAAATATTCACTTCCAAAATATTTTTCGGCTGAAGCTATTAATACAACTTGTTATATTTTGAATAAAGTAAATATTAGATCTAAACCGAATAAGACACTCTATGAACTTCTTAAAGGTAGGACACCCAACCTCTCACATCTTCATATCTTTGGATGTAAAGTGTTCATTCATAATAATTGTAAAACTCTTTTAAGTAAATTTGATTCTAAATCTGATGAGAGAATTTTTTTAGGATATTCAAGTGTTGAAAAATCTTATAGAGTTTTTAACAAAAGGACATTAGTAGTAGAGGAGACCACCCATATTATTTTTTGATGAATATAATATTTTTAGAGGATCTAAGTTGGAGGAAGAAGATATTGAAGAAGTTACCTCTGGAATTGAAAATACAAATCTTGAAGAAAGGGATGAAACAGAAAATAAATTGCCTAGAGAATGGAAATATTCCAAAAGTCATCCTAAAGATCTGATTTTAGGAGGCCCGAGTGAAGGTGTAAGAATTAGGCATGGATTAATCAAAGAAGTGAATCACTCAAGATTTATTTTAATGATTGAACCCACTAATATAAATCAAGCACTTTTCTGATAAATTTTGAATTCTAGCTATACAAGAAGAATTGAATTAATTTATTAGAAATAATGTTTGGGAATTAGTAGAGAGACCTGAAAATCAAAGTGTTGTTGAAACTAAGTGGGTCTTCAAAAATAAGATGAATGATTTAGGTGTAGTGGTTAGAAATAAAGCAAGATTGGTGGCCAATGGGTACAATCAAGTAGAAGGAATTAATTTTAAGGAGACTTTTGCCCCTGTAGCTAGACTTGAAGCAATAAGGGTGTTTTAGCCTTTGCTTATTTTAAAAGATTTGAATTACTTCAAATGGATGTTAAAAGTGCTTTTCTTAATGGGGTGATTAAAGAGGATATTTATGTTAACCCCCAAGTTTTAAAAATTCTCAAATTCCTAATCATGTGTTTAAATTTAAAAAGGTATTATATGGACTAAAATAGGCACCTAGGACATGGTATAAAAGGCTAAGCACATTCCTACTAGAAAGATCTTTTGTTAAAGGGAGTGTAGACACCACTCTCTTCATAAAAAGAGTAGGAGATGAAATACTCAATGTTTAAATATATGTTGATGATATCCTATTTGAATCCACTAATAAAAATCATTGTGATAATTTTTCAAAAATAATGAGCAATGAATTTAAAATAAGTTTGATGGGAGATTTGAGTTACTTTCTCAGTTTTAGCATAAAGCAGAAAGAGGATGACACCTTTCTTAATCAATCAAAATATATTAAAGACATCTTTAAGAAGTATAAAATAGATAAAGCTAAACTAATAAGTACTCCCATGAGTTCCTCAAGTTAGTTAGATAAGGATTCCAAAGCAAATCTGTTGATCAGAAAAATTTAAAGGGATAATTGGATCATTACTTTATTTAACTGCTAGCTGACCTGATATCATATTTAGTGTCTATCTTTGTGGTAGATTTCAAGATGATCTAAAAGAATTTCATATTACTACTATTAAAAGAATTCTCAGATATATGTTAGGAACTCAAAACATAGAGATTTGGTATCCTAGGCACAGTACTTCTTTTGATATTATTGGGTATTCTGATTCAAATTTTATAGGATATTGGATTGATCAAAAAAGTATTTTTGGAACTTGTCAATTCATTGGAAACTCTGTAATTTTTTGGTCTAGCAAAAAATAGAATTTAGCAGCCCTTTCTACTACTGAAGCAGAATATATAGCCTTAGAAAGTTGTGCGACACAGGTTCTTTGGTTAAAATAATAACTCGTGGATTTAGATTTTTGAATTGACACTACTCCAATCTTCTATGATAATATAAGTACCATTTGTATTTCAAAGAACCCAATCCAACACTTAAGGACCAAGCATATAGATATAAGGCAACATTTCATTAGGGACCATGTTACCAAGGGAGATATTGAATTAAATCATGTGTCTATAGAAAATCAACTTGCAGATATTTTCATAAAACCACTTGCTTTTAAAATTTTCAGTATATTAAGAACCAGATTTGGTGTTATTGATATTTATGCTTGATAATTACAAATTCTGTAAATTACATTTGTGGTGTATCTCTTTTTGTTAATGTTTGTGTTTTTGTTCATTATTTGTGATTTGTTATTATTTGATTTTTTTTATTTTTCTCTATTTGGTTTATTTTTCTCTTTTGTATTATTTTTATCTTCATTTTTGTGTCTTATTGATCTTATTTGATTTGTTTTGGAAAAGAATCTTAATTATCATATGCAAATCTAAAGTTTATTTTCAATTCGTTCTGTACGAACAGTTTCATATTGTACGAACTCACTAGATTTTGCATGTGATTTTTCTCTGGGTTGGCCAGATGGAAAAAAAAGTGATTTTGTAAATATTTCGTACTGTATTATTACATTATCATCTGTATGAACCATTCATTTTTGTCTATACGATAATGGCAAGAACTCCGAGGACTGTTATTTTTTTAAAGATCGTATGTACGAATACCTATTCATCTGTACGATCCAGTTGTCGATTTATATGCTGACGAACCTAACTATTAGATACGATCATTATTAACTGATCATCCTTGATGAACACCTGTTCATCTGTATGATCAGCTTGGTCAAAGATTGTATGAAATGATACATCGTAAAGGCAACTTTATGAAAAGATGTTTCGGTGAAATAATTGTTATTGATTGTTTTCTTTCGCACGTACGAACTCATATTCATATAGTACAAATTTTGAAATCAAACGTATAAACCCATGTTCGTACGTTACGAAATAGGCCATTTTCTAAAAATTGGAAGCCCTCCTTTGACATTCTTCACAATCCTTTCCATTTTCAACTCTTATGTTCAATCCTTCCAAAATGGAAAGCAGTAGCAAGTGAGCACGTCTTTCCAGGGGGAGTTCATCTCATTCTTATTTCCAAAGAGAATGAACAAGCCTATGATCTGTTTGTTCTTGCAAAAATCACCCCATCTTATCTTCTCATTCAAGAGGACATTAATTTTTCTGTAATGTCTCTATTTGATTCTACTTATTTTTCTTTTATTCTCACTCTAATCTACACATACCACTCAGACACTTTCTATTATTTTCTTGCAAACATGAGAATGAGAGAAAATTCTATAAAAGTATCCTCATACATTTTTCGTCAAAGAGTCAAAATTACTAAGGAAAATTTTGGTACATTTTTTCATCTTAGAACTGAAGGAGTTAGGCCTCATTCCATGATTTCTAGAAGTGATTTTGACTGGATTGAAGTAAACCAAACACTTCGGGGTGTACCCTCAGTATCACATTTATCTGTTATTTAAACTCTAAATCAAAATGCCAGGATTATCCAGCATATCTTAAGAACTTCTATTATTCCTAAAGCTAGTGATCGAATAAACATCACTCCTTTAGTTTCTATTATCACATATCTTATAATGTTAAACACTCCTATTAATGAAGCCCAATTGATTCTTAACTTCATCAATAATCTGACTGACAATAGACTTCTTTCAACTAGAAGAAAGAAGAATATAGCTTACATTTTAGAGAAAAAGTACAATCTTGTTCATCCTAATCTTCCAAATAATCTTCCAATATATTTTACTGATGCTTCTTTTTGTACTCTTTTCCATTGGGACCTGGGGTGAGGGAGAAGAATTTGATGAAGAAGGAGGACCTGCACCTGCACCTCCTCCTTGACCTGAGCATCATTTCTCTCAAGAAATGGTCTAGCAATTTGATTGACTTGAGTCTCATTTTGACCAATGATTTGATCATACTGTGACTAATTAGACAAGCAGGATGTCAAATACAATGAAGACATGGGATGGGTTAAAGGATAGGTTGATTCAATCAACACTCAAGTATCTACCATCAATAGCTACTTTACCATGTGGTATCCCCACAGCCACCTCCAGATCAGGATCCTCCAGTGTATTACTTTAGTTTGTTTAGTTATTATTGATGTAGGTTTTGATAATTTTAGTCTTCATGATTCTATATTTAGATGTTTTTTAATCAATTTTATTTGTGGTGTTGGATCAGTTGTTTTTGCTTTTTATTTGAATATATGTTATATTTTAAAAAAGGAAAAAAAATAAAAAATAAAAAATAAAAAAAAAACTTATTCTGTTCTAAATTCTCTGGATTTGACTTTAAGCTACTATCAACTAATTTACAAATGTTGATCTAAAGATTGAAAATTTTAAAGTTTTTGCATTATAATGTTATTTCCTTTATCAAATTTTGGTTCCTCTCGAGCTTTAAATCAAATAATAATTAGGCTTAGATAAGGAGATCATCTTCAGTGTTCTAATAGACGTATATCTTATAGTTATAATTGTTACAAGAATATTTCTTATTTTTTATTTATTTTCTTATTCACTATAGTACTTTTATTATTATCTATTGGGTTTATTGTTGCTTTAGATTGTGGAAAGAACAAAATATCAAAAGATGCACAAAGTGTGCCAAAATTAAAAAGAGTATAAATGAGCCCAACCTAAAAAGATGCACAATATTTGCCAAATAAAATTCAAAATTAAAAGATGCGCAATAATCGCCAAATTTAAAAAGAGGCATAAAATGAGCCCACATTACATCTAGTTCTTTTCTCAATTTCTCCAATTATTAGAAAAACCCATTCATTTAATAATTACTTCAACTCATGAATGTGAAAATATTTGATTTTTATTTTATTTTGCAATAATTATTCTATTTGATATTCATGCTTTCATTGAACGAACATTGATCATGATCAACTTTTCTTATCTTTATTGTTCTTTGATTTAAAATACTAGTTTTTAATATCAGAAATATAATGTTGTTTTTGCAAATGTTTAAAATTCTCTTCTTTATTAACAATCAAATTAGTTCATAGCATCTTACTTTGTCAGGGATTTCTCCTTTTTTTATTAATGTCAAAAGGGGGAGGTATAGAGTGAGATTGTTTGAAGTCCAAGTGTTTGTTTGAAGTTTGTCTTGTGTTGTTTTGTGATGTGTGTTATTTTGTGATGTGTGATGTTTTGTGTTGATATTTTATATTGTTTGAAGTCTGGGTGTTTTATTTTTTATTTTCTTTAGTCTTGTTTAAAGTCTAAGTTTTTTGTTTTTGAAATTTTTTGGTCTTTGATCATGTGTTTATATTTTGATTTGTAAGATGAAATTTCTTATTTTGATTTGTAAGACAAAGTTTCTTATTTCTTGTAAAACAAAATTGTTTTCCCCATGTTTTTTAGGGTTTCACTTATTAAGGGGGAGCTTAGGAGAAAAGAATGTTAATTAGTAGTTCAAACAATAATTATTTTGCTATCATCAAGAATGGAGAGATTGTTGCAACCTAGGAATCAAGATTGAGCTTGTATTTTTTATGATAACAAAATTAATTATTGTGCTGATAATTTTATTTTTTCTCCTAGCATATATTGGATATGTCTATGTATTTTTGTGTGTACTAACATTTCAAAAAAATCATATACTACTCCTGATTGCTAAAGACTTCAAGATAAGTTATAATAGGATTTCATGTAATAGAGTGTGTATATCTCTATTTTTTATTTCTTGAGTCTGAGCAAGTGTGATTGTAATTGGGTAACTGTGTACACACACAGGGGGAGAGAGTTAAAATATAATTTTTAAAAAAAAAAACTTATCGTACTGTACGATTTAACTTATATTTCCTCCAAAATGCAATTTCTCAAATTTGGGCTTGAATTTTCTTAGTTGTTCTTACCGTACGATTCCAATCATACAGATTACTAACAAAGTATGAAATCAGGTTCATACATGATCTTACTAGATGAACATATTTAATTTTGAACTGTTCGTACAATAAGATGCTAAGTCGTACAGATAACTGATAGAGTATAAAATCAAGTTCATTCATGATCGTACCAGACGAACACATTCAATTTTGAACTGTTCATACAGCATGATGCTAAGTCGTAAAGATGACTGATAGAGTATGAAATCAGGTTCATACACATTCGTGCCAGACGAAGCCTTAATTACATTTAACTATTCATACCATACGATATAAGATCATACCATACGATTGTAGGACATATTACATATAATTTTCAGTTTTTAATGGTTTTCTTGGATTTCCTATAAATTAAGTCCTAAAAACTGACTGAAAGCCTCCTTTGCTATAAACTTCTTTTGAGAGTGATCATTGAGAGTGTGTTTGGGAGAACTTGTGTGAGTGAAGAGTGAGAGATCTAGTGAAAAGAAATTGTGAAGGATTCACAAGGTTGTCTAAAGTGAAAATCTCTTTTATCTTCTTCTTCAAGTTTCTGCCCAACTTCTTTAGAGGCTCTTGGGAGAAGATCTTCAATATTGGATCAAGGTTCTCTGCCTTCACCATAAGGGTGAAAAAAGATGACGGTTCTCTGCCTTCACCAGGAGGGTGAAAAAGGACGTGACTGTACTCTGCCTTCACTAGGAGGGTAAAAAAGGACATAATGTTATGCTTTCATCACTTGGAGAGTGTAAAAGGCGTCGGTTTTCTGCCACACCGGGTTGGTGGAAGAGAGTTTGTAAGGGCTTCTCCGCCTTGTTGTAGGCACAAAATGAGAGTCACTATTGTTTAGTACAATACCTGAAAATGGAGTTTTTAGGGAGTGGATGTATGTCTAGTTGGACCGAACCACTATAAAATTTGGTATTCTTCTATTCTCTTTTTTTTCATTTTTATTTTATGCACTTTAATATTTTGTGGTTGAAAAAATTCTTTTATGATAATCATATCCAAACAACTGCATATTCTAAGATCAGAGATTTAATTATCTAAAAGATATTAAAAGATTTTCAAAATCCATGAAATCTTTTAAAATAACCAATTTACCCCCTCTTGATTAGTCTTGGAACAATTCTATAAGGTCTAACAACCTACTCAAACTTTCATACTTGGTGGCTTTCTTAGTAAACTTTGGTGGGTTAACTTAATATAATATTAATATCTTTTTATTTTGTTTATTTACAAATAAAATTATTATAGTTTCAATATTTCCTTACAATTTTCTTCACGAATGAGTTTGGCCATCCACTCCTCCATATGGCTGAGACCATCCCATGCATAACTCACCCTCACAACTTCAACTATTTATTTATACCCCCACCATTGATTAAAAAAAACCTTAATTTCTTATAAAATCTTGTGTTTGTAAGATGCTAGTGGTACAAGCTTCTGGTTTGATTTATGAATTAATTATAATTAAGCTTTATAAACTCTAATATATCATTTGCTTTATTATTTCTTTTTTTTTTTAATATCCCCTCACCTTCTCAAAAGTTTAAGAAAATCCAACCATTAAAAAAAATCAAGTCATACATCTTAACTTGTGATGTCAACCTATAGGGACTAATTTGCTTAACCAATTCATAACTTCATAATCATATATTCATTAACTTCAAATCATCTTAATTAATTAAGAAATATTAACACAACTCATTTGAAAGTTCTCCCTTTTTTATTAAAAAAAGTCTTATTAATTATTCTAAGAAATTTTAAAGAAAGACATCCTTAAATTTTAAATTAATTAATTTTCTTTAAGCCTTCCACCAATTCAAAACTTTTCCTCTTAACTCCACAAACTTTTTGAAGGCTTATAATGATCTCCCCCCTCATGCATATTAAACAATACTTCATATTCTTAATATTTTTTTGGACATTTCAATCAATTAGGACAAATTTACGCACATATTATATATGCAAACTTCAAAATCAAAACCTTCTAGTTGATAGCCAAAACTCTTAACAAAAAAAATAAGATAAGTTGCATCAGTCTTAAAAAATCTTGCATTTAATAAAACATTGATTGCTTATTTTGAGCAGAATAAAGTTCATCGTGAGATTCTTATTTTGAACAAATTTGATTAATATCTTTGAACTCTTGTTTTTGAGACATTTAGACAAATTAAGTCAAACTCATCAATTGATCAAGATGCGCTACTTAATATTTTTGAACTTAGAGAGTAATGTTTCATTTGGGACAATTTTTTTATTGCTTTATAATACTACTTTTTAATATAAAAAGTTTTTGAAAATAGAAAAATGTAATGATCTAAAACTATTTCAAACTAAGCCTAAAATGTCGTTTGGGTCTAAGACTAGTTTTTTACTACACTTTAAAGCAACTTTTTAGTAAAAAGTTTTTAAGTTCAAAAATTTTATGTTAAAAAATTGATTCAAAATTTAGCAAAAAAATTATCCTAAATGAAAATTAAAATTTTATTCGAAATGATTTCTTTACTAGTTCTTTAAAAAAATTTCCAGTACAAAATTTATCTTTTAACTAAAACCTAAAACATCCAATCATGCAAAAGGTTTAAGGTTTCTAGAGAGAGAAGCTCCACATTTCTAGAGAGATAAAGTTGACATTTTTTCAAATTCTTTCATTCCCGCTACCTCCCGGTTTCTCCAGCTGGGAGGTTTAGACATGGTGGCGATTGGCCGCCAGCCATCTTCATCTTCTTTTATGAATCATACTTCTCCTACTCGATTGGATCAAAGAATTATGAAGTTACAAGATTGCCTGACCACTCACGATAATGGTATTGGTTGTGATGAGGAAGATATTCGTAGACAGAAAGCTAAAGGTGAATTAGTCATTTCAGATCATGTTTGTTCTCATTTGAATCCAGTGCATCACGTTGAAGGCAAAGGTAAAGAGGTTTCTTTATTGTTAGATTGTAAAACTCCTCGGTTGCTAAAATCTACTAGTTTTTCTCCTGTTAAATTTGCGGATCCTAAGGCTTCTACATCTAGAATGAATATTTTTGTTAATAGAAATAGGATTTCAAATGCAATCCCTGTCCTTGATAGTAAGATAAATGCGAAATACCTGAATTCTGTTAACAAAAATAATCTCCATTTTATCAAAATGCCTTTAGACTCTTTAGATGAATCAGATTTAACTAAGGCTGGTCATGCTGATTCTGTGACTGTGATATTGCCTAAGAACAATGCTACTGCTAGCAATGTGATGAATCCTTGGAAGAAAATTCAGCATATTAAGTTAAATTTTAATAAGAAGAATGTGGTTTTGACAGAGGATGGTAAAGCTGTGAAACTAATAGAATCAACTGAAGTATTAAATGCTAAAAGACTTGAATTATCTTTGGTGGCTAAGGTATTTGGCAGTGAATCACCTGCTCATGTTGTAGCTTGGGAATTAAGACGAAAATGGTCTTCTTTCGGTTAGTTTCACTTCATATCCCTTGGTAAGGGATGGTATTTGTGCTATTTCAAATCATTGGATGCGATGGAAGGTGTTTTATCTGGCGGTCCATGGTTTGTTAATAATCATATAGTTGGAATGGAAAGATGGTCGACTGATTTTTCCCCTGACTCCATGAAAGGTTTAACTTCTCCCATTTGGATTAGAATGCCACATTTGTCACTACAATGTTGGGATGAAGAGAATGTGGCTTTGATTGCCTCCATGATAGGTGTTCCTTTGATGTTGGATGGAAATATGTTTCATTGGGGGAGGAGGGAAGCAAGAATCTGTGTACGGGTGGATCTTGATAAACCTCTTCCCTTAGGTGTTTGTGTGGAAGGAATGGCTGGGAGATTCTTTCAAAAAGTGGAATATGAAAGGATTTCATCTTTCTGTTATGAATGCGGGATGTTAGGCCATTATAGTAGTGGTTGCAAAAAGAAAATTATGGAGGCAAAGAACATTAAGAAAGATTCAAGTAATCAAATTGTAGGTGATCAATTCAAGTCAGAGCAGGAATTGGGTGTTAAAGACACCTACGGCCCGTGGATACAAATTAACTACCGCAAGAGTAGTAAAGTTAACAGAGAAAGGAAGGTGGTAAGACTTGTACATAATAGTAAAGTCACTCCTACTGTTTTACCTGAAGTACCTTCGAACAAAGGTGTGATGGCAGAGACCAAAGTAGGTGAGGTGGACTTGGAAGATCAAAGGTTGCTGGAGGAAGGGGAAATAGTTCAGGCTGAAAGTAACTGTTTGGAACCTTTTGCTGAGCAGGAGATTAATTGCAACCTGATTGATGGGCTGGTGAAAGAACTTTGTGAAGACAAGGTATTAGTTCCTACTAAAATTCCTGATTCTATTATTGCTGCTAATAAATTTCAAGCATTATGTGATAATGTGGAGGAAACTTTGGATATTGAATCAAACAACAAAATATCTGTGAATGAAGTTGAAGGTGAAGTTAAAAATAATGCTATTACAGAAAGTTTTGTAGATTTGAAAAACAGAAGCAATAAAGTGGTTGGAAAAAAGAAATCTAAATTCACTAATGAAGTAGTAAAATCTAAACTTGCCAAGGAATTGAGATCACTTGGTCCGGTTAAAGGTGTTTCTCGGGCAAGAGGAATGGAGGGAAATAGTAAAACTAGGGGTGGGGGCTTTTCCCCCTTAGTTGATTGATGGATGTTGTTGCTTTCTGGAATTGCAGAGGGGCCAATAAGAAAGAGGCCTTTCTCTACTTGAAAGAGTTTATAAAAGATCATAATGTTTTCTTTGTTGGTTTGGTTGAGACCAAAATCTCCATTTTAGATAAAATGGTGTTTCATAATTTGTTTGGTAAGAATTGGGATTTCTATATTTTTCCGTCTGCTGGTCAATCCGGTGGCATTTTGATCATGTGGAGATCAGACATTGCTGATTTCTCTGTTATAAAGGCTTCTGATCAATGTGTTGTTGGTGATCTGGAAGTTTTCAGCAAAGGAACATGGATGATTGCTACTGTTTATGGTAGTAAGGAGGTTGCTAAGAGGAAGGATTTGTGGGGTTATCTTCGTGAAGTTTCTCATAGAAAATTTCCTTCTATTATTGGAGGAGATTTTAATTGTATCTTGACTCAAGAAGATAAAAGGGGTGATAAGAGATTTATCTTTTGGCAAGGTTCTAAAGATATGATGGAATTTATGAATCTTTTTGATTTTCATGGCATTGGGGTGGTTGGTCCTAAATTCACTTGGTGTAACAATAAAAGTGGAGGAGGTAGGATTTTGGAAAGGTTGGATAGATGTCTTCTGAATTCTTTTGCTTTGAGTAAGATTCATATTGCGGTGGAAAGGCATATTGCTAGAATAGCATCCGACCATTGCCCTATCATTTTGAAAAAAAATTATTCTCCTAATAAGATGAAGAGTCTATTAAAGTTTGAAGATGTATGGATTTCTTTTCATGCTTCTGCAGGTATTATTAAAAAAGTTTGGAGAAGATCATTTGAGGGTGATGATATGTAGGTTTTAAATAAAAAATGTAAAAGATCCTTGAAAGATTTATTTTTTTGGAGCAAAGCTAAATTGAAGGATTTTATGTCCCTCAAAGAAAGCTTAAAAAAAGAGGTTCTACTTCTCCAAGAAGAGGAAGCTAGGAGAGGTTGGCTTGATGAAGAAAAGTTGAGGCTCTTAAGGAAGAAGGTGGGTGAGCTTAATGTTCACCTTGCTAGATTAAATACATGGTGGAAACAAAGAGCTAAAGCTAGATGGATAGAGGAAGGGGATGCCAACTACAAATACTTCCACGCCTTTGCTAATGCAAGGAGGAACTGTAATTGGATTAAATGTATCAAAAGGCCAGACCGTGTTATGGTTGATAGTCCAAGGGAGATTGAGGAAGTCTTGTTTGAATATTTCCAGGTTAAATGGGGAGAAAGAAACTGCTCATTACTCAATTGGCCGACTCCTTGGAATGTGTTAGAGGAAGATGATAGAAGAAGATTGGATTCTGTATTTTCTGTCTCGGAAATTCAGGATGTTATTAAAAGTTTGAGTGAGAACAAAGCACCAGGTTGCGATGGAATTACATATTCCTTCTTCAAATCTTACTGGAACATTGTAGGTGAAGATGTTTGCAAAGCTATTAATTGTTTTCTCTCCTCGGGTAAGATGTGTGATGATTGGAAAGAGACCTTGGTTGTTCTGATCCCCAAGGTCAAAGATTCAGTTTCTCCTTCAGGATATAGGCCCATAAGCCTGTATAATTCTATTTATAAGATTACAGCTAAAATCTTAGTAAATAGATTGCTTTTGGTGGTGCATAAGGTGATTTCAGAAGAACAAGTAGCTTTTGTAAAAGGAAGATCTATTTCAGATCATCTACTCTTGGCCCAAGAGGTTTGCAACAAAATTAGATGCTCTAAAGATAAAGAAGGCTATTTTTCAATCAAGATTGATATGGAACAAGCTTTTGATAATATTTGTTGGGCTACCTTGAAGCAAATGCTGTTGGTTCTGGGGTTTCCTACCAAATTCTCGGCTCTTATGCTGGAATGTGTCAAAGATCCGGTTTTCTCTATCATGATCAATGGATGTAATTCAAGGTGGATCAAAGGAAGTTGTGGTTTTCGGCAAGGATGCCCTCTTTCTCCCTACTTATTTATTCTTTCTTCTTAGCTTTTGTCTAACTCTTTTTTGGAAAAAGGCTTTGATATTGGCATCAAGGTTTCAAATAAAGCAAAGAGGATCTCTCATCTTCTGTATGCTGATGATATCTTGATTTTTTCCAACGCTAAAGTGAAGAGCATCATACTATTGAAGAAGTTGATTCAAGATTATTGTAATTTGACCGGGCAAAAGGTAAATTATCTTAAATCTTCTATTCTTATGGGAAAGAGTATTGGGAGAATGAAGAAGAAGCATATTTCTAAATTGCTAAACATTAAAGTTGTTGAGGAAATGGACTATTTGGGTATTAAGCTGGTTTTAAGAAGGCTGAAGAAATCAGATTTTCAATCCCTTTTGGATAAAGCTTCTAAGAAACTTAATGTTTGGGGGAATAGATATATATCAATGGCTGGAAGGATTAATTTAATTAAATCTGTGTTTCTATCTATACCTTTATTCATTTCCTCCCATTCCTTGGTTCCCTTGAGTATCTTGAAAGAGTTTGACAAGAATTGTAGAAATTATATTTGGAATAAACAGGATGGTACTCATGGCCTTCATTTTGTGGCGTGGGAGATGTTGTGTAAACCGAAAAGGTATGGTGGCTTGGGTTTGTTTTCAGCTGTCTCCAGAGTGGGCCCTCTTAGAGCTAGATTTGCTTGGAATCTTTTGGATAACCCGAACTCTTTGCTCAATAAAAACTTGGTGGCTAAATATGGGAGGTGTTGGTGGAATAATAATGGGGTTAGGAGCACTTCAGCAACTTGGAAAATTATCATGAATGGGTGGAATACCCTTAGGGGAGTTCTTAGATGGAGCATTGCTTCTAGCTCATTGATAGATATCAGGAAGGATGTATGGATCCTAGATAAGAGTCTTGATAAATGGCCAACCTTTGTGACCAATTGGGAGGATGAGCCTACTACTCTTAATTACTTTATTTCAAATGGTGCTTGGGATGTTCCTAAACTTTCTCAACTCTTTGGGGAAGAACTAGTCAACTTGATTACTCATGTTGAGATATTGCAAAGCTTGGAGGAAGATAGGAGGAGTCTCAAAACAAAGCTGACGGGCAAATATATTCCAACTCTATGTACTGCCACGAAATACGAAGATGTTATGCAAGATGAAGCAGATCACTGGTTCTTTAAGCTTAAGCTAAATCCTCGAGTTGAATTATTTATTTGGAGGCTTTGTTTGGATGCAATTCCTACCACTGATTTCTTGTTTCATAGAAGGCTATTTGACAATAATCTCTGTCCTAAAGGTTGCCTTGAAGTGGAGAATATTGACCATTGTGCAGCTACTTGTTCGAAGTTAAAACAGATTATTTGGTTGTTGAATTCTTAGGGATTTGCTGTACCTGATTTCAATTCCTTTGCAGATTGTATGAAAAGGCTAAAGTTGATCTCAATCAAGAATCATTTCGTGGCACAAATGTACCTTGTTTTGGTTTATCATTCGTGGAATGTCAGAAATTTTGTCAAGCATGGCGGTGGGGAAGAAACTGCAGCTGTTACTGCTGCTAGAGTCATAAGCTTTATGGCTACTATGCATAAGGATAATATCAACTTGGGCAACTGGGATACTAATCAGCCTCTACGACTGTCTAAATGTTGGCATCCCCCTCCACCTAAGTGGTTGAAGATTAATATTGATGGCTCCCTTAGAAATTCTTACAAAGCTGGAGTAGGTGGAGTAGTCCGAGATTGGAAAGGTAGGTTTTTAATGGCCTTTGGGTGTGGATATGTTCATTGGGATAGTGCACATATGGAGCTATTGGCTTTTAAATCCTTGAAGAACTTTTTACAAAGTTGGATGCTTGAAGCTAATGGCATTATTATAGAAGGAGATAATCTCAATGTCATCAACATTCTTCACCAATTGTACAACAAATCTAAGAAGAAGATGAGAGAGCAAGCTTGTGAAGATCTTTTATTCGTGAAGGATTTCAATAAGATTTTATTCAATTTTGTAAATAGAAATTGTAACAAGTTAGCTAATTATTATGCTAACTTAGCTTGTGAGTATGATTTCTTTTGGGATGTTATTAGTGATAATAATATTCCTCCTTCTTTTGTTCTAATGCTAAAGGAGGAATGTGATAGATTGCCTTTGTTTGAGTAACTTGTATCTAGGGCTCTTTATTTCCTTCTTAATGCATTTGACATTTCTTCCAAAAAAAAAAAAAAAAAAAAAAAAACTAAAACCTAAATCTGATTTAGGTACAGCTGTATGTCTAACATTTAACAACACAGAGAAATGAATGCTCAGGCGCCCTGTCTCGTCGACCTTCATCACCACTCACCGCCTTCTTCCTAAACTTCGTTATTTCCGCCATCATTGTGGTTAATATAGTCAACCAATTTGGCGGCCTTTCCCACGCCGTTCCTCCTCGTTCTCTTAGCCCCGCGCACCTTTCCTCGCGAGGAAGAATTACATAGGAGGAGAAAGAAGAGCGCCTCCACCTTTGACCACACCTGTCATAATGTCCTCCTTCTCTGCCTTGAAGATCCTTCCCTCTCACCCAATCGCGGGCGAGCACCGCCGCCACTCCTCCCCCTTTCATGCAGCTCCCGCCGGCCGGCTTTTACGCTCATCCGGCGCCAACTACCTCTTCTCCTCCTCCTCCGTCACGGCAGCCGGCCGCCCGGTCCGTGTACTCTCCGCGAATGTCGTCAGCAACGAGAAGCAGTTCGGCTCCGCTTTAGCTGTACCGATCCATTTTACACTCCTTCGCCTTACCCTAATTTACCCGATCTGACCGTCCGATCTTACAATTGTCGTGTTTTTTTGCTTTCTCAGGCGATCACCTCCAAGGAAGCGCTGGATTTGTACGAAGACATGGTGTTGGGGCGCTCTTTCGAGGACATGTGCGCCCAAATGTACTACCGCGGCAAGATGTTTGGCTTTGTCCACCTCTACAATGGCCAGGAAGCGGTCTCCACGGGCTTCATTCGGCTCCTCAGCGCACGCGACACCGTTGTCAGTACCTACCGCGACCACGTCCACGCGCTCAGTAAGGGCGTTCCCGCCCGTGCCGTCATGGCGGAGCTCTTTGGGAAAACCACTGGCTGCTGTCGTGGTCAGGGCGGATCTATGCACATGTTCTCCCGCGAGCACAACCTCATCGGTGGCTTCGCCTTTATTGGAGAGGGAATACCAGTCGCCACCGGCGCCGCTTTCTCGTCCAAGTATCGCCGCGAGGTCCTCAAGGAGAATTGTGATGACGTCACCATAGCGTTCTTCGGCGACGGCACCTGTAACAATGGTCAGTTCTTCGAATGCCTCAACATGGCAGCGCTGTGGAAGCTCCCCATCGTGTTCGTGGTGGAAAACAACTTGTGGGCGATCGGGATGTCACATTTTAGGGCAACGTCTGACCCAGAAATCTGGAAGAAAGGACCGCCCTTTGGGATACCTGGAGTGCATGTCGATGGGATGGATGTGTTAAAGGTCCGTGAGGTCGCCAAGGATGCCATTGCTCGGGCAAGGAGGGGAGATGGGCCGACACTGGTGGAATGCGAGACGTATAGGTTCAGGGGACACTCGCTTGCTGATCCTGATGAGCTCCGGAATCCTGGTTAGTATGTCTGTTTCAAACCTCAACCCCCTTCTCCCTCTCTTCTCATTTATTTATTTTTCCCTACAACCATCCTTGGAATTATAAATCTATTTTGAATTTTTTTTAGCTTTTTTGATTGAAATGATGTGCTCTTTATGCTTACTCTGACTTGAATTGGCTTTATTAATGTAATTATATTGAACGTATTGCCTCTATTTGCTCTTTCGAGCTTGCATTTTTCAAATGATCAATTTATTATATTTTGTTTATCATCTTGATTAATCCTCTTATTAGGGGTTAAAAGGTGGGGCTTTATCTTCGCCACCCCCGTTGATCTGTGCTTTGTTTTATGCGCACACTATGCTTTGAGTTCTGCTTTTCTGATTCCTATATTATGATACTCTACTTTGCAATGCACCAATTCTAAGCAGTCCATACAATTCGGATGCTGAAGTGCTTTTCAATGTTTCCTTTGGTAATTAGTATTGGAATTAGTGTGTTGGATTCAAATTTATTTGTGGGCAACATATTGACTCTACTTGAAAGATTAACTAAGTTTTTTTAGAGCAAGAGAGGAAGAGACGGACAATTGAGAAGGGAAAGCTCTAAACTTATATTTCCCTATTGCGAATATTAATTGCATGTAGTATAAAATTGCATCTCAACCCTATATTCATTGGGTTAGTAAAGTTATATGAGAGGTTACACCCAAGGAATACTAAAATAAATACATAATTTGACTACTATAGACACGTGGGTAGCCATCTCTTGAGTGACCCTGGGATACCTTCGGCAAATGCCTATGGTGAGTGTCTCCGACAAGTTCCTCCAGCGGTTCCTCCGATGAATGAGTCTAATTACCAAAGGAAACATTCGGGTGAAGTTGTTATTATTAGGTGGATGCATTTCAATCTAATGGGTGCATAAACTTCTATTCAAGGCAAGTTCTTCTAACATTAGTACTCCAATTAGACAAGTTCTTCTGAGACAAGTGCATCAATTGGGCGAGTTCTTCTGAGGTTTGTGCTTCTTAGGTGGGTACCCTCTCATTGTGGTGAGTGCCCTCCTTGGTTGAGTTCTTAGTTAAAGTTCACATTAGTAGGTTGCGATGCAATCAATTTACCAAGTCGAGTCATGCTTGAGGTTTAATGCTTTCCTTTAGTTCGATGTGGTTAGACTTGATAATTCTAAGGGATTAAGCATGAACCCGAATGTTCAAGTTGAATTTGTTAAACATATGTAATGTTTTGGGTGGGCTAGGCTAAATGGTATCATCCTTGCTTAAACATAAACCAATAATGTAATCAAGTTGGGCTTAGGTCAAACATGGGTGCTCCAACACAATGCATGGTTTGATCGTCCACACTTAAATTGGTTGAGTTAGCCCCACTCGTATTGTAGTGTAAATTAATAAAACTGTTGGTTTAATAGTGAATCTTCCTAGCATTAATCCAAAATGATTCTTTAATATTGCATCATCATCGTCGTCATTAGCCTTATCTTGACTACTTGGAGTTGGCTATTTGAATCCTCATTTTTCATTCACTCCAATTTAATATTTCCTTGTGTTAAATCATTCATATTGAAGTCTATTATCAATTTCCTTATCTTCAATAGATATAACTCCAATCATTCTTTTAAAATCATTATTCCTTAAATTGGCATTTCTATTTTTGTCACTAATCCATTTTGATGTTCTTATTTTTACCATGCTCAACTTGAATATCAATACTTTCCTTACCTCCCTTATCAGCCGAATTGAGGTTTTATAAAATGTAGTCTTTAAGTCTCTATTATATCCTCTTATTGCATCATCCTCTTAAGTCACTTTTCTATTTTACCTGCTGAACCTTAACTTAAAACATTATATCCTTATTGTTTTCTATGGTAGATTCAAGATGCTTAAATTTATCCTACCTAGGTATTATTTTATTTTATAATAATATTGATTGCTAGCTTGTAATATCATACTCACTAAAATTGTATTATCATCTTCTTAGGCTTTGTTCTATTAATTCTAACTCGTTTATCTTCTAAACATGTTTTCCTTGATATTGAAATGATTTTTCTAAATATGTATTCTATTACAATATTCTATAAGCTTGATGTAATATCATACTTACTAAAATTGTATTATCATCTTCTCAATCTTTGTTCTATTAATACTAACTCTTTTATATTCTAAACATGTTTTCCTTGTTGTTGAAATGATTTTTCTAAATATGTATTGTATTACAATATTGTTGACCTCCATACTATGACAAGAATGAAACAAAATAAAAAATGCTTAGAATCATTACCTGTCATCGCCCATGCCCAATCTCTACCGAATCAGCCGCCTGCTACAGTGCTCCATACCTCTGCAAACGGTGCCGAACGCAGCAGTCCACGCCTCGAGCGTCGCCTCTTTTGCGTCAATTAAAAGAAGAGGAGGAGGCTTCGGCTAGAACTCTCCCACACACGCAAAAAAAAAAAATCCTCTCCCGTCGCTGCTCCCGATCTCCAACCCGAAAATCTCGCATCCCTTCAGCCTCCAGCTACACACACGACTCGAACCATTAAATAAATATACGGTTGCGAGATCGACCGAGATATTTGTTTTATACGTTCATATTAGGCCTTCAAGGCCTATAATCAAGAGAATTCACTTATAGAGACACAAAGCCTATGAAACCCGATCCTTTGTCAATTGCTAGACAGAGTCGACAAGGTTCAAAACATAAAAAAATATGAATAACCCCACACCCCGATGATGGCCGTGTTGAATGCGAATCTCAACCGGAGGGGTTCACAAATACTTTCAAATGCTACCCGAATTCCCACAAAATCCAAATCTTTTAAAATCCAAAAAAAAATCATCAAAAATCCAAATCTCCAAAAATATTCCCAAAATCACAAACTCTGAGAATATTTAAAACTGAAATCCAATCATCAATCACTTAAAGCAAAGCCCATCCATCCTCCGCAACAGTTTGCCGAGGTGGACAAATTGAAAAATAGTTCAGCTCACATAGAGTTAATGCCTGGTCGAAAATATCACTAGGATCCATTCTCAAATAATCTCCTGCCGGCAAGGATGTGGTACGAGTTCTCTAACCGGCAGTTTCGCCGCCAAATGGCACTGCAGGATAAACGGTTATGACTCGGGGCCCTCTAAACCAGGTGATCGCCGCTAAATGGCACCATTATATTATGGTTATGGCCAGAGCCCGTATGCTCCCCAATGGCATCAAATCCTTGAGATATGAATCAATAGGATATGATCGATAGGGCACAAAGTCCTCTGTTAGCTAAGGTGGATTCAAACTTGTCCCCTTAGGCAAACACTCCTCCCAGGTCTACAAGGTACCCTTGGACGAAGCAACCCATGGCTGCCGACAAGGATCCTTCTGTCATGTTGGGTCGACTACCTCCTCTGACTAAGTAGACTAGGGACCACGATGGCCCGGGACGATGGAACCATGGGATCTTGATCGGGTCTATCATCTATTCCCCCACCATCCGCTTTAAGTGCAAGATGGTGAAATTTTTAATTTTAAATATTAACCCTTTTCAATCTCCAAATCCTCCAATATTCCAAATTCCCAAATTCTCCAAATTTTAAACATTTATGCTGCTACTATATGCCAGATCCACGTATCCTTACGTATCTTATCGACGACTAGCCTTAATCGAAAGTTCTCTCTCGTTACTGGGAGGGGTAATTAACTATAGGGGCTTGCGCCTATAGGAAACCAGAACTCAGATCATAAAGTCCTCACAAAATGAGGGCGAAATCTCTGGGTAGTGTCTTATCTACTATCTCATCTGCCTTCCAAAATTTATCACGGAACTTATCCTGTTAAAACTCCCCCCGAAGCAACAGAAAAGCGGGCGGAGGCCGGGGCCGAATTTTCGGAGCCCACAGATTTCTGGCGACTCCGCTGGGGATTGGTTTCTCTTTCCATCTTTGGCTAGTCATCTCAGTACTATTGTAGCAGTCAAATCATCCCAGATCCAAAATTCTGAATTTTCTAAAATGATCGTTTAAAGAATTTAAATTCTGAATTTTTCAAAATGATCGTTCAAACAAATTTATCAGGATAACGTATTCAGCAGTATTTTAAATTTATATTATTTGAATTTGCTCGCTAATATTATCTATTTTTGTTTTCTATTCTGTGCAAGTCTCTGCATTTTTGAAAGTGTGGGGTGATGTATCAAATTTTGATCACTAACCCTTACCTTTCATTTATGCAGATGGATCTACAGAACACACCAATGACTGTCCAGCTGGGACAAGGAGCCAGGATCCAACTGGCAAATGCCATTATTGAAACTGGAAATACTGGAGCTACTATCCAGTTTGGCAGTATCGACTTTCCAGCTATTACCGCAAGAGCTGCTGGTATCCCTCCATGCGGCATTGAATCTGAAGGGCATGCTAGGAGGCCCCACTCCACTGAAATTGCTAGCCATCGTGTGCATTTGTCAGCGCCACGACCTGCTATTAAAGACCCTCAAAGGAGAATTTCTGTGTTTGAACGACTTTCTCAATCTGAGGTCCCAACCACCAGAAGGATAGTGACTGATGGGAAAATCTCAGTGGTACCTACCAGGACCACTACGCTACCAATAGGATCATCTGTACCTGGGAGGAACAATACTGAAGCTTCCTCATCTGGAGGAAGGCCCACCAGGAGGCAGAGAAGGAAGATGAATGCTGAACTCCGAGCTCAGCAGCTATTAGTGCCTGTGCATCCCTCGAACCTGCCTGCTCCAGAGCATATATCCAACGTTCCTACCCGGAACAAGTTTACTGACCTGAGATGGGTTAAGAGGAATAGCGCTACTGGTGAGCTGAAGAAGTCTTTTTGGGATCAACGATGTGAAATCCCAGCTCCTCAGAAGAGGAAAGAACCTGAAACCCTGTCAGCTCGGGTGTATAGGGTACTAAAGACTGTAAAGGAGAAGGGTCTAAAGAAAAAGAAGTTCCAAAGGCCATTGGTTATTGAGGCCAGAAGAACTCCACCAAGAGAGCGTCTATCTCTTGCTGTGGAGAGAAAGGAAAGAAAATACACCCCGCACGGTGAACATCGGGGCGTGACACCTGAACCTCGAGTTCAGGGATCCGTCGCCGAAAGGTCCCGGCAGAAGGGAAAGGAAATCTGGAGGCCAAAGCCTCGCAGAGAAGAAGATGATAGAAGAAAAAGAACTGATTTGGGCGTGACATCCGGTACTGCTTCCCGGAGATCCGCCCCCAGTTACAAACAACGTCAAAAGTGGGTCCAAAAGAAGACCCATGATGATGCTCCTCCCGACGGTAGACACCTTAGAGAATCCTCCAGGGGATCCCGTCGTTCTCTGACCCCTCCCAATAATGAATCTAACTTCGACCGTAGCCCACGGGTTGAAGAGATCTTCCTGCCTAACCAAGAACCGGAGATCCAGTGGCGCCGCCGCTCGGAGATCCGTCTACTAGAAGAATAGGAAGAAGATATGGGAGAAGAAAATATTGAAGAATACATGGAAGAAAATCTGGAAGAAAATCTAGAAGAAAATATGAAAGAATACATTGAAGAAAATTTAGAAGATATAAACAACACCTTAGACATGGAAGTGGTCTACATGGTGAGGCATATCAACGTCGATGATGAAGCCTACTACGATGAAGGTGAAGATGATGACCGCTGGCGACCGCTGCCTAGACAAGTATATCGGCGCCGCCATGAAGCTGGGTCCACCACTGGCGGAGGCGGTCATTCCCAAGGAGAGGATGAAGTTGAGGAAGTAGAAGAAAATCCCCCTGATGCCGAAAACATCACACTCGCTGATATGCGATGACATATGAGACGGCAAATGAGAGCCAAAGATAGAGAAATCTCTCAGTTGAATGAAAAGATGACATAGATGATGACTCAAATGACAATGATGATGTAGATGATGCAAAGAAATGTTGCAGTGGGTTCTATGCCTAATCCTCTCCCTGATCCTCCAAACTTCCAAGCGCCACAAGTATCAGGAGTACGTAGAGCTCCTGAAGGTGGCAACGAAGTTAATAACATCACTCGCCAACCCACTCCACAGAATATAGCAAGTACCTCTGAGCCTGTGACTGCTGCGCAGCTCGAAGGGATTATCACCGAGAGGATCAAAGCTATTATAGCTATCAATCAGGCAGAGAAATTGGTGGGTAAAGGTCGCCCGTACCCAGCAGAGTATGATCAGGTGCCGTACCCGAAGGGGTATTCTGTGCCAAAGTTTAATACTTTTGATGGCAATAAAAACCCTAGACAGCATCTAGCACAATTCAAAGCCACCTGCGGGAACACTGGAGGAAATGATGCTCTACTCTTCCGACAATTCGTTAGCAGTTTGACAGCAGCTGCTTTCGAATGGTACGCTGAACTACCAAATGACTTTGTAAAGACATTTGCAGAGTTAGAAAATATGTTCGTGAAGAGGTTCGCCAGTGCGACTGAGAAAATAACGATCGCTGACCTTGCTCGGAATAAGAGAAAGAAGGAAGAATCAGTGACCAAATACATCACTCGCTGGCGCAATCTAAGCATGAAATGTGAGCAGCAGCTCGAAGAAGAGCATGCCGTACAGTTGTTAATGGGAAACATTGATGACAAAATGCAACCATTCATGTGCATGGCTACTATCACCACATTTCAGGATTTGCTGGATAGAGTGGCAAAGTTTGAGAAACTAAACTTGTCAAAAACAAAGAACTATTCTGATAAGCCCAAAAAGGTTAAAGCCTCAGGTGCTAGAAGAGGTGAGGCTGACTCTATATTTTTCTCCAGAGCTGATAAGGAGAAACAGATGACGTATAATGTAGACAAAGGCAAGCAGCCGATGCAATATCAAGAAAAGCCTAAGCAAGTCTACAATCCTAACCCCCAGCCGAAGTTGATACTCGGGGGTAATGACAAACCACGAAATTATCAGGGCGGTGGAGAACGCCCGAGGCAAACAATGGGAACTGGTGATCGAACGTTCCCCTCCCTCAAAGATAAAATGAACAAAGAATATTCATTTAAAAGGGAGAGTGTCGCCAAATTATTTCGACAGGCGTTGAAAGCGGGTTTAGAATTGCCAGAGTGCAAGAGACCCGAGGAGTCAAAACATAGTGGCGACCCAAACTACTGCCCGTATCATCGGGTAATGAGTCATTCAATTGAAGATTGTTATGTCTTCAAGGATTGGCTTGAAAGAAAATATCGAAGGGGAGAGCTCACATTGTCCGACAATGTGCTGACTCATCCCAGAAAAGAATCAACTCGGGTAGTTACGACTTCCTCCGTACCCCCGGTTGAAGAAAGAAAAAATAAAAAGAAGCCAGCTCATGAAGAACAGTGGGAGACTGCGGTCTCTAAGAAAACTGTGAAAATGCTGAAACAACTCGAAGGAGTTCCGGGTATAAAATGGAAATCTCCTACGGAGCCAGTGTTAAATCTGAAGGCATTACCTGTGGCACAGACATCTGCTTCTAAACAGTTTCCCAATCAAGCCGGCCCTTCAAAACTTGGGAAGGCAAAGTCCAAGAGGAAGACCAAAGTGAAGAAGCTTAAAGAGAAGAAGACTACAACTCAAAGGGTCATTGATAGTCTGGATGAATACTACCAGACCGCAAGGCGTCCTTTTAAGCTTGCTGACTTCATGTCAGAGCTCAAGATTGACGAAGTAGAGGAAGCTGATGAGGATCCTCTTTCCACGGAAGTTTATCGAGTCATTTCAGTAACGCCAATAACTCCGACAAAAGAAAAACATGTCAAATAAATGATCGTTGAAACCTGTCTGGCAACATCGTCAATGGACTACAGCTCAGAGGAGGATCTGTATTTTCCAAAGACAGATGAATCTGATCCCGATATAGCATCGCAGATAGGACATGTAAATCTGGGAAGTGACTCTGGATCAACGAATGAATCTCTAGACACAATAATGGCTGACTCTGAAGAAGAAATCCCATTAAATGAGTTTGAGCCAGAAGAGATCGCTCAAGTGCAGTTGAGAAGTGGCAAGATACTGCCGTCTCCGCCAAAGAAGCAGACCTCCAACAAAGATAAGGGAAAAGAGATAGTTATCAACGAAGACATTATCTCCGAGGATCTCAAGAAGAAACATACTCCAGTCAGGGGAATAGATTATAATATCTTGTCCCATCTGAGGAAGATCCCTGCCCAGCTCAGCATATACGACGCTCTGGTAATGTCTAAGGATCTTCGGGAGACTTTGATTCAGGCTCTCAAAGACCCCGAAAGATATGAGGCGTATTTCGCTGAACGCAACCTGACTGAGGTCCTACAAGCTCGTAACGAGCCGTTCATCACTTTCACCGAGGATGACATGATGCTCGGGACTGCAGACCACAACCGACCTCTGTATGTTACTGCAGAGAGTGACGATTTGGTAATCAGTAGAATTCTGATCGACCCTGGGTCCTCTATTAACCTTATGAGCTTAAAAGCACTAAGGTCGTTGTGCCTTAACGTAGAACACCTCGGGCCAGATAAGCTAATGGTACATGGCTTTAATGAGAAAGGGCAGAAAACCCTTGGATCGTTTATGCTACCTCTTGTATTTGGAGAATTCCATACGGAAGCTAAATTTCATGTAATTGATGCGGACACTTCATTCAAGGCGCTCCTGGGTCGCCCCTGGCTGCATGAACATGGCGTTGTCCCATCAACATTACACCAGTGCATGAAGTATCTCAGGGATGGAGAAGAGTTCAGGATCTCTGGCGACATCCAACCCTTTGCAGTCCATGAAGCAACAGTCTATGAAGATGCACAATATTTCATGCCAAAGAAGCAAAAGTTATCAAACTCTCTAATGGTTCAAGCATCTAATCCAAAAAATGCAAAACATCCTGAACAAAAAAGTGAGAAAAAGTATGTGGGGAGAAAGAAGGCAACCCCGACTCTTCCCAAAGAAGCTACCACTTTCACTTCTAAAGAAAGGAAACGTGTACCTCACCTTGGGAGCGATACAGATGAAGATAATGTCACCCCTACGAAATCCCAGAGGGTATGTCATTCGATGGACGAATGGAGTAGGGAGGTCGCATATTCAAATGATGATTATGACTACGACTTTATCTACATGAACACGGTGCAAGATGTATTCTCTAGAAGGATAGATAGCCTGTCAATCTCAGACAGCGTGCTCGTAGTCACTCGCGTTCCCCTACAGTATTTCAAAGAAATAATTTCATGAGATGTGCATAAGGTTGAAGGACTTATGACTCTTTATCTACCTCCGATCAAAAAGGGCATTGAGTCAGGAAATATATTCTATTCCGTAGGAAAGGATGAAGAAGTGAATCGTGATTGGGACCATGTCTTCATCGATTCTGAAGAATTACTACCTACGAGGCTACCTAGGCTTAATACCAAAGGTATTCAAAGAATGTTGCGAAAGTGGATCAATGTTCCCACCCCCAAGCGACAATTTCGTATGTGCCTAAGTCTCTGGTATGGAAGGAATCCACGTCCAATGCGGCGGAAGGAGATGAATACATATAAAGGTATTGGATTCGTCAGGCGAAAATGCATCCGGAAGGAGACTTGCCGAGCCATCACTTGCAAGGAAGTTGAACCCAATGACGAGTCTGATGAAGAGGTCTATGAAGTTGATGATTACGATGATCAGCCTCTAGAGGCCAAGCCTGCACCAGAAGAGCTTGAAGATGGTGGACAGGCAACCACTATGGACGAACTAAAAGAAGTCAACTTGGGAACCGAGGATGACCCTCGCCCAACCTTCATTAGTTCCCTTCTGCCGGGAGACCAAGTGGAAGAGATAAAAGAACTTCTTTATGAATTCAGGGACTGCTTTGCCTGGACATATGCTGGAATGCCCGGCTTATCCCCTGATGTAGCAATTCACAGGTTGGCAATCAAATCAGATGTGACACCAGTCAAACAAGCTCCAAGGAGAATGAGATTGAAGATTGAAGAACAGGTGATTGCTGAAACCAAAAAGCTCATAGAAGCGGGCTTCATCCGTGAAGAGAAATACGCTGACTGGATCGCCAATATCGTCCCGGTGAAGAAGAAGAATGGACAGATTCGTATCTGTATCGACTTTCGGGACCTCAACAAGGCGTGTCCAAAAGATGATTTTCCGCTGCCTGTATCCGAACTCCTAGTAGACAACACGTCAAATTATGACATGTTCTCGTTTATGGATGGATCGTCAGGATACAACCAGATCAAGATGGCTCCTGGGGATGAAAGGTATACATCATTCAGAACGCCCATCGGCATTTTCTGTTACACGGTCATGCCCTTTGGCTTGAAGAATGCTGGTGCCACTTACCAACGGGCGATGACCCATATCTTTGATGAATTAATACATCAGAAGGTCGAATGCTATGTAGATGACCTTGTTGTCAAGAGCATAGGCCGAAAGGATCACTTAAACGACCTGAGGATCGTATTTGAAAGAATCAGGAAGTTCGACCTAAAGATGAATCCCCTTAAGTGTGCTTTCGGGGTCTCATCCGGTAAATTTCTTGGCTATGTCATTCGTCACCGAGGCATAGAAGTTGATCCCAATAAAATCAAGGCGATCATTGAGATGCCACCGCCAAGAAGCCTCCGTCAACTCCGCTCCTTGCAAGGGCAACTGGCTTTCATTCGACGATTCATATCGAATCTGTCGGGTAGGTGCCAGCCATTTTCAAAATTGATGAAGAAAGACGTTCGTTTCAAGTGGGATGAAGAATGTCAAGAAGCATTTGACAGTATCAAGAGATATCTGTTAAATCCGCCCATTCTCGCAGCGCCAATTCCGGGGAAGCCTCTTATATTGTATACAGCTGCATTAGAAGAGTCCCTCGGAGCATTGTTGGCCCAGCATAATGAAGAGGGCAAAGAAAATGCACTTTACTATATCAGTCGGAGATTAATCGGAGCAGAGATACGTTATTCTCCGATTGAAAAGCATTGCCTGGCGCTAATTTTTGCAGTTCAGAAACTTCGCCATTATATGTTGTCTCACAAAATCACCTTGATATCAAAGATCGATCCGCTGAAGTTCTTGATGACAAGACCAGCATTGACAGGTCGTTTAGTAATGTGGGCAGTATTATTACTGCAGTTTGACATAGTGTACATGCCACAGAAGGCGGTAAAGGGACAAGCTTTGGCAAATTTCCTCACCGCACATCCAATCCCTGCAGATTCGCCGCTCAATGACGATTTGCCCGACGAACAAATCATGCAGGTTGATGGAGAAGAAAAGCTACCATTTTGGGAGATGTACTTTGATGGGGCATCGTCTATCAAGTCTCCGAAACCTCCAAATCTTGCAAAGGCCCAAGCAGGCATCGGTCTTGTCTTTATAGAACCCGAGGGAGGTATTATGAGATTCTCGTTCAGTCTAACTGAACCTCGGACCAATAATGAAGCCGAATACGAAGCTCTAATAGCAGGATTGAAGATTGCAATTGATGTCCAAATCACAGATCTTCAAATTTTTGGTGATTCTCAACTTGTGATAAATCAAGTCCTGGGCATTTACAAGATTTGCAAGCTTGAATTGGCCCACTATCACCGACGAGCTCTTGAGCTTCTAAAACAAATACCGAATGTCAGGATGACTCAGGTTCCTCGAGGACAGAATATAAAAGCAGATTGTCTAGCTAAACTGGCCAAGGAGCTTGCAAATGAGGATAAGAGGCCACCTATATTCATTGCGGTTGAAAACCGCCGAGTCTTAGAGCCAGCAACCCTACAATTCCCGCAGGCAGAGGGAATACCAGGTTCAAGCCAACAGGATGCAGCCCCGGTTGATCCTCAACCTCTCCAACAAATCACTATTAAAAATCAACCAGAGGAACGTCCAGCAGTAAAAAGACGAAGAACTGGTAGATTCTCAGAGTCGTGGTTGGATTGCCTAGATGTTGAAGTCGAAGACGATTGGAGGCAACCATTCGTCGACTACTTCAAAGAAAGCAAACTTCCAACAGATAAATCTCTGGCTGCACAAATTAGAAAAAGTGCATTGCGATACGCGTTTGTCAATAATACGCTATATCGGCGGGCTTTTGATCAAATGTGGCTAAGGTGCCTAGGGACTAAGGAAGCTGATAAAGTGGTGACAGAAGTTCACGAAGGACTCTATGGAGCACACCAGTCAGGTCCCAAGATGGCTACTAAAATCAAAAGAATGGGTTATTACTGGCCTACGATGGTGAGAGATTGTATCAACCACGCTAAGAGATGCCACGAGTGTCAGATTCATGGTGATGTTATTCATCAACCACCAAATCCACTACACCCAACAATTGCATCCTGGCCATTTGAATGTTGGGGCACATATATAATTAGACCAATAGATCCGCCGTCTTCGGCATGACACTGCTTTATACTAGCAGCAACAGACTATTTTTCTAAGTGGGCAGAAGCGGCACCATTCAGGGAAGTTACGTCCGAGCACGTGATCAATTTCTTCACCCACAATGTCGTCTACAGATTCGGTGTACCACGCCGCGTGATCTCAGACAATGGCACGGCATTCAAGAGTACAAAAATCTACAAGTTTGTAGATCGTCACAAGATTGACTGACGGTACTCGTCTATATACAACCCAAGAGCCAATGGTTTGGCTGAGGCCTTCAACAAGACGCTGGTGAAATTGTTGAAAAAGATCCTCACCAAGAACAAAAGAGAATGGCATACGAAGATGGCAGAGGCGTTGTGGGTGTATCGTACGACCTACAAAACACCAACCAAAGCCACTCCCTACTCACTAGTGTTCGGGGCTGAAGCTGTCTTGCCACTAGAAGTCGAACTACCATCTCTTCGGGTCGCTATCCAGAATGAGCTTACTCAAGAGCAGAATGCTCGCCTAAGAATGGAGGAGCTCGATGCACTCGATGAAGTTAGATTGCAGGCCCAACAAAATCTAGAAATTTACCGGGGAAGAATGGCAAAGTCATTTGATCGGATGGTGCGCCCTCGATCCTTTCAAGAAGGGGAATTGGTCCTGGTGCTGAGAAGGCCAATCATCCCTCACCGAAAGATTGGTGGTAAATTCGTATCCAATTGGGAGGGTCCCTTCGTCATCGAGAAGGTGTATCAAGGAGGAGCCTACCAGTTTATCGATCTACACGGTCAGAGGCCCATGCCGCTGATCAACGATCGACACCTGAAGAAGTACCATGCCTAAGACTGCCCGAAGAAATGTCATGCTTGATATACTGTATATTTCATGCATATTTATATACACTTTACATTTTTACATTTTGAAATTCTCTTGTGTTGCAAGAATGCATTTCAAAATCTCCCTGCAGGACATGGGGCATTTTAAATATTTATTTGGGTCGACATCGCGCAGCATGCCGAGATCCCCAAATAAATATTTAAAAACCACAAAATTTTAAATTTACTCTATTATGAAATGTCCCTGTAAGACAGGGGGCATTTTAAATATTTATTCGGGTTCACATCGCGCCGCATGCCGAGATCCCCGAATAAATATTTAAAATCACCAACACAAACATTCTTTTATACTGAAGAATACAACGAATTCTTTTCAAAGTATATGCAGGTGAGCTTCAAGAGATTGAGACACCACCTTCTCCAACAAACCAAGATTTTAAAGGTCAGAAAGAGACTTTTGCAGCTACACACTCTAACAAATTGAGCCAGAACAACCTGAAGTCATTCAGCAGCCTGAAGCTTAAGGTTCGAATGGGTGTAAGAGGTCGGATCCAACACGCCCAAATATGGCCGGATCGCTGGCAGCTCCGTCTACTCAACACGCCATAAGAAAAGCCGTAGTAACGGAACCCCCACTTCGTCAATCTGTTAGTAGGGACTGTAGGAAGTACGAAGGCAAATTTGACTCGATAAGTTCAAGTGATCGTAGTCTACTAAATTCTCCTAATTGACCGGAGAATCAAGGTTCCAGTGGGAAGGAGAAATCTCGAGCAACTACCGAATGTGCGTAGGCTCCAAATCTTCAACCACAAAGGAAGACTCCAAATCTAACAACTTCAGCAAAATCAGCATTGGGAAGCATAATTCTCATAGCTCGAGTCTGAAGCCTGAATGGGTGTAAGAGGTCGGATCTAACAAGCCCAAATATGACCGGATCACTGGCAGCTCCATCTACTCAACACGCCATAAGAAAGGCCGTAGTAGAGGAACCCCCATCTCAGCAACAAGAGGACGAAGAGCTGTCAAATCCCAGCTCTCCCGATCTGATGAACTCAAGTGACTCAGATTAAAGTCTCCTCAAGTGGTTAAGGGTCAAGATACTACCTACATTTGGTACTATCAATCAAATCCGAAACCTGCAAAATCCTTCAATAAATCCATAAAGCACGAAGCTAGGATCGAAGGAATTCTTCTTCAACAAGTCCACCAAAGCACAAAGCAAAGGACCGAAGAAAATATCCCAAAGTTCATGAAAAGCCTGAGGCTGAACTAAGAGGATTCTGTAATCAACAAGTCCGTTATGCACAAAGCTCTGGACCGATGACTTCTCGCCAACAACCTAATACGTCTAGGTCACCGGCATCTACTCCTTCATCAAGCCCGTCAAAGCTAGAAGCATAGGGCCGAAGGTACAAACCACCTGACAAGTCAGTGAAGACAAATCAGGTAATTCTCTGTCAATGTCCACAGCACAAAGCACAGGATAGAAGGAACCAAAATCTTAGGAAAGCTAAAGCTATGAAAAGAAGTATCCTGAATGACTTCTACAAATGTCCCTAAAGACTGGGGGCATTTTAAATATTTATTTGGGTCGACATCGCGCCGCATGCCGAGATCCCCAAATAAATATTTAAAATTTCATGCTGAAATACAGTTAGAGGAGAGAAGAATAGAAGATCCTCCATAAAATAAATGTGCCATCAGCAAAAAAAAAAAATAATCTGAGCAAGATACAATCAGTAAAAGTGATAGAAATATCACATCTACACATGATGACGGTAAAAGAAGAATGCAGGGGGTAGCAATGTTATCTACTAACATCGACCTACAAACTGATGCTCTAGAGACCTAAGTACGAAGTGCTCTATCACTATCCCACAGATCTCTACTGGACCGAGAGCAAATATATCAACTATACTGAAGATTGCGAGTGCATCCAAAGATCTGCAAAGACGACGAGACAAATTCTTGAAGATCGACAGAATGAAATTCTTAGTGTGACATCCAAGCAATCTTTTGGAGATCCACTAAATGAAGACCTCTGTGTGACATCTAGAGCAAATACATAGAGATCCATAGGGTCAATCAACATGCAACAAACGTGATTCGCTCTAGACGCATATCACATTTGTTAGGGGGGTATTTGTTGACCTCCATACTATGACAAGAATGAAACAAAATAAAAAATGCTTAGAATCATTACCTGTCATCGCCCATGCCCAAATCTCTGCCGAATCAGCCGCCTGCTACAGTGCTCCATACCTCTGCAAACGGCGCCGAACGCAGCAGTCCACGCCTCAAGCGTCGCCTCTTTTGCGTCAATAAAAAGAAGAGGAGGAGGCTTCGGCTAGAACTCTCCCACACACGCAAAAAAAAAAATCCTCTCCCGTCGCTGCTCCCGATCTCCAACCCGAAAATCTCGCATCCCTTCTGCCTCCAGCTACACACACGACTCAAATCATTAAATAAATATACGGTTGCGAGATCGACTGAGATATTTATTTTATACGTTCATATTAGGCCTTCAAGGCCTATAATCAAGAGAATTCACTTATAGAGACACAAAGCCTATGAAACCCGATCCTTTGTCAATTGCTAGACAGAGTCGACAAGGTTCAAAACATAAAAAAATATGAATAACCCCACACCCCGATGATGGCCATGTTGAATGCGAATCTCAACCAGAGGGGTTCACAAATACTTTCAAATGCTACCCGAATTCCCACAAAATCCAAATCTTTTAAAATAAAAAAAAAAATCATCAAAAATCCAAATCTCCAAAAATATTCCCAAAATCACAAACTCTGAAAATATTTAAAACTGAAATCCAATCATCAATCACTTAAAGCAAAGCCCATCCATCCTCCGCAACAGTTTGCCGAGGTGGACAAATTGAAAAATAGTTCAGCTCACATAGAGCTAATGCCTGGTCGAAAATATCACTAGGATCTATTCTCAAATAATCTCCTGCCAGCAAGGACGTGGTACGAGTCCTCTAACCGGCAGTTTCGCTGCCAAATGGCACTGCAGGATAAACGGTTATGACTCGTGGCCCTCTAAACCAGGTGGTCTCCGCCAAATGGCACCATTATATTATGGTTATGGCTAGAGCCGGTATGCTTCCCAATGGCATCAAATCTTTGAGATATGAATCAATAGGATATGATCGATAGGGCACAAAGCCCTCTGTTAGCTAAGGTGGATTCAAACTTGTCCCCTTAGGCAAACACTCCTCCCAGGTCTACAAGGTACCCTTGGACGAAGCAATCCATGGCTGCCGACAAGGATCCTTCTGTCAGGTTGGGTCGACTACCTCCTCTGACTAAGTAGACTAGGGACCACGATGGCCCGGGACGATGGAACCATAGGATCTTGATCGGGTCTATCATCCATTCCCCCACCATCCGCTTTAAGTGCAAGATGGTGAAATTTTTAATTTTAAATATTAACCCTTTTCAATCTCCAAATCCTCTAATATTCCAAATTCCCAAATTCTCCAAATTTTAAACATTTATGCTGCTACTATATGCCAGATCCACGTATCCTTACGTATCTGATCGACGACTAGCCTTAATCGAAAGTTCTCTCTCGTTACTGGGAGGGGTAATTAACTATAGGGGCTTGCACCTATAGGAAACCAGAACTCAGATCATAAAGTCCTCACAAAATGAGGGCGAAATCTCTGGGTAGTGTCTTATCTACTATCTCATCTGCCTTCCAAAATTTACCCCGGAACTTATCCTGTTAAAACTCCCCCCGAAGCAACAGAAAAGCGGGTGGAGGCCGGGGCCGAATTTTCGGAGCCCACAAATATTCTATAAGTTCGATTACTCGTACAGTCTTGAATGTTTTATTTATTCATAAATATTTTTATGAAATATTCTTCTCTGATTGTTTAGCTTTCTTTGTCTTTATGATACCACTAAAAATATTTGTTAGTCAAATTATTCTATATATCTCATTTCTTAAAATCTTAAGAGGCATCTCGTCTTAGACCTATTATTAATTTAACTTTTTGCATCAATTTGCAATTCACTTTCTATTTATGTTTAATGTCCTTTTCTAAAATAATTTTCCCCGTTATGTCATTTATATATTTTTTAGACGGCATTTTCATCTTCCCTTAATATTTTCATCTTTATGCACTAGTACATCTAACTTCATTAAAGTTCTTAAATCTCTTATCTAGTCTTGATTATTTAAATATTTCTCTTTTTTCTTACTTTTAATCTAACTTTTTAATAACTCATTAAAATATATAACTTTTGTTTTGTTTACTATCCTCGTCATGAAACTTTCTAGTTTCAATAGTGTTATTTTTTCCTCTTTATAAGGACAATTATTTATCTTTATATTTTGCTCTTTCTCACACCAACATTAGGTTTTCTTATGCAGATCAATTTATAGATTGTCCTAAAACTTTTATGACAATCTTCTTAATATAACTAACCATTTATTGTATATAAATTTGGTTCAACTATATAATTTATCATATTTCATATTTATATTTCCATACTCATAATGTGTGTGTGTGTGTGTGTATATATATATATATATATATGCTTGTTTAGGTCAGCACAAATCAATATCTTCTCTTCAAGGTTATTTAATAATAATTTATCCATTTGCTTCTAAGATTAGAGTTCAACTTAATGTCAAATCAAATTTAAGGATCATGAGTAGTAAAACCTACATTTATAAAGCCCTCACCTATAGTTAATCTCCCTAACTATATTTCACCTTAAAAGTTCTTGTGTTTTAACTTCTATTTAATATTAATAGATTTTTATTGTTAAACTTCCCAATAGATAATGGCTTATAGCATTTCCCAATGTGTTTGGATTTTTCCATTAACATTCGCTTTCTAGCAAACCCATAATAACTCTTCTTATTCTAAATTATTGTGGAGACTAATTCTCTTGTATTCGTATTAATTGTTCACAAATTTATGATGATGATGATCTTTTTTATCTCTATCCAAGTTATTTTTAGGGTCTATTTTATGAATCTTTTCTCCGGTCATTCTTCTTGAGTGTGTTACATGTGGTGTTAAACACATTCTACACATAATTTTAGACAATTTCTATTAATGTTATCTTTAGTTTACTTATATTCCTTCTTAATCCTTAAGCAAATTTTTTTCTACCCATTTTATTAGTATATTTTCTATTAATCATTATACATTTTTAAAGCTCTTCAATTTAATCTCCACCGCCTAAACTTTGATAGACGCCACTCCCAACTCCCCTTCACAAAATCATTTGTCTACTTCATTTCTAATTTTGCTATACATTCATCATAATAGTCTCATTTTTGGTTTGCTCATTTTAATCATGATCAAGTTTTTATTGCTTAATTTTCATAAGCATAAAACATAGGTTATATAATTTTACTTTTGTGAAATTAATTCTTATGTCTCCATTTTTACAGTCTTATTGCATAATACTTCTAACTAATACATTATTCTATTTTAGCGACATTGTTTTAACATTTGAAGTCATATCATCATCAATATCAATATTTATATATATAATAGATCAAAGATGGTTTTGTTGAGTCAGAAACAAATCATGCATATCATCTTGTCCAGGCCTGAAAATTTTTGTACTTGATGGTTGTGTTGTTTATTGATCGGCTCTCAACATATGCCCTCCATTAATTATCTTACTTAGGAGTTAGTAAGGCAAGTATATTATGTGGACCAATTCTTTATTGAGGTAACCTTTTCCAAGTAAATCATTTGATTTTATTTTTATTTTTTATTTATTTCACATGTTATGTCCGAGCATCCTATTATGGGAGAGGTTTGAAATCTGTGAACTAGAAACAGAATCTTGGCAACTCATTAGACTAGTCCTTGAGGTTAGTGTACTAAAACTCAGTGAATAGATCTAAAAATCAACATGTATATGAGTCTTTTTAGGAATGTTGCAAAGTTTCTTCACATGGAGCATGTGAAAGCAAAGTAAAAAAACTCGTTTAAGTCCTCTAAATCTTATCTTCTCTGCTCTAAAATCATATCTAAACATGGGTACTCTCTTTAGTGTGAAAACCAAAAACAATCTCTCTAATACGTGGGGTGTCAACAGAAATCAACTGCAACTTAGCACTCCTATTTTGATTAGGTACATGCCTTATCTCAGAACTTCATTTGTGTGGTGCTTGTGGTGTTGACTTGTCTATTGGCTTGACTGGAAAACAATTATGTTCTTTCTCTATATTTAAATATACATGTTTTATCTTAACCATAATATGTAATTTTCATGTTATATAACTAATGACTACTTAATTAGTTGTAGGTTATGTCCATAGATGAGTCATCATGCTAAATATGATCCTCATAATTACCCATCTCAATAGGCATTAGATAAGTTGATGTAGGGTCTATAAGATCTTTATGATAAAGTAAACAACTTCATTAGTGTCTCCTTTGGGTGGTGGTGTCAAAGGTATTAGTGGTTTGGATAAATTTGGTTCAAAAGCTTTTAGGCAATCAAAGTGTAGGTTTTTCTTGGAGGAAAAAGGTGATGAACTTCATATTAAAAGTGTGAGATGTTAGCGAGCTAATGTTGGTAGTTTTATGAATTTTGGATTAGTAATTAATGAGTTATAATATTTTCAATCTGGTTGCTCACAGCAAGATTTTGTCTCTCTATGTTAACCCTTTTGCTAGGGCATCTAAGGATTATTGAGGACATCTTAGGATTATTGAGGATTTAAGGCCTTAGGAGATTATGAGGGGCGCGAGAAAATTTTTGAGGGAGTTTAGAAGAGTCTGAATATATTTTGAGATTGAGGAAAATTAGGATTTTGATTATGTAAAAAAGATGAGAATTGTGTTAGAAAAGAGGATTAATGGTGAGAAAAGATAGCTAAGAACTCATCAAAGTTTTAGAGAATCAACAATCATATTCATTAGAGAGTTGATCAATCACTAAGCTTTTCCGATGTAATTTGCACACGCTAAAATAAATTTTATTTAATGAATCCAAAAGTATAAAGCAATTTTTTATTTATAGACATTTTCCAAGTTTAAACAATTTTGGAAAGCATTTGGAGCCAATAAAATACTATTATATATATTGACAATTTGTTCTTATATAAATGGAAATAAATTAAGACAAATAATGAAAAAGTTTTGAAAAGCATGAAAATTCTAATTAGCTAAATATGACAAGTAAAGTGGTCATAAAACTAAATAAATTTTGAAGATTTTTGCTTTAATTATTGGCATGGTTGACCTACTCATTAAAGGGTCTTAAATTAAGCTTTTTTATTATATTTCAATGATTTTAGAGAGATTATAGTTCATCCACGAGCTTGTATGAAGAGCTTTACTTTATAAATAACCTAATTCCTAATTGAGTGCCATTATTTGTAGTGTTATCTTTGGCCTTTATCTTGGTGCTGCATCAACTCCATCAGACCTCAAAGAATTTTGCTTAGTAGAGTTAAAATCTAAGTACTTACCAACAAGATTTGGGGCGAGTTTATCTATGACTTCTTTGGTCATCCAATTGTCTTTTGAAGGAGGTTGTGTTTTTTCATCTAATCAAGAATTTGGGTGATCTTCCTGTTAGTGCGTAGAGTTTTTCTATGATAATGTCATTAATATTTAAAAGCTGCAACATATGAACAACAACAACAACATCAAGCCTTTGTCCCATTACGTGGGGTCGGCTACATGAATCCTTTTTCTCTATTGTGTCCTATTAAAAGTCAAATTCTCGTTTAAATCTAATAAAGAAAGATCATTTCTAATATTTTCTAACCAAGTCTTTTTAGGCCTACCTCTATCTTTCATAACATAGTCAAATCTAATACCTCTACTTTCCTAACCGGGTCATCGGAAGGCCGCCGTTTTATGTGACCAAACCATCTAAGGCGACTCTCTCTAATCTTATCTTCCACTGGAGCTACTCCAACCTTTTCACGTATATGCTCATTTCGTATCCTATCTTTAAGGGTAAAGCCACTCATCCACCAGAGCATCCTCATCTCTGCAACACTTAACTTAGTATTATGCTTCTCTTTTAATGGCTAACATTCGGCACCATAAAGCATAGTAGGTCTCACCACCATCTTATAGAATTTTCTCTTAAGTTTGAGGGGGACTTTTCTATCACACAACAAGCCCGATGCATTCCTCCACTTCAACCATCCAACTTGAATTTTGCTGATAATATCCCCATCTATTTCACCATCACTCTGAAAAATAGATCCAAGATATCTAAAATATGTACTCTTATTAATGACTTGATCGCCCAAAGTCACAATCCCCTCACTAGATCTATTAATACTAAAATTACACTCCATATAATCCATTTTAGATCTACTCAAGCGAAAACCTTTAGACTCTAAAGTTGACCTCCATAATTCAAGTTTACCTTCAACTCCCTGTCTAGTTTTATCAACAAGAAGAATATCATCAGCAAAAACAATACACCAAGGTACATCCTCTTGCAAATGTCTAGTGAGAATATCCATGTCTAAAGGAAAAAGATATGGGCTTAAGGTTGATCCTTGATGTAATCAAACCGAAATAGGAAAATACTTGGTCAAACCACCTTGTGTTTGAACACAAGTAATAGCTCCTACATTCATATCTTTAATGATTTGAATATAAGTGTTATTAACTCCTTTCTTTTCAAGAACTCTCCATAGCACTTCTCTTGGAACTTTATCATATGCTTTCTCTGAATTAATAAATATCATATGTAGATCCTCTTTATTCTCTCTATATTTCTCTATAAAAGCTCTCAAGAAATGTTTGGCTTCCATAGTAGACCTACCCGGCATGAATCCAAATTGATTTTGAGAAACATTAGTATCACGCCGCAACCTGCACTCAATAACTCGTTTCTATAGTTTTAAAGTATGACATATTAACTTAATTCATCTATAATTTGCACAATCTTGTGCATCATCTTTATTCTTAAAAATAGGAATTAAAACACTCATTCTCCACTCATCTGACATCTTTTTAGTTTTCAAAACAGTATTAAAAAGTTTAGTAAGCCAAGAAATTCCTTCATCTCCTAAGCATTTCCACTTCTCTATTGAAATATTATCAGGTCCAATAGCTTTTCCACCCTTCATTTCCTTTAAAGCCTCTCTAACTTTGGTTTTACTAATACGCCGATAAAAATCGAAATCTTTATTTTAATTTAGGATGCTAAGGTCACTAAAGTCAATCGTATTTTCACATTCTTCATTAAAAAAGTTTAGCAAAATATCTCATCAACCTTTATTGAATATCTTCTAAAAAAAGTACTTTTTGATCTTCATGCTTAATACACTTCACTTGAACTAAATCCTTACTACTCCTATCTCTTTGTTTGGCTAGCTTATACATATATTTTTCACCCTCCTTAATATCTAATTTATTATATAAATCATTAAAAGCTAAGATCTTTGCATCGCATATTGCTTTCTTAGATTCCTTACGTGCCTCTTTATATCTTTCCCAATGATTTGTTGACCCCTAATATTATATTCGATGGTCGAGGTTGGCACATTTGACTAGAACGATGTTCGACTAATGCGACACTATGCGAGGGGTTTGACATGCCTCGACACTACGTGAAATCACCCATGATGTTGTCCGCTATTTTTTATTTTATTTTATTTTATTAGGGATTGGATATCTAATTGTCCGCTTGCGAAATAGATCGTACTAACAAGTTCAGAACTTCAACTCCTCAAAGATATGCCTTTCACGTGCAACTCAATCGAACAAAGAAAATGACAAACTACGAGCATGATGTTGTGCGAAATTATTCGAATGACCTTCGTTTGTGAAACAATTTGCACCATCGTGTTTAGAAATTCGAATTACCTAAGAAGGATCTTGTGCGAGCAACTCAAGAAGTGGTCGAAATGATGAATTACAAGCACAATGTTGCATGAACTTGCTTGAATGACCACTGTTTTCAAAATAGATCACGGCATTGCGTCTGGAATATTAAAATTATTAGAAATAGAGACCCATATTGGATGGGGGACCATGCAAGAAAAATGATAAATTTCACCCACGTGTGACAAATAAGACAATTTGATACGCACAAGTGCTAAAATCTTTGCGAGCAAATTGACCTACATATTTTCCTATCAAAAATTTAAATTTTATTTTAATGATAAATTTCACCTTCCTCTCATTCCTCTTACTGTTTTATCAGTAAATTTTATTTTAATCATAAATTTCACCTTCTTCCTCTCATTCCTCTCCCCGTACCTCTCTCTGTCTTATCTCTTCTTCCCTTCTTTTTCTTCTTCTTCTTTTTCCTCCATTCCTCTCTCATTCTCTCTCTATAAATTTAGAGAGAGGATCTCTTGTCCTCTAATCAAACTCTCTCCTCTCTCTTCCTCTCTAAATAAAGAGAGAAACTTTCCAATATTGCTCTACATCTCTCTCTCACACACTCTTCCTCCCTTATTTGTATCTTTCTCTTCCCCCACTTTCTCTCTAAATAAAGAAATAAAGTGTGGGCTCCAAAAATTCACACCTCGGCCTCTCCGCAGCCCCTTTCTTTTTCTTTGTGGGTGATGTAGGGCGTGGAGAGTTTTAACAAGTTAAATTCTGAGGTAAAATTTCAGAAGGAAAATTGGGTTTTAAATAAGACACTATCCTGAGATTTCTCCCTTATTTTGCGAGAATTTTATGATCTAAGTTCATGTTTCATATATATGCAAGTCCCTATAGTTAATTATCCCTCCTGATAATGAGAAAGAACTTTCAATAAAGACTAGTCGTCAAACTGATACGTAGTATCTGGCATATAGTAGCAGCATGTTTAAGTTTTAAAATTTAATATTAAAGTTAGAAATTCACCACCTTGTATTTAAAGTAGATGGTAGGGAGAATAATGATAAAGTCGATCAAGATCCAATGGTTCTTTCGTCCAAGGTCATCATGGTCCCTAGTCTACTTTGTCAAAGAAGATAGTCGACCCAACCTGACCGAAGGATCCTTGTCGGTAGCTATGGGTTGTTTTGTCCAAGGGTACCTTATAGACTCTGGGTGTATTTTTCTTTAAGGGATAAATATGAGTCCACCTTAACTAGCAAAGAGCTTTGTGCCCTATTGGTCATATCCTATTGATTCATTACTCAAAAATTTAGCGCCGTTGGAAAACATACGGGCTCTGACTATGATCGTAATTTAATGGTATCATTTAGTGGTAAAATCACCTAGTCAGAGGGTCCCGGTCATAACCGTTTACCTATGGTGCCATTTGATGATGAAACTACCGGCTAGATGACACGTGCCACATCGTTACTAGCAAGAGACTGTTTGAGAATGAATCATAGTGATATTCTCGACTAGACATTTGCTCTTTGTTAGCTAAAGTAATTTTTAAACTTATCCATCTCGACAAACAGATGCAGAAGGTGGATGAATTTTTTCTTTAACTATTTGATAATTAATTTCAATTTTTATACATTATTTTTTATCAATAGATGTGAAAATTTGAGTCTTTGGTGGATCATTATGCGTCAATCCCTCCGGTTGAGATTTTCTATCAACGCAGTCATCATCGGGGATTATTGACAATTTTATTTTATCGGTCGAACCTTGTCGACTCTGTCTAGTTGCCGACAGAGGATTGGGTTTTGCCGTCGGCTTTATACTTTTATTAGTGAATTTTTCTTGTAATAGACTTTAAAGGCCTAATGTAAACATATGAAACAAATATCCTGATTGGTGCTACGATCGTATATTTATTTGACAGTTCGAACTGTGTCAACTTCTATCCATTCACATAGAAGGATTGGGCTCGAACTTAAGTTCATTATTTGACCCGTGCAGTATCCTCAGACATCATGTGTGTGCATAAATTACGCTCATCGGAGCCCGTGCAGGTATATATTTTTGCATGTATTTTACATTATTTATTTGTGTAGTGATTATATATATGTAGTGCAGTGAGTGTACACGCCATATTTGCATGTTCATACATACATTTGTGCTTTCGTCAGCATGTTAACATATTCTTGTATGTACTTGTGTATTTTCATGTATGCATGTAAGCATGTATGATGTATTTTGCATTTACATGTTGCTCGATCATGCTTGCATGATATTTTGCATATTGCGCAATGACAATGCAGTAGCGTATGATATGCATATATGATGCATTATGCATTGCCTATTTGTTTACATGACATATTTGCACGATGACTCGGTGCTTTTATGTAATGCATGAAGCATTTACATGTCGATATAGCATGCTGCCACTACATGGTGCATTTTATATGTTGGATAATATGCTTGCATGATATGTTTTGTATTTTGCGATGTGCATATGCATGATGTGAATGCGTCAATGTGCATTTGAATGCATGGGGGTGTTTTTGCAATATTCAAATATGATCAATTGTGCAAGTAATTGTCATTTAGGAAATGCACAAGTTTTCTTAAAGGGCTTGTAAAACGCCTTCTATCTGCTTGTATGAATGTTACGGATCCGGTGACGTTGTTTAGCAGCGCGTTGAGTCTCATTTTATTTTCTTCAAGTTGTTATTTTCTTCAATATTCAATCTGCAGGAGAATACTTCTGCCTATAAATACACTGTACGAAGATCCGTGCGGGCTGTCACATCTGTTTAAAAGATCCTATGCACACCTGCTGGTGACATATATTCTCAGTAGGTTAACTGATGTTGCTTGCAGGTAGATTTAGTGTGCTGGCTTGCATGTTACTGTTGATTATTGGTTGAGCTACATTCGCCACTGATTTCTCTATGCATGTTGGCTGGTGAGTCGCTACATTCATTCTACATTAACCTTTAGTGCTCACAGGGGAATGATACATCTATTTGCAAGTTAATATTGTAGGAAGATTGCTCTATCTGTTGCATGTTTATCATGTTTTTATTCATGGACGTGTTATTACATTGAACATATCGTTGCATTCATTGCAACCATCTTGTGTATGCATGTAGGAAGTGTTATTGTTTGCATGCAGGTTTGTGTGTTCATTTTATATTCCTTTGCTGTTATCCATAGAACTTCACAAGTTTCCTGTAGTTGCTTGTAAGTGGGCTGCTATGTGCATCATGAGTTCATGTTCATGCCTTTAGGCAAATCACTTTGTTTACTACAAGTCTCCTTTGTTAATGTTCGTAGGTACTTGTTATTTGTTGGTGCTTGCATTTTCACACTTATGGAGAGTTGTTTTGTCCATTATAAGCTTGTTTAGCTCCTTTGATCTTGCAATTTATGCTTGGTTTCATCTTATTATTTTCTTAAAACATCAATTTAGGTCTAGTTCCCTATTTATTGACTTGCATGTCCTATTCCCTATTAATTGTTTAAGTCCTTATTCATTATAAAAAAGTCTGTCAATGCAGTCAAAGAATGCGAATGCACTATAAAATGTATTGAAAAATGTGCAAATGCATTGTCCAAATGCATTGAAAAGCTTGCACATCCTTTAACAAGAAATTTAAATTTCTCACTTGTGTTCCGACAAACATGTTAAACACTCAAATTTAGTATCTAAAATTTTGCACAAGCTAAAAATAAAAAAAATAAATTTTAAGTCCAATCTTCTCATTGAAAGACGGAAGTCGATAAAACTTGAATTCATAAGTGAATAAACAATCGTAAAAGTCAATAGATATATTTAATTTTAAGTTTATATTAGGCCTGCAAAACCTCTCTAAAGGAAATTCATCATAAATATATTAGCTCTTCATTTGCAACATTCGTACAACAATTCAGAAAAGCAGTAGTTGAACCTAATCCTTTGTTAACGAGCAAACAAAATTAACAAGTTGTGAATAATGAAAAAAAGTAACTTTAAATCACCCCGATAAGAACCATGTTAATAGAAAGTCTCAACTAGAGGGGACAACCTAATTTTCCTAAATGCCATCGAATTCAAAATTTCCTCATTTGGGGCCTAAATTTAAACAAAGAACTTTAAAATTTCAATATCTATTAAAATTTAAATAGTTAAAGTGGAATTAATCACTTGAGACTTAAAGAGAAACCCATCCACCTTCTACAACAGCTTGTCGAGGATGATAAATTTGAGAATAATTTTAGCTAATATAGAATGAATGCCTTATCGAGTGTATCATTAAGATTCATTTTCAAATGATATAACGTTATTAAGGATGTGACACATGTCATCTAATAAGTGATTTTGCCGCTAAATGACATCATATCTAAACAGTTATGATTGGAGTCCTCTAATTGGTTGTTTTTTCATGAAATGACACTATTATATTATGGTCACATTCTTAGCTCATATATTTTTCAATAACTCAATTCCCTTTAGTAATGAGTGAAAGGATATATTTGATAGGGCACAAAGTCTTCTGTCAGCTAAGGTTGGCTCAAATCTACCATTTAAGCAAACATGAACCACAGGTCTACAAGGTAATATTGGATGAAGTAACTTATGACTGCCGACAAAGATTTTTCGATGATGTTGGGTTGATTATCTCCTCTAAGTAGAGTAGAGATCATGACAATCCAGAACGATGGAACAATGAGATCTTAATATAGTTCGTTATCATTCTTTCACCATCCGCTTTAAGTATGTCTTTGTAAATTTCAAACCCTAAAAATCCAACCTAATGCTGAAATTGCGCTATTATATTTTGGGTACTTAGTATTTATCTAATAATTGACCTTAATCTAAAGTTCTATCTCATTGCCGGAGGAGTAATTAAGCATTGGGGCTTGAGCCTATAATAAAGCTCGAAACTGGATCATAAAGTCCTCGTGAAATGAAGGCAAAATCTTTTGGCAATATTCATACTAAAAATTTGGGCTGGAACATATTTCTATTATAACTCTTCTCGAGAAATGTGAGGATGCCAGGGTGCAAAATTTTTGAACCACATGGTTTAGTTCAAATATTGTTAGTGCGTCTCAGGTTGGACTATACACGTATATTAGAACATTAAATGATGCTAAAAAAATATTTGGAACGTTATGATTCACATTTAACATATTGAACTCTATAATGCAAATTTTACAGTTGAGATGTTGATTGAAATTCATTTCTAGATTTACCTTTAGAACTGAACCAGTTGCTATATGCATGGGAAGATTTGTTCTAGCTGCTTACTTTTATTGTGGTTAGCCTTTCCTTAATAAAGTATGCAGCGCTCCTTGATTTAACAAGAGAATTTGGAAAATCAAGACAATAGGTTGCCGTTCTTAGGGGCCATGGACCATATTTTATAGTTTAGCTATGTGATGCCAAGCTACGCATTCCTTTTAAAACTATTTCTACATAGGCTGTATGCCATTTATTAATGGTGATGGGATTGGTAGTGAAGAAAGAAGATTATGGCAGAGTTGGGTAGCCTCTGCCAATTGCTACTGCAATTGCTGGTCGCCTTTATTTTTGTCAACCAACATCACCACCACTAGCCACCATGGCATCCATCATCATTGCCTTGCCTTTTGCAGTCATTGCTTTGCTGGCGACGACCACCATCACTATTATTAGCCACCACTGTTACCATCGCCATTATCTTGCTGACTATCATCGTTGCACCGCTAATGACGGCCTTTTCTTCCACATAAATCTTCTTATTCAAAATTCAGACATGGTTTCAAGATATTAAAAATGTTTTATTTCAAATTAAAATATAATCAAAGTAAAATAGAAAAAAAATGAAAAAAAATAAAAAAACACACAAATAATCTCATATGGCCCCTTAATGAGGTTATTTATTTATTTATTTATTGTGAACGCACTATATTTTTATTTGTTTTCTGGATTTTATTATTGTTAATGTTCTTATATGAAATTTGGATCATTGCGTAAAGGGTCTTTAAGGGCTCAATTGGTTTCTAAACAAGAAAGCCGGTTGCACTTTTGGTATGGAGTCTTCTGATGCTCTTTTCTTTCTATTTTGGCAGATGAGAAGGCTCGTTATTCTTCGAGAGACCCCATCGCTGCCCTGAAGAAGTATGTTCTTGAACATAATCTTGTTCCTGAGTCTGAGCTCAAGGCCATTGACAAGAAGATTGATGAGTTGGTTGAAGAAGCTGTGGAGTTTGCGGATTCCAGCCCAGCTCCTCCTCGAAGCCAACTGCTTGAGAATGTCTTTGCAGACCCGAAAGGCTTTGGAATTGGTCCTGATGGCAAATACAGGTGTGAGGATCCAGGATTCACGCAGGGTACCGCGCAAGTGTAGAGGTTCTGTAACTCCATTCCTCATTCTTGTTCAAAAAGGTACTTTTCAGTATTTTGATGTAGTCTGATTAGTAGCAAATAATCCTATTTTCACCATCCTATTCTATTTTCTCAGTAATGCCAATATTTCTACGTCTTCGGCTGCATTTCTGTGTCCAACTATTAAGACGTGTGAGTTTTCAGGTTTAGCTTATTTTTGGCAAGTATTGTTTATGACACTATGGAGGGTTCCTTGATCTCCATAAAATTTATATTGTTGTATCTAATATTTCTTAAAAGGTGGCTGTTTGAATTTAAATTGACCTGGTGGTGGATAGTATTGTTTCTTTGTTGGTTTTCTTGATGAGATATTGTTATTTGTTCCAAAAATGGTGGGTGTCCAAAAGGCTTAATGTTTGCCATCAATAATTTTACGCAACAGTAAGAAAATTGTCGTAAATAAAACGTGTTATAAAAATCAAGAGTTGAGTTTTTTCAAGTAATGCTTTTTAAGCTATGTAGGTTTTGTTTGGGACAGCTTTCTTACTGTTTCTTAAAGCAGCTTTTTAAAACAAAGTTTTTAATTTTTGTATTAAAAATTTACTTTGAGAAACAGTAAGAATACCATCCCAAATGATGCCGTAATGTCGCTAGCCAACTACTCAAAGAATTGAGTTAAACAAAACCTTGCCTAATTCATATTCATCTTATTATTATTGTCCTACCTGAAATCTTTAATTCTAACTAGTAAAGCAAGCAAATTTTTGTTCAGTAGAATTCCTGGAACAACCTTTATTGTCGCATAATATATCTCATTATGTGTGCAATTAGTTAAAGAACGATGTATATTAGGCTGGATAATAAAGTTATAGTTAAAAAATAACGCATCGGAAAGCTTAAACCTTCTCAAATCAACCTAATAAAAATGCTTGACCTTCTCAACAACCTAACTAAATATTGAGCTAAAAAGAACTAGCCTCATTCAGTGCCTAATAAAGGAAAAAAAAAAAGCAATGCCCTTGATATTAAAAGAGAAAACAATCTCAATCTTGAAATCTATTAAAGGCCCTAATGCCTATATGCAGTACCCTATTGACATAATCATGCCAAGTATCAATGGATCGCTTACAAGATGTTAAGAGATTACATCAATCAAATTTAGACTTTATTTGAGACGGATTTCTTACTTTCTAAAGTTATTTTTAGTACAAAAATAACTTAAAAGTAAAAAAAGACTGTCTAAAGCTGTCCCAAACAAGAAGGTAGCATTCTTAAAGTTGTTCCAAATGAAATCTTAGCCATATCCCATGAATTATGATTTCCTTAAACTTGACAATAATTTGCATAGGAACTAGATGATAAGCATATGAATAATCCCTTTAGCCTTTATCTCATAAGAACTTAATTTAAGAGTGATCACAACTTATGAGTCGATATAAAGTTATAATACTTAGCAATCCAAATCTCTCAAGCTTTCTTGAGGATTTCGATAAATAAACACATTGAGCTGATATTCTAATCCCTTGAGCCTTCCCTCTAACAAATATAAGTTCCATTAACCAAATGAATCAAGTTGGCACAAACCTATCTTGCCCACTACCTCAAAACAAGTAGATCATACCAAGCCAGCAAGCCCACCATTTCAAATTATCTAGGTTAAGCCATTGACATAAATTAATTGTACAAGGGAAAAAGCTAAGAAGAGTTTGTATTACCAAAGAGGGGATAGAATTGTATAATAAAAGTTTATTGCATAAGTTTTACCAAATAATTTAATGATGTAAAATGTAAAAATTAGATGTTTTGATAAAGTAAATGTAAATCAAAGCTTTTATAATTATTCAACTTGAATTTGACATGACAATATGGATGGATCTCGAGTGGGGGCGCTTGGGCCTGTGTCCCTACTGCTCGGCCCAAAAAAACCTTGCTGAAAACTTAAAATTTTCTCATATAAATACCTAAGTCTACTTTTGCAGCATGTAATTGAGTGTACATGATTATAGTAGTATTAATGGGAGTAGGCGAAAATATTAAGTAATAGGGACGGAGAGAGAGAGAGAGAGAGAGAGAGAGAGAGAGAGAGAGAGAGAGAGAGAGAGAGAGGGCAAAGGGGGGAGGCATTTTCTATTGCCTAAAGGATAAATTTTACTTAAATTTTTTTTATTTTCTTTGATTTTAATTTTGATTTTAGATTTATTATTTTTTTAATAATAAAATAGTATTAGTTTTAATATTAATTGTAAATATTAATGTCATAACGATTAATATTGAAAACTATAAGAATTTCTTATTATTGAAAATATGGCCATGTTTATTTGGTAAAATAATCTCAACTATCTGTTATTCATTAACAAAAATTGTTTGTTTTTCTCTGAAGTAATAATAGTTTTTTTAAAGAATATGAAAATTAATAATGATAAGAAATCTTAAAATTAGTACTAATAACAATAATAAAAAATATATTATTGCTTTTAATATTTGTTATAATTTGAAGAATTAATAAAATAAGAAATTTCTTATTATTGACTATTGCGTGTTGGAACATTCGTGGTAGTAGAGATATATAGGGTTTAATGTCCTAATTTTTTATGAAGATCCAACACACATATAGATAACAGAGAGGTGGTGTGAGAGTCATAAGAGACACCATATTGTTTATGTAAAAAGCCTATGAAAGTGGTAAACAACGGTGCCTAGTCAAATTGAAATGATTTCACTAGTGTTTATTGTTAATTACAAACAAGTCCCTTCCTTGGGGGAAGAGATTGGAATATAGTAAATACACATTATAAAGAGCACATTACATGTTTGGAGTTGGAAGAATTCAATGACAAGAGAGTTGTTCTTAAGAGATCATTAGCCTATTTGTTTGGATGGAAGGACCATAGAAAGGCGATGGTAGTCGAAGGATAGAAATTGGGCGACCGAGGTTGGAGGGGTCAAAGTGGAGTGATGATGGTTAGAAGACTATAATCAGACGACGGTGGTCAAATGGAACATAGTCGAGCGACAAAGATTGGAGAGACTATAGTTGAGTGGGAATGGTCAAAGGGGCCATAATTAAACGATGGTGGTTGGAGGGACCATAATAAGGTGATGATGTTTAGTGGGATCGTAGTTAGACGACAAAGGTTGAAGGAATTATAATTGGGTGAATATGATCAGAGGGACCATATTTGTACAATCGAGGATGGAGGGATCATAGTTTGGCGAAAGCTGTCAGAGGGACCATAGTAGTGCGAAAGAGGTTGGTGGGACTGTAGTAGGGCAATAGAGGTTGGGGGGGTGTCACATGATGGTGCTTTAAGGGATCATAATCTGGTGAGGGAGGTCGAAGGGACCATTGTCGGGCGATAGTAGTTAGTAAGCAAAAGTCTGACATTTGCAACCAAGGGAGGTCTAGGGGTGGCCAAGTAGAGATCTGACGGTGATGGCTGGGCATAGGAGGTCTAATGAAGTTGGTTGGTTGATGATAGCTCTAATGATGGTAATTGGAAAAAATTCTAACAATGTTGGCTAGGAAGAGGTCTAATTTTAGCTGAACAAAGGACTGGTGGTGATGGCTGGGTGGGGAGGGTTTTTTGGCAATAATGCTTAAGTAGAGTTCCATGATTCTTCAAGCCTTAGATCTCTCTGCCCTCTTAGCCAAGGGTCCAATCCCCTCTTTTCATGTAGACAGTAGGGGCTTATTTATAGATTTTTGAGAGTGGCATGCCCCATAAACAAGGAGAAGGTCCAAACAAAATTAGGAGTGCTCCATCAGATGACCCATATTGCTTCCCTCAATCATGGAGTATTTCTTCATCATTTATGTGTCCAAATGGTGTTGGAATCTTGTAATCTTAGTCTCATTAGATTCATCTTGTTAGCCTCTCAATTCGACTACATGCATGCAAAATTTGGAGAGTCATCTAATTAATATCCTGAAGCTTTTAAATATATTTCAAGTCCGTGAATTAGGCCCATTTAGGCTTGGATTGGACCAAATTTTGTATTGTTAGGTTTGGCTCATCGAGACGTCCAGTTTGACTATAAATTTGCCTAAATTAGAGTTTATATAGACCAAAAATTAATTTTAAAAGTTTCTAATTCAAATATACATTAAGATTCATTCCCAATCAAAGCGATTTTTGGTGGTGTATCAGTTGTCCTCCTATTTTTGAATATTGAAGCTTACATACTTTTAAAAAACGTGATTGAGTCTTCCAAAAAATTGCAATGTAAAATTATATTTTCTAGATAATTACAAGCGTGACCGCTCTCTAGATGTCAATGTGGACCTTCCCTTGGGATCAAAAATCAAATTAAATATCCTTAATTATAATTTAAGCATTTCATGAAGTCAGGGCATCGATCAGAGCAAAAAATATTAAAATATTTTTCTCAAAAACTTCTAAAAATGCTTAAAACTAATCTTAGAGGCTCCATTAAGCTTCAAAAGTACTAAAATTGAGCCCAAAATATTAAAAATGCTTCTGGTGACCACAAAAATATCTAAATCGGGCTATTTAGGGTAAAAATTGGACCAAAATTTTATCTCTTTTTTTTTTGGGCCACCTCATTTTGCAGTGGAACTGTCACCTCCATTAGCGAGCAACCTATTTTTTTAACTATTTCCTTTCGAATACATATTTTTAAAAGGAAAATTTTATAAAAGTGTAAAAATTTTAAAATTTTTTGAAAAATAAAATAATAAATTTAATTATTTTAATTATTATTATTTTAATTTATTTCCTTTTTTATTTTTTTAAAATAAAAAATAGATTTTGGTCTTAGAAAATTTAGAAAAATTTTTAAAAATTCTTTCAAATTATCCCCTCTACCAATCTATAAATACCTACCTTGGGTTGTGGGAAGAGGCATGGTTCTACTATGTTGATTCAAAATTTCTCCTACAAATTTAGGGAAAAATGGACTGACAAAAATTTAATGACTATTGGAGGTGGCGAAGGCTTGGTCCTCTAACACATGCTCCTATTCTTCCCTATAAAAAAATGAAAAAACCATGCGGTAAGCGTGTAAAAATCATTAGCAACAACAAAAGCACATTATTTTTTGCATGCTCTAGTTCTCTCCTCATAAAAGAATGAAAAAAACCATCCAAAAGGGTGTAAATACCAATGGTGGTCGCAAAATCTCAAAACTCTTACATAGGCTCTAGTTCTGCCTGATAAAAGAGAAGAGAATTGTTCGACAATAGTGTAAAGATCTTTGGTAATTACAAATGATCGATCCTCTTATGTAGGCTCCAATTCTCTCTGATAAAAGGAGAAAAAACTATCCAACAAGAGTTTAAAGACTATTGGCGGAAATCAAAGCCTGATCCTCAGATGCAGGCTCTAATTCTTCCTCATAAAAATAGGGAAAAACCATCCAGCCATGATTTAAAAACTATTTGACAATCAAGGTATTGGAGATCAAAACTCGATTCTTTTGTGCTGGTCTAATTTTCTTTCTTGAATATTATGGAAAAATTAATTGGTAGAATTTGAAGACTATTGTTACCGATCAAAACCATGTTCTATTGACACAAGTGGCCAGGCAGCATGCCCATAGTGACAATTGATTACTGACAGCCCAATCGAGGTAATCAATTAACATTTTGATATTAATAATTAGGCAGTGCGCTGATGGAAGTGGTCTGTTTGTGCTATGTTGGAGGATGTAAGATGGCATGCTAATGGGGGTGGATAGTCTGATAGTGGTAGTTAGGCTACACACTATTAATGATGGTTGGGTAACCCACCAATGGTAGCAGTTTAGAATTCGTCAGGCCTGTAATAATGGTAACAGTTTGGAGGCACACCAATGGTGTCAATTGAGCAGAGGCTTGATGGTGGTGAGGCTTTGATATTTTCTTGAAGAAGGTATTGAAAGAGATGCTTAAAGAACTGATTAGTGCCAAATATATTGTAAGAAATTTATTAATGTTGTTTAAATTATCTAAGGTTACTTTTCTAATGGTTGCTTGATGACATAACCTATAAAAATGGTTGAGAGAAATCCATCATGGATGTTTTAACTATCCAATGTTATTTGTTAGAATATGGCTTGATGACATTATTATGTGTAGAGAAGGATAATAGAAATTCAATAGGGATGTTTGACTTATCAAGGTTATTTATCAGAGCATTAATCAATGATGTTAACTTATGTGAAAGAGGTTGAGAGAAATCCACTAAGGATGATTAATCTATCTAAGATTGTTTGTCAAAGCATTGCTTGATGATAATAACTAGTGTGAAATCAATCAAGAGAAATCCACTAAGGATGTTTTATCTATCGAAGGTTATTTGCCAAAATATTACTTGGTGACATTAACTTGTGTAGAAGAGGTCGACAGAAATCCAGTAAGGATGTTTAACCTATTCAAAGTTGTTTGTCAGTGCATTGCTCAATGAAATTAACTTGTATGGAAGTGGTAGAATATAATCCCATTGGGATCATTTATATGATGATTGGGAGGGGGAAAATACTGCATGTATCCTAAATTGAAGGTGAAGATTGATTTATCTTTAGACCATTTCTAACTTTTACGATCAAGACTATGACATTGTCCACTGAGTAGAAGTCCAATTAGGGATTATATAAAGTTTTAAATTCACTTAAAGCCTTCTTGTATTTGTTGGAAGCTTATGAAGATGGTTATTAGCTATATTGTCTTGGATATTTAAAATATTGGAAGAACTTATTTGACCATAATCATGTTTAATATTTCAACATAAATATCTCTTTAAGATTGTTGCCAAAGTTGTCCCCAACCCCCAATCCAAATCTGCTTCTCATAAAATTGATGTATCATTATCTAATAATTGAGAAGAGATAGAATACTGCCTATTTACTATTGTAGTGAGGTTTCTAATAAGTGTAAATAATGTTATATTTTATGTGTTAATTTGTTAGTAAAAATATGTTATTTTAGTATTATTTGTGTAGAAAAATACAAGAAATGGGCAAAATTTTTAAGTATGGCACAACACCATGGTGTCTAACATAATACCACAGGGAGCTATCATTGACACCGTTTGAGCACCAAAATATGGATATGGCAGTGCCGATTCTCTATTTGACATCATTGTAGCAATAGGGATGTCAGCACAACAAAGCCCAACCAACTATCACAGCACCGCCGTGTCGAAGGAGTCTGTGCCACAAAGCCTAGGCTCTATCTGTATAGTGCCGCAGCACAAAATTCAAGCACCGTTAAGTCAAGGGAGTGCAACATGGATGTTACAGTGCTCAACCATCAGTAGTGCCATGGAGTTACAATTATAACTATTTAGGCCATGATTTGCTAGCAAAGTGATGCGTTGATTCATTAAATAGCGGGTCCATATCAGTAAACACTGCAGCGGAGGAAAACCTTCAGCAGTGCAGTGTTAGTTTATTTTATGGGCACCGCAGTGCAAGTGTCTCGAGTGTCATGATGCCAAAATTTATTTTTTATATTTTTCTATAAATAGTCCCTTTGTAATATTAGTAGGAGAGTTCAGTCATTTGTTTAATTTCATTTTTTTATAATGCTTCTCTAATTTTTCCGTTCTGATTGACAACTAAAAAAATTCAAAGAAGTACTAGATACATTCCATTAGAGTATTTAGTTTGTGTTTGTGGAATCAATTATATAAGTTCAAGGAGGAGTGTAGAGGAGATCATTAAACCATCCAGTGATATCTTTTCTTCTATACATTCTTTTTTTTGTGCAATTAATAAAAATAAATATGCCACACTTATTCTTCATGTCTGGCTAAATACTTTAGTTTTGGATTGATGGTGTAAATAAAATTTGAGTACTAATGAATTCTTCTTATCAATAATTTCATGATGTTTTCAATATATAAGGTCTTCATTTAATACACATAATGGCCATATGTGCAGTTTATATTAGATGTAATGTGGACCCTTAGAATAGAAAAGAAGGCACAACTAAGTATGTTGGATTGGTATGATGGAAGCATAGGCATAGTACTTATCATGTATCAAATTTATAGCGATGAATTATTATGAGGAGATTTTAACAGTACACACTTTACTTACTCTTCGAAGATTTTATAGGGTAACAGATTATGAGAGTTTAGAGTGGTATTAAGATTGGAAGAGTTTAATCTTTCCTTTATCTCTTCACGGTTGTCTGAGTGGCTAGTGATGCATATGCTCTAAATAGCATCAATATAAAAGAGAATCATTAGGAAATATATTATATTTACATTTCATTAATCTAAAATAATTTATCCAAATAATATATCATTTAATTATTTTTTATTTTAAATTAAGTGATTGAATCTCCATCAAAATTTATTTTAATTGTGTAGGATAATTGTTGTAGTTGAAGTAAACAATACTAGTATTTGTAAGTAAACATTCTTCCTCGTAGGATTGATACTTTACTATATCACTATATTGCTTGATTCAACATATATACTTGCACTGATAGCATTGTTTAGAGACTAATAGAGCCCTAAATCACTTTAACAATTCTTTAGGTTACTCCACTTCCCCCATTAAGTTTTTGGCGTTATTGCTAGGGAAAAATTTATTTCATTTGAAATTTTACTATATTGTTGAATTAATTATAGAATTAGACATTCTCATAATTTATTAATAATATATCTATATTATATTTGGTGTTATTATTTTTTATATTGCATTATATTTTGCATTAATAGTTAAGTCAATATTCATGCTTGCATTATGTCATTTCAGTGTCGTGTCATCACATATCACATTAAGTGATCTGGTGGCAGACTTGAGTGGGAAAATGGAGAAGGTGACTCAGTTTTGTGAAGAGTCACAAGCTGACAAATTGAAATGAAAATGTTGATGGCTCATATAATGAACCAACAAGAGAAATACTACCAGTACACATCTTATTTAATGAGGCTCTTGTTGGAATTTTCAGAAATAGTCCATTTGTTGAAAGGCCAGAGTAATATGAGTTTCCTTCTGCACCTGAGTACCGACCCTTTATTTAGCAGCCTAGAGAGAGAGATGAAGAGGAGGAAGGAGATGAGGAAGACCCTGATTCTTAGGGGTAGGCTTGAGAGAGAGAGAGAGAGATTGATGATTTAAGTTTGATTTGTTGCATTTTTATTTTATTTTATTTTGCATTTCCAATATAGTCTGGCTGAAGACTTAAAACTTAGCACTTATGGGAGACAACCCATGTATCTATGATGATAATATCAGTCATGATCATGTTAATGTTATATCATGTTTTATTTTTAACACATATTTTATGCACTTTTTATCACTCATATGAAAGCATGTATTTTTAGTATTTGTTTATGTGTTTATTTACATATTAGCAAATTCCCTTCATAACTTAAATTATTATTATCCTCGAATAACTTTTATATTTTCTGATTATTTAATTAACCTTTATAAAAATGATAATTAAAATTTTTAAAAAATTAGGATAATAATAAAACTCTATATCCTAATTTGAATGAACTCTGTTTATAATTCATAAGTTAGAAAAACTAATACTTAACTCAATCAACCATTTGAGCTATTGTCCTAATTTGAATTTATAAGCTATATCTTTATGAATTTATAAGCTATTAGTATTAAAAATTAGATATGATTAGATTAAAATTTGAAATCATGGATAACTTGAAAATGGAATTAGTAATCTCATCAAGTCCATATATTAAAATTATTAAGATTGTATGAGAATCTTAAAACAGAAGCATATATTCAAAATCATTAATTATGTACTCCACAAAAGAAAAAAAAATAACTATAAATAGTTCTTAAAAAGAAAAAGAAATAAAAAATATTAAAAGAATAAGATGAGTATATTAGAAAATTGGTATCAATGAAAGCTTAAGATTTGAAATACAATCTTTTACAAAACCTATAAAGGATAAGATGAGAAAGAGCTAATGCAATGGATGATGAACTAATGAAAGTAAAATTTTAACTACAATCATATCCAATTATCAAAACTACATTATTCACTTCAACATTCAAAAGTTAATGATTAAATCTATAACATATAATTTCAAATTAGGTAAAAATAAGAATGATTGATTAAGTTTAACTATTGGTAATTTTTCAAACTAGAAATATAGCTTTGATTCATTTTTACTAATTCTAGACAGTAATGTATTATCCTATATTTTAGTAATTTTAGATTATCAATTTTTATTTTGGTTAATTACTTAATCTGAATTATAAACTTTTATTTGTTTAAGGACATGCAAGAGTTTAACCTGGAGAGGATTTGATAAGTGTAAATAATGTTATGTTTTATATTAACTTGTTAGTGAAAATATGTTATTTTAGTGTTATTTATACAGGAAAAAAATAAATTCACTTAAAGTCTTCTTGAATATGTTGGAAGCTTTATGAAAGATAGTTTTTAGTAATATTATCTTAAATATTTAAAATATTGGAAGAACTTGTTTAATAATAATCGTGCTTAATATTTCAACATAAATATCTTTTTAAGATTATAGCCAAAGTTGTCCCCACCCTCCAATCCAAATATGCTTCTTATGAAATTGATATAACATTATCTAATAATTGAGAAGAGATAGAATAATGCCTATTTACTATTATATTGAGGTTATTGATAAGTGTAAATAATATTATATTTTATGTGTTAATTTGTTAGTAAAAATGTATTATTTTAATGTTATTTGTGCAGAAAAATATAAGAAATGGGCAAAATTTTTAAGTAAGGTACAACATGCGGTGTCAGACACAATACCACTGTGGCAATATCATTGACTTTGTTGGAGCACCAAAATATGGACATGGTAGTGCCAAGTCTCTATTTCACAGTGCCTAGCATTGTAGGAGTCAGCGTCGCAAAGCCCCACAAACTATCACTACACCACAACTTTGAAGGAGTCATCACCGCAAAGCCTAGGCTCTATCTGTATAGTGCTGTGACACTAAATTCTAACTCCGCTAATTCAAGGGACTGCAACATGGACATTGTGGTGCTCAACCATCAGTAGCACCACAATGCTATAATTGTAACTATTTAGGCCATGTTTTGCCAGCGAAGAGATGTACTGATTCATTAAATAGTGGGTCCATGTTAGCAAGCACCGTAGCAGAGGAAACCCTTTAGCGCTGCGGTGTTAGTTCATTTTATGGGCACCACAGCGTAAGTGTCTTGAGCATCGCGGTACTAGAATCCATTTTCTATATTTTTTTTTATAAATAGTTTATTTATAATGTTAGTAGTAGACTTTTGTCACTTGTTTAATTTCAGTCTTTATAATACTTCTCTGATTTTTTTCTTAGGAGTGACAACTAAGGAAATTCAGAGAAGTATTAGATATATTCCATTAGAGTATTTAGCTTATATTTGTGGAAACAATTATGTAAGTTTAAGGAGTGTAGAGGATATCATTCGACCATCCGGTGATATCTTTTCTTCTGTACTTTCTTTCTTTTGTGTAATTAATAAAAATGAATATGCTTCACTTGTTTTTCATGTTTGGCTTAATTCTCTTATTTTGGATTAATGGTGTAAATAAAATAAGGAGTACTAATGAATTCTTTTCATCAATAATTTTATGATATTTTCAATATACTAAGTCTTCATTTATTATACATAGTAGCTATATGTGTAGTTAATATCAGGTGTAATATGGGGCTAAAGAATAAGAAAGCATGCACAACTAGGTATGTTAGATTGGTATGATGCAAGCATAAGCATAGTGCTTGTCATTTATCAAATTTATAGAGATGAATTATCATGAGGGGGTTTTAACAAAACATGTTGTACTTACTCTTCTAAGATTTTCATAGGGTGAAATACTATGAGAGCTTAGAGTGGTATTAAGATTGGAAGAGTTTAATATGTCCTTTATCTCTCACGCTTGACTAAGTGATCATTGATGCATATGCTTTGAATAGCATCAATATAAAAGAGAATTATTAGGAAATATATTGTATTTACATTCCATCAATCTAAAATAATTTATCCAAATAGTATTTCATTTAATTATTTCTATTTTAAATTAAGTGATTGAATCTCTACTAAAATTTATTTTTATTGAGTAGGATAATTATTATAGTTGAAGATATACTACTAATATTTGCAAGTAAATATTCTTTCATGTGGGATCGATACTCAACTATATCACTATATTACTTGATTTAGCACATATACTTGCATATATTAAGTGGGGTTTTTATAATTTTTATATCAAAGAAAACCTAAGCATTATTTAGGGATTGATATAGCCCTAAATTATTTTTACAATTCTTTAGGTTACTCCACCACCCACATCAGTTGCCTGCCTGTTTACTATTGTAGTGAGGATACCCTCCTTATTAAAAGACTTATTTTGGACTAGATAATAGTTTATAGTAAAAGGACTACCTTGTTAGAACCATGCTAAATATGTTAATATGAATGACCTTGAGAGGTTGTAGCAAAAGTTACCCCCTAGAAAAGTGTTATTTCTCATAAATGGTGCTAAACTATTACATATTTGAACATTCATAACAGTATAGAGATATAAAGTTTAATGTTCTAACTTTATATGAAGACCCAACACAAATAGATAAGAGAGAGAGAGAGAGAGAGGAAGTGTGTGAATCATAAGAGGCACTATATTTTTATGTGGAAAACCTATAAAAGGGAAAAACTATGTGGTCTAGCTTAGTTAAAATGATTCTAGTAGTGTTTATCATTGATTACAAATTATACACTCCCTTAGGGGAAAGCATTGAAAGATAGCAAATATACATTGTATAGATCACATTACATGGTTGGAGTTGAAAGAATCTAATAAAATGAGAGTTGTTATTAAAAGAATCTAATTTCATGGGAGTTATTCTTAAGAGATCGTTGGTCTACTTATTTGGACAATAATATTATAGTTGGGAGATGGAGATCAGAGGAACCATAGTCAGATGATGGTGGTCGGTAGGAATGTAGTTGGGTGATAGCTATTAGTGGTACTATAATTGAGCGATGGAAGTTAGAGGGACTGTAGTTAGGCAATGAAAGTTGGAGGGGCTATAGTTGAGTGATAATTAGTGGAGGGACTAGTCGGGTGACAATTATTGGAGGGATCGTAATTGGGTAATGAAGGTCACAGGGATGATAGTTAAGCATTATAGATCAAAGGGACCATAATTAGATGATCAACATCCGAGAGGAAGTAGTCAGGCGATGGTGGTCAGAAGGACCATAGTTAGGAAATAAAGGTCAAAGTGATTGTTATCAAGCTATAGAGGTTAAAGGGACCATAATCAGAGGTGATTGAGGTTAAAGGGACCATATTCAGGAAATTAAGGCTGATGGGATAGTAATCAGAAGACCAAGGTCAGAGGGATTATAATTGAGCAATTGAGTTTGAAGGGATCATAATTGAGTGACCGAGGTTAGAGGGGTTGTAGGTAGGTGATGGTGGTTAAAAGGATCTTAGTAGAGCAACTGAGGTCACAGGGATCATAATTGAGTTACTAATGTTGGAGGGATAGTAATCAAGTGTTGAAGGTCAAAAAAATTATAGTCGGGCGACTGTGGTTTGTGGGACCATAACTAGGTGAGCGTGGTCGGAGGGGTCATAGTTAGGTGAAGGTGGTCGGAGGGACTGTAGTCAGATGATGTAGATCGAAGGGATCATAATTGGTGATGGTGGTTGATGGGAATATAGTCAGGTGACCAAGTTAGAGGGATCATAGTAAGGCTATTGAGGTCAAAGGGATTATAGCGGGTGACTGAGGTTGTTGGGATTGTAGTTGAGTGATGAAGGTTGGTGGAACTGATCAACATTATACCCTATAATTATGGTTATAATGGATTCTACACAAGAGTGTACCATCAATGAAAATATTAATGCCTTGCTCAATCACATCTAAAATGATATACATCATGTATCTCTAAAATGTTGTAAGGCATTGCAAAGTCTAAAATATATTCTATAAAAAGAAAATGCACCATAAGATCTAGTAAATATGGTTTCATTCTAATCATCCAATGTTATAGGAATATAATGATAACCTTAATAGCCATCTATAAAGAAATATAATGGATGCCCTACTAATCTATCAAGTATTTGGTCAATAAATGGAAAAGGGAAATTATCATGCCCCAAAATCATTAAACCACATATATTGAGCTTAGAAAGTCCAACATGTCACTAAAATCTTATTACTGAACTAACAACATGAAAAATAAGCAATATGCATATAATCATTCATCATAATAGTAACAGTTAACATGATCATATATTTATGTTAAAATAGTAAAACTTTACACATAGGGTAACAATAAAGCTTATAAATAGTATAGTACGGATGTTGAAATGATCAAGCACTAAATACTCATGCTTAAACCAAACAGTATAGTAGTGCTATTCAAATAGTTAAGAAATCATATAAATCATTAAAGAGAAAATATCTATGAAAACTATCAGAAATCTATAACAATATAAAAGTTTCTATTAAGGAATCATATAGAAGTGTACACATGATATTCAATCATTTTGTATCAATATCAATATCCTAATCACATGCTCAATAATAATGAATCAATAACATTAAATCAGTAATAATAAATTAATAGTAGTGAATCGATGCTTTATATATGAAAGTTTAAGGGAGGATGTTAAGCCTTGTCGAAATTTCCCTAGCCACAACAAGAGGGGCGCGCGCGAGGGGGGGGGGGGGGGGGGGAATTGGTTCTTTAAAAATTTACCCCTTAACAAAAGCTATTTTCTTTAAAAAATAATGTCAAAAGCAAATATAAGCAGAAGTGATTATAGAAAATATTTTTGAATGTTTTTGTTTTCTATTTTTTTATTTTCTTTTCAAGAAAGCTTAATTCAATTTCAATAAGCTCAGCACAGATTTATGGGAAAGTAAATTTATAAGAAATAAAATTATAAAAAATAAGATGCAAAAACAGAATGAGCACACCAAAATTTTATAATGGTTCAGTCAACCTTAACTTATGTCCAATTTCTAGAGTCCTCTCTAGGTCTTACACTAAACCTTTAGTGTCTCTTCTTTAGCCCCTACAACAAGGCATATAAGCTCTTATAAGAATCACATCTACCAACCCAGCGCGATGGAGAACCAGAATCTCTTTAACTCTCTTGGTGAGGCAGAGAACCTTGGAAGCTCTTTTCACCCTCATGGTGAAGGTAGCAAACCTGTAAGCTTTTTTACCCTCTTAGTGAAGGCAGAGTACCTCAATCCTCTTTCACTCTCCTAGTGAAGGCAAAGAACCTTGATGTTCAGCCATGAAGCATTTCTCCCTAGAGTAACCCCAAGAGATCTACTATGCCACTGGAGGAATCAAGACGCAAGCCTTCTTGGAGCAATCATGTGAAAATCCCTCACACTCCTCCCTCTCACACAACCTCACCTTTTTCTTCTCCAATGCTCTAAGACCTCTCACAAAGCTCTCTCTCAGAATCCTTATAATAGCCCAAAGATCTTTTTCAGAATTAGTTAAGATTGCTTAAAAATAATGATTCCCAAAACCCTAAAATTCCAATTTTGTCACTTCTAATTGTACAGTACTATCCGGGATCATACAACATGATTAGTTCAATTTATCTAGTTTATACTGTATGAAGAGCAGATGTATTGTATGACCAGTTCAATTTCTTGAACCAATTATTTAGTACAATTTCAAAATCGTATAGTATGATTAGTTCAATCAAATAGATTTTTCATCTAGTACGATCGCTAGCAGTTAATTATCATCATGGGATCAAATCACATCATACCATACGAGGGGGATCATCATATAGTATGTTTTGATGAATTAATTAATTCTGATTTGATTGCCTAATCATTAGATTAAATTAGGCAAGATTTATTAATATTGTTTAGTATGATTGGTATCGTACAATATTATTAGTTTAAATTTTAATGTTCAAATTATAACCTAATTTTATGATCGGTGGCTAGGTTTTTGATTTAACTTGATCATCTAGTACCATATGGATCGTACTCTATGATTAGTTTAAAATATTAATTACGTAATTGGCCGTTGTTAATAATTTATCAAATAATTGATCCTACAATACGTGATTGTATGGTATGATTAATTCAAAAAAATTTAATTAATTATTTTTTCACTCCCCTATATGTATGTGCATGGTCGTCAAATTAACATATACCCTTATATGACAGAGACTCAAGAAATATAAAATTTAAGATATTAATAGTATAGACTCTTTCAACACATCGTATTCTACCCAATCTTGAGCCCTCGATGATCTTGAATGGTGTATGATGTACCTAAAATGTTACTATACAATGAAACGAATACACAATGCAAATTCTAGGAGAAATGAAAATTCAATCAATAATAGTTATTATCATCAAAATCACAAGCTTAGGATCTTGGATTGTAATAATATATATATATCCTTGCTATCACATTAAACAAGTAAGGGGTTTTAGTTTATATGGTATTTTTTTAGTATCGGTATTAGTAATAGTTGCCTTTCAGTAAAGAGTTCTTACTCTTGCCCATCGGTATAATAATAAACTTATAACTCCTAATTAGTGAATTAAGGAATCAGTAGAGGATACAACCAGAAAACATAATATTTCTAGGAAAGCCCATTAGCTCACCATTGTGTATAGGTATAAATTAGTATCCAATGAACTTTAATAATATCCAGTCCTTACATGTTTTCACAAACATTATAGTAAAAGTAATAATAACTAGTTATTACTTATTCACATGCTTATATTCATTTATAATGCTTGCATTAATAATATAATCGTAATAAAATGCCAAAATTATTATTATTGTGCAAATTATTCAAAATATAATAATTACTATTTTAATTGACAAAAATATAAAGCCTTTTAGTTAAAATTACCAGAATAATCAATACTATATTATATCAAAAGTTATGCTATGAAAGCTCACTAAATCAGGAGAAAATATAAAAAATATCAATTTAGGTAGAAGAATAAATTCAAAATAAAAAAAATTTAAAATAGAAGCATTATATAATCACCTTCAATAATATAATGAAATTTCATAAAAGAATCAAAATAACCTTACTGCCAAATGCCTCCTTCCTCTCTCCTCCTTTCCTCCTCCTTCCCCTTACTTCCTTCTCTAACTATCCAATAAAATAATGGGGTGAGGGATAATAGAATAATAGATTTTATAAAAAAATATATAAAAACTCATTTTAGTGCCCGGAGTTATGGCGCTCACCTGACAGAGTGCCACAAGTTCAACCCCAGGCGTCGCTACATTGAATTATTTTCTAAATTTCCTGATAGCAATTGTATTGAGGTGCCTCTTTTTGATGCTTCCCATCATTGCCACACTCACAAGTGCATCGCCATAGTGCCAAGTTCATAAATTTTATATTTTCTTATTTTTCATTTTAAGATAGTTTTTATAATTTTAGGTTGTTTTATAAATGATCATTTATATTGGCCTTATTAAACTTTTTATAGTCAACAAAAATTCTCCAACTTATGACTATTCTAGTGGGTATCAACTCATTCTTTTTATTAGTCACTATTGTTAAATCTCCCTTCTTAGGTACAAAGCGAATTGGACTAACCTAAGCACTATCAAAAGTAGGATAGATAATTTTAACAACCAACTAATTGAGTATGCCTTTCTTAACTAGTTCATTCATAGTAGGGTTCAATCTCCTTTAAGGAATGTCCATTGATTTGGAGTTTTCTTCAATCAAAATTTTGTGCATGCTAAAAGATGGACTAATCCCTTATATGTCCGTTATTATTCAACCAAATACTTTCTTATACCTTTTTAGAACCCTAATCAACTTACACTTTGATAATTATAATATTGGGTACTATTTTAAATATTTTAATCTAGCAAAAATATGTTATTTTAGTTATTTTTGTATAGGAAATATGCAAAAAAGCAAAAAATTATAAGTGTTGGATAGCTCTGTAGTGCCATCAATTATAATCATGCAATGCCTACTTGGTCCATGCCTAAGCACAAAATTTTGATGTGGTGGTGCTGAATTTCTCTTTTTTCAAGCATCTTGATATCATAAATGTCAGCAACACAGTGCTTCATAGCACTACTATGCCTAAAATTGGCATCACAGCATTGGGTCTCTCAAGAAAATCTATACATGAGCACTAGCATAATAACACCACGCTTAACTTTTTGCAGCACTATGGTAGAGAAATTATCAATTTCAAGTGCCATACTAATTCAACAAAAATACTTCCCATTTAATGTAGTAATCGTGCCATGTATGCCAGCGCTAATGCGGAGCCAACATTACAGTGCTGAGGAGCTAGTTCATTTTTCACCACTGCGGCGCCACTTTATTCAGCATAGTGATGCTTAGGTCTGATTATATACATGTTTTAAATAGTTTTCAATTCTATTATTTATGAAGTTCAATGCTTGGGTGAAAATTATATATTTAATGGTGTATTTCTTTAGTGCCCCTTACAATAAAGTCTAAGGGAGGCTAGAAAAGTGCAAGATAATTTATTTGAGAAATCTTACCCTGTGTTTGTATAAGCAACTTTATTGATGGATGAAGAAGGAGTGTGGAGAAGATCTTTTGATCCTTCTTGGTGATAAACGTCTTACTACTTCTCTAGTACTTTGTTTCTTTATTGATAAAATAAATATGAGTTTACTTGTTATTTCTTTCATGTCCGGTTCAATCTCTTGTTTTGGTCTGATGATGTAAAGTGCATATTAAGTACTAATATAGACTCTTGTGTTTTAATAAAAGTATTGATATTTTTAGTATATCCCATTCTTAATTTAATGCATATAATGGCCATATATGTAGTTAAAATTTAGTGTGATGCATTGCTTTAATGGAGGAATGCTGGAATAATTAAGAGAATTAAAATAGAATATTGGCATGCCTAGGCATATGATGTTCTAAATATTCTAGGTTCTATGAAGATAGTAAAACTACAGGAAAACTAGTGACCTTCCTTTTTACCCTTACAAGCTTGACAGAGATCTAGGGATGCACATGTTATAATCCACATCTACGATTAAGAGTGTCACTTGGAATGCTATGTAATTTTCTTTCATCAGTCCAAAATGCCTAATCTCATTATTATCAACTCTTTTTACTTATATTTTCATTCAGTGGTAAGAACTTGAAAACATCATTTTTATTTTAGTAGGACAAATTTATGTAATTAGAGTAAGTTGTAGTAGTTTTATTGTAATTAGTAGACCACTTTCTTGTGAGTTTAACACTCAACTCTTCACTTTATTACTTAATTCAGCACATATACTTTCACAATTTTATTGGTTGTTATTAGTTTTATATCAAAAAAAATCTAAGTATATTTCATACTCAGCGAGTCTCATATTATCTGACGATAAGCCCCCCATCACCCTTTAACTTCCTTCCAAATCACTAGAGATAATAATCAATAAGGTTGATCCATCTCCTATAAAAGCATACTTCAAATGGGTTGGTAGATCTTTTAATTCTAAGGCAACTACTTCAATGATTGAAGGTCTCAAGGACTTCCCTAAGGAAGTTGTGTCTAATGTCCTGTATCTTTCCCTAAAAACTCTATTAGCATCATATAACAGATAAGAAATATCTCTACTCAACTCCACTATGTCATCCTTAATGAAAGAATTTTCTAACAAATCATCAAACCATATCTCTACCATTATCTCCTCCACACATGTCTCCACCAAATAAAATTTATAACATTGATCATCGTTAGAATCCTTATGAAACTGCATACATTCTAGGACATTAAATGTCACTTCATGATCATGTACTTGCATTGTCAACTCCCTCTTCTGAACATCATTCATTGCCTTCCCAATAGGTATAAAAGGTCAACCAAAAATAATTGATTTCTCTCTATCATTTTTCAAGTCTAATACAATGAAATCCAATAGGAAGATGAACTTATCCACTTTCACTAACACATTCTCTATCACTCACCTAGGGTATGTATAAGATCTATCCACTAATAGAAGGGTAACAATGGTGGGTTATACCACTCATAAGTCAAGTCTCTTAGATGGAAAAAGTCATAGGATTAATGCTTGCTCCTAAATCACACAACGCTCTTCTATAAAATTTATCCCTTATAGCAAAAAGAATGGTAAAGCTACCAGATTCCTTTAGCTTTTGAGGTTATTTATTCTATAAAATAGTACTACATTCTTCGAATAAAGCAATGGTCCTAAAATCACCTAACTTTCTTTTCGTAGCAAGGATGTCCTTCATAAACTTAGCATAACTAGGCATTTTCTCTAAAACTTCTACAAAGGAAATATTAATAGTCAACTTCTTAAATACCACCAAAAGTTTAGAGAATTTCTTATCAAAAATTTTCTTCAGTAGCCTCTAGGGAAATGGTGGTGGTTGTCTTTCTACAACCTTCTTTAATAGTTTTTCTACTTTTTCATCGAGATTTGGTTATTCTATAGGTTGGTTAGTATCTACTAGTGCTTCCTCATTCTTTTCTATTTCATTAGGTTATCTTTCTCCCTAATTACATCATCTAACACCATACTTATTCTCAACTTAGTTTCTTTGCACTACTCTTTACCCTTGTCCTTTGGATTAACCTTAGTTTTGCTAGGAAGGGTTCCCTTGGGTCTTGTGTTTAGTCATTTAGCCAACTGACCTAATTAGTTTTCTATGTTTCTAATAATAATAGTTTAGCTTTGAAGTTGGGTCCCAATCTATAACAGTAAGTCCTCTAATGATGGCTTCTTATCCTTATATTGAGTATTAGCATTAAAAGCTGGAGGATAATTAGGCCTAGGATTACCAAAATTATGTTGAGACTAGTTCCAATTCCCTACATTATTTGGATGGTTATTATTTCTATTATTACCCCCATTTTATTATTACTTTGATAAAAATTAGGGTGATTTCTCCAACCATGGTTATAAGTGTTAGAGTAAGGGTTATTCTTTCTGTTATTATTTGCATTTAAAGATTCTACTCCTTATGAACTAGGGTCATTAGAAGGCCCATACATATTTTCATCAACTAGTATAGGCACTACCTGAGTTGTACTAACTCCTAAGTTGTCTAATTTTCAAGAAATGATAGTTAACTGAGATGTCAAGATAGGTAATACATCAGACTCATATGCACTAGCAAATTTCATAGGATTGACTCTATCAGAAGGATAATGTAAGTTATTAGTGGTCATCTCCTCAATTAAAGTATAAGTTTCAATAAAAGGTATTGACATTAATTAATCTCCAATTATGACATCTATAATTATCTCAAGAGAACCTACTAATCAATTATAAAAGGTTTGAATTATCAATCCATCTGGTAGTTCATGATGTGGACATTTTATAAGTAACTCTTTAAACCTTTCCCATGCCACATAAATAGATTCCCCATCTAATTAGTTAAAAGATGTAATATAATTCCTAAGCTAGACAATTTTAGATGGAGAAAAGTACTTTGTCAAGAATTTATGGGCAAGATCATTCCAAGTAATAATTCATTTTGAATTTCTAAAAAGAATAATTTGAATAATTTTAGAAATTCAATTTTAGTTTATTTTATATGGTAAAGTTAAATAATGTAGAATGGTGGGCCATGATAAAATGTGTGTTCATGAATGACAATTGAACATTAGATCAAGTTAGATGCAAGTTTATAAGTGAGAAATGCAAGAATGATAAGGTTTCCAAAATTAGTGCTAAAAATGATAATGTATAAATTTAAATAATCATGAATTAATTTTGAAAGAACCATGCACATAAGTTTAGCAAATTTTATTTATATGTGAACTATTTCATTTAAGGTATTAAGCTTTACAAAAAAATACCCAAGTCTTCTATCTTAAAGTCTTAAACCAATGTAAATCCAGCATGGTGATTTTTTTTCTTGAAATGCACTTAATATAAACTATTAGTCACATCCAACATAACCTTTGTTATCATCAAAATACAATGACACCATACACAAGGACTCATGGGGCTAATAATCTCCACCTTTTTAAGTTGACAAACTTTATGTTGGTGGGTTTTTATCATGATGGAGCAAAGTGACCTTTCATCATCTTTAGCAATATAGCAAGTAAAGCATGACAAATATATGGCAACAACATGTAATAAAGCTCCCCCTGAATCTTTGCATGGATAAAAATTTTGAAATTAACATGAAATTTTGAAACTGACATAATATTTCTTCTCCCCCTTTTAACAACATCATAAAAAAAAAAGAAATGAGGGTGCAGAATAATATTTAAAGAGTTGGATCTAGCATGCCAAGCATTCTCCTTAAAGTACACAAATTTTCTTAAGGTAGAGGATTAGTAAAAATGTCAGCAATTTAATGTTCAGTTGAGATAAATTCAATATTAACACCAGCTTTACAAACATGATCCCTAATGAGATGGTGTCTAATCTCTATATGCTTGGTCCATGAGTGTTGAATATGATTCATAGTTAAGCTGATAGAACTAGTGTTATCACACTTAACAGAAATGTGTTTTTGTTAAATTCCAAAGTCAGGTAATTGTTGCTTCAACCTCATAACAAGAGCAACACAACTATAAATAGCTATGTACTCAGACTTAGTTGTGGATAAGGCTATAGAATTTTTCTTCCTAGAGAACCAAGGCACTAGTGATGATCCTAAAAATTAACATGTGCCCCATTAACTTTTCCTATCCACTTTGCCTTCCGTATAGTTAGCATAGTTGAGCGATCATAATTTAGAAAGATTAATACAATTTGAATCGTACTGGAAGATCAATTATGCAGAAAACCCTAATAAGGGCACCCATTATTAAATGAGATTAATTAACTATTCATATTGGATGATTCATAATATCCAGGATGATCTGTTATATACTTGAAAAATAGATACCAATTAAAATTTAGGCAATATTTTAATCTTTGATTTTTGTTATAATAGTACAGGATGATATACATAGTCCTAGACAATTTATGACAATCATTCCTAAATTGATTCTATAATTAGGGGACTAATTATGGTTAGATTGAATCGATCAGATCGTATAAGATAATATATGAAGATCATCCTGGATGATCTTTGATATTTCATAGGACAATCCCTCATCTTCCAAGATAAAAACCATAATTTTTTACTAATCATGCAGGTAATCGTACTAGACATCCCGAATAATTTATAGGATGATATTTTAATTGCTGGTCATCATCCCATATTGTACTGGATGATTAATATAATATCTTAAACTAATCATCATGGATTATCACAGAATCGTACTAGATGATCTATACAATTACTTGAATGGACTGTATAGAGTAATACTGATCGTACTAGCTAAAAGGGCTATTTTATACTAATCATACAGGATGATCTGAGGATCATCCTTGATGATTAGAAGCACCATATTGAAAATTTGGGCTTCTTTGAAAGTTCTCTATTTAAGCTCTAATATTTATCCTTGGGCAAATCTTTTGCTGCTGTATTGATCTAAAAGAGATCTAGAGAAGGAAGAGAGAGAGAGAGAGAGCTTGGGAGGGAGAGATATCCTTGTGAGGGGGAGTTATGAGGGATTCACAAAGGTTACTCCAAGCAAGGTTTCCACCATCTTCATCAAGCTTCTTGTTTGGTTCCTTGGTGGCTCTGGGGAGAACTTCATCAGCATTAGATCAAGATTCTTTTCCTACTCTAAGAGGGAGTAAAAGGATTTCAAGGTTCTCTACCTACTCCAGGAGGGAGAAAAAGAATTTTTAGGTTCTTTGCTTACTCCAGGAGAGAGTAAAAGGATTCATGATACTCTGCCTCATCGGGTTGGTGGAAAGATTTTGTAAGGGCTTCTCCACCTTGCTGTGGGGGTAAAAGGAGTGACATTATAGGTTTAGTACAATACTCGGAGGGTGCCTCCGGTGAGTGGACGTATGTCAGGTTGACCAAATCACTATAAAATTTGGTGTGTTCTTTTCAATTATTTTTTGTACTTTATTTTTACTGCGCTTAACTACATGGGTGAAATATCTGATTAATCTTTTTATTATTGATTTAATTTATTTTTGCTACAAGATCTAAAAAGATTTTTCTTTTTGTTAAATTTTTTTTAAAATATTGCTTAGCCTCGGGACTAGTTCTTTAGGGTTTAACCACCCTCATGAACTTTCAATAGCCTCTCTCTTAAATAAATAATCCTTATTCTTTAGAGCTTCAAATCTCTCTCTTTCCTCTTCTGGAGTAAGATTGGAATGAGATTTAAACTATGGATTAGGAGATCTATTATACAGCTAATACTATGATGGATGACCTTGATTTATTATCTAAATTTGCATCAACTGTTTACCAATATCAACTGTAGATACTGAACAAGACTTCTTTTCCAACCACTTCTGAGGTTTAGTTTTCTGATTTCTACTAGAGATTTCTCTTTTGAGAAAGTAAATTGAGATATTTGTTCTTAAAGAATAGAGGCTTTATTCAATAACTTCTCAAAAGTTTTAATTATAAATCCTTTCAGTACGATGCTAGTCAAAATGTGCTCTTTCTGGCAATATTTTTGGCAGATTATCCACTAGTGAATATTTTCACTGATGTTAGAATATTTCTTAACTGAACATAATAAGGGGAAATGGGATTATACTTTCAATGGGTTAATGCTCCATACCCCAAAGTTTTTATGGGAGTAAACTTACCCTAATTATTCGATGGAACTTTTTAGTGATTAACATGTAAAATTTTTTTAGATCATTGCTAATGATTTATAGTAGCTTTTTGGTCTACTAGGACCTGCTTCTTGAAAATGTACCCTTCTCTTGATAGCAGGAGACACTTATTATCCTCTCCTGGAGTGTATTTGTACTCCAGTAGATATAACATCTTTTGCACTTTTCAAGAATTCAGACTTTGACTGCCCATAACCAGTGGTACACTCATGGATTAATTCATTTAACAAAGACTTGAACATCCTTTTTATCTTAAATAAAGAAGATATAATAAGAATACAGTGGAGAAGTAGGTGGAGAATTTGCTATCTGAACTTGATTCTCTTCTCCAGCGATAGCTGATAGTGGATGAAAGAGATTCAGACTTGTTATAGGGGATCTATAAAAGAACTTCAGATTCTTGGATTATTAGTATCGCTGTCTTCAACTTTACTACTTCTGTTGAAGCATTCAAGAGATTATTCTCTTCCTGTATTTTAGCTTTCTCATCCCTTTGCCTCAGGCAACAATTTTGATTTATTCTCTAAGAGTTAGTCATCTCCTTGATTGCAGAGGATGACCTAATCTAATTTATATAATTTTTTCTTATACAATGACTTGTACATGTAAACATCATTCCTAGATACATTCTACTTTAACTCTTGTAGGAATTTAAAGGTAATATAAACATGTAAAGTACAAAGCAGTTATGTAATAACCTGATGCTTCTAATGCATTCCTTAAAGAGCCTAAGTGTACCAATAGGAATTTAAAATGTATGACATCCAAATTTGTTAAAAATAAATAAATATTCACAAGGTACTCTCCAAGCAAAGCACCTTGCAAGCAATTCACACCATCAGCCTAGCCTAGCGTAGAGTTGGTTATCCTGGTAAAACATATAAGCATTCATAGAAAGGCTATGTGGCTTGGATAGTTCCTAGGGTTTATTAGTTTAAAGTTGTTTATAAATGAATTTATTTGTTCATGGTCTTTAAAGAATGGTTTGAATTCAAGTTTTAGATTTAGAGGTTTTAAATTTCTATTAAAGATATTTTAATTGTTGAAGTTATTTATCTTTAGGTTTTAAAGAACATAGCATTCAAGAACTTCTAACTGCCATAAGCTATTTATAAACAAGTCCTAGATTCTAAAATATAATGCTACCAATCCTCCAAGACTGGGGTAGATAGATAGCATAGAGTCCTTTATTTTAATTAAATGTTTTGATACTTAAAGCTTTCTCAATCCAATATACCTTTGCCCTCCAAAAAGGAATCAAGCACAAGGATACAAAAGCTGCAATGTATACAAGTTTATTAATGATTTTTATTTAATTTTAAATTATTATCTACTGATTTATTTAATTTTATAATTTAGTGTTTACATTCTCTCAAATTTGTTCATGGCGTTGTCACAGCGAGCACGAGCACCCAAGGCCTCCTTAGGATACATTGCCTCGCAGCTTGAGGTAGTCAATTCTAAGAACTTTAATGATAGGAATGTTGATTATTTATTTAATTTCTTTTGCTTATTCAATTTAATTGAATTAAATTCTTACTAAAATTTTAATGATTTATTGATTTTTTATATTTAATGAATATTTAAATGTAAGGTCTATTTCTTGACTTTTTTATTTACATTAGTTTCTAGAAATTTTATATTTTTCATAAATACTAGACCTCTAGATGAGTTCAATGCATTTGAGTTTATTAAATTTTGAATTTTTAGAATTAGTTATGAATTTTACAAGTTTGGTGCATTTTATGTATTAAGTTTGACCCAAATGTTGACTTTTTTATTTTCAGAGAATTCTAGAGTTTTTGTATTTTTCATAAATACTAGACCCAAAGATGAGTCCAATGCCTTTGAGTTTGCTCAATCTAGTGTATTATTGAAATTTGGCGTATTTTTATATTTAATTAATTATTTAATTAGGTGCATTTTCTTATTTTTTTACCAAATCAACTCCAACTTATTGAAATATTACCCAAATATTAAAAATGACTTCTAGGGATGAATTTAAGTATTAAATTTATTTTGGTAATTTTTAAATATTTTTAAAAATTTATTTTGATTAATTAATAAATTTTGTGATTAATAAAATTAATTTTAATTGTGGATAAATTTGAAAGGCCTTTTAATTTCCTCTATTGTGCTTCTAGTTCTAAGAATTTAGATATATTTTTTGTAATTTTTTTATTTATAATAAATTTTTTATAAATTTTTAAATATCTAAGGTTAATTATGTACGTACAACTTGGGTTCACTAAATGACTAACCAAATTACCACCAAATGTAGTGAAATTTGAAATATGGGTACAGGAATAAATGTGATTTAAACCCACTAAATTTGGGCTCATCAAAGCCTCCCTAGGTTGAAAATCAACCACCAAAGCTAAATGCATCTATAATTTTGTTTATTTATTTTAGGAGCTACACTTACTAAATTTAAGGGAAATTAGTGGCAAACTAACCCTAACAAAAATATAACCACACAACATAGAAATAAAAATCTAAATCTAAGTGCATGAATAATTATGAATTTTTAAAGTTATGGGTGTTGGACCCATAACTTTGGAAATTCAAATCATAAAAATTATGAGCTCACCATGACTAAAAAAAATACAAATGGTAAATAACATGCTCAAGAATCAACTCCAAAAGTTTGATCTCAATTGGACCACTAGATCTTGAGAAAATTAAGAAAATTGATTTTTACACATCAATGATTTTCTCAAAATTCTCTAATCAAAATTTGCTGAAATTAATTTTAGATAATTTTAAGACCTTTCAAATGAGCCCAAGATCACTCAATTTAGAGTTGATTTATATTTTCTATAATTTTTGGAAGTTTCAGGGACATTTAAATAAATTTATAATTCACTTTTACTTAAAATAATGGCTGGCACCTTTATTACTAATCACTTGCAATCATTAGATGGCGACATAGCGATGGTCAGTTAACTTAAACTTGTCCAAAAGCAAATCGGGCCTTCGAATCAAACCGTGGAGGGACGAATGGTAGAGATCTTACCATGTAGCCCACAATTCAAGCCATGCGCATAAATTCAAATCCTATCTAACTAGTGATGTCGTTCGGTGCTCTATGGATTGTCTGATCGCATAAGTATCATGATTGGATGGTTCTGGCATGACCCTGATTTCTAGTTCAAAAATGAGCTACATTTACACATTTAAATGCCCATAACTTTCTATCCAACCATCCAAATGTAATGAAATATGAAACAGAGGATCTAGATACCCTAATCCTGCAATACCTAGAATTTAGAGGCTCCATACATTGGTATTTGAGAGAAAATTCAATTTAAAATTTTACTTTCAAATTGAGATTTTTCACTAACATGTGGGTTGATTTTCAAGATCTTAGGCATGTTGGAAAGCTTAGGAGATCCTATTCAACTTCCCAGAAGACTCCAAAGGCTAATGATGGCTGGATTAAGAGATAGATTTAAATTATCCTTTATCTCTCTTTCTTTCTCTCTCTTACTAGTTTGGGGTTTTCTTAAACTAGAGAAGGGTGGGAGAGACTATGAGATAGTTGGGGAGGTTCCCAAGGAGTTGGGGAAATGAATTGATCAAATCATTTTCAAATATTTAGGGTGGAGGGTATTTATTAGAGAGAGAGAGAGAGATTTGAATGAAGGGTCTAGATCTTGCCACCTAAGCATAGGCAAGCATCCATTTCAATTAGGGATTAAGCAATTGGAGCCAAGGGAAGGTTCTAGACAGTTTGAAAGCATATCTTTCTTTGTTGAGAGTGTTAGGCATGAATCAATCATTATAGATAGGTTATTTTGGAGGTTATTGCCACATCAATACCCCATAAGACCTGAGATGGTTTTGGCATGTGCAATGAAGCTTCTAGAGCCTACCCATATGCTGGATTGGGCTAGGTTGGGTTGTAGCTCCATTTAATAGGTTTTAGGAGACTTGGTTCAACCTATACTTTTGACTCAGTTCAAACTATGGGTTCAAACTCTTGGGGTATGTGCATGAGATTAATACACACCTACTACTATGATTTTTAAAATTTATTTTGATGAGGTTGGTGCTTTAATGCAAGAAAACCCCATTTTTAGCACTTGGTTCAACCCTATTGGTCAAATCATGTGGGCCTAAGACATGAAAACTTTTTAGGAGACTCATGTTGACCTTATGAATAATCCCCATGACTTTGGTTCAATGATTTTGTCAAAATCATGAGAAATGGATTTTTTAAGTGTATAAGATAATTTTGGTCAACTAGGGTTGGCCTGGTCAACCAAGTTCGACCAAGGGTCAATGAAGGGTCCAACTCATTCTAAATGATGTTTTGGGCTTGTTGAAAGTGGTCCTATGGCTTGGTGAGGTCATTTGATAAAAAATGCAATAAGGGATAAAGGGACCCTTTATTCAACCTAAGTTGACTTGGTCAACTAGGGTTGACCATGACTTCGATTTGGGTTCAATACTTTTTGAGTATGATTTTGAGTTTGTTGGAGATGGTCATAGGGTTTGGTGGGGTCACCATGCATATAATATAGTTTGAAGGGCAAAAGGGCAATTTGGTCAACCTAGATTGAGTTGGTCAAGCGGGTTTGACCAAGGCTTGGGGTTTGGTTAAATGGATTCCAAATCATATTCTAGATATATTTGGAGAAGGTTGTATGGCTTGGTTTGATTGAGCCATGTTAAGATTTAAGGAAAATTTAGTTTTCAAGGTTTTGGGTTTTAGGAATTTTTTGTCAACTATGGTCGACCAACCAATATTCAATATTGGTTTAATGCATCATTCTAGTCATGATGATCATGGCCACTGAGTTTGGTGAAGTTTCTATGGTCAAATTCACAAGATGCCATGTTCAGTGGTATAGGTTATAAATATTTGAAGGTTTGACAGCCTATGAAAATGCTTTGAATTTTATGGATTAGGGATCTTGAAATGCCTTCAAATTGATATGGTTGACCCTGGTGACATGCCTAATAAATATGTAAGTGATAGATTAAGAATCCAAAGTCATTTGTTAAGGTTTAAGGCATTTTAAATTTATCCAAAAATAGATTATGACCCAAGGGGTTTTAGGTTTGATTCTGACACTGAATTTTTGAGTTTTGAGTTTGCAATGGATTTGATCAATGAGTTTGATTTAATTAATGATTTAGAAGGATTTAGGGTTTGTGATGTTTAGATTATTGACAATGAATGATGATTGTCAGTGATTGAATAGGTGATCTACTAATTATTACTATGGAAAATCAATTGATGAATTTAGGGATTGATTTTGATTTAGGTTTTAAATTAATCAATGAAGATCAATGACTAAATGGAATTTAGTTTTATAATGATCATATCATTGAGATCCATTTGGTGATTATCGGGTGATAGATCAGATGATCAGATGATACTTAATGATTTGATCACTATGCCAAAGCACAATGATGGAATGAATTTGAAGTTTGAAGTGTAGTTTAATGATTTGAGTGTGGAGATTAGAATTTTTATTTAGATAATTAACTTCACCCAAAAATAACACCAACACCTACTTTTAATTTTAGTTTATAATATTTTGTATTCCATATTTTTGTTCCAAGTTGTTGAGCTTCACCTCTTCTCCGAGATGATGGTGTTAAACCTTGCTTAGCCAAAATTTTAACACATGCAGAGTACTTTTAAAAAGGAAATTCTATTTTTTCATTCATAAATGGATCATCAAGGATTATATCAGTTTCAACACTTTTATTAGTAGCAGTTAGAAATTTAGTGGATTTATAATCTGGGTCCACAACAGCAGCCATTTTAACTACCAACCTAGTTATACCATCCTGAGATAGTAGAGTTAGAGTCATGTTCTTCGCTTACTCCTTAAGCATTTCAAAGGATGATATATTTGGATTGTTTTATTCAAAGACTTAGTCTCTATCCTCATCACTATTTACTTCTAAAGAAACTTCTAACTTATGCTTTTCAATTGTATTTTTATACACTAATACCTATTAATTTTTCTCAAACACATCCTCTGAACTAGATTCTAAATCAATATGTATTATATGAATCTTTATTTACATATACTCTTTTTCAATATTTTGTAATTTTTTATATATCCATCCTCTACCTCTCCCTCAAGCATATTGAGTCATTCAACCACCTCTTCGTATAGGAGGGGAAAGAAGCTAGTCAATAAGTTGTTCAAGGTCAGGATACTTTTCTTTCTCTTTTTTTTTTTTTTAATTTTTTTCTTTTTCTTTCTCATTTTCTTTCTTTTATTTACCTTTTTTAAATTTTTTAGAGAAGATTATCTGCTTTTTAGGTAGATAATAAGTAACATCTTTATATATTACTACTCTATGAATTAAGAACAATTATAGATATCCCTTAATACAGTGTTTAACACCCTTATGAGAGTATTTAATACACTGATGAAGGGCAGAAGTAACCATTCTATATTTGTGAAGCCAGGTTCTACCCAAGAGAGCATTAAAAGAAGTCTCTAAATCTATAATATAAAATTAGCTTCAGTTTTAAGGTTTTTTAATTCTATCTAGAGGGTTATAGAGCCTAAAGCCCTCAAACCTTTTTTATTGAATCCTCATAATATCATTTTATCGGAACTATGTTTGTGAGTATTTATTATTAGGTAGGTAAGAGTTCTAAATGTTATAATATTAATCGATGCACCTAGATTAATAAGGACAGATGAAACCTTAATGTTGTCTATATTTACTGAGATATAATGGGCAATTATGTTTGATAATTCCTAATAATAAGTCTTCTTCCTAGAATGTTTCTCCTCTAGCCTCTTTAGAATATAATGATTCCTCTAGCTGTACCTATGCTAGCTAAGCCACAAAACTTTTTGGTTTGAGTAAAGTTTTGATTAAAGCCTACCTCATTTCCTTTGACAAAGCAAGAACATCATAAATACTGCATTTCACAAAGAACTTTTTTGAGATGGGCTAACACATTATAAGATACTTTAGGAATCTCTTTTCTAACCACATCTTATGATTATACATGCTAAGACGATATTGAATTTTTAGGATTATCTATAAGTGGTTTTCCTTATCTGCAGTAATTGCTCATGGTGCAGAATTTTACCACGATAAAGGTTTACATCTACTACCTCTTCTGGGGAAGTGGCAGAAGAATTATATCCTTTTTTATCATTGATTAGTTCTAATTTTTTATTCGACAAACTATCAAAATCAAACATCTCAATTTCCATACTAAACACCCTAAATATAAAGAATAGGGGCATCACCATTAGACAAATATTGAAGAGATTCTTTTATCTCACATAAGTTTATATCTTCTTCCCAAGAGTTGTTTACTACTATACTATTCGAATTATTAACAAAGTCATCATCAGATATAGACATGATATACATAATATAGGTGGGGTGAAATAAAAGTCATACAATATGAGTGGCATAAGGGATTTAGGTTCTCCATCCGTAGAAAGTATAACTTTATCTACTATAGGTTTACTTTTACTTTTATTCTCCTCCTCCTTTGAAATTCTAGAGGTCGAGCAAAATTGGATTTCTTGGATTCTTTGGTTAGAGTAGTCTTCAGATCCTCCTTAGAACTAGCCAGATAAACCTGGATGGGACTCTGTGCTCATTAAGATACCTAAAGAGATGAATAATGTACTTAAATTAGAATACTTATAGAAGAATGGGATAAAATAATATCCAATTCATCATCAGGCTTAATAAAAGAAGAGGGTACATAAGGCTCACCAATCATGCATTGAGCAGATCCTTAGCTTTACACTACTAATTACTATCACAATTGCCTTATAATAAATATTATTTATAAGACACTCCTTAAAAATGATGCAATTTTCAAGCTCATGGCCCAACATTAGACTATATGAAAAATATTGTGTTGCCCCAATTTGCCTACTTCTTGTGGGCTATTAGGGTCAAGTAATTGAAATTTTAATTTCTTTAGGAAGTTCTTAAAATTTATTTTAATTACTTCCCTTATAAATGAGTATAATTTATTAGTTTATCCCTCAAACGTTTCCTTATCTTCTCTAGAGTACGAGAAGAATGTGTTTAGCCTTATTACTCAGTATGGGGACTTCTGTACTGTTGATAGTTAAATGTATGTAAGGAATTGTCTGCTTATACTTTCATCGATTGTTTACCTTTATCTAGTGCTGAAACTAACCATGCCTTCTTCTGTAAGACCTTTAGAGGTTTCAACTTCTTAGAGTCTGATAGATTTTGATCTTTTAAGAATGTTAATTGAAAAGCTTCCTCCTAGAGATTAGAAGCTTTATTCAAAATCTTCTCAAATATTTTGATGGTAAACCCTTTGATAAAAAGGCTATCAGACCATGAATATTCTTTAGAAGAATTTCTACATCATGCTACTCTTATAATTGTAACTTGCATTCCTATTAAGTTTCCTTTAGTATAGGATATAATTTATTAAATTCTTTTGAGGTTTTACTTTTCAACAATTAGATCTATAACATTGATGTGATTTATAGATCTAAAAAATCCCCTTATAAGTAGACTGTTGCAAATCTAGGCCCAAGTACTGTAATTTTATTGATAAAAACATTATTATTTCTTTACTATTTTGATTATTGCATATCTATTTTATTTGCCCTGCTCACTAACCTTTCAGGTCCACAAGTTCACTTGCAATGCCAATCAACTCAAAATTATGTAGACTAGGGCTGAGTCTGTGTGTAATTTTAATTTCATAATATTTTTTACCTTTCTTGAGTCAAGTCATGTATCTGGTGGACCCCAAGCTAAGTAACCTTGCACATACACACTCAAGGGGGTGAGTTAGTAAGTTAGGAGAAAAATAGTTTTTTGAACTAATTATACAGGATGATGTAAATCATACTAGACGATCAGTTATGCAGAAAACCCTAATTAGGGCACCCATTATTAAATGAGGTTAATTAAATAATTATACTGTATGATTCAGATCATCCAGGATGATCATTTATAGACATAAAAAATAGCCGCCAGTCATAATTTAGGTAATACTTTAATCTTTAATTTTTGTTCTAATTATACAGGACGATATACATCATCCTCGATAATTTATGACAATCATGCCTAAATTGATCCTGCGATTAGGATACTAATTATTGTTAGATTGATAGATCAGATCATACAGGATGATATATGAAGATCATCATGGATGATCTTTGATATTTCATGGTATGATCCCCCATCATCCAAAATAAAAATTATAATTTTCTTCTAATCGTACAGGCGATCGTACTAGACATCCCAAATGATTTGCGGGATGATATTTTAATCTCTGATCATCATCCCATATCATACTGGATGATCAATATAGTATCTAAAATAATCATTCCGGATGATCACAAAATCATACAGGATGATCTATACAAATCCTTGAATTGATCGTACAGGGGAAAGACGATCTTACTAGCTGAAAGGGCTATTTTGTATTAATCGTATAGGATGATCTATCAATCATACATGATGATCTTTGATGGAAAGTTGAAATTAGGGCTTTTTTGAGGCTCTCTATTTAAGCTCTCTCATTATTCCTTGAGAAAATCTTTTGCTACTAAGTTGACCTGAGATAGAGCTTAGAGAAGGAAGAGAGAGAGCTTGGGAGAGAGAGAAATTCTTATGAGGGGGTGTTGTGAGGGATTCATAAAGGTTTCTCCAAGCAATGTTTCCACCGTCTTCTTCAAGCTGCTTGTCTGGTTCCTTGGTGGCTCTGGGGAAGACGTTCATCAACATCAGATCTAGGTTCTCTGCCTTCACTAGGAGGATGAAAAAGGATTCCAAGGTTCTCTACCTACTCCAAGAGAGAGTAAAAGGATTTCAAGGTTCTCTACCTACTCTAGGAGGGAGTAAAAGGATTTACAGGTTCTCTACCCATTCCAAGAGTGAGTAAAAGGATTCAAGGTAATTTGCCTCACTAGGTCGGTGGAATGATTTTGTAAGGGCTTCTCTGCCTTGCTATGGGGGAAAAAGGGGAGACATTACTTTTAGTGCAATACCTAGAAAGGAGGCTCATTCAGTAACTCTGCATATCAATCAAATGCAACTCTTTATAGCCTACTGATGAATTTCCTGAATATTAATAGATCACTTGCCCTAACATTATAACAACTGGCTTTAACGTGCACAACATGGTATTTAGGATTTCCTATACCAAAAAAGTTATTAAGTAATATGGCATGAATCCTTTTGGATGTGACACTAAGTCATATTCTTTTATATATGGTCTACCCCTTAAAATAAATAAAGTATCTGGATATTGTGCTAATACCTCTTTAACCTGCTAATCTACCATCTACTTTATGTTCACTAGTTGGATAAACTCTCTTTCCTACTTCACTATTTTCTCTTACTCTTCTTTAACTACTTCTTTCTTTTTACTGATAAACTAAATGAAATCAGGCTAAGGTTAATCAACATGTTCTCTAGGTGAAGTAGATTCTCTACTTTATAAAGCTGCCATGGTGGCCATCATTTCTTCTATTTTTTCTCCGTCCTTGATATATGTTCATCCTTTTGGCTAAATTGATCTAATAGACACTTATTTAAATCTAGAGCAACGCCTTCCTCAACCTTCACATTTAAAAGATTTTCTTTAGCTTTAGCATTCTAAGTTGATCCCATGGTAACTACCATGCAAATTTCTCCAAACATCTCTTCATCATGATGCCTCATTATAGCCAATCCAATAGCATCTTTTTCATCTATTTTATTAATACTATTCTCTAATTAATTCATCATTTCTTTCATTGATTTTCCTAACACATAGTATGGTTCAATCAGGGCATACTCTCTATTTGGTGCAGGCTTATTAGGGCTTTCCCTTTGATTCTCCTCAATTCCTCCTCTACATTATATTTTCTACTGATGAATATAGATGGAGTGGCTATCACTTTAGGTCACCAAGCCATCTTTCCATTATATATAATGGTTGACTAACTTGTGGAACTTAGCCTTCTCACATCATGATGAGAAGATGATTCGCTACCTTCTAAATGATGCTAGTTGACTCTTAGCTATTAATGCACCAAAAAATAAAGGGAAATTTTCATAGCATAATTATTTAGTATAACATATGTTGGTGAAGATGAAGGATTATAACTTATATGGGATTTATTTCCAACTCTTACAAGCTTTATATGATGTTTTTATATTGATCACTAGTTGACATTTTACAACCAGTGATTTTAGTGAACCTCATTTATTCCTTATAATTATCCTCAACAATTATTGATACAATAAGCTTTACTCCTTTAAATTTTATTTTTCTTTTAATAGAAGGCTCACATACATCTTCTCTTAGTAATTTAAAATTCTACCTTTTCAACAATGAATCCCTTCATACTTCTAAGAAAGTCCTCATTGGACTGTCCGAAGTTAGAAGCACACTTTCGAATAGATTTTTCAAACTTTCTCTTTCTTTCAATTAGGGATGGGATAAAAGACTATTTATCGAATGCAGGTGAGGGAGAGTTCATAATTACCCAAACATTCTCCTCTCTAACAATTACATAGATGTGATGCAAAAAGCTTCTTCCCAATAAGGGTGAGGTATTAGAGATTTCTTCTTCTATAGATTCCATTATAGTAGGTCAAGATTATTTCTTTTTCGACTAGCTTTTCCTTTTCAGCTCTCTGCCTCAAATGATGGTTCTTGTTCCTTCTTTGAGATTTGTTCATCACTAAAGTAGCATTGGATGATGACCCATTCTTAAAGATATTGGGTATAGAGAGGTTAAAATAGCAACAAACTTTAACTTAGGTTCACAAGCTCATGGAATTTAATTCTATAGAAAATTGAAGGCTAAATTGCCATGGGAGCAACCAAAGACTCACCGTCAATGTTAACCTCTAAATCAAGCTTCTTTTCATAAACTTCATCAGGCTTCACAATAGAAAACCATGGATTATTCATTATCATTTGCATATTATCAAACTTATATCCAAACTTAATCAGACTAATATTTAGAAATTGAGATTGATTGAAGGTGATGTTCAGGTTGTCATAAAATCTAAAGAATAATTTATCGACCATTTTATAAAATCAAACCAGAATTCCCTATCAGATTTTTGAACTCAATGTCTTTAAACAAGGCATATCAATTTGAAGAATCACTTAACTAAATCTACTAAATTCCAAAGCACACAAGATTATGGAAGAAGGATTGATGTTGATTTAATAGACCAATCCAAATAACCACACCAAGCTACCTAGGGAGATGTAACAATGGTGTGTTACTTAAAATTAGAAAATTGGATTAAAGTAGGCTATTGAAGATGGAAGGTTGAATTCAAGTGAAATTCAATATACAATAGGCCATGAATTTAATATTGATCACATTCACTCAAGAATGACACAAGTAAAGTGAACAACGGAAGAAAGGAAAACTCATTTTCATTAATTACACAAAAAATGAAAGTACAGAAGAAAATATATCACTGGATGGGTTTAATTATCTCCTCTACACTCCTCCTTGAACTTATATAATTGCTTCCACAAACATTGACCAAACACTCTTATCAAGTGGATCTAGTGCTCCCTAAATTCCTTTAGTTGTTTGTCTCAGGGAAATTGCAGAGAAGCACCATAAAGACTAAAATTAACTAGGTGACTGAACTCTTTTATATTACAAACAAACTATTTATAAAAAAATATAAAAAATAGACTCTGGCACCTCGTCGTTCTAGACACTTGCGCCGTGGCGCCCATAAAATGTACTAAGGCCGTAGCACTGAAGAATTTTTTCCTCTGCTGTACTTGCTGATGTGGACCCACTATTTAATGAATCAACATGTGGCTTCACTGGAAAATCATATCCCGGTCATTTACAATTATAGCACCATGGCACTACTGATGATTGATCACTGTGGCATCCATATGGCACTCCCCTCAGCTTGGTGGTGCTAGAAATTGGGGCAACAATGCTGGGTAGATAGAGATTGGACTTTATGGTGTGACTCCTCCGACACCGCGATGCTGCTAAATGGAGATTGGGCTTCTCCATGTCCATATTGGGCGCTCCGGTAGTGTCAATCATGACGTTGCTGTAGTATAGTGTCCAACATCGTAGCGCTGTAGGATAATATTAATTTTATGCCTTACCTGTATTTTTCTTGCATAACATATCAAAAATAACATAGTTTCATTGGTAATTTAACATATAAAATATAACATCATTTATACTCATCAAATCCTCCCCAGCTTAAACTCCTACTTATCCTCAAGTAAATAAATTTTGTGATTCTCTTTAATGATTAAACAAAATAAAAAGTGGCAATCTAAAATTACTAAAATATAGGATAATACATCACTATCTAGAATTAGTGAAAATGAACAAGGGTATACTTCTAGTTTAGTATACACTAATAGTTAAACTAATCAATCATTCTAGTTACAACCCAATTTGAAATTATAAGTTATAGATTGAATCATTAACTTTTAATTATTAAAGTGTATAATTGACTTTTAATGATTAGATATGAGAGTAGTTGAAATTATACTTTCACTAGTTCACCATCCCTTATATTAGCTCTCCCATCTTATCCTTTTTAGATTATGTATAAGATTGTATTTTTAATCTTAAGCTTTTACTGATACCAATTTTTGAATATACTCATCTTTTTATTTTTTAAGAACTATTTTATAGTTCTTTTTCTTTTTCTTTTGTAGAGTACATAATTATGATAATATCAGCTTCTTCTTTAGTCCTTCATACAATATTAATGATTTTAATATAAGGACTTGATAAGATTACTAATTTCATCTTTAGGTTAGCTATGACTGCAAAGTTTAATTTACTCATATCTAATTTTTAATACAAATTATTCATCTTACAATTTAAAAAGTTAATTTCATAAAGGTATAGCTTATGTATTCAAATTAGGATAATAGTTCAAATGGTTAAATGAGTTAAGTATTAGTTTTTCTAACCTATGAAGTATAAATAAAGTTCATTCAAACTAGGATATAGGATTTTATTATTATCCTAAGTTTACATAATTTTTTATTATCATTTTTACAAGGGTTAATTAAATAATCAAAATATAAAAATAATTGGAGGACAATAACAATTTAAGCATGAAGAATTTGCTAATATATAAATAGAACACATAAAAAAATACTATAAACACATGCTTTCATAAGAATGATAAAAGGTGCATAAAATATATGTTGAATACAAAATATGACATAACATGTATAACATAACGGGTACTAGCATTACACATAGATGAGTTGCCTCCCAGAAGCGTTAAATTAATAGTCTTCATCCAGACTGGATAACTGATTAGACTAAAGGTTGGGTTGCCTCCCAAGCTATACTAAATTTATTGTCCTCGGCTAGACTTGCCCAGATTTTTCATTTGGCTAAAATGGATGATTGTTACTCTTCAATTGGGTCTCATTAGTATCTCTTTCCTTCTCCTTAGGATTAACTTTAGTGTTACTAGGTTAGGATCCTATGGACCTACTACTCATAGAAATTGCAAGCTAACTTAATTAAGTTTCTAAGTTTTTAATTAAAGCAGCTTGATTTTATAACTGAGTTCCCAATTGCATGACCACATCTTCTAGTGGTGTCTTTCTAGTTCTATACTGATTCCTTGATTAAATATAGGAGGATAAGCTAGTCTTGGATTATTATTAGATTGATTTTATTATTCCAATTTGCTCCTTGATTATTTTAACCAGAATTCCATTAATTTCCACCACTATTATTTAACCAACTAAAATTCTGGTGATTCCTCCAACCTAGATTATATTATTTGAAAATGGATTATTTTGTATTCTAATTAAATTTATATTTTCAATCCCTTGGATATCATTATATTCCCTTGAGCTTTTATCTTCCAAATATAAAGATGAATCAGAGTTTAAGCTTAAAGTGCTCAACTCTTTGATATTATTGTAACTTATGTAGTCAAAATGGATAAAGAATCATTTTCATAGACTCCTGCCACTCTATTAGGACTCATAATATCAATAGGCCACTAGAAATTATTTATTTCTATTTCCTCAATTAATTCATAAGCATCCTCAAAAGGCTTTGACATCAAAGAACCTCCAGTTGCAACATCAATTATAGCTCTAAGGGATCCTAGCAATCCATTATAAAAAGTTTAAATTATCAATCAATCAGGTAAGCTATGGTGAGGGCACTTTCTAAGCATCTCCTTGAATCTCTCTTAAAAGGTGGGAATACTTTCCTAGAAATTTGCAGGCCAACTAATTCCATGTGGTAATAAAGCATAGGGGTAAAGAATTTAACCATATTTTTTCCTTATCTCTTAGAGAAAATAGAAACAATCTAATTCTAATGGCATCATTACTAACACCATTGTACTTAATGTTGCATAAATTTCTAAGAAATTTGCTAACTGTAGGTTAGGATCTTCTATAGGAGTTCTCCCAAATTGAGAATTCTATGACATCGGAATGATTGCAGGTTTTAATTCAAAGTTATTATCTTTAATGGCAGGTCTATTTATGCTCTGATGAATTTCATATATCATAGGGCTTGCAAAATCCTTATGAGGTCTAGAATGATCTAAGTCTTAAAAGGGTCAACCATTTTCAAAATTTTTTTGGTGGTTCTAATTTTAGAAAGGGTTATCTTAATTTTCAAATCAAAATCTAGCAATGGTTCCTTTATATGGCTTCTAAGCATGCAACCACAATTGTGCAATCAGCAAAATAAAATAAAAGAATAAAAATATATAGTAGGACTAATTATGCAATTAATTCAATAATAGAGTAAATTTTACAACAATAATAACAACAACAACATCAAGCCTTTGTCCCACTATGCGGGGTCAGCTACATGAATCCTTTTTCTCCATTGTGTCATGTTAAAAGTCAAATTCTCCTTTAAATTTAATAAAGAAAAATCATTTCGAATATTTTCTTACCAAGTCTTTTTAGGTCTACCTCTACCTTTTTTAACATAAGTCAAACCTAATACCTCTACTTTCCTAATTGGGTCATCAGAATGCCACCATTTTATGTGACCAAATCATATAAGGTGACTTTCTCTAATCTTATCTCCCACTGGAGCTACTCCAACCTTTTCACGTATATGTTCATTTCGTATCTGTTGACCTCATTTTTGTATGAGGTCATTAGGACCTACCCAGGTTTCTCTCTGGTGATCTAATGACTGGGGGATGCCCACTTCTTAGCCATATAGGTCCCAATCAAATCCCAATGAAATCCAATTTAAAAATTCTAAACCAAATCCAAGGGATAAGGACTAAGGTCCTAAAACCCTTTCCAAGAGAATTTTTAGATCCCTTGAACCCAGCATAATGACCTCTGATTTAGGGTCTTTTAATTGCATATTTCTTAGGCATGTCCCTAGGGTCAACTATCCAAATTTGAGCTCAATCCGACACTCCTAGCCCCTAAAACTGAATCTCTTCCCAACGGTTGTAAAACCTTTAGTTATATACAGCCTACGCCACTGGACTTGCCATCCAATGGATTTTGACCTTGGGACCCATTCCAAACCTTCCAAACACATCCATTACCTTTTTTAGGACTTGTTGACCAGTAAATTGCACTTTTCTTTGACCCAGGATTGACCATGGGTCAAGATAACCAAAATGCCCTTTAAAGGGGTTCTTGGTCTTTTCCCTAAAAATTCCACATCACCTTCTCATATGAACCTTCAAAACCTACCCCAATGGATCCTAAACATCATTAGAAACACATTGGGCCAAAATTCACATTTTAGTTTGACCTGGTTGACTAAGTCAACTATGGTTGATCAAAATGCCCTTAAGGGATTTAAACACCCATTTCCAACCAAATGACATTACCAATGCATGGCACCACCTCCATTGATCTCAAAACACTCATATGAAACTTTTGACACAAACTCAACCTATGGTTTGACCAGGTTGACCAAGTCAACCATGGTTGACCAAATCAACACTTAACCCACATTAAGGTCAATTTCAATGCTTAAACCCATTTTAAATTAAATCAATCACTCAAAATTATTCAATTGGACACCCTTGACATGTCCAAAGCTTTCCAAGTAAAGCTCCCCCTTGTGTTGACTTGGTCAATCCATTTGGAGGGGTCAAACCCCTCTCCAACCCCCTTTAAACCCATGAGAAAGAGCCAAATCATGGGAACATCACCAAGCCACCTTGGAAATCCATGGTTTAGTCTAAAACCTGTTCAAACCTGATGGAAAGTGACCAATTTCATCTCTTAAGAAGCCCTAAGCCAACCCTCTAAACCAAGCAAGCATTGGTTCATCCAAATGGGGGAAAAGGTGTGGTCCCCTTTCCCATGGACCAAGGGAGGTCACACTCACCACCAACCCTATTCCCTAGCTTTGGGCAGCTTAGGGGATATTTTTCATTCATCAAACTCCCTCCAAACAAATCAAGGCCACCCATTCAAAAATCCAAAGGTTAAGTGAGGAAAACTTTACTTAGAACCTTATCTTGGCTCATTTCCATTTCAAACTCAAACTACTCCACCCTCCAACCTTTCAAAACCCTTCCCCATCTTCTTCAACCATTTCTAAGGTCTTCCCAAGCTTCTTCCCACCATTTCCAAGCCTCAAATCACTATTTTAGTGAGGAGAGAGCATTCTAGAGAGAGAAAGAGGATTTTCCAACACAACTTTTGATCCAGCTAAATCCAGCTCTTGGTGTCTTCAACAAAGTTATAGAAGATCAATATAGCTTTCCAACAAGCCTAAGATCTCAAAAATTTGATGGCTATATTGTAAGTTATTCTCATTTAAGTTGAAATTTCATTTTAAGTTGAACTAAAATGGACTCGATCAACCATAGCCATCTGATCTTCCCTTAATCAAGATCGGACGACTCATGATAAACCGGACCACGCAATGTCTCCCCATGGATTTGAACACTGGTCAATGGGGATCACGGGATGCCATGTGTCACTCTCTCAACCGCCACCACCATTTTAATTCAACAATTGAATTTAATATTTCAAAAAATAGTCCAAAACTTTGAAAATTCACAATAAATTCATTTTTCCACCAAATTAAGTATTTTTTGGCTTGTTGGAATGATAATTTAGTCTAATATTTATTAAAATTAATTTTGAGTTGATTTGATTTCTGTATTGTGAGATATTTCTCTTTCTTTAAAATCAGTTTTTTATGATTTTCTCACAATCCAGTGGTCATTTATGCCCTAAATTTTGGTGGAAGGTATTAGGGTATCTTAGGCATGCACTATAATTTTCTTAGGGTTAGATACCCATTGAATTGGTGTGATGTAAATTTTTGAAGCAATGGGTTCATTTTGGACCAAAAACCTTAAAAATTTATAACTCTTGCAATATTTAGAATTAGGCTACATATTTTATGTGGTGTGATAGCATATGTCCCAAGGTTAGCTACACAAAATTTCAAGCCCAATTAATTCTTAGTTACACCTAGGCAAAATAATTAAGAAAATATCTAGAAAATTTGAAAAATTCCTACGGTTGTATATAAACCCAATAGGGGTTAAACTTGAACACAATAAACTTAGTGACATTTTTCCCTATAGGTTCAAATTTTATTGAATTTGGAGGCAATAAGGATAGAAAATTAAATATGTCAAGTTTCAGCCCTTTTAAGAACCCAAAAAATTCAAAATAAATATAATAAGTCCAAATTAAGTCCAAAAAATCAAAACAATACCTTAAACTTATCAAAAATTAGTCCTCTACCTAGGAAAAATAAACACCCCTTGACTTATTTCCTAATTCAACCTTAATTTAATTTTTAATGAAAAATAATTATTAATTAAATTAATTAATTAAAAATTATTAATAATTTCAAATAATTTCCAAACACTTGGGAACACTCCCATGGGTCATCCCTGACCTTTGGGAGTAATTCCATGTACTTTGGGAAAAGTTTGTATCAAAATGATCAAAACCTTTCTAATTAATCAATTTTAAAATTCAAATAATTAAGAGAACTATGAAAATTCATAACTAATTATAGAAACATCCAAATTAAATGAACTTAGTGTCATTCAACTACATTTAAGGTCTAGTATTTTCTAAAAATATCAAACTTTCAAAATTTGGTCAAAGTTAAAAAGTCAACTTTTTCGGTCAACCATAGTTCAAATCTAGGCCCAAACTTAAAAAAAATCATAATTTTTTATAGAAAACTCTAAATTGAGCATACTAATAGTCTGACAACTCATCATAAGGTTTAATATTTATTAAAAATTTGAAACTTTTAAAATCAACTCTAATTTGAAAAGTTAACTTTTGGACCTTTAATTAATGTGATTAAAATAATTCTAATAATCAAAAAAATCTGATAATTCATTAAAATTCTAAAAAATTTTAATTTGATTAATAAAATAGTCAATTAACATTCAAATACTTAACACTCACAAATAAGATGAAGTTTATTGGATGGACTACTCTGGGCTATGGGGCTACGTGTCGTAAGGAGGCCTGGTTCCTCGAGCCTAGTGGCACAACGCCATGAATGAATTCAATGGAGTGTTAAATATTAAAATTAAGATACTTTCAATTACTTAACTGAATTAAAATCTTTAATTCAACTACATCAATATGATTTTTAGGATGGATTACTTCGGGCTGTGGGGCTACGTGTCCTATGGAGGTCTTATTCCTCGAGCCTGATGGTATAATGCCACGAACCTGTTGATGGAAAACATAAACTAATTCAACTCTTAAAACTAATAATTAATTTAGTTAATTAACATTAATCGACCTTTAATGCCTAACTAATTAAATCAACTAACTCAACCCCGATTATTACGAGGTAACCAAGGCCTACGAGGCTATTAACTTAGCCCCAAGGAAGGTGAAATATACTTCATGGCCTCGATGTCAACAAAATTAGTAGTCATTTAACCATTAAAATAGATTTAAATTAAATTTTAATATATTAATATTTAAACTTTAATCAAATCTCCCTTTAAATCTTCAACAAATTTGAACACTAGATAACTTAAATTAATTGCCCAGCTTAGGACCTACCCCAGCCACATGACCTTTAGCACACACTTTAGATGGTTTGTTAGGACAACCAACTCTAGCCTAGGCTAAGTCAGTGTTTACTTTTATGCTGTGTGCTGGGTTTTTTGAGTTTTCATTGCATGTTGTGATTGAAATTGATTCATGTGTTTGTTTACTTTTACTGTATTCTATAGATTGATGTGATGGGCAACTAGATTATCCTTAGGTTAGGAATGATCTGGATGCTAACTAAATTTTCTACAAGTGGCCATGCTCACTAAGGGAAATGAAAAAGGGCTAAAATAATAATTATTATAAAATATTACAGGTGCTTCGGCTGCTTAACCCCCAGATAAAAAAGGAGCGTGGCCAAGTGTGTTTACTTTTTTGTCTATATATATATAACTGCTTGGGAATTAATTTGATTATTAAATGCTTAAGATAACCTTACAGGAGAGTCTAGATTTCTTTTTATTTTATATCAATATAATTTATTTGAAGTGTTGAGTTGTGAAAGTTATACTTTGAGTTTGGGATACATAGATCTAAAGGTTGGATTCGATACCCCTTAGGGAAATGATTCTTTTTCATTTGGAAGTCCAAATTTGGATCACTTTACTACCCAAAGTGAAAGAGTAACCTCCCCTCAAGGGAAGAGTTCTCTTTTTCATTTGGGTATCCAGCCAAGAAGAATCAAGGAGTTCGAAGAAGAAAAGACTGAGGAATTGAAGACAAAGAGTATCCCACTCAAAGTCACTTGCATCTGCTCTAGGATTAGAATTTGGGTTGTTAGTGGTGCTCGGCCACTTTTAATTTCTGTAGACCCAGGGTTGTAATAAATAGGGCAGTTTGCCTATGGACATTTACTTAATTAATTTGATTATTTAATGTGTTTGATTTAATTTGATCGCGTATAAAATTGCCTGATTTTCTTAAATTTTTGGAGTTTGCATGTCATATTTGATTTAGCCTGGATACGTGGAGGCTCGTGAGGGTACGCCAAAATTTTTCTGCTAAAACTAAAAATAAAATTTTTAAGGTAACATAAAAACTCTAACGATCTAAGAAGTAAGCTTGGAATCATTGGGAGTTCTCATAAACATTTTTGTTGCACTCTTCTCTTCCTTTTTGTTAGGCACCTCCCTGCCTACGAGTTCTGGCAGACCACCTGGCCTATGAGGGTATAGATCTATCAAGGGGAGTCTGTGCACTCTAGGATAAAAACTTTTTTTTAAACCTTTTTAAAATTGCTTCATATATTTTATGCATTTCAATCGAGTCAATCAACATGCATTGCATTAGAAATTAATTAAAAAGTATTTCTAAAACTTTAATTGCATTTGCTATAGCATTTTTACCCAACATAGGTCAAGGGGCTATTTAGGACAATCTGTAGATGTCCGCCCCAACTCCCAAAAAACCTTAATTATAACCTCCCTACCACTCTTTCATAAAAATGACTTGACTCATGGATTTTAATTACCTAGGTGGTTAGTTTACTCCCCAATCTAGGCTAGGGTAAGTCCAATTTTACATTGCATTAGTTAGGTTCGAACTACTGTGCTCGAGTGTCCAAATTTAGATTTAGGATTCGGGGCTGACTCTGAGTTATAAGACCCCAACCTCTGGGAAAATAATCCTAAACATCTAATAAATTAATCAACTCAAACTAAATTCTCTCTCAATCCAAAATTTAAAGCCCAACACTTAGCTTAGGTCGAGGAACTTTTAAACTGTTTTAGAATCCCAAAGTGCCTCTTACCCCTCTTCCTTGACTCTAAAAATAGTTGTTCAAAATTTGATCCAATTCCTATTCAAACTCAAAATTCACCCTTTTTTGATATCCACTCTTTGAAAACTCTAAACAGAATTTTTGCCATTAGTTTAATCGAGAGTTATAGGAGACTCCGGTCTCTTATAACGTAATTAACTATGAGGTCTTGAGTTCGAAGGAGATTTAGAACCCACATCTGATTTTTAAAATTGATTTTTAAAACTCAATTAATATTCTTTGGGAAAAATTAAATCATTGACGATCGTTATCATTATATTTGAAGAATTGACAATAAATGATATGTTCTCCTTTTGGGGAGATATATCCTTTATTGATAAAACTTTGGATATGAATTTAATGATAATTCTTCTGGACTATCATAGCTAGATATTTAGTTGAACTTCATTCCGATCCTTCGGGGCCATACGAAGTTCTCTCTTAAATCTGATTACAATATTCAAGACGGGATTTATAATTCTAAATCTGAATCCCACTGTGAAATTTTATCTCCACCTCCCAAGGCGGTATACTTTTACTGATGGGATGTTCGATTCTAGAATTAAGATTCAACATTAATTTTAAATTCTTCAAAGAAAATTAATGAAAGTTTGATAGGGATGTAAAGCCCTTGTGAACTAGTCCCGAGGCTAACCAAGAGGGGGGGGTGAATTGGTTATTTTAAAAAACTTGTGAGCAAAATGAAGATTTAAAAAAAATCTTTTCTTAAAGCTTTAAACCAATTACACTTTATGATGATTAATAGATATTAAAAAAAATAGAATAATAATCATGATCACAAAATCATCAATAGAAAGGTAAATGCGGAAAATAATCAGAAAGAACACACCAGATTTTATAGTGGTTCGGTCAACTTGACCTACGTCCACTCCCCGGAGCCTCCCCTCTGGGTATTGTACTAACACTAAGTGACTCTCCTTCTGCTCCCTCAGTAAGGCAGAGAAGCCTGTACAAAAACTCCTTTCCACCAACCCGGTGAGGCAGAGAACTTGAACTCCTTTCGCTTCCTCCTAAAGTAGGAAGAGAACTCAAACACCTTTCGCTTCATCCTGAAGTGGGTAGAGAACCCGAACTCCTTTCGCTTCCTCCTGAAGTGGGCAAAGAACCCAGATCTTCTTACAGACGATCCTTCCATAAAGACACCAAGGACAAGAGATGATGACTCGAGAAGATGACTCAGATCCTTGCTCGGAGCAACCTTTGTGAACCCCTCACAAACTCCCCCTCACAAGATCCTCTCTCTCTCTCCCAAGCTCTCTCTCTCTCTCTCGCTCAAGGTTTTCTCTAGTAAGGAAAGTGGCAAAAGATTTTTCTTATTGGAAGAAAAATATCTTTTATAGGAGGGCTCAAAAATTGCCCTAAATCTCAACTGATCGGCCAAGATCATCCTTGACGATCAGTCGATCATCCTATACGATCAATTTAAAATCACATGTATCAGCCTGGATGATCTGGTTCCTCTGGATGATTAATAGACAAAATTTTTTCTGATCGTCCCATATAATTCTGCGATCGTCCAAGATGATTAGTGTAATTCAGGAATTTCATCCAGAAGATAGCTCTGGTCATCCAGGGCAACTGATGCTGGACGATCTCAAAATAACTTGATCGTCCAGGATGATATCTCTATCATCTAGTACGATTAGTTCAAAAACACCCAAAATCATCCTGAGCATCGCTCTGGGCGTACAGGTTTAACATGATGGACGATCTCAAAATGACTTGATCGTCCAGGATGATATCTCTATCATTCTGTATGATTAGTACAAAAACACCCAAAATCATCCTCAACACCACTTTGAGAGTACAGGTGAAAGGCGCTGAATGGTCATGATCATCCTGTATAATATTGCGATAATCCAGGATGATATGATCGAATCAATCAAATATTAATTACTTTCCTTAATCACCAGACTAATTTAGTCATGATTGTGATGAATAATCAAGGATGATATACATATCGTCCGGGACGATCATACCAAATCTCTAAAAATAAAACTTGTCTAACTCAGTCTGGTGGCTGAGATTTTCCAATCTGAGCATATCATCCTGTATGATGTGTCTTTTATCCAGGATGATTTGCTTAATCAAACCGACTTAACATGGTCGTCCAAATTAGGTTTTCTATTTTCATTGGATTGTCTAGGATGATATGAATATCATCCAGGATGATATAAATAAAAATTAAAAATAGAAACTCTAATTCACTAAAACTCTCCCCCTGAGTGTGTGTGTGCAAGGTTACTTAGCTAGGGGATCAATTACATTATATTTGACTCAATAAAGGGAAAAAATTACATTTAAACACACTTGGACCCGATCTTGAGTTGGCTTGAATTGCATTTGATCTTTGGTACCTGAAATAGTTAGCCAAGCAAAAGAAAACATAGACATATTTGTTATCATCAAAACTATACTTCTTGAATTTAGATTTGCAACAATCTCCCCCTTTTTGATGATGGCAAACATTTATTTAGTAGTTTGAAATCAACCAGATTGTAATAATTAAAACACAAGCGAGAGAAGTTAAATTTTACTAATAATTGATAACAATTGACACTAAACACAATAATAGAAATAACTATAACATAAAAATAACAAAAGGAATTACTAATAACTCAAAAAATAACTCCCCCTTTTGACATCACAAAAAGGAGGAAGAAAAAATAAAATAAAATACACTAGAAATACCACAACACAGAAAACTAATAGAGCGGCGGATCCTGATCAGAAGGAGGAGGTGGTGGTGGCTGAAAGTAACTATGAATGGTGGCGAACTGCTCACCAAACCAGGCTAAACCAATTTTTTTTTCAAATCAATCGGCTCCAATAAATCAGAATTTGTCCTTGATTTTTAATTCAAAAGCCCATAAGAAGAAAATCAACAACACTGAAATCCAAAATAGTTGGAAAATCAATTTTTGTAACTCCTACCTTGTACACCTTATCGGTTAAAATTCCTTTCAAACAAGAGTCTAATTCAGAATAGAAGAAATTAGATTTGAAAAGAGAACCTTTCAAATCTCATTCCAGAAAAATATCTGATAAAATAGTATTACAAAGGAAGGAATCAGAAATCATGAGTTTCAATCTCAAGCGCTTGAAGATATTAAGTGGAGCACAAATTTTTTTAAGATGTTTAAAGATCTGAAAGAGAAGAAGCTTATTTCCTTGTCAGCTTATTATGTGTCTCTTTTATTTTTCACTTTGTTTGGCGCACTTTACACATCTTTTGATTTTTGATACACTTTGTGAATTCTTTCAGTTTTGGTGAGATTGCGCATCTTTTTAGTTTTGGGCTAATTTTGTGCCTCTTTTCATTTCTTTTGCAAGCTTGCTTCCTTTCATAATCTCTAAAGTGTCTCAATTGTGTGAATACCTTCCAGATATAAGAGAAGAAGAGCTCACTCTCTACAATCAAGAATAATAAACCACGAACAAAATCATTCTTATATGATAAATGCAATCACTTGATCATAAAAAAGTATAATGATGATTCAATGCTTTGAAAACACTATTCATATTAGATAGATTACTGTAGAAAGATAGAATAGATTTCTGTTTCAAAAACCAAGATTTTAATTTTGAAAGAAGATCTCTATTTAAAAGGAAAAATACACCATTAAAGGAGTTAGAGGAAGAGAAAACAATCATCAATGTTTCTTCCCTTTAACTGGTTTAGAGAAGTCAATCATCGCTTACAAGTTTTCAGATGAAAACATGGAGAAAATCTCAGTCAAAAATTAGTTTATCAGCAGTAGTGAGCAGTGATTTGATTCTTAATTGAGTAAACAGGAAATGCAAAATCAAAGGAAAGACTCAAAAGAGAAGATAATCAAACTCAATAAGCAAATCAAAGAAATTAAAATCAGCAAAAAAATATAAACCAACAGGAAACAAATAATCAACTCAAATAAATAAATTACAGAAACAAAATGAAAAACTAAAAATTCAGAAATCAGCAGTCATCAAATTCATGCTTTTAAGTCAATCACACCCAATCTGGTCCTCAAGATGCTTAATGAGTCAAAGGCCAGTGGTTTAGTAAAGATGTCAGCCAGTTAATTTTCAATTGCTATATGATGTAGCTCAATATCCCCTTTTGTAGTATGGTCCCTAATAAAGTGATTCCTTATATCAATGTGTTTGGTTTTAAAATGTTGGATCAAATTCTTAGAAATGTAGATGGCATTGGTGTTATCACATAGAACTGAAATTGTGCCAACAGGTAATCCTATATCTAGAACTTGTTGCTTCAATCAACGGACTTGGGCCACACAACTTCCTAAGGCAATATACTAAGCTTCAATAGTGGAAAGTATAACTGAGTTTTATTTTCTATTGGACCATGAGATTAAAGACTGTCCTATGAACTGGCAAGTTCCAAAGGTGCTCTTTCTATCCACTATACATCATGCAAATCAGAATCAAAATATCAAATGATCTCAAAAGAAGTGTTGTGCCTAGGATACCAGATCCCTAGGTTTGGGGTTCCTAAGACATATCTAAGGATTCTCTTAACTGCAGTCAGGTGGGATTTCTTAGGATCAGCTTGAAATCTAGCACAAAGGCAAACACTAAATATAAAATCAGGCCGACTAGCAGTCAGGTAAAGAAGTGATCCTATAATCCCTCTATACTTCTTTTGATCAACAGATTTTCCATTTGAATCCTTTTCTAACTAACCAGATGAACTCATGGGAGTGTTGATTGGCTTAGTTTTGTCCATTTCATATTTCTTCAAGATGTCCTTAGTATATTTTGATTGATTCAGAAAGGTTCCATCATCCATTTTCCTTATGCTAAACCCCAAAAGTATGACAATTCTCCCATCATACTCATCTCAAACTCCTTACTCATTGTCTCAGAAAAATTATCACATAAATTTTTATCAGAAGATCCAAAAAGTATATCATCAATGTAGATCTGGATAATGAGTAGATCATCTCCTACTTTTTTAATAAAAAGGGTGGTGTCTATGCTCCCCTTAACAAACTCTCTTTCTAATAGTAATGTGCTAAGCCTCTCATACCAAGCTCTGGGTGCCTGTTTTAATCCATATAAGGCCTTTTTTAATTTATAAACATGATTTGAAAATTGGGAACTCTCAAATCCTAGGGGTTACTCTACAAAGACATCCTCTTTTATTACCCCATTCAAAAAGGTACTCTTGACATCCATTTGGAACAACTTAAATCCCTTATAACAGGTAAAGGCTAGTAGCACCCTAATGGCTTCAATCTAGCAACAAGGGCAAAGGTCTCCTCAAAATCAATCCCTTCAATTTGATTATACCCCTTAGCTACTAATCTTGCCTTATTCCTAACCACCACACCAAAATTATTCATCTTATTCTTAAAGACCCACTTGGTTCCCACTACACTTTGATTCCTAGGTCTTTCTACTAACTCCCAAATATTATTCCTTATAAATTAATTTAATTCCTCTTGCATAGCTAAGATCCAAAATTCATCAGAAAGGGCTTGATTGATATTGGTGGGTTCAGTTATTGAGATAAAGGCATAATGGTTTACTTCCTTCCGAAGTCCATGCCTAGTTCTAACACCTTCAGAAGGGTCTCCTAAGATCAGTTCTTTAGGATGACTCGAAGAATATCTCCAATCTCTAGGCAGTGAAACATCAGCTTCTATCCTTTCCTCCAGATTTGTAGATTCTACTCCTAAGGTGACTTCTATAATCTCTTCATCTTCTACTTCAGATCTAGACTCCTTAGGATCAGATTCATTAAACACTACATGAGTTATCTCCTCCACCACCAAAGTCCTCTTATTAAACACCCTAAAGGATTTCCCCATACTTGAATATCCTAAGAACACACCTTCATCAGATTTGGGTTCAAATTTTCCTAAGGATAATTTCCCATTATTGTGAATGAAAAACTTACAGCCAAAGACATGGAGATGGGAAAGGTTTGGAGTTCTACCCTTAATGATCTCATATGGTGTCTTATTCAGATTTGATCTAACATTCACCCTATTCAACACATAACAGGCAGTGTTCACCGCTTCAGCCTAAAAGTATTTAGGAAGTGAATACTCAGTAAGCATGGCTCTAGTGGCTTCCACTAAGGTCTTGTTCTTCCTTTCAGCTACCCTGTTCTACTGAGGGGTCCTAGGAGCTAAAACGTTATGGCTAATCCCTTGCTCCTCACAGAAAGTATCAAATCTCACATTTTCAAACTCCCCACCATGATCACTATGGATGGTCAAGATCTCACAACCTAACTTCTTCTGAATCCAAGTGGAGAAAGATTTAAATTCATCAAATGACTCAGACTTATGTGACAGAAATCTAATCCAAGTGAACCTTGAGTAGTCATCAACAATCACAAATCCATAGAATTTTCCCCCTAAGCTGGCAGTGCTAATGGGTCCAAATAAATCCAAGTGAAGGACTTCTAAAGGTCTAGAGGTGGTGATGTCCTTAATGGAGTGGAAAGAGGAATGGACTTGCTTCCCTAGTTGACAGACATCACATAGGTGGTCCTTAGTGAACTTAACCTTGGGGACACCTCTAACTAAGTCCGTTTGGGTGACTCTTCTAAGGGTTTTCATACTGGCATGACATAATCTCCTGTGCCACAATCATGACTCATCAGCAGTAGTTTTTAAGTAAATTGAAACATCAGCTTTAAAGCCACTTACATCCAGCATATAGACATTGTTGATCCTTTTATCCTGCAAAATAATTTTATCATTTAAGCATATAATGCAACATGTGGGCAGGAACTTTATGTTGTATCCTTTATCATAAAGTTTACTGATGCTGAAAAAAGTTATATTTTAGTCCATCTACAAGCAAAACATTGTCAATAATAAAATTTTGTGAATCACCAATTATACCTGCTCCTACCACCCTCCTGGTGGTGTTGTCTCCAAGTGTAATCTTGCCTCCAGCTCTGGTCTCCAGTGAAATGAACTGATCTAGATCTCCTGTCATATGCCTTGAACATCCACTGTCCAGGTACCACATGCTCTCACGAGGCCTTTTGTGAGAGCACTTCTACAAAACCATCAAAGGTCAGATTTAGGAACCAAAATAGGTTTGGGTTCCTTCTTATGAAAAGAAGAATGCAATGCATGTGTGCTGTGCTATAAAACATTCAATTTGGGTCTCCACACCCAATGTGTATTATGGTGAATAGTACAGGTGTGAGAGATGTGTCCTAACATGCCACAAGAAAAATATCTAACACCTGGAAAAGGGTTAACTAATTTACGTGGGTGATAGTGTCTCTTCCTAGGATTGTATAAAACATGCTTTGATGATTTTGAATTAGATTTTTTAAAAGGTGGAGGTGCATAAAATTATGCGAAAGTAGGAGGTATTTCATTTTTCTCAAAAGCATAAATTTTTTCACTTAAAAATTCATTTTCTTTCTTTAGACTTGTAATTTCAAATTTCAAATGGTGCTCACTACTATCTAAATCAGATGCATGATTTTTAATTCCCTAAATATAGTTTCTAATTCAACATGTGATACTTTTAACGAATCATGCTCAGTAATCAAATCAGAATGCTTTTTGTTCAACTCATCAAATTCATTAAGTAATGACATGTAATTACTGTCAAGTGTAGAGTAATCTTTAGTCAAAACATCATGCTCTTTTTATAAATTCAAGAAATCTAATTTCAGGCTAGCATGGGTTTTCTTAAGTTTCCTATATGAAGAATGAATTTTCTCAGAAATATTAAGCAATTGATCATAGGTTAGCTCATATACCTCTTCTTGGTCAGACTGACCAGGATGATTATCTATCATCAAACATAAGTTAGTAGTCTCTTCTTCATCTTCAATCTCAGAAGAGTCAGATGCAAAATCTGCCCAGAACACCTTTTGAATTTGCTTCTTGTCCTTCCTGAACTTGGGTTTCTCCTTACCCTTCTCCTTGCTTGGGTGAGCCTTAAGTGTAAGACAATCAGCCTTTATGTGTCCAGGCTTCCTGCATTCAAATTAAAATGTATCAGATGAACCTTTAAAATTTTTTCCGCTCTTACCTTTGTTCCACTTTTGAAAATTCTTATGTTTCTTTCTTAGAAAGCTATTGAATTGCCTAGTGATTAAGGAAACATCATCGCTATCAGACTTGAAAGAGTCAGTGTCAGTATCATTGGCCTTTAGCGCCACAGTTTTCTCCTTCTTCTTCTCACCTACATCAATTTGTCATTGGTTCACTCCTTGCTCGTACGCAATGAGTGACCCAAGTAAGTTATTAATAGAATAAGTGTTCAAATCTTTGGATTCAGTAATTGTAGTTATCTTGGCATCAAAAGAAGAAGGCAAACATCTCAGAATTTTGTTCATTTTTTATTGTTTGTAAGTTCTCTTCCTAAAGCATATAAAGAAGTGACAATTTGAGTGAACCTAGTATACATTTCAAAAATTGATTCACTAGGTTTCATGCTAAAAGAGTTCATAGTCGTGAAGTAGGATGTTCAATCTAGATTGCTTAACCTCAGATGTACCTTCATAAGTGATGCACAATCTATCCCAAATTTCTTTACCAGTTGTACAAGTAGAGACACACATGTAATCCTCAGATTTGAAGGCACAGAAAAAATAATTCAAACATTTGGCATTCAGTTGGGCTAAGTCTCGATCATCGAAAGTCCATTCAGTGAAAGATAGTTCAGTTTTAACATTATGAATAATTCTAAAAGGTGCTTCATAACCATCCTTAACAAGCATCTACATACGATAATCTATAGATTGAAGAAAAGTGGACATGCAAGTTTTCTAAAAATCAAAAGGTATGTTATCAAGCAAAGGTGGATGTGTGATTGAATAACCTTCAGCAGTATTTCTATTACCAAAGTTAGACATGGATCAAATTCAAAAGTTTTTAAACTTTAATTTTGAATCCCGCTCTGATACCACTTGAATGTTCGATAGGGATGTAAATCCCTTGTGAACTAGTTCCGAGGCTAACCAAGATGGGGGGTGAATTAGTTATTTTAAAAAACTTATGAGAAAAATAAAGATTAAAAAAATTCTTTTCTTAAATATTTAAACCAATTACACTTTGCGATGATGTGCAGATATTAAACAACAACAAAATAATAATCACGATCACACAATCATAAATAAAAAAGTAAATGCAAAAAGTAATCAGAAAGAACACATCAGATTTTATAGTGGTTTGGTCAACTTGACCTACGTCCAGTCCCCGAAGCCTCCCCTCCAGGTATTGCACTAATACTAAGTGACTCTCCTTCTGCTCGCTCAACAAGGTGGAGAAGCCTGTACAAAAACTCCTTTCCACCAACCCGTTGAGGTAGAGAACCTGAACTCCTTTCGCTTCCTCCTAAAGCAGGCAGAGAAACCGAACTCCTTTCGCTTCCTCCTAAAGCGGGCAGAGAACCCGAACTCCTTTCGCTTCCTCCTGAAGCGGAGAGAGAACCCGGATCTTCTTGTAGATGATCCTTCCACAAAGACACCAAGGATAAGAGACGATGATTGGAGAAGACGACTCAGATCCTTGCTAGGAGCAACCTTTGTGAACCCCTCATAAGATCCTCTCTCTCTCCCAAGCTCTCTCTCTCTCTCTCTCTTAAGGTTTTCTCTAGTAAAGAAAATGGCAAAAGATTTTTCTTGTTGGAAGAAAAAGATCTTTTATAGGAGGGCTCAAAAATTACCCTAAATCTCAACTGGCTGGCCAAGATCTTCTAGAATGAATGGTCGATCATCTTGTACGATCAGTTTAAAATCACATGTATCACCCTAAACGATCCGGTTCCTCTGAATGATTAGTAGATAAAATTTGTTCTGATCATCCCGTACGATTCTGTGATCATTCAGGACGATTAGTGTAATTCAAGAATTTCATCCAGAAGATAGCTCTGGTCATCCAGGGCAACTGATGCTAGATGATCTCAAAATGACTTGATCGTCCGGTATGATTAGTTCAAAAACACCCAAAATCATCCTTAGCACCGCTCTGGGCGTACATGTTAAACATGCTGGACGATCTCAAAATGACTTGATCGTCTAGGATGATATCTCTATTGTCCTGTATGATTAGTTCAAAAACACCCAAAATCATCCTGAGCACCGCTCTGGGCATACAGGTGAAAGGCACTGGATGGTCATGATCGTCCTGTACGATATTGTGATCATCCAGGATGATATGATTGTATCAATCAAATATTAATTACTTTCCTTAATCACCAGACTAATTTAGGCACGGTTGTGATGAATCATCCGATATGATTAGACCAAATCTCTAAAAATAAAACTTGCCTAACTCAGTCTTGTGTCTAAGAATTTCCAATCTTAGCATATCATCCTGTACGATGTATTTATCATCCAGGACGATCTGCTTAATCAAACCGACTTAACATGGTCGTCCAAATTAGGTTTTCTATTTTCATTGGATCATCTAGGATGATATGAATATCGTCTAAGATGATATGAATAAAAATTGAAAACAGAAACTTTAATTCACTAAAACTCTCCCCCTGAGTGTGTGTGTGCAAGGTTAGTTAGCTAAGGGATCAATTACATTACATTTGACTCAAGAAAGGGAAAAAAATTACATTTAAACATACTTGGACCCGATCTTGAGTTGGCTTGAATTGCATTTGATCTTTTATACATGAAATGGTTATCCAAGCAAAACAGAACACAGACATGTTTGTTATCATCAAAACTATACTCCTTAAATTGAGATTTGCAACAACTAATTCTTTAAAAACCCAATTTCAACACCAACAGTATCATATCTCTAAGGGTACAACCACTCATCCACCTGAGTATCCTCATCTCTGCAACACTTAACTTAGTATTATGCTTCTCTTTTAATGGCCAACATTTAGCACCATAAAACATTGCAGGTTTCACCACCATCTTATAGAATTTTCCCTTAAGTTTGAGGGGCACTTTTCTATCACATTACAAGCTCGATGCATTCCTCCACTTCAACTATCCATCTTGAACTCTGCTGATAATATCCCCATCTATTTCACCATCACTCTGAATAATATATTCAAGATATCTAAAATATATACTCTTATCAATGACTTGATCACCCAAAGTCATAATCCCCTCACTAGGTCTATTACAGCTAAAATTACACTCCATATATTTAGTTCTAGATCTACTCAAATGAAAACCTTTAGACTCCAAGGTTGACCTCAATAATTCAAGTTTACCTTCAACTCCCACTCTAGTCTTGTCAATAAGAAGAATATCATCAGTAAAAAGCATACATTAAGGTACATCCTCTTACAAAAGTCTAGTGAGAACGTCCATGACTAAAGCAAAAAGATATGGGCTTAAGGCTGATCTTTGATGTAATCCAACTGAAATAGGAAAATACAAGGTCAAACCACCTTGTGTTTGAACACAAGTAGTAACTCATGCATACATATCTTTAATGATTTGAAATAAGCGATACTTACTCCTTTCTTTTCAAGAACTCTCCATAGCACTTCTCTTGGAACTTTATCATATGCTTTCTCTAAATCAATAAATATCATACGTAGATCCTCCTTATTCCCTATATATTTCTCCATCAAACCTCTCAATAAATGTATGACTTCTATACTAGACCTACCTGGCATGAATCCAAATTGATTTTGAGAAATATAAGTTTCATCCCACAACCTATACTCCATAACTCACTACCAAAGTTTTAAAGTATGACACATTAATTTAATTCCTCTATAATTCATACAATCTTATGCATCACCTTTATTCTTAAAAATAAGAATTAACACACTCATTCTCCATTCATCTGGCATCTTTTTAGTCTTCAAAACAGCATTAAAAAGTTTAGTAAGCCTAGAAATTTCTTTATGTCCTAAACATTTCCACACCTCTATTAAAATATCATAAGGTCCAATAGCTTTTCCACACTTCATTTTCTTTAAAGCCTCTCTAACTTCAGTTTTACTAACATGCTGATAAAAATAGAAATCTTTATTTTCATTTAGGGTTCTAATGTCACTAAAATCAATCATATTTTCATATTCTTCATTAAAAAGTTTAGCAAAATATCTTATCCACCTATGTTGAATACCGTCTACTAAGAAAACTACTTTTTGATCCTCATCCTTAATACACTTCACTTGAACTAAATCCTTACTACTCCTATCTCTTTCTTTGGCTAACTTATACATATATCTTTCTCCCTCCTTAGTATCTATTCTATTATATAAATAAATAAAAGTTAAGATTTTTGCATCATATATTACTTTCTTAGATTCCATGTGTGCCTCTTTATATCTTTCCTAATTATCATAATTTTTTCATCTAAACTAAATTTTATAACAAATCTTCTTATTTTTTATCTTTTCTTGCACATTTGGATTTCACCACCAACTATTTTTACTATTAGGAGCTTTTCTCATTGATACACCAAGCACATCTTTTGCAATAAACATAATATCACTAGCCACTTTTTCCCATATAACATTAGCATCCTCATGCACAAATAAAATTTTAAGATCTAAAATCTTACTCTCAAAAATTATTTTGTTAATATTCTTTAAATGCCCCCATCTAATCCTAGAATATAATTTTACTTTATTTTTTATTTTTACCCCTTTATCGTAAAGTCCAAAATTAATAATCAATGTTGGGTACATAAATTTTCACTCAGAATAACTTTACAATCTTTGGAATCTAAATAATCTAATTATTTATAAGAAAATAATCAATTTGAGTTTTACTCTATCTATTTTTATAAGTGATAAGATGCTCATCTCTTTTCTTAAATAAGGTATTAGCAATTAAAAAATTATAAGCTAAAGAAAAATCTAATATGGTCTTACCACCTTCATTTGTCATTCTAAACCTATGGCCACCATGAATGCTTTTAAAATCATCTACCTCTCTAGCAACATGTCCATTTAAATCTCCTCTGATAAAAACTCTTTCTTCATAAGGTATCTTTTGCATTAATTCTTCTAAGTCATTCCAAAATTTAAATTTTGAACCCATATCTAAACCTTTATGAGGAGTATAAGCACTTCTAATATTAACAATCTTAGCTTTAAAGCTATAAATCTATGTCTAATTCTATTATTTTTATAACACTATCCTTCAAACTCTTATCTATAATAACACCTACACTATTTCTAGTATGACTCCTACTCACATACGATAGTTTAATTCCTAAACAAAGCTTAGGTTTTTTTGATAAAAAAATTATAAACATCTCATGTAATATACGCAAGTATACGTGCTGAATCAAGTAATACAGTGATAGGGTAGAGTATCAATCCCAAGAAGAAGAATATTTACTTATAAATACTATTATTGTCTACTATAATTACAATAATACAATAATTATCCTACTCAATAAAAATAAGTTTTGTTAAAGATTCAATCACTTAATTTAAAATATAAAAAATAAATTAATTACTTTTTGAATAAAATATTTTAGATTGATGGAATGTAAATACAATATGTTTCCTAATGATTCTCTTTTATGTTGGTGCTATTCAAAGCATATCCATCACCGACCACTTAGTCGAGTGTGAATAGACAAAGGATAAATTAAACCTTTTAACCTCAATACCACTCTAAACTCTCATAATCTGCCATCCTATAAAAATCTTAGAAGTGTAAGAAAAGTATGTACTATTAAAACCCACTCATTATAATTCATCTTTATAAATTTGGTATATGTCAAACACAATACCTATGAGTGCATCATTCCAATCTAATATACCTAATTGTGCCTACTTTTCTATTCCTAACCTCCACATTACACCTGATATTAACTACACATATGGCCACTATGTATATTAAATGAAGATTTGGTATATTGAAAATATCATTAAATTATTGATGAAGGGAATTCATTAGTACTCCACATTCCATTTATACCATTAATCCAAAACTAGAGAATTTATCCAGACATGAAGAGCAAGTGAAGAAAACTCATTTTCATTTATTACACAAAAGAAAGAAAGTATAAAAAAAAGATATAACTGAATAGGTTCAATGATATCCTCTACACTCCACCTTGAACTTACAGAATTGCTTGCACAAATATTGACCAAACACCTTATGAAGTGGATCTAGTGCTCCCTACATTCCTTTAGTTATCACTCCTAAGAAAGTTATAGAGAAGAACTATGAAGACTAAAAATAACTAAGTAACTTAACTCTCTTACTTGTATTCCAAACTAGCTATTTATAAAAAATTATAAAAAATGGACTCTGCCACCGCGTCGCTCTAGACACTTGCACCGCGGTGCCCATAAAGCATTCTAATGCCATAGGGCTGAAGAATTTCCTCCTTTGTGGTGCTTACTGATATGAACCTACTATTTAATGAATTGATGCATCACTTTGCTAGCAGATCATGTCCTAATATGTTATAATGATAGTGTTATATTGCTACTAATAATTGAGTGTTATGACGTCCATATGGTACTCCCCTCAGCTTGGCAGTGCTAGAAATTGGTATCGTGATGCTGTGTAGATAGATACTAGGCTTTAAAATGCTGACTCATTTGATTTCACAGTGTTATTAATTAGAGACTCGATGCCGCCATGTCCTTATTGGGTGCTCCAGTGGTGTCAATAATGGTGCCATGATGGTATAGTGTCTAACGTCGTAGCACTGTATGATACTTTGAATTTCATGCCCTTCTTATATTTTTCCTGGACAACACAACTAAAATAATATGGTTTCACTAGAAATTTAACATATAAAATAAAAAACTATTTACTCTTATCACTAATATACCTGAAAGATTGAGATGCGCCAACAGTTCTAATATTTATTGATTTTTCAGATTTCTTACAATAATAACTTAACTAGTCAAATGCGGAAGCTGATGATTTGTTATATAAAGATGGTGATTATTCTCTAATTTTCACAATAAAATAATATTCTTAGATTTTCACCAAGCAGTTATAATAGAAAATAAGATGCATGAAAAATAAAGTGCGGAAAATAAAATCAGAAAGAGCACACTAGATTTATAGTGGTTCGGTCAAACTATGACCTACGTCCACTCCCCGGAGCCTCCTCTCCGGGTATTGCACTATCACTATAGTGTCTCTCCTTTAGCCCCCTTAGCTGGGTGGAGAAGCCCTTACAAACTCTCTTCCACCAACCCGGTGCGGCAGAGGACCGTACTCCTTTCACAGGCAGAGAACCTTAACTCCTTTTCACCCTCCTGGTGAGGCAGAGGACCTTGAATCACTTTCACCTTCCCCGGTGCGGCGGAGTAGCCGGGTCTTTTGACACCAAAGAGGTCTTCTTCTTCCCAAAGCTTCCCTCAAGACAAACCTTGACTCTTGGAGGAACTCAGGTGCAAGTTCACCGGAGCAACCGTGTGAAAACCCCCTCTCACACTCCCTTGAAGCCCACAAGGATCTTCTCCCGCTCTTACAAACTCCACCCTTTCTCTCCCTAGCCCAAAGCTCTCTCTTCAAGCTTTATTTAGAAGAAAACAACTCAATGAATGCTCAAAAAGACTCCTACAAAGTCTTATGAGAAAGCTTAAATAGAGGGCTTCAAAAAACCCTAAAAATCCAATTCAGCCATCAAAGATCGTACAGTACGATCGCAGGATCGTCCAATACGATGTGCAGAATTTGACCTGTTAGTACTGTATGATCTCATAATCGTATAGTACGATTAGTTTAATCGAAGTGCAGTTCATCCAGAACGAATCCTGGGATGACCAAAATCGTCTCTGATCATCGTACAGTACGATCCAGTTCGTACAGTACGATCCAAATATCAAAATTATGCAGATTCGATTGAATAATCACAGGATTAAATTAGGCAGTATTTTAAACATCATACAATATGATTAAGATCGTACAATACGAATAGAACAATTTTTAAATTCAAATTTTTGCCTAATTTAATGCTCGACGGGGTTTCTAATTATACCAGATCGTCCAGTACGATGTTGTGTTCGTACTGTATGATTAGTTATATTTAAAAAGAATTTTTTAAAAAAAATAAAATATTTTAATTAATTTCTATAACACCAGATCGTACAGTACGATCCAGATCGTACAGTATGATGTACAGAAAAATTAAAATATTTAACATTAGATTTTCTCCCATTGTGTGTGTGTGCACGGTCACCAGGCTATCATGCACCTTTACAGGACTTGACTCAAGAAGTTAAAATAAATAAATAAAAATTATATTTTCTTTCAACATAACCTATTCTACCTAGTCTTGAGCCTTGAATCTTCAAAGACCGATGCCTGTTGTACCTGAAATGTTAGTCAACACACAAACATGTATACACAACAACACTAGGGGAAATAAAGAGCCAATTAATAATATTGTTATCATCAAAATCATAAACTCGGGAGCCCGAGTTGTAACAATCTCCCCCTTTTTGATGATGGCAAATATTACTGGTTGAATTTACAAATTTAAATATATTTTCTCCTAATCTCCCCCTCACTAAGAGAATTATATTAAAAAATAGGGGTAAGCAATTTTTTTTTGTAACAAATAAATATTTAGAAACTAAATAGCATAAAATAAAAAAAAACTAAATAACAAAAAATAAAAAAAACTAAACCATAAATGCAACAAACCACAATACATTCTCCCCCTTTGACATTATCAAAAAGAAGAGATATAATGCAACATGTAAGTTAAACTACATGCAAAAAAAGGTAATGACATATAAGAAACTAATATATGAAATCATGCTTAAAACATACTAAACATCAAACACACAAAATAGATAAACAAACATACAAAACAAATAAATAAAACACACAAACAAACCTCAACATACTTATACCTGATCAGAATTACCAATCAAATTCTTGATGATTTAGCATAAGCTTGTTACCTCATCATCTTACTCCTATTCTGATGATTCAGAAGCTAAGTCTGCCCAAGAGATTTTTTGCTTCTTTTTATTTCCCCTTCTTGGAATTGGCTTATCCTCACTCTTTTTCTTTACAAGATGTTTCTTAAGATTGGGGCATTCATTTTTGAAATGTCTAGGTTTCCTACACCTAAAATAAATAATGTCAGAAGCAGGCTTATCATAGTTGTCATTTTTACCTCTGCTTTGCTTTTGTTCTCTCTTGTGCTTGTGCTTCAGTAGACTTTTGAATTGGCTTGTTATTAATGCCATTTTCTCATTCTCATCACTTTCAAAGCCATCTTTATCTTCGTCGTTTGCTTTTAGCACTATAACCTTTTCATCACCTGCATCGAAAAGTCTTTGACTCACACTTTGCTCGTAGGCAATGAGTGAGCCGATTAGATTATCAATAGAATAAGAATTTAAGTCTTTTGATTCACATATAGCAGTCACTTTGGCATCAAATTTATCAGGTAGACAATATAAAATTTTGTTGACCTTTTCTAGGTTTGAAAGTTCTCTACCTAAAGCAAGCAATGATGTCACAATATGAGTAAACCTAGTGTACATGTCTAAGATAGTCTCATAAGGTTTCATGCAAAAAAGTTCATATTCATGTAATAATACATTTAATCTAGATTGTTTGACTTCACTACTACCTTCATATGTCATGCATAGTTTATCCCAAACTTCCTTGCCAGTGATACAGGTAGAAACAATTATATAATCATCAGAAGTTAAAGCACAGAAAAAGCAATTCAGTGATTTAGCATTCAATTGAGCATAAATTTTTTCTTCTCTACTCCATTCAGCAAAAGAAATATCAGTTTTCACACCATTAACAATACGAGATGGTACAGAATATCCAGATTGAATCATATGCCACATCCTAAAATCAATGGATTGTAAAAATACAGACATGCAAATTTTTCAAAAATTAAAAGAAATATTTTCAAATAGTGGCAGATGAGTTATTGAATAACCTTCTGTAATATTTTTATTTCCAAAGTGAGCCATTGATCATTTTCCTCTAGGTTTTCTAAAACACTATTTTAAGTACCGCTCTGATACCACTTGAAAGATTGAGATGCGCCAAGAGTTCTAATATTTATTGATTTTTCAGATTTCTTACAATAATAACTTAACTAGTCAAATGCGGAAGCTGATGATTTGTTATATAAAGATGGTGATTATTCTCTAATTATCACAATAAATAATATTCTCAGATTTTCACCAAGCAGTTATAATAGAAAATAAGATGCATGAAAAATAAAGTGCGGAAAATAAAATCAGAAAGAGCACACCAGATTTATAGTGGTTCGGTCAAACTATGACCTACGTCCACTCCCCGGAGCCTCCTCTCCGGGTATTGCACTATCACTATAGTGTCTCTCCTTTAGCCCCCTCAGCTGGGCGGAGAAGCCCTTACAAACTCTCTTCCACCAACCCGGTGCGGCAGAGGACCGTACTCCTTTCACAGGCAGAGAACCTTAACTCCTTTTCACCCTCCTGGTGAGGCAGAGGACCTTGAATCACTTTCACCTTCCCCGGTGCGGCGGAGTAGCCGGGTCTTTTGACACCAAAGAGGTCTTCTTCTTCCCAAAGCTTCCCTCAAGACAAACCTTGACTCTTGGAGGAACTCAGGTGCAAGTTCACCGGAGCAACCGTGTGAAAACCCCCTCTCACACTCCCTTGAAGCCCACAAGGATCTTCTCCCTCTCTTACAAACTCCACCCTTTCTCTCCTTAGCCCAAAGCTCTCTCTTCAAGCTTTATTTAGAAGAAAATAACTCAATGAATGCTCAAAAAGACTCCTACAAAGTCTTATGAGAAAGCTTAAATAGAGGGCTTCAAAAAAACCCTAAAAATCCAATTCAGCCATCAAAGATCATACAGTACGATCTCAGGATCGTCCAGTATGATGTGCAGAATTTGACCTGTTAGTACTATACGATCTCAGAATCGTACAGTACGATTAGTTCAATCGAAGTGCAGTTCATCCAGAACGAATCCTGGGACGACCAAAATCGTCTCTGATCATCATACAGTACGATCCAGTTCGTACAGTACGATCCAAATATCAAAATTATGCAGATTCGATTGAATAATCACAGGATTAAATTAGGTAATATTTTAAACATCGTACAGTACGATTAAGATCATACGGTACGAATAGAATAATTTTCAAATTCAAAATTTTGCCTAATTTAATGCTCGACGGGGTTTCTAATTATACCAGATCATCCAGTACGATGTGGTGTTTGTACTGTACGATTAGTTATATTTCAAAAGAATTTTTTTCAGAAAAATAAAATATTTTAATTAATTTCTATAACACCATATCGTACAGTACGATCCAGATCATACAGTATGATGTACAGAAAAATTAAAATATTTAACATTAAATTTTCTCCCATTGTGTGTGTGTGTACGGTCACCAGGCTATCATGCACCTTTACAGGACTTGACTCAAGAAGTTAAAATAAATAAATGAAAATTATATTTTCTTTCAATATAACCTATTCTACCTAGTCTTGAGCCTTGAATCTTCAAAGACTGATGCCTGTTGTACCTGAAATGTTAGTCAACACACAAATATGTATACACAACAAACACTAGGAGAAATAAAGAGCCAATCAATAATATTGTTATCATCAAAATCATAAACTCGGGAGCCCGAGTTGTAACAATACCTATAATCTAAGAAATTACTTGAGAATTAACTTTATGAGTTATACACTGAACCTGAGTTGCCTAACTAAAGCTCTGATCATTGGTCATATATGGATCAGACTAAGAGGAATTGGTCATACTAAACAAAACCATAACAAACATATACATATAAAAAATAAAATAAAAGAACACCCAAAAATACCTAAGATCATTTCAATCTTCTATAGATTAAATCCTATGGCTCTATTATGATTCGCTTCTCCAACCTACAATTTGATACAAAAATGCTTGTTATAACCAAACCTGATATAACCTGATACTATATAAGTCACATTGTGTCTAATTATGGCAAGACCCTAGCGCAAAGATCTAGTTAGAGAAGTAGTGAAATAAAGTAAATATGTTAGAAAATAAATTTATAGAAAGTAATTGCAAAAAATAAAGAATGCAAACCAGATTCTAAGATGGTTCGATCAAATTAACCTACATCCACTCCCTAAACTCCAACTCTTTAGCAAATATACTAAATAAATAGTAACTCTCCTTCAGCCCCCATGACTAGGCAGAGAAGCCCTTACACAATCACTTTCACCAACCCAGCATAGTAGAGTAGCTAAAAACCCTTTCACCTCTTCGGCGTGGTGGAGTAGCCAAAAACACTTTCACCTTTCCTGTGCAGTTGAGTGGCCCAAATCACTTTCACCTTCTTGGTGCGATGGAGTAACCAATATCACTTTACCTTTCTAGTGTGATAAAGTAGCCTAAATCACATTCACCATCTCAGTGTAGTGGAGTAGCCCAAATCACTTCCACCTTCCCACTGTGGTAGAGGAGCTAGCAATCTTTTGACCCCAAAGGGTTCTTCAAGGAGCTTCCCTCAAGATAAATAATGACACATGGAGGAACTTGGGTGTAAGTTGATTGGAACAACCATGAAGAATTCCCTCTCACCCTCCCTTAAAAAGCATAAGGATCTTCTCCCTCTCTCACCACCTCACCCTTTCTCTACCTTGCTTAAAGGCCTCTTTTAATGCTCTCTCACAGAAGACTCAACCCTCTAACTACCAAAAACTTTGATAATTGTTTATAAGAAATCTTAAATAGCGGGCTTCAAAAACCCCAATAATTTAATTCTATCAACTTTATTCATACATTATGATAAAGGGATCATATAGTATAATTAGTTTGACACTATCAAAGATCATTAGTATGATTAGAAATTACCTAGTATGATTAGTTAAAATCAAACATCAGATCGTATAAGATGAACTAAAATTTGTCTAGGGAGTGTTTAGGTGATTCGTGCTGTACGATACATGATTAGCCAGCAAGATCTATAATTAATTCATATCAAATTTAATTCCTTAATTAATTGACTTAAATTAGGCAATATTATAAAAGATCGTATAGTACGAATAGGTTCATACATTATGAATAGTTTAACTTTCAAATCTTAAATTTTTCTATTTAAGTAAATTTGATTTGATAGTGGGGCTTTTGATTATAGCTAATCATCCAGTATTATGTGGTGTTTATATAGTATGCTTAGTTATAATTCAAGATAAAAAAAATAAATATCCCACACAGATGAAAAACCACCTTGAAGAAAACAGTCAATACAATACACCACACCACAGCAAAATAAACACAGGAACCATGATACATTATATCACAATTCTACCACCATAAATAAAGTTAAATTATAAGAAGACTAGTAGTCCACATCTTAGTATAACCAAAAACCAATATAAGAATATTAAACCCAAAGCAACTACAACAAGAAGAAATAGAAAACCAAAACAACCATTCTCAAAAAGAAGGACAGTTAGGAAAATCAAATGTAAGGAAGGCCACAACGATCCAATCTAACTAACCCTTTAACCTCCCTAGGTAAAGAATGTTCAATAAATTTGTTGAAACTAATTAAATTATAGCCAAGTTTAGCAAGAGAATCATCAACCATATTCCCTTCTCTCAAAATATGAGATATAGAGTAAGTAATGAAAGAGAGCATTTACTTAATATCTCTAAGCATATAAAAATTAGCAGGATTCGAGTTAGAGTTGCCCTAAATATAATGAATCAAAAGAGAAGCATCAACTTCAATCCAAACCATAGTGATGCCTAAAGAGATGCATAATTGAAGATCGTAAATAAGACTTTCAATTTCAGTAGTAATAATAGTTTTAGTAGTAGAAGGGCCCGCAAACGCAGCAATAACAAAACCATTAAAATCCCTAATAATACCACCACAACCCGCATTAAAATTATTCCTGGACCCATCAGTATTAAGCTTAAAGTAACCCTCCAAAGGCTTATTCCAATTAATAATCCTATCTTTAACAATAGAGGAATGCGATTGAAAATCCAACCCAAAATCAGAAGCAACATGATGGAAACCTTTAAAAGAGTCACTTTTTAATAAATTAGCTAAGAACAATTGGAGAATTTTATGCTTAACATTGGAAATAATGCTTAAGGCATTCATCTTAATATTCTCATGCTTAGATTCATTCCTGCTTCTCCATAAATACCAACAAATAGTGACATGAAGCATATTCGTAATATGACCTTTAGTTGGAATGAACCACACATTGAGAAGATTGGAGATAGAATTAAAACAAATTGAAGAATGCACAATAAACATGTTGTAAAAATATAACCAAACTTTTATAGCAACCGAGCCTTGAATAAAATCATGGTTCATATTTTCAATATGACAACAATATTAACATTTGGAGACTATGTAAAAACCTTTTCTTAACAAAATAGAGTCTAGGGGTAAGAAATTATGAAAAATCCTCCATACTAGAAAGGAGTAAGAAGGAGGAATATTAGCATGCCAGATAGCCAAATAAAGAATGTCTTTAGGATAGACTTGCCTAATAGAGTTCCAAACCTGCTTAATAATAAACTTACCACCATTAATAAGATTAAACAAAATGCAGTCCTTATTACAAATTCGGGCTTAAGTACTATAATTTTGATGATAAAAAACATTATTATTTCGTTATCACTATTATTCTTGCATATCTATTTTGTTGCCCTACTCACTAACAATTCAGGTCCACAAGTCCACTGGCAACATCAATCAGCTCAAGATTGGGTATACAAGGGTTGAGTTTGTCTGTAATTTCAATTTCAAATATTTTTTTCTTTCTTGAGTCAAATTATGTATTTGGTGGACACTAAGCTGAGTAACCTTGCACACACACACTCAAGAGAGTGAGTTGGTAAGTTAGTGTAATTTTTGGATTTTAAACTCATCATATAGTATGATTTATATCATACTTGATGATCAGCTAAAAATAAAAAATCCTAATTAGGACATCCCTAAAAAATAAGAGTGATTAAACTAATCATGCTATATGATCCATATTATACAAGACAATCAGTTCAGATTATAAAAATAACTGCTAATTATATTTTAGGTAATATTTTAAATATTGAAATTTTGTTCTAATCATACAAGATGATTTGAATCATCCTAGGTAATTTATGATAATCATGCCTAAATTGATCCTAAGATTAGGGGATTAACTATGGTAAAATTACTTTATCATATTGTAGAGGATAATCAGTGACGATCTACTGGATAACCCGTGGGATGATACTTGATCATCCTGCATCATATTAGATGAAAAACTATGATTTTCTTCTAATCATACAAGAAAATTATCCTGGATAACCCGAGGAATGTATGGGATGATATTTAAATCATTGCCCATCATACTTGATGATTAGTATAGTATCTTAAACTAATCATACAGTACTATCGAAGAATCGTACTAACGATCTGTACAAATACTTGACCTGATCATATAGGACAATGGGGATTGTACTAGCTAAAAGGGGTGTTTTTTACTAATCATACTGGATGATCTTTGACGGCAAGTTGAAAATTAGGGCTTCTTTTAGAGGCTCTTTAATAATCTCTTATATTATCTTGAGAGAGATCATTTGTTATTGAGTTAATCTGAGAGAGAGCTTAGAGAAGGAAGAAGATAGAGATTGGGAGAGAAGAATGGGAGAGATCCTTGTGAGGGAGAGTTATGAAAGATTACTCCAAATAAGGTTTCCACTATCTTCTTCAAGCTGCTTGCCTAGTTCCATGGTGGCTCTGGGGGAGACATTCTTCAACATCAGATAAGGGTTCTCTACCTACTCTGGGAGGGAGTAAAAGGACTTAGGTTCTTTGCCTATTCTAGAAGGGAGTAAAAGGATTTAGGTTCTCTATGTTCAGTAGGAGGGTGAAAAAGATTCAGGGTACTCTACCTCACCAGGTCGGTGGAAGAGATTTCTATAAGGGCTTCTCTGACGAGTTGTGGGGGATAATGGAGAAACATTAAGAGGTTTTGTGCAATACTCAGAGGAGGCTCTCCGGAGAGTGGATGTAGGTAAGATTTAATCAAACCATTATAAAATCCTGTGTTCGTTCTTTTATTTTTCCATAATTTAATTTCCATATTTTTTTGTGATTTACTATGTGAATGAAAAACTCTAATTTTATTATTATGAAATTGATCTGCTTCTATATCAAGGGTTTTAATTTTTATTAAAGAATTTTTAAATTATAAAATAATCCCCCCTCTTGGTTAGCCTAGGGCTAGTTCTTAGGTGTTTAACAACCTTCACAACCATTCAAGTGGTATCTAAGAGAGATTCATAAATTAAATTTTAAAAAACTTTAAAAAAATGAACAATGGCTTACTTTGGAAATCGTAATACCACCAAAGGATATTCAATCACATGATCACCTTTTTTTGATAATATTCCTTTTGATTTTTGAAAAATTTGCATGTCTGCCTTTTTACAATCTATAGATGATTTCATGTGGATGTTAGTTTAGGAAGGATACTCTGCACCTTCATGATTTTTTAATGGCATTAAAATTAAACCTCCTTTTTCTGAATAGAGCAAAGAAGATAAAGGTTTAGCCCAGCTGAATGCAAAAATATCTAAACTATTTTTTCTGTGCTTTAAAATCTAAAGATTACATGCATGTTTCTACTTGTACTACTGGTAAGGAGATTTGGGACAAACTCTACATAAATTATGAAGGAACTAATGAAGTAAAATAATTTAAGTTGAATATTCTGCTTCATGATTATGAACTCTTTTCCATGAAACCTAGTGAATCAATTTTTAAAATGTATACTAGGTTCACTCAGATTATTACTTCCATATATGCCTTAGGAAGAGAACTTACTAATTATGAAAAAGTTAACAAGATCATATGTTGCTTACCTACTTCCTATGATGCAAAAATTACTACTATTACTAAATCTAAGGATTTGAATATTTATTTCATTGATAACTTACTTGGATCACTCATTGCCTATGAGCAAGGAGTGAGTCAAAGACATCTTGATGCAGGTGAAAAGAGAAAGGAGAAAAATATAGCCTTAAAGGCTTATAATTCTGATAGTAATACGTTTAGGTAATAAGATGATGACATTGCATTGATGACAAGGTAGTCTAAAAGATTTCTAGAGAAAAAGCAAAGACATCATAAGCTATAAAATAAAGGTAAAATAAATACAAATTCTAAAACTTCTTCTGATGTCATCTATTTTGAATGCAGGAAGCCAGAGCACATGAAGATTGATTGCCCAAATATAAAAAATCACCCAATCAAGGAGAAGAGATAAGAAAAACCTAAGTTTAAAAAGGGCAAGAAAAGGACTCAAAAGTTTTTTGGGAAGACTCTGCTTCAAACTTAGCAAAAATTGAAGCAGAAGAGGAGGTAACCAACCTGTGCTTAATGGCAGATAATCATCTTGATCATTCTGATCAAGAGGAGGTATGTGAGCTTTCCTATGATGAATTATTTAAAGTTTCTGAAAGAATTCATACTATATAAAGGAAACTTAAGAAATTACATGCAAGCCTTACATCTGACTTTTTAAATCTGCATAAAGAGTATAAATGCCTTAGAAAAGATCATTCCACTTTGGATAGTAATCACATGGCTCTATTAGATGAATTTGATACTTTAAGCAAGAAGCATCTTGATCTAACTGATAAGTATGATTCTTTAAAAGTATCTCATATTGATTTAGAAGATTCATTTAAGAAAGCAAAGGCATGTTTAGATGAAGCTGATGATAGGGAGCATGCATTAAAATTGAAAATTCAATTCTTGAAAGTACAAACCAATTTTTACAAATCAAATTAAATGCTTTCAAAGAAAATAAAACATCACCTACACTTGCACAGTTACATAATCCATCACCACATCATGCATCATTCAAACCTAAAAAGAGGCATTATAACACATATAGATTAGTAAACTCTTTTCCTGGTGTTAGATGTTTTTTTTATGGCATATTAGGATATATCTCTCATACTTGCACTATCCACTATAGAACAATTTGATGTGGAGACCAAAACTACATAATTCACAGCTTAGCATGCAAGCATTACATCCCACATTCCATAAGGTGGAACCCAAACTTATTTGTGTTCCCAAATCTGACCACTAATGATTTTGTAAGGGTGCTCTCACAAAAGGCCTTGTGAGAGCATGTACTATATGGACAAAAAATGTTCAAGGCACATGACTACAAATTAATTAATTTTACTAGAGGCCAGGGTAAGAGGTAAGGTGACACTTGGAGATAACACCACCAGGAGAAGAGTGGGATCACATATGATTGGAAACTCACAAAATTTCATCATTGAAAATGTTTTATTAATAGATGGATTAAAATATAACCTGCTCAGCATAAGCCAGCTCTGTGATAAAGGCTTCAGCATCAAATTCTTATCTACTTGTTGTAATATAAGCTTAAATGATAATACTATTTTATAGGAAAAAAGGATCAATAATGTTTATATGCTTGATTTAAATAGCATTGAATCTGCTGCTTCACTTTGCTTATAAATAATTACTGATGAATCCTGGTTATGACATAGGAGATAATGTGATACAAGCATGAAAAGCCTTAGAAAGATCACCCACAAAGACTTAGTGAGAGGAATACCCAAACTAGAGTTCACTAAGGACTACCTATGTGATGCCTGTTAATTAGGAAAACAAGTTAAATCCTCCTCCCACTAAGTCAAGGACATTAACACTAACAAACCATTAGAAGTCCTTCACATAGATCTTTTTGGACCTGTTAGCACTACAAGCCTAGGAGAGAAAATCTTTAGGTATGTGATTGCTGATGATTATTTGAGATTTACGTAGGTTAGATTCCTATCTTATAAAAGTGAATCGTTCAAGGAATTTAAGACATTCTCCACTTGGATTCAGAGGAAGCTAGGTTGTGAAATTTTGATAATTCATAGTGATCATGGTAGAGAGTTTGAAAATACAAAATTTGAACCTTACTATAAGGAGCAAGGGAGAGATCATAACTTTTCAGCTCCTAAAACCTCTCAGCAGAAAAGGATAGTTGAAAGAAAGAACAAGACCTTGGTAGAAGCCGTTAGAGCCATGTTAGTTGAATACTCACTTCCTAAATACTTCTGGGTAGAAGCGGTGAATACAGCCTGTTATGTTCTGAATAGGGTTAATGTTAGATCCAAGCTAAATAAGACACCCTATAAAATCCTTAAGGGTAGGACACCCAATCTCTCTCACCTTCATGTCTTTGGATTTAAAGTGTTCATTTTGAATAATGGGAAATCTCTACTAGGAAAGTTTGACCCTAAATCTGATAAAAAAGGGTTCCTAAGGTACTTAAATTTTGGAAAATCCTTTAGAGTTTTTAATAAAAGGATACTGGTGGTAGAGGAGACCACTCATATTGTATTTAAAGAATCTAATAATTTTGGAGGGTCTAGGGTAGAAGAAGAAGTTATAAAAATCACCCAAGGAGTAGAATTTGTAAATCTGAAGGAAAGGGTAGAACCTAAAAATTCACTACCTTGAGAGTGGAGATATTCTTCAAGTCATCTTAAAGAACTGCTCTTAGAAGACCCATCTGAAGGTGTAAGAATTAGGCATGAACTAAAAAAAGAAGTAAACCACTATGCCTTCATCTCAATGACTGAACCCACCAATATAAATTAAGCCCTATCTGGTGAATTCAGGATCCTAGCCATGCAAGAAGAGTTAAATCAATTTATGAGAAATGATGTTTGGGAACTAGTTGAAAGACCTAAGGATGAGAGTGTTGTTGGAACTAAATGGATTTTCAAAAATAAAATGAATGATTCTAGTGTAATGATGAAAATTAAAATAAGATTAGTGACTGAGGGGTATAACCAAATAGAAGGAATTGACTTTGAAGAGACCTTTGTCCCTGTAGCTAGATTAGAAGCAATTAGGGTTCTATGAGCCTTTGCCTGATTTAAAGGATTCAAACTGTATCAAATGGATGTCAAAAGTGCCTTTCTAAATGGGATAATGAAAGAAGATGTGTTTATTGAAAAACCCTCAGGCTTTTAAAATTCATAATTTGCTAGTCATGTGTTCAAATTAAAAAAGGTATTATATGGACTAAAATAAGCACCCACAGCATGGTATGAAAGGCTAAGCATATTCCTACTAAAGATAACCTTTGTTAAAGGGAGCGTAGACGCCACACTTTTTCTAAAAAAGATAGGAGATGAACTACTCATTATCCAAATTTATGTTGATAATATTCTGTTTGGATCTTCTGATAAAAATTTATGTGATAAATTTTCAAAAATAATGAGTAAGGAGTTTGAGATGAGTATAATGGGAGAATTGACTTACTTTCTTGGATTTAGTATAAGGCAGAAGGATGATGGAATTTTCCTTAGTTAATCAAAATACATTAAGGATATCCTTAAGAAATATGAAATGGACAAAGCCAAGTAAATAAACACTCCTATGAGTTCTACTATTCAATTAGATAAGGATTCAAATGAAAAATCAGTTAATCAAAAGAAATATAGAGAAATAATTGGATCACTTCTTTACTTGATTGCTAGCAGACCTTATATTATATTTAGTATTTATTTATGTGCTAAATTTCAAGCTAATCCAAAAGAGTCCCACTTAACTGTTGTTAAGAGAATCCTTAGATATCTCTAAGAACTCAAGACTTAGGAATCTGGTATCCTAGGCATAACACCTCCTTTGAAATCATAGGATATTCTGATTCAGATTTTATAGGATGTAGAGTTGATAGGAAAAGTACTTCTGAAACATATCAATTCATAGGATTGTCCTAAGTTTCCTGGTCTAATAGAAAATAGAACTCAGTTGCCCTATCCACTGTTGAAGCTGAATATATAACCTTAAGAAGTTGTATAGCTCAGGTCCTTTGGTTAAAATAATAAATACTTAATTTAGGACTACCTGTAGGCACCATTTTAATTTTATGTGATAACACCAGTGTCGTCTGTATTTCAAAAAATCTAATCCAACACTCCAAGACTAAACACATAGATATAAAGCACCATTTCATTAGGGACCATGTTACCAATGGAGACATAGGGCTACACTATATAGCCACCGAAAATCAACTTCCTGATATCTTACAAAACCACTAGCTTTTGAAACCTTCATCATCTCAAGAACCAAATTTTGTGTGATAGTTCATGCTTGAAATTGATACTTTCTATTTCTAATTTTCTTATTTTTATTTTATTTATATGTTTATTTTTATTAATATGTTCCTATTTTATGCTTTTGATTTTCTGTTAATTTCTTCCAGTATTTTTAGAATTAGATCACTACTCACTTCTATTATTTATTTTGTTTTAAATGATAGTTTTGCCTTATTTTTATTTAGAAGTATGTAAGCAGTGATTGGCTCCTCTAAAATTATTAAAGAAAGAAATATTGATAATTGTTTCTCTTCCTCTAACTCTTTAGTGATGTATTTTCTTTTTGAATCAAAATCTATTTCAAATTAAAAATTAGAATTTGAAATAAAGATCTATTTTATCTTCCCATAGTAAATCTATCTCATATAAATAATGTTCCAAGTCAATAAATCTCTTTCAAGTTTTCTTAATCAAGCTATTTGCATTTATCGTATGGACAGGAATCTATTTTGTGGTTTATCCTTCCTTATATAAGAGAGTGAGTTTATCCTTTCTCATATTTGGAAGATAATCTGACAACTGAGAAATTTTTTGAAGATTTAAAAAGGAAGCAAGTATGCAAAAATGAAAAGAGGCACAAAATGAGCCCACTAAGAGTTAGCTTGCTTTTCTTTCAAATCCTTAAAATCTTAGAAGACTCCTGTGCTAATTGATATCTCCTACACTTAAATCTAAAAATCATGATTTGTAATTAATTACATTGCAATATTATTCTATTAGATATGTTTAGTGTTTGTCTAAATGGCCCAAGGATTTCAGATTTGCTCTATACAACCGATATCATTATTTTCTCTGAAGATAAAATGAAGGTAGTGAAGGAGATCAAAGGTATTTTAATGGACTTTTGTGGTTGGAGAGTTAAAAAAGTAAATGTTAGTAAATCTAAAATTTTGTTTGGCAAATCTATAAGGAGAAGGAAGAGGAGATCTATTTCTCATATTATGGGATTCAAACCAGTTAAGGAGTTCTACTACCTTGGAGTTAAAGTTGCTTTGAGGAGGCTTATAGGAGCAGATTTTCAGTTGATTATTGATAAAGTCTTGAGAATGCTGAACGTTTGGGGTGGTAATTTCATTTCTTTAGCTGGAAAGATCACTCTTGTTAGATCAGTTTTGCTCTCTTATCCTATATTTTACTCTACTCATTCTTTAATCCCGAAAGGTGTTCTAGATGAAATTGATAATATGTGTAGAAGCATTATTTGGAATAAGATGAATGGAAGATTTGGGCTCCATTATATTTGCTAGAATATGATGTGTAGGCCATTGAAATGTGGAGGTCATGAGTTACATTTCTATTTAATCAAAGTTGGACCATTAAGGGTTAAACATGGTTGGAAATATGTACAAGATAAAGACTCATTGTTGCATAAGGTTCTTTATCTGAAGCATGGCTTACTGTGTGATGATAGAGCACTGAAGAAGGTAGGCTCAGCTGCTTGGAGATTAATTACTGATGGTGGAAGATTTCTCAAACCAATTGTTAGATGAAGCATTACTAATGGTGAATCTATTGATGCCTTCAAGGATACTTGGATTATGGACAAAAGTATTAGTAGGTGGCTGACATTTGTGCTGTCACAAGAAAATAATGAATTGACAGTGGATAAGTTCATTATTGATGGCTACTGGAATGAAGGTGAACTGAGCAAGTTCTTTGGGAATAAACTTGTGGATCTTATTTATAAGATATAGATTTTGCTGGGACTAACTGAAGACTGGATGGAACTTATCCATTAGAAATCTAGGAAGTCTATTTCTGCAATGGCATTTTATGCATCGGCTTAAGATCATGCTGGTTTTCCAAATTTGGAATGGATGAAAGAGGCTAAGCTTATTCCACATGTGGAAACTTTCTGGTGGAGAATGTTCAATAATGCTATTCCAACTTATCAATTGTTTTCATATAGGAGACTGCAAGGGGGAAACTATTGTCCAAGAAGCTGTAATGAAGTTAAAGACATTGAACATGTTGCAACCAAATGTAAGAAGCTGAAGGAGGTTATTCAACACTTAAATAGTTGGGGCTTTGGAATTCCGCCCTTTGATTCTTTTGAAGATTACTGTAAGTGGCTAGCTTTACATAACACTTTGTTAGTTAAATTGTATTGTAATGCTATTTACTTTTCATGAAAGGCAAGGAATGAGCTAATTCATGAAGGTAATGAGGGAAGTTCAATGGTGATTGTGACTAATTCTATGAGTTATGCTGTGATTTCAACATCTTATAATAGTTTTAACTCAGGCCACTAGGGTGCTAATCAGCCTTTTAAGCTGTTGGGTAATCATTGGCATCCTCCTCCACCTGATTGGATCAAAGTCAATGTTGATGCGTCATTATTACCGTCATACAAAGCTGGGATCGGTGGTGTTTTCTAAGACTACAGAAGCAGATTTTCTCTGGCATTTGGTCATGCTTGTGTTCATTGGGATGTTTCCTGATTGGAGCTTTTAGCTATTTAATCCCTCAAGGATGTTACTAAAGATTGGATGTTATATTATAAGGGAGTTATCATTGAAGGTGACAATGCTAACATCATTAAGTTTCTTCATGATGCAATTAGGAGAGGTGGTCAGGAGATGGAAGATCATTCTTTTATTAAGGATTTCAATTATGTGATTTTCAATTGTATAGACAGGACTTGTAATAAGTTAGCAGATTTATGTGCTAACTATGCTATCTTTAGTTCTTTTATTTGGGAATACATTAGTATGAATAAGGTTCCTCCTACTTTTATTAGTTTGTTAAAGGACGAATCTGTTGTTAGTAGTTTGTAGTTTGTATCGCCTTTTTAGTGATTAATGCAGTTGGATGCTTCTTTAAAAAAGGAACAAAGAATGAAAAGATCAAGTTTCCTATCTAATTTCTTTTCTAATTTAGATTTTGTTTAAAAAGGATTTTGACCTGTAAGGAGTCCGAGCTAGGGTTAACAAGATCGATTTTCTAGCCTTTTTGAATTTCAACATTGTCAATTAATTTCTTACTAACTTTTTAAATATAATATGAGGTAAATTTATCATTTACTGGGAGCCAATTGATTAAAAAAACCTTGATTTTATCTTATCATAATTTTTATTGTATTTTTGGATTTGTTTTCTTTTCCTCCTTTTTGAGATTTGAAAAGGGGGAGTAGTGTGTTGTTTGCATCCTATGTTTTAGTGAAATTTACTTTGTTTTATTTTTCTTATCTATGTTTTAGAGAAATTTACTTTGTTCTATATTTTTTTGTCTCATATTTTGTTGAAAAAAAAACTTTCCTTGCTTTCAATATTTTTAACAATAATGTTTGCCATCATCAAAAAGGGGAAGATTATTATAAATTCTGGCCCAAGTACAATAATTTTGATAATAACAAACATTATTGTTTTCTTATCACCGTTATTTTAACATATTTATTTTGTTTCCCTACTCACCAACATTTTAGGTCTGTAAGTCCACTAGCAATGCCAATCAGCTCAAGATTGGGTAGACTAGGGATGAGTCTATTTGTAATTTTAATTTCAAATACTTTTTCCATTCTTGAGTCAAATCATGTATCTGATAAACACTAAGCTGAGTAACCTTACACACACACACTCAAGGGAGTGAGTTAGTGATTTAGTATAATTTTTGGATTTTGAACTCATCGTACAGTATGATTTATATCATATAAGATGATTAGTTAAAATTAGAAAATCCTAATTAGGGCATCCTAATTAATTAAGAGTGATTAAAATAATCATACTATATGATCCATATCATACAGGATGATCAATTTAGATTATGAAAAATAATTACAAATCATATTTTAGGTAATATTTTAAATGTTGAAATTTTATTCTAATCGTACAGGATGATTTGAATCATCTTGGACAATTTGAATCATCCTGGATGATTTATGACAATCATGTCTTAATTGATCTTATGATTACGGGGTTAGTTATGGTAAAATTTCTCGATCAAATTGTACAGGATGACCGGTGATGATCGTACTAGACTACCTAAGAGATACATGGGATGATACTTGATTGTTCTACATCATCCTAGACAAAAATAATAATTTTCTTCTAATCATACATTTCTTCTAATCATCCTAGACAAAAATAATGGCATATTATCCTGGATGACTAAAGAAATGTATGGGACAATATTTAAATCACTGCCTATCATAGCCTTTCGTATTAGACGATCAGTACAGTATCTTTAACTAATCATACAGTACGATCGTAGAATTTTACTAGACAATCAGCACAAATACTTGACCTGATCTTATAGGACAAAGTGGATCATACTGGCTGAAAGGGGTGTTTTTACTAATCATACAAGATGATCTATCGATCGTACTGGATGATCTTTGACGGCAAGTTAAAAATGAGGGCTTCTTTTGGAGGCTTTCTATTTAATCTCTTATATTGTCTTGAGAGAGATCGTTTGTTATTGAGTTGATATGAGAGAGAGCTTAGAGAAGGAAGAGAGAGAGGGAGAGAGCTTTGGGAGAGAAGAAAGGGAGAGATCCTTGTGAGGGGGAGTTGTGAGTTATTCACAAAGGTTACTCCAAGAAAGATTTCCATTATCTTCTTCAAGCTGCTTTCCTTGTTTCTTGGTGGCTCTAGGGGAGACATTCTTCTGCATCATATCAATATTCTCTACTTACTCAAGGAGAGAATAAAAGGATTTTGGTTCTCTACCTACTCTAAGAGGGAGTAAAAGGATTCAGGTTCTTTGCCTACTCCAGGAGGGAGTAAAAGGATTCAGGTTCTCTGCGTTCACTAGGAGGATCAAAAAGATTCAGGGTACTCTACCTCATTGGGTTGGTGGAAGAGATTTTTATAAGGGCTACTCCACCTAACTATGGGTGATAAAGGAGAGATACTAAGAGTTTTAGTGCAATACTCAGAGGAGGCCCTCCGAGGAGTGGACATAGGTCAGATTTGATAGAACCACTATAAAATCTTTTATGTTCATTATTTTATTTTTTCGTAATTTAATTTCTACATTTTTTTGTGATTTACTGTATGGATGAAAAACTCTGATTTTGTTATTATGAAATTGATCTGCTTCCATATCAAGGGTTTTAATTTTTATTAAAGAATTTTTAAGTTATCAATTCACTCCCCATCTTAGTTAGCCTTGGGCTAGTTCTTAGAGGTTTAACAACCTTCACAAACTTTTAGTCCTTAGTATCCAAATGAATGGGAATATTAAGAATTATATTAATAATAAAGTATGATAAATTATTAGTGATCCACTCAATATTCCAACTCTCATTCATAAAAAAATCCTTGATTTTGCAAGCAAAAGTGGAGTGGGTGTTTAAAAGATTATCAATAGAGAAATTACCCAACCATTTATCTTGTTAAAAAAAAAATTGCCAGCACCCAAGCTCCATTTGGATAAACTCTTCATCTTACCCCTTAATGAAACTTTATCTTTTCCAATTAAAATATTCACCTTGTTTAAAAAAGTAGTTGAGAGAATGTTTACCCACGCAGTACTTAGAGACCATAAACTTGGCCCACAAGCTTTTCTTAGATCTAAAAACATACCATAATTTATGAGAAAAAGCTTTAGCCATATCAGTCATGGTTTTAAAACCTAATCTCCCTTCATTAATAACCCCAGAACAGTTTTTCCAAGCCCCCCACAAAATAGAATGTTTAGCATTTCTAGCTCCCGAGAGGAATTTATTAAGCAAAATCTCCATTCTATTACAAACATTTAAAGTCAAAAATAAAGTATGAAATATATATATATATAGGTATAAAATAGAGAACATGTTTAATAAGAACAAGTCTGTCGCCAAAAGAAAGAAAATTAAAAGCCGAAGAAGAAAGCTTCTTATGAATGGTAGTAAAAATATCATCAAATAAATGAGACCGCTTCATACCCTTGTAAAAAGGAGTACCCAAATATTTCATAGGTAAATTTTTTCTTTTGAAACCAAATTTGTTTTCAATTCTAGTAATCCTTATAGGAGATATAGAATTAGAAGGGATGAAACAACTCTTGGAGGGGTTAAAAATTAACCCACTAGCATGATGAAACATGTTAAGGAATTTAAAAAGAATGTACAACATTTTAATAGACCCATTAGTAAAAATGATAAAGTCATTAGCAAAACTTAAATGGGAAATAAGAAATCCACCAGCAATCCAAAACTACAGATTAGGGTGAATTCTAAAAAGATCATTAATACCTCTAGATAAAAATTCCACAGCAATAATGAAGAGAGCAGGAGATAGAGGATCACCCTATCTTTAGCCATTCGAGGATTTAAAATAGCCTTGGGACTTACCATTAATAGTAACATAAATTTAAGAGGTCTCAATGCTATTTTTAATCAAATTTATGAAACGCATACTAAAACCAAAAAGCTTTAAAATAGTATAAAGGAATTCCTAATTGAGATTGTCATATGCTTTAGTAATATCAAATTTAAAAATAATATTGCCACCAGCAACTTTAGCATTCAGATAAGGAACCAATTCTTGAACAAGCAGAACATTATCAAATATAGATATACCTTTAACAAAGCCCATTTGTTCCAAAGAGATAGTAATAGGTAAAATAAAAGCTAATCTACCCATAATAATTTTGGCAATGAGTTTATTGAAAAAAGTATATAAACTGATCGGACAATAGTCATTCTAAAAATTAATGGCATTCGACTTAGGAATAAGAGCTATAGAAGTAGATGTAAAAAATTTAGGAATAGGATTACCCAAAAAGAAATCCACAACAATGTTAATAAGGTCCTCTTTAATAATAGGCCAAGATTTCTAAAAGAACATAGTGGTGAAATCATCCGGACCATCCATAGAGTCAGCATTCATATCTTTCATGATTTGCCAAATTTCCTCTTCATTAGGAACTTCAGTCAATAATAAGTTATTCTGCTCAGTAATAACAGTTGGCATAAAGGAAAAGTTAATGTTTAAATAAGGAGTAAAATCTTAATTGAATGCTTTTTTAGAGTACTCAGTACCAGAAGCAATAATCAAATCAAGATTTTTAATAACATTACAATCAGGAGGGACAATCGTGTGAATTTGCCTAATAACTCTATTATGGTTAGCAATATTATGAAAAAAAAGAGGTACTACGATCACCCTCCACAAGGAATTTAGAAGAAGCTTTCTGCCTCCAATAAGCTTCTTATTTTTCCTAAAGTTTAAATAAAGTATCCTTAGCTTCATTGAGAGTGGACAGATTTACAAAGGAAGAGACCTGCATGTAAGTATTTTGAGCAATTTTTCTTTTCAGCAAGCAAAATACTAGAGAAGATATTCTTTAAAATACATTTATTCTACCAGGATAAATTTTTTTTAAGTCTCTTCAATTTAAACCATAACTTAGTTATACCAGAAACTTCATCAATAGGAAAAAGGGGAGCATTCAAGTTGCTTTGCAAAACATTTGAAAAAGTATCATCAAAGAGCCACATAAATTGAAATCTAGAAGGATGAAAATTATTTCTACTATTCATAATAATACCAAGCACCAAAGGAGAATGGTCCAATAAAGTTCTAGTTAAATGATCAATATGAGTCATTTGATAAGCGGAAATCCAAAGATCATTAAAGAGAATGCAATCTAAACTTTGCCACATAATACCCTTATTCCAAGTAAACACATTACCAGAAAAACTAATGTCATGAAGGTTATAATTCATGATCATGTCATTAAAATCCTCCATAGCTTGATAATTAAGAGGTTTGCCCCCAATTCTTTCAGAAGCATTAGTAAACCAATTAAAATCCCCACCAACAAATCAGGGGGCCTTAATAGAAGAAGAAAAATCAGTGAGTTGGTTCCAAAGAGTTTTCCTACCTAATCTAGAATAAGAAGCATAACAAGAGAATTGATTAAAATTAATAGTAGTATGAACCATTTGAGGTAAATCCATAATAATATCTAAACAAATAAAATTCTTCCAAAAAAATCCAAAATTTATTCGTGTAGTTGCCAAAGTCCAAATCAAAACCCAGTTTACTATGAACAGAATCTAATTTAACAATATAAATTAAAGGCTCAATTAAAATAAGAAGGTGAATATCATAAATCCTGTATAAGTTCTTAACTCTATCCTTAGATAAAGAACTCCCCACACCCCTAATGTTCCACATAAGAGATTTCACCATTAATAGAATGATTAAAAGCTCTAGTGACCCAAGGGGTTAAGCTAGAAACATTCTTATTGTTCTTTCCTTTCTTTTTGGAAACTATAGTATAACCTTCGTTAGTAATTTCAACATTACCATTAGGAGATGAAATAGAGTTACTAGTATTTCCCTTGAGAATATCCTTAGAAGAGAGAGGATCCTGAGTATCAATTTCTCCTTCCTCCATATCGTCAATTTTTTCTCCACTATTCAAATGATTATTTTTTGGAGCCTGATCACATTTCTCTTCATTTACCTGATTAAGAGCACAAACATCCTGATCTCTTCCAGCATAATGAGAAAAGTCTTCGTCACCCATATTATCCTCATTAACTTGATTCATCATGGTGGTAGTTGTAAAAGGATTTTGTTTATCAACAACATTCTCTCCCAAGAGAAGAGAACTTGGTTCCCTTAAAGCTTTCTCCTCAAAAGGATCTAATCTATTATTAATGCCTTGGTCATCATTTTTACCCTTGACAAGATTGTCTTCACTTCTAGATGAATTATCTAAAGGGCCATTCTCTATGTCAACCCCATTAGGTTTTGGAACATCCATCTCCAGATTTTGAACCTTTTCATTATTAAAAATTTGATCTCCACCAAAAACTGAAGGTTCTTCATTCGATGATTCAACCACAGGTTTAGAGACTATATTACTCTTCCTGAGCTGAGGATGGATAATAAAATAGTCACTAATGGAGTGTTCATGAACTTTGCAATGAATACAGAAATTTGAAACCTTTTCAAAATCAACATTCTGTAAGTAACCAAAAGTTTCAGAACCAAGCCAAATGTCTTTAGGATGCTTCTTAGTAATGTCCAATTCAACAAGAATTCTAGCCAACGAAGGCCTCGATCGTGAGGCGGTGGCTTGATCTGTTTGAAGTCGCCTACCAAAAAGAGACCCCAAAGCATGAAGAACATGGGAATTAAAAAATGCAACTATAAATAAGGGAAAAATATCCAAATAGGAACAATAGGTGATTCCTCTTTAATATCAAAAAAATGAGTCCATTTCAGAAGTTTCATTTGACAATTTAGAATATAGTAAGTTCTCCTAGTAAAAGCCCTACTGTAATTAAGATCATTGGATAATTGAATCGCAACATGTCTAGCATCAAGTAAACCAATAGAATAAATACTTGATAGTTTCAACTTCCCAAAAAAATCATGAATGGCATCCAGATTAGGTCTACGGACAAAATTTTTTCCTACAAGAGTGAATTGAAAAGGGCTTCCAAGTTTGAAAATACCCTCATCAAACATTCAAAGAGAAGGATAACCTTTTACCAAAGATTTAGTGAAGGAAAAAGTGAGATCTTTCAAAGAAGAAGCTCCAGCTAAAACATCATGAAATGATCGCATTTTGTTATCACTGCTATCTGAATTGAAAAAACCTTTTGTAGCAACACCCAAAGCTGGAGGAGGAATACCCCAAGGGCTCGGAGTGGAAGAAGATAGTCCAACCACCATGAAATGATTCCATAAAAAACTAAGGGCGATAGGCCTTAGGAGCAAGTGAGAAGACTAAAACTAGTAGAGCAATCGACAACAATAAATGAAAAATGAAAAGACATAAATCAATAGTAGAAACCAACATGCAATAAGAAGAAGCCAAAATTGCATAGAAATTGCTAGAGCAAAGAGCCATTGAATTAATGGCTTCCAATAATTATATATTCTTCTTTAGCGGTAGACAGGGCTACAAAATTTTATTTTCTACTAAACCAGAATACTAAATATTGTTCTATGAATTGATAAGTTCTAGATGTACATTTCCTATTTACTCTACACCTAGTAAAATTTGAATCTAAATATCTTAAAAGGTCAAAGGTGGTGCTATGACTAGGATGCCATATGCCTAAGTTTTGGGTGCCTTTCAAATATGTTAGGATTAGTTTAATAGTAGTCATATGAGACTCCTTAGGATTAGCTAGAAAACTCGCGCATAAACATATACTCAACATGATATCTAGTCTACCAGCAATCAAGTAAAGTAGTGATCCTATAATCTGTCTATATTTTTTCTGATCAATAATTTTTCCATCAATATTATTGTTTAACTTGGTGTTCAGGCTCATCAGTGTATTCATACTTTTGAGACCTTTTATATCAAACTTCTTCAAAATTTTCTTAATATATTTAGATTGGCTTAGGAAGGTACCATATTCTCTTTATTTTACACTAAACCCAAGAAAGTAAGTTAGCTCACCCTTCATGCTCATTCAAATTTCTTACTTATACTGGCAGAAATTTCATTACATAAGTTTTCATTTATGGATCCAAAAAGTATATCATCAACATAAAATTAAACTATGAGTATGTTATCTTTAACTTTCTTAAGGAATAAGGTGGTGTCTACACTACCCTTGATAAATGATTTTTCTAGGAGAAACTTGTTAAGTCTTTCATACCATGCCCAAGGTGCTTATTTCAACCCATACAATGCATTCTTAAGTTTGTAAACATGATGTGAAAATGAAGAATTCTCAAAGGATAGGGATTGTTCTACATACACCTCCTCCTTTAAAACACCATTTAAAAATGCACTCTTGACATTCATTTGATACAGCTTTAAAGCCTCTCAAACATACAAATGCTAATAGGACTCTTATGGCTTCTAATGTTGCTACCAAGGTAAAAGTATTCTCAAAATCATTTCCTTCTATTTAATTGTACCCCTTAGCAACTAATATTGCTTTATTTCTAATTACTAACCTAGAGTCATTCAACTTACTCTTAAAAACCCATTTGGTCCTAACTATACTTTAATCATTGGGTCTACTAACTAACTCTTTTTTTTTTATGGAAATGCAAAATTGCATTAAAAAAGAAAAAGAACTATTACAAACTACTTAGGAAATAGAAAAACACAAACATTCCTCCTTTAACAAAGAAATAAAGGATGGAGGAACATTATTACAACTAAGATCATCCCAAAAAAAATCCCCCAGTAAAGCAAAGTTAGCACAAAAATCTGCTAACTTATTACAATTTCTATGAGAAAAATGGAATAAAATTTGCCCAAAATCTTTTAAAAAAGAAAGGTCTTCCACCATGTCTTTATTATATCTGCATAAAGAATGATATGTTGATCTCTACAAGTACTTGATAACATTGTAGTTATCACCCTCAATAATGATACCATTAATATCCATTTTCCAATTATGTAGAATTCTTTTTAAAGATCTGAAAGCCATCAACTCCAAAGAGCCACTGTCCCAATGAACGCCTTTAAAGCCAAAAGCAAGAAGAAATCTGCTCAATGAATCTCTAAAAATTCCAGCAGTCCCTGATACATTCAATTTTTGCTAAAGTAGCAACAAAATTGAATTTGATCCATCCGGGTGGAAGAGGGCGCCAAGATTGAAATAGCCGAGGAGGCTGGTTAACACCCCAGTGATCCGAATAGATATTAGGCTTAGATGAAATGACTGTAAAACTTATTGCATTAGAAGAAATATATCCCATTCCAAATTCTCTTCCACCGTGATATACATTATTCTTGTTCTTCCATGAGAAAAAAACCAAAGAATAATAAAGCTTAGCAATGAATGGATTACTAGTAGATAGGAGCGCTAACCATCTCTTATAGTCCAGGAGAGACGAATAAGTCGGCACATGAAAGCCCCACTCCACTTATTAATCAACTCAATGATAAGAACCAGTTTATCACAAAAAGTAACAACATGCTCAACATCTTCCACGGCTAAACATCCTCTCGGGCACAGGTTACAACTGAACAACCTTCTATGCATTAATAATTTTACCGTAGGCAAAGCATTATTCATAATCCTCCACCAGAAATAGCTCACCCTAGGATGTAACCTTAACCTTTTCATCCATCCCTAGTAGTCAACTTGATCAAAATGCATAGCAACTACATTGGTTGTCATTGAGGCAATACTTTTACTTGAAAACATATTCATTAATTCCAGGTTATCATCAACAAACTCAGGAAAGATTTGGATTTGCATTATCAACTCTACTAGGGGCAAACCAAAAAATAAAACAAGCTCTGATTGATTCCAATGACCATCTATAATGAAAGTGTTAAGAGAAGGAAACTCACCATCCACAACAGCAACAAAAGTAGGCCATTTTTCAATGCACCTATCTAAAATCCAAACATCTTGAAGGATATTGATAGAATTGCCTGAAGACACCCTCTACCTGAGCAATGGCCAAAGAAATTTACCTCCATGCTGGATAATTTTCCAAGTAGTAGAGCAATTCCTCCTTCCCTCAGTATACCAGATATCCCCACCATACTTGGCCCTCAATGACTTATTAAGGATAGAAGAAGGTTTATTGATAAAGTTCCAAGAAAACTTTGCTCTAACAGGCCCAGCAATTCCCACAGCAGCATGAACCCCCCGGCCACCATTCTCCAATAGCTTGCAAATATCCTCCAATGCCAAATAATGGAGGCCTCGGACCCCCTCTGCTTACTCCATAGAAAATCTCTACACATCTTATCTATCCCCTCCAAGATACTCTTAGGAACTAAAGAGTGAGTAACATAAAAAATAGGGATAGAGAGAATTACAGAATTAATCAAGACCAACTTCCCAGCCATAGAAAAAAATTAGTTGCCCCACCCATTCAACTTATTAGCCATTCTTTCCAAGAGATGTAGATAATCCGAAGCCACCATTCATCTCAAAACAGTCTTAATTCCTAAGAATTTCAATTCTTTCACCTCCCTGAACTTCAAAAGGTTTTAGACATTCCTTCTCCTTGAATGATTAACAGACTTCCCAAAGATAACCAAAGACTTAATGATGTTCACAGTTTGCCCAGTCCACTTGTAGTAACTAGAAAGAATCTTCTTAATTCTCTTTATATGCGAGATGTTTGCCTATGAAAACATGATGATATCATCAACAAATAATAAGTGGGAAACCCTAGGAGCCACAGCAGCAACCTTGATGCCAAGCTTATTACCCATTTGATGAAAGCCATCCGACAAGAGCTGAGAACACAAAATAAACAAAAAAGGAGACAACGGACAGCCTTGTCTAAATCCACGGCTAGCTTCAATCCATTTTGAATTAGAACCATTAATTCAAATAGAGAATCTAGGAGCAACTACACAATCCATCAAGAGATTAGAAAAATAAGCCAAAAATCCAAAATACTCCAACACCTTCTTCAAACTAGGCCATGCCATGCTATCATAGGTTTGCTCCATGTCAATCTTGATTGCTACCAAACCTTTTTTAGATTTAGAAAATCTAAATTTATTGAAAATCTCTTGCACAAGTAGAATGTGATCCGAAAGACTCCTCCCTTTGATGAAAGCCGCTTGATTATCCAAAATAAGATTATGAATAACTTTAAGTAATCTATTTAATAAAATTTTAGCAATAATTTTATAAATAGAATAACAAAGACTGATAGGATGAAAATGAGATGGATCGATCGGACTATCAACCTTGGGAATAAGCACCACAAGAGTTTCCATCCACCTAGGATACATACAACCCATAGAGAAGAATTGAGAAATAGCAAGCTAAACATCCTTAGCAATGATGTTCCAATACGATTTAATAAATAAATAAGGAATACCATCTAAACCAGGAGAAATTTTCCTGCCCAGCCCTTTAACCACAACTTCCACCTCTTCAAAGGCTAACTCAACATTCAAAATGTTACAATCCTCTTGACTGAGAGATTTCATAGGACCAGGCCACCCAGCCAAAACACAGCACCTATCCCGCCATTTATTGCAGAAGAACTTATACATAGTATTCTAAATACTTTCCTGATCCTCCACAAGAACCTCATCCACATTCTTCAGTTGTTTAATAAAGTTCCCATTCCTCCTACCATTAATAAAAGCATGAAAAAAAATGGGAATTGATATCACCTTCCTCCAACCTCTTAATTTTCACTCTTTGCCTCCACCAAGTGCTCAAACGAGCAAGAGTAGCATTCAACTCCCCAACCTTGGATCTGAGTAAGTGAAGTTAATCATTAGATAACCCCTTGCTATCCACCTCTGCCATTTGAAGCCCAGCAATCTCACTCTTGAGCTTGTCTTTTAATTCCCTTAAATTTTGATGCTTAGCTCTACTCCAGAAAAATAAAGCTTTCAAAACTCTATGGAATTTCCAGTTCAAAGCTCTCCATAGGCTCACCAACTGATGCCTTATTCCAGTATTTCTGCACAACACCAACTGAGGCGGGATATGAAATCCAGACATACTCAAACTTCAATATGTTGTTTTTCCGGGCTACCTTACAAAAAAAATTTATAACAATGGGACAATGATCAGATGAAACTCTCGACAAGTGTCTAGTATAAGGATGTTGGATCAATTCCAAGGCGTTGGAATTCAAAAGAAACTGGTCAAGCCTCTCCCAAATCCGGACACTCTTTTTTTTATTATTGCACCAAGTATAGTTAGGCCCAATCACTCCCAAATTATGGAAATCAAAACTACTCAGAAAGGAGCTCATTTCCTGAGGCCCAAGAGAAAACTTAAATTTGTTGCCTCCCCTTTTCTCTTCTTGGGACAAGATACAATTGAAATCTCCCCCCACCACTGAAGGAATATTCGGCCTGGCAAATAACCCCAAGCTTTCCCACAATTTCCTCCTGGCATAAGCATCAGTACTACCATAAACAGTAGAGACAATCCAACTACTTTTATTGTGAACTTTCAACTCACCAACAATGCACTAAAAAGACATTTCCAAAATAGAAAAAGTTACCAAATCAGGTCTCCACAAAACCATAATCCCTCCAGACTACCCATCAGAAGGATAAAGATAGAAATCCCAGTCTTCACCCATGAACTCATGAAAATCCCCTTTAGTCATATAAGAAATTTTCGTCTCCACAATACCAACAATGAATACATCCCAGTCTTTCACCACTTCCTTTAAGTAGAGAGAGGCTTCCCTCTTATTAGCCCCTCTATAGTTCCAAAAAGCTAAGGAACTCATTTCACCACTGAGAGGGAGGGACCCCCACTCCTTTTCTTATTCAATAACTCATTTTTTTTAATTCTGGAAGATGTATTCAAGGGACCAAGGAACCTTAACTCTTTTAGGAGCTTAGGTTTATAATTCCCTGAACCACTATTTTCCAACTTACCATCAGCACTAGCCACATTACCCGAGTTTATGTCCCCCATAGGAAGAACAGATTCTCTAGTAATCAGCTCACCCTCCTCCAAATTACCTTCCCTTGAATTAATTAACACAGAATTCATCGCAACACCCTTCTTCTCTAGAAGAACATCCAGAAGTTTAAACTTGTTATTAATCGGGATACTAGACTTGTAACTACCAGGTAAGATTGATTCAACAGAAAGATCCATACCTTTGTTGGAAGACTCCCCTCCCACTATACCAAGCTTCATCCCATCATCAACACCCTCCAGAATTTCAGGTTGTTGGACAGTTCCAGCATCCGAATGGACATCCAATTCTGTTTCAACTGTTTGAGCAAAATTTACATCCTTCAGTTGTTCCTCTTGGATAGGAAATGGTTTGGGCAGGAAAACCTTCTTCTGAAAAGGAGCTAGGATTTTCTTCTTTCCTTTATTGCTGACATGGATCCAAGGTCTACTAACTAACTCCCATACATCATTTCTAATAAATTTATATACCTTTTCTTACATGGCTAAGATCCAAAATTCATCATTTAGAGCTTGATCTACACTAGTTGGTTTGATCATTGAAATGAATGCGGTGTGACTAACCTTTTTCTTAAGGCCTTGCCTAATTCTAACCCCTACAAATGGATCTCCTAAGATAAGATCCATAGGGTAGATTAGAAGAGTATCTCCATTCTCCATGCAAAGGATATTGAGGTTCTTCTTTATGTTTTAGGTCAAAAGTTTCTATTCCATGGGTAATCTCAGCCTCATCATCATTATCAATCCTAATCTCAACATATCTATGTGACTCATCAAAGACCATGTGGGGGGATTCCTCTACAACTACGGTTTTTTTATTGAAGACCCTATAAGCTTTACCTACTAAAGAATAACCTAAGAAAACTCCATAAAATGCCTTTGAATCAAACTTTCTTAAATGAGATTTACCATTCATAAGAAAAAAAAATCTTATAACCAAAAATATACATATGTGATAAGTTTAGTATCCTACCCTTAAGTAGTTCACAGGGAGTCTTATTCAGCTTAGACGTAATGTTCACCTGATTCAATTTATAACAGGCTTTATTCACTGCCTCTACCTAAAAATATCTAGGTAGGATATACTCTCTAAATACGGCCTTAACTACCTCTACTAGAGTTCTATTCTACCTTTCAGCTATACTATTTTGTTGTAGGGTCCTAAGCACTAAAACATTATGGCCTATCTCTGATTTCCTACAAAATAATTCATTTTTTTGTTTCATATTCTCCACCATAATCACTTGAATTGTAGACATCCTAACTTCCTTTGAATACAAGTGGGAAAGGTCTTAAATTCATTAAATGACTCACTCTTATGTGCTAAAAGTCTAACCCATGTGAATCTAGAGTATTGATCTGCAATCACAAAACCAAAGCTCTTACCACCTAGACTATCTGTACTTATGAGTCCAAATAAGTCAACATGGAGGATTTTTAGTGGTCTAGTGGTAATGATCTCCTTCATAGAATGCAATAAAGATCTAGTCTGCTTTCCTAAATAACAAGCATCATACAAATAATCCTTAGTGAACTCTAATTTGGGAATACCTCTAACTAGATCTTACAGAGTTATCTTCCTAAGTATTTTCATACTAACATGACATAGTCACCTATGCCATAGTCAAAACTCATATAAAATATTTTTAAAGTAGCAAATGCCATCAAATTTATTAATGTAATTACAAATAAGCATGTAAACATTAGTAACTCTTTTTTCTTCCAAAATAGTTTTTACATTTAAAGTAATAAATATTTTTTAGAAACAAACTTAATGTCAAAACCTTTATCACACAACTCGATGATACTTAACAATTTATGTTTTAATCCTTCGACTAAAAGTACATTTCCTTATACCTATTAGATTTGCCAATCATACCTATACCTACCACTTTCTTAGTGGTATTATCTCCAAGGTAACCTTGCCTCCACTCCTTACCTCCAATATTTAAAATTGCTTCTTCATATGCCTTAAGCATCCGCTATCCAATTGCCACATGCTCTCATTCGATCTCTTGTGAGAGAATTCCTTGTCTTGGTCAGAGTCCCCAATACAATCATTTGTTATTAATGTAGATTGCTTATCTCTTCCATTGGTTTTGGTTTTGAAAAGTTTGAAGCAGAGTTTGCTAAGAATATTTTTGCATCTTTTGCTTTCCTTTTTTAGAATATAATTTTTCTTCACCATTCTCCTTGGTAGGATGGCTCCTGAGATTGGAGAAATCAAACTTCAAGTGTCCAAGCTTCCTGCACTCAAAGAAAACTATATCAAAAGATAACTTATTTTTTATACCTAATTTACCTTTTCTCCTATTAAAGTGGTTCTTATGTTTGTGTTTCAAGAATTTCTTGAATGAAGAGTCATCAATGCAATGCCCTTACCCCCATCAGCTCTTGGATCACTGTTGTTAATGTCATAAACCTTCAACACTATGGTTCTCTCCTTCTTCCTTTCACCTACATCTTGAAGCCTTTGGCTCACATTTTGCTCGTAAGCAATTAGAGAGTCCAATAAATTATCACTTAAATAAATATTTAAATCTTTTGATTCACATATTATAGTGACCTTATCATCATAAGAATCTAGTGAAAGTGCAATATTTTATTTACTTTTTCTAAATTAGAAAGTTCTCTAGCAAAAGCATGTAGAGATGTGATTATTTTTATGAACCTAGTATACATATAAGAAGTTATATCACTAGGTTTCATCTAGAATAGTTTGTATTCATGTAATAATATATTCAAATATGATTCATTAACCCTATTGGTGCCTTCATATGTAATGCATAATCTATACCAAATATCTATACTAGTATTGTATGTAGATACTCGTATATAGTCATCAAATATTAATGCACAAAAAAATTAATTCAAATATTTTTCATTTAAATTGAGCTAAATCCCTATCTTCTATACTCCATTCAGAAAAAGGGATTACTATTTCCATTCCCATCAAGGTTTTGGTGTTGTTACCGGGGAAGTTTTGTGCTTATTGCAAGTTATTATATTGTTAAAATAAGTGCATATTTTGACCTACTTGTATCTTGTATTTTTATTTTGTTTGATAAAAATTTTAAAAAATCCAAAAATATTTTCTATTTACTATTTGATTTCTAGTTTTAGTTGTTGTATCTTATTGTATGCTTGGTAGATCTAGAAAGAGCCTTTATTATTTGATCCAAAAATAGAAAGTATGCTTACAAAAATTAGAAAATAAAATAAAATTAACCATGTCTAACCCAGCTCAAGAACAAGATCATGTTAAACCACTCAAGGAGTATGCTAACCCATAGAAGGAATCTATCACAGTATTAATAGACCTATTATCTAGGCTAATAAAAATTGGTTACTATCCAAATGGTTCAAAATTTTCAATTTAAGGGAACTCCTAATAAAGATCCTAACTTACATATATCTAGTTTCCTTGAAATATGTGCAACTTTTAAGTATAATGGTATCAGAGATGATGTCAGTAGACTTAGACTATTCCCATTTTCTCTAAGGGACAAGGCTAAAATATGGTTAAATGCTTTTCCCCAATGCTCTACAACCACTTAGAATGAGTTACTGCACAAATTTTAACAAAGTATTTCCCACCTTTATAGACTGCTAAGTTTAGAAATGATATCACTTATTTTGCCCAGTTTGAAGGAGAATCTCTATATGAAAGTTAGGAGAGATTTAAGTAGATGCTTATGAAATACCTTCAACATTCTTTACCTAATTGGTTAGTTATTCAAACCTTTTATAATGGATTAGTAGGATCTCTTAGGTCAACATAGATGTTGCAGCCAAAGGATCTTTAATGTTTAAGCTATTTGAGGATGCTTATGAATTGATTAAAGAAATGACTACTAAAAAATTTGAGTGGTTTGTTGATAGGCTCAATCCTAAGAGAGTAGTTGGTGTTTATGAATTTGATGTTTTGTTAATTCTTACTGTTTAGGTAGCTATTATTTCAAACAAATTAGATACTATGGAAGTTAGAGCCAAACTACCCAAGAATAATAATTACCCTAACTTAGAAGTTGATCCTAGGTGTATGAACACCACAGCACCATATCATACAGCACACAACATTACCCTTTAAGTTTTAAACAAATTGATCATGTTCAGAAGGGGAAGATGTTACTATGTAATTAGGAATTCAATTGAAATATCAATCTAATGCTCTTAAAAAAATAGAAGATCATAGGCATCTTGTTAGATTGATTAACAATTAAAAATTAGAAGAATAATGTAATTATATCTAACATAAAAGTGGGAGAGATTTGGGAGACCCATACAAGGATGGAGATCTGCCTCAAAAGAATAATGGTGAAGAAGAACATCTTAAATGACCCTATAAAGGAACCCAAAAAACTAATTAAGAAGGTTATAGAGAGACCTCTACCATCTTTTCCTAAGAGGTTGATCAAATAGAATCTTGATAAATAATTCTCTAAGTTCTTAGAGGTGTTTAAGAAATTAACTATTAACATACCCTTCTTTGAAGCCTTAGAGCATATGCCCACCTATGCAAAGTTCATAAAGGATATTTTGAATAAGAAATTAAAGTTAGGGGAATTTAAAATTGTAGCATTAACTGAAAAGTGTAGTGCTATCAGTCAGAAGAAACTTCCTTAGAAACTTAAAGATCCAAATAATTTCATCATTTTTTTATTTATAAGTGATAAACTCCATGTGAGAGATTTATGTTATCTAGGATTAAACAGCAATCGCTTGTCCCTTTCAATCTTCAAAAGATTAGATATAGGAGTTGTTCAACCAACTTCTGTTAGTCTTCAATTAGCTGATAGATCTTTCACTTATCCAAGAGGGGTAATAGAAGATATGTTGATTAAGGTTGATAAATTATTTTTCCATATTGACTTTATTGTCCTTGATATGGAAGATGATAGGGAGATACCTCTCATTTTAGGAAGATCTTTCATAACCACTAGGAAATCCATGATTGATGTGCAAGAAGGGGAATTAATTCTGAGGGTTCAAGATCAAAAAGTTACATTGATGTGCTGAAATCTATAAAATTCCCTCAAGAAAAGAATAGAGATTACTTTAGAGTTGATTTGGAGGACACTGTAATGGAGAGTGTAAAAGAAGAATTATTAGAAGGAAATCCATTAGAAGAAGAAGAAGTTGAGGAGAATTTTAAGAATTTAGGAGAATCTATTTCAGCAAATGAAAGTAATTCAGGGCTATTTTGAGAGAAGTTTAAAACTTTAGAGACTGCATCTTTCAGTAAAACTCTGGGACCTTATATAGATGAAGCTCCTGAGTTAGAGCCTAAGGTTTTACCCATCCATTTTAAGTATGCTTTCCTTGGTAACAACTCAACTCTTCCAATTATCATTTCTATAAACTTAAAAGAACATTAGGAAAGTAAATTGATTAGGATATTAAGTGATTTTAAAAATGCATTTGGGTGGACAATTGCTAATATTAAAGGAAGTAGGCCTTATATTTGCATGCATAGAATTTTAATGGAAGCTAATTTAATATCAAATCTAACCCTCGCAGAAGACTTAACCCTTTCATAAAAGATGTTGTTAGGAAAGAGATTCTTAAATGGCTTGATGCTAATATTATCTACCCCATTTCTAACAATTCTTCGGAAAGCCCTATTCATTGTGTTCTTAAAAAGGGTGGCTTGACTATTATATCAAATGAACATAATGAACTTATTCCTATTAGAACTACCACTATATGGAGAATTTGTATCAATTATAGCAAATTAAATAAGGCCACTAGAAAATATCATTTTCTAATACCATTTTTTATTAGATACTTGATATATTAGTAGGGCATTCATTTTATTATTTCTATATGGATATTTAGGGTATCATCAGATTCTTATTACACCTGAGGACCAAGATAAGACTACCTTCACCAGTCTTTATGGAACATTTCCCTTTAGGAGAAAGTTATTTGGACTTTGTAATACTCCTGCTACTTTTCAAAGTTGTATAATGTCAATTTTTTCAAACCTAATTATGCAAGGTATTGAAATCTTCATGGATGACTTCTCTATATTTGACACTACATTTGATTTATGTTATGAGAATTTAACTTCTTTGTTGAAAAGATGTGTAAATGTCAAGTAACTGAAGGCATTATCCTAGGGCATAAATTTCAAAGGAAGGATTGGCAGTAGATATTACAAAAATTCAGGTTATAGAAAAATTGCCTCCACCTAATTCAGTTAAAGGAATTAGAAAATTTTTTTGACATGTAGGATTCTATAGGAGATTTATTAAAGATTTCTATAAAATTTCTAAACCTTTATGTCATTTATTGGAGAAGGATGTTCCTTTTATATTTGATATTGCATGTCTTAAAGCTTTTAATACTTTGAAATAATATTTGATTATTGCTCCAGTTATTATTGCTGAAAGTTCGATAGGGATGTTAAGCCCTAGTGACCTAGTCCTGAGGCTAACCAAGATGGGGGGTGAATTAGTTATTTAAAAATTTTATGACAACAATGAAAAATCTTTTTGATACTTAGCAGCGGAAACAATTAAACAAGAACGAAAAGATCAATCTCAGATATTCACCCACGCAGTTAATATCAAAAAGTAAAGTGCAGAACTGAATCAGAAAAGCAAACCAGATTTTATAGTGGTTCGGTCAACTTGACCTACGTCCACTCCCCGGAGCCTCCCCTCCGGGTATTGCACTAAACAAAAAGTGTCTCTCCTTTTGCTCCCACAGCACGGCGGAGAAGCCTGTACAAGACCTCCTTTTCACCACACGGTGGGGCAGAGAACCTGACCTCCTTTTGCTTCCTCTTGAAGTAGGCAAAGAACCTTTGAACTCCTTTTGCTTCCACCTGAAGTGGGCAGAGAACCCCGGATCTTCTTGCGAATGATCCTCCCACGACGAACACCAACTAGACGAAAGACGACGAGCGGAGAAGACGACTCTGATCCGTGCTTGGAGCAACCTTAGTGAATCTCTCACTAACTCCCCCTCACAAGATCCTCTCTCTCTCTCCTAAACTCTCTCTCTCTAGGGTTTCTCTGGAAAGGAAGGTGGCAAAAGATTTTTTTGTTTCAAGAAAAAGTTCTTTTATAGGAGGGCTTAAAATTTACCCTAAATCTCAACTGGTCGGCCAAGATCGATAGATCGTCCTGTACGATCAGTTCAAAATCAGCTGTTTCAGCCTGGACGATCTGGCTCTTCTGGACGATCAGTAGAAAAAATTATTCATATCATCCCGCACGATCCTGCGATCGTCCGGGATGATTAGTGCAAATCGAGGAATATCGTCCAGAAGACAGTTCGGGTCGTCCAGAGAAACTTGTGCTAGACGACCAAAAAATGACTTGATCGTCCAGGACGATACGGGTATTGTCCTATATAATTAGTTCAAAAAGTGCCCAAATCATCCTGAACACAGTTCGGGACGTACAGCTGAAATGCACTAGATGATCATGATCGTCCGGGACGATCCTGAGATCGTCCAGGATGATATGATCGTATCAATTAAATATTAATTGCTTTCCTTAATTACCAGACTAATTTAGGCATGATTGTACTGAATCGTCCAGGATGATACACGTATTATCCGGGACGATCAGACCAAATAACTTAAAATAAAAACTTGCCTAACTTGTTCTGACGGCTGAGAATTTCTAATTTGAGCATATCATCCCGTACGATCCAAAGATCATCCAGGACGATCGGCTTAATCAGACCCTGTTAACTTAGTCGCCCTAATTAGGGTTTCTATTTTTACCTGATCGTCCAGGACGATATGAATATCGTCCAGAACGATCCGAATAAAAAATGAACAGAAACTCTAATTCACTCAAGCTCTCCCCCTGAGTGTGTGTGTGCAAGGTTACTTAGCTAGGGGATCAGTTACATTACAATTGACTCAATAAAATGAAAAATAGCACATTGGACACACTTGGACCCGATCTTGAGTTGGCTTGATGGCTCGTGATCATTTGTGCCTGAAATGGGTTAGCCAAGCAAAACACAATAGAAACATGTTTGTCATCATCAAAATCGTATTTGCAACAAACTCCCCCTTTTTGATGATGGCAAACCTATGTTCAGTAGTTTTAAAAATACAAGAGCTAGGAGATCAAAAAGAAATTTTTTTTTTAATTTTTAATTTTCATTGAACCAACAAAGTAATACAACCACAAGTACAGAACATAACAGGAACAACGCTAGTACTGACTCCCCCTTTTGACATCACAAAAAAGAGGGTAAACAAAATCAACAGAACCAGGCATGACAAAACAAAGCAGTGCAAACAAAACAGAAAAAAATAGCAACTACACAACAAAAACAAAAATTGAGGCGGATCCTGATCGGAAGAAGGAGGTGGCGGTGGTGGGTTGAAGTAATGGTGAATGGCCTGAAAGTGGGCTCCAATCCAGGCAATATCCTGGTCATGCTGTTGTTGCTGCTGCGTAGCATAGTCAGGGAAGCGCTGGATGTCCTCGGTGTGCCGCAGTTCCTGGGCAACCACATAGGAGTCAAATCTTGCCTCCCACTGATCGAAGCGTTGCACCAAGTGGTCAAAGGGAGAGGCAATGCGAAGGGGAGCAGGTGCCTCTGGTGCAGCAGGAATTGGAATGGCCTCTTCCTCCTCTTCCTCAACATTCGGGGTGGGCTCCAGATGTAGTCGTGTGCTGTGTCGGACATGGAAGGCATTGTTGGTGAGGAAGGAAGGAGGAACATCTGGAGCTGCGGGATATTACAGGTCATATTTGGTTTCGAGGGCATAGGCAATGATGTGTCCTAAGGCTAGATTTGGATGACGGTGATGACCTGGATCTCGAATGGTGGTGAGGTGCTCGAGGTACCGGATAATAAGGTCGGTGGCATTAAATTTCCTATGGGCCAGGATGTAGTAGGTGGTCAAGGACAGGAGTGGGGTGATGTGAATTCGATCCCCCGCCTTTGGAATGACAGAGGAACGAAGAACATGCTGAATAGTCCGAGCATCCTTAAGAAGTGTGGAGCAGGCATTGTCATGATAAGGGGCATTTGTATTACGAAGGAAATGATTGGCGACACTCCAATCATAGTCTGGGTCGATGATAAGGGTGTGGAGTTTATTGCCAGTAACAGAAAGTTGAAGAATGTTATGAAAGTCCTGGTAGGTAAGTTCGACGGGGCGCTGATTTATATAAGAGCGGAGAGTGGAATAATCAACCAAAATATGCAAGTTTGCAAAGAAAACGCGAAGAAGTTCCGAGCTAAAGGGAAATGTGAGAGTCATGATGAAGGTGAGGGAGGTGTGTGCGAAGAGGTCAAGGATAGAATAAGTGAGAGTGTGGGGATTTACAATTTTTGACGGTGTGATCCCCACTTCGTAATATTGCTCGTAGGCAGCCTGATCGGCTGTATTGGGGAAGCGAGGATCAATAGGTCCCCGGGAGGAACTGGCACCCTTTTGACGGGACCGTTTGCCACCAGCCATTAGGAATTAAAAGTGTAAGGAAGTAGAAGGAGAGTGGAAGAAAAAGGTGTGGAAAATCCTTAAGAAAACTGCTATTTATATAGAAAATGGCCTGATCGTCCCAGACGATTGTGACATCGTCCGGGACGATATGGGCATTTATGACATCCTGGACGATTGGTCAAAAAGGCGGTCCAATCATCCAGGATGATCAGAGATCGTCCAGGATGATTAGACACACGCGATCGTCCCGAGGAGTCAGGCTGGACGACCGTTGATGAAAAGTATCGTCCAGGATGATTAGGTGGATCGTCTAGGACGATATATAATAAATATGTCGGACGACCGAATTCGAATCATCCAGCGGCTTGACATGTGGATCATCCAGGATGATAAGGTGGATCGTCCAGGACGATGGCCAATAATTGATGCAATATCAGCCGTTTGATCAGATCAGGAAGATATGGATCATATCGTCCAGGATGATATAAGGATCATCCAGGACGATCACCAATAATTTGAGTTTTTCAGCAGCAAGAGTAGTGTGGGGATGATTTTGAATGAATCGTCCAGGATGATGTTTGGATCATCCAGGACGAAGAGGATCGTCCAGGACGATAGGGGTATCGTCCAGGACGATGTGAAGAAAACAGAAAAAGATGAATGATGAAGAAGACCGATTAGGATCCCAAAAACACAATCATGAAATCAAAATAACACAAAAATGAATAAAACTCACAGAAAAAATACGCAAAAGCAAAGATTTTTTTTTTGATCAAGCTGCTCGAGTAAATCAGAATTTTTCCTTGATTTTAGATTCAAAAACTAATAAGAAGACGAGTGACAGCGCTGAAATCCAGAAAAGGTTGGAAAAATCAACTTTTGTAACTCCGACCCTGGGCACCTTATCGATGCAAACCTCTCTCAAAACAAAAATTTGATTCAGAAGAAAAGACATTAGATTTGAAAAGAGATCCTTTCAAGCCTCGTTCTAGAAAAATATCTGATATAATAGTGTTAAGAAGTAAAAAATCAGAAATCAGGATTTTCAAACACAAGCTTTTGAAAGTATTAAGCGGCACACGGATTTTTCTAAGACCTTTAACGATCTGAAAGGAAGGAAAGCTTGGTTGGGCTCATTTTGTGCCTCTTTTACAATTTAGTTGGCTCTTTGCGCATCTTTTCATTTTTGATACACTTTTTGTATCTTTTAGTTGGCAATTTTTCGCATCTTTTCAACTTTGGGCTCATTTTATGTCTCTTTTTCAATTTATTTGGCGCACTGCACATCTTTTGTAAGCTTCCTCTTTTTCACAATCATTAAAGAGTCTCAGCTATGAGATTATCTTCCATATATAGGAGATGACTCTCCATAGTAAGGACGAATGATTCACAAAATAAAAGTCATATATCATATGATAAATGCAATCACTTGGTTTAGAAAATCAAACTAATGACTCAAGACTTTGAAAAATACTATTGATATGAGGTAGATTACTGTAGGAAGATAAAATAATCTCTATTTCAAAAACTAACATTTTAATTTTGAATAGAATTTTTATCCAAAAGAAACTATACACCAGTAAAGGAGTTAGAGGAAGAGAAACAATCATCAATGTTTATTCCCTTTAACAGATTCAGTGGAATCAATCACTACTAACCAGCTTCCAAATCAACACAAGGTAAAAACTCCCAGTTAGAAATTTAAATTATCAGAAGTAGTGAGCGGTGATCAGATTTTGAAAAGCATAAAATAGTAAGTGCAAGATATGAACCAGTGAATAAAAATAGGTGGAAAATCACATCAAAGTAAATACTCAAATCAAACTAACAGTAAGGCTAAAATAGAAATCAGCAGAAGAAATAAAATCAACTGAAAGCAAATAATAAAACCAAAAACTAACTAAGAGAGAACAGAATACCAATCAGAAAAATCAGAAATCAACAGTTATCAGAATCAAGCATTTATATCAATCACTCCTAATCTGGTTCTCAAAATGCTGAATGAGTCAAAGGCTAGTGGTTTAGTGAATATATCAGCCAGCTGATTTTCAGTTGCTACATGATGTAGCTCAATGTCCCCTTTTGTAACATGGTCCCTAATGAAGTGATGCCTTATATCAATGTGTTTGGTCCTAGAATGTTGGATTGGATTCTTAGAGATACAAATGGCACTAGTATTATCACACAGAACAAAAATTATGCCAACAGGTAATCCTAAATATAAGACTTGTTGCTTCAATCAAAGAACTTGGGCCACACAACTTCCTAAGGCAATGTACTCATCTTCAGCAGTGGAAAATGTAACTGAGTTCTGTTTTCTACTGGACCAGGAGACTAACGACTGTCCTATGAACTGACAAGTCCCAGAAGTGCTCTTTCTATCCACCCTACACCCCACAAAGTCAGAATTAGAATATCCAATGATCTCAAAAGAGGTGTTGTGCCTAGGGTACCAGATTCCTAGGTTTGGGGTCCCTAAAAGATATCTAAGAATTCTCTTAACAGTAGTCAGGTGGGACTCTTTAGGATCAGCCTGAAACCTAGCACAAAGACAGACACTAAACATAATATCAGGTCGGCTAACAGTCAGGTAAATCAGTGATCCTATTATCGCTCTATACTTCTTCTGATCAATAGATTTTCCACTTGAATCCTTATCTAATTGAATTGAGGAGGTCATAGGAGTATTGATTGGCTTGGCTTTGTCCATTTCATATTTCTTCAAAATGTCCTTAGTGTATTTAGATTGATTGAGAAAGGTTCCATGATCCATTTGCCTTATGCTAAACCCCAAAAGTAGGACAATTCTCCCATCATACTCATCTCAAACTCCTTACTCATTATTTTAGAAAACTCATCACATAAATATTTATCAGAAGATCCAAAAATTATATCATCAACATAGATCTGGACAATGAGTAAGTCATCCCTAATTCTCCTCAGAAAAAGGGTGGTGTCAACGCTCCCCTTAATAAACTCTCTTTCTAACAGGAATGTGCTAAGCCTCTCAAACCAAGCTCTGCGTACCTGTTTCAATCCATATAAGGCCTTTTTTAATTTATAAATATGATTTGGATATTGGGAACTCTCAAAACCTGGGGGTTGTTCTACAAAAATATCTTCTTTTATTACCCCATTTAAAAAGACACTCTTAACATCCATTTGAAATAGCTTGAATCCCTTATAACAGGCAAAGGCTAGTAGCACTCTAATGGCTTCCAATCTAGCTACAGGGGTAAAATTCTCCTCAAAATCAATCCCTTCTATCTGATTATACCCCTTAGCCACCAATCTTGCCTTATTTCTCACCACCACACCAGAATCATTCATCTTATTCTTAAAGACCCACTTGGTTCCCACAATACTTTGATTTTTAGGTCTTTCTACTAGCTCCCAAACATCATTCCTTACAAACTGATTTAATTCTTCTTGCATAGCTAAGATCCAAAACTCATCCGGAAGGGCTTGATTGATGTTGGTGGGTTCAGTCATTGAGATAAAGGCAGAATGGTTTACTTCCTTCCTAAGTCCATGCCTAGTCCTAACACCTTCAGAAGGGTCTCCTAAGATCAGTTCTTTAGGATGACTCGAAGAATATCTCCAATCTCTAGGCAACGTGGTTTGAGGTTCTACCCTTTCCTCTAGATTTGTATTTCCAACCCCTTGGGTAACCTCAACAATCTCTTCATCTTCTACTTCAGATCTAGACTCCTTAGGATCAAATTCATCAAACACTACATGGGTTATTTTTTCCACCACCAAAGTCCTCTTATTGAACACCCTAAAGGATTTCCCCACACTTGAATATCCTAAGAACACTCCTTCATTAGATTTGGGGTCAAATTTTCCTAAGGGTGACTTCCCGTTGTTCAGAATAAAAACCTTACAGCCAAAGACATGAAGGTGGGACAGATTTGGAGTTCTACCCTTAATGATCTCATAAGGTGTCTTGTTCAGTTTGACTCTCACATTCACCCTATTCAGCACATAACAGGCAGTGTTCACCGCTTCAGCCCAAAAGTATTTTGGAAGTGAATACTCGGCAAGTATGGCTCTAGCGGCTTCCACTAAGGTCCTGTTCTTCCTTTCAGCTATCCCGTTCTGCTGAGGGGTTCTAGGAGCTAAAAAATTGTGACTAATCCCTTGATCCTCACAAAAACTTCCAAATCTTTCATTTTCAAACTCCCCTCCGTGATCACTATGGATGGTAATAATCTCACATCCTAACTTCTTCTGAATCCAAGTAGAGAAAGATCTAAACTCATCAAATGACTCAGATTTATGTGACAAAAAATTTACCCAAGTGAACCTCGAATAATCATCTACAATAACAAACCCATAGACTCTCCCCCCTAAGCTGGCAGTGCTAATGGGTCCAAAGAGGTTCATGTGAAGAACTTCTAAAGGTCTAGAGGTGCTAATGTCCTTAACAGAGTGAAAAGAGGACTAAACTTGCTTCCCCAACTGACAGGCATCATACAGGTGATCCTTAGTGAACTTAAGCTTGGGCACACCTCTATCTAAGTCCTTTTGGGTGACTCTCCTTAGGGTTTTCATACTGGCATGACACAATCTCCTATGCCATAACCAAGACTCATCACCAGTAGTTTTTAAGCAAATTGAATTATCAGATTTAATGCAACTTACATCCAGCTTGTAGACGTTGTTGATCCTTTACCCCTGCAAAATAACTTCATCATTTAAGCTTAAAATGCAGCTAGTGGGCAGGAATTTGATATTGCATCCCTTGTCACAAAGTTGACTGATGCTCAGCAAGTTGTGTTTCAGTCCATCTACAAGCAAAATATTATCAATCATAAAATTCTTTGAATCACCAATTATACCTGAGCCTACCACCTTCCTGGTGGTGTTATCTCCAAGTGTAACCTTGCCTCCAGCGAAATGAACTGATTTGCATCTCCAGTCATGTGTCTAGAACATCCGCTGTCTAGGTACCACATGCTCTCACGAGATCTTGTGTGAGAGCACACCTACAAAAATATCAAACATCAGTCTTAGGAACCCATACAGGTTTGGGTTCTTTCTTATGAAAAGAAGAATGCAATGCATGCGTGCTGTGCTGTGAAACAGGCAGTTTGGGTCTACACACCCAATGTATACTACGGTGAACAGTGCAGGTGTGGGAAATGTGTCCTAACATGCCACATGAAAAACATCTAACACCAGGAAAAGGGTTAACTAATCTACGTGGGTGATAGTGCCTCTTCCTAGATGTATATGAAACATGCTTTGATGAACTTGCAATAGATTTTTCAAAAGGTGGCGATGCATAAAACTGTTCAAAGTAGGCAGTGTTTTGTTCTTTTCAAAAGCACTGATTTTCACTTTCAAAAACTCAATATGTTTATTTAAACTTGGAATTTCAAAAGTTCTTGCACTTTCATTACTTTCTAAATCACATGCCATATCATTCAATTTCTTAAAAGTAACTTCTAATTCAACATGCGATGTTTTTAACAAATCATGCTCAGCAGTTAAATCAGAATATTTTTTGTTCAACTCATCAAATTCATCAAGCAAAGACATGTAATTAGAATCAACAGTGGAATGATCTTTAACTAAAACATCATGCTCCTTTTGCAAAGTCAAATAATCTAATTTTAAACTAGCATGAGTTTTCTTAAACTTCCAATACGATGTATGAATTTTTTCAAAAACTTCAAATAATTAATCGTAAGTAAGCTCACATACCTCTTCCTGGTCCGACTGACCAGGGTGATCATCAGCCATCAGACACAAGTTTGTTTCCTCCTCTTCAGCTTCAGTCACAGAAGAGTCGGATGCAGAGTCTACCCAAAATGCCTTTTATATCCGCTTCTTGTCCTTTCTAAACTTTGGTTTCTCCTCACCCTTCTCCTTGCTTGGGTGAGCCTTGAGTGTAGGACAATCCACCTTTATGTGTCCAGGCTTCCTGCATTCAAAATAAACAGATTCAGATGAACCTTTAAAATTTCTATTGGTCTTACCTTTGTTCCACTTATGAAAATTCTTATTCTTCTTCCTTAGAAAGCTCTTAAATTGCCTTGTGATTAAGGCAACATCATCGCTATCAGACCCGGAAGTGCTAGCATCTGAATCTTTGGCCTTTAGTGCCACTATCTTCTCCTTCTTTCGTTCACCTGTATCAAGTTGTCTTTGGTTCACCCCTTGCTCGTAAGCAATGAGTGATCTAAGTAAGCTGTCAATAGAGTAAGTATTTAAATCTTTAGATTCAGTGATAGCAGTAATCTTAGCATCATAAGAAGCAGGCAAACATCTAAAAAATTTTGTTCACTCTTTCATAGTTAGTAAGTTCTCTACCTAAAGCATGCAAAGAGGTAACAATCTGAGTGAACCTTATGTACATTTTTGAAATAGTCTCACTAGGTTTTATGCGAAAAAGTTCGTAATCATATAACAAGATGTTTAACCTAGACAGTTTGACTTCAGTTGTACCTTCATATGTTATACATAATCTATCCCAGATTTCTTTTCCCGTTGTACAAGTAGAAACACGCATATAGTCTTCAGATTTTAAAGCACAAAAGAAACAGTTCAAACATTTTGCATTTAACTGTGCTAAATCACGATCATCAAAAGTCCAATCTGCAAATAGAAGTTCAGTTTTCACATTGTTAATCAATCTAAAAGGTGGTTCGTATCCATCCTTAACTAACATCCACATGCGATAGTCAATCGATTGAAGAAAAGTAGACATGCGTGTTTTCCAAAAATCAAAAGGAATATTGTCAAACAACGGTGGTCTTATAATAGAATAACCTTCAGCAGTATTACGATTATTACAGTTAGCTATGGATCAAATTCAAAAGTTTTTAAACCTAAATTTTGAATCCCGCTCTGATACCACTTGAAAGTTCGATAGGGATGTTAAGCCCTAGTGAACTAGTCCCGAGGCTAACCAAGAGGAGGGGTGAATTGGTTATTTAAAAATTTCACGACAATAAAGAAAAATATTTTAGATACTTAGCAGCGGAAACAATTAAATAAGAACGAAAAGATCAATCTTAGATATTCACCCACACAGTTAATATCAAAAAGTAAAGTGCAGAACTGAATCAGAAAAGCAAACCAGATTTTACAGTGGTTCGGTCAACTTGACCTACATCCACTCCCCGGAGCCTCTCCTCCGGGTATTGCACTAAACAAAAAGTGTCTCTCCTTTTGCTCCCACAGCACGGCAGAGAAGCCTGTACAAGACCTCCTTTTCACCACACGGTGGGGCAGAGAACCCGACGTCCTTTTGCTTCCTCCTGAAGTAGGTAGAGAACCTTCGAACTCCTTTTGCTTCCACCTGAAGCGGGCAGAGAACCCCGGATCTTCTTGCGAACGATCCTCCCATGACGAACACCAAGTAGACGAAAGACGATGAGTGGAGAAGACGACTCTGATCTGTGCTTGGAGCAACCTTAGTGAATCTCTCACTAACTCCCCCTCACAAGATCCTCTCTCTCTCCCAAACTCTCTCTCTCTCTAGGGTTTCTCTGGAAAGGAAGGTGGAAAAAGATTTTTTTTGTTTCAAGAAAAAGTTCTTTTATAGGAGGGCTTAAAATTTACCCTAAATCTCAACTGGTCGGCCAAGAACGTCGAGGGCGATCGATAGATCATCCTGTACGATCTGTTCAAAATCAACTGTTTCAGCCTGGACGATCTGGCTCTTCTGGACGATCAGTAGAAAAAATTATTCATATCGTCCCGTACGATCCTGCGATCATTCGGGACGATTAGTGCAAATCGAGGAATATCATCCAGAAGACAGTTCGGGTCATCCAGAGAAACTTGTGCTGGATGACCAAAAATTGACTTGATCATCCAGGACGATACGGGTATCGTCCTGTACGATTAGTTCAAAAAGTGCCCAAATCATCCTGAACATAGTTCGGGACGTACAGCTGAAATGCACTAGATGATCATGATCGTCCGAGATGATCCTGAGATCGTCCAGGATGATATGATCGTATCAATTAAATATTAATTGCTTTCCTTAATTACCAGACTAATTTAGGCATGATTGTACTGAATCGTCCAGGATGATACACGTATCGTCCGAGACGATCAGACCAAATAACTTAAAATAAAAACTTGCTTAACTTGTTCTGGCGGTTAAGAATTTTTGATTTGAGCATATCGTCCCGTATGATCCAAAGATCGTCTAGGACGATCATCTTAATCAGACCCTGTTAACTTAGTTGCCCTAATTAGGGTTTCTGTTTTTACCTGATCATCCAGGACGATGTGAATATCGTCCAGGACGATCTGAACAAAAAATGAACAGAAACTCTAATTCACTCAAGCTCTCCCCCTGAGTTTGTGTGTGCAAGGTTACTTAGCAAGGGGATCAGTTACATTACAATTGACTCAATAAAATGAAAAATAGTATATTGGACACACTTGGACCCGATCTTGAGTTAGCTTGAGTGGCTCATGATCATTTGTGCCTGAAACGGGTTAGCCAAGCAAAACACTATAGAAACATGTTTGTCATCATCAAAATCATATTTGCAACAATTGCTTCTAATTGATCTTTTCCTTTTGTAATGATGTGTGCTGCACGTAACATTGTTGTTGGTGCTATTCTAACTCAAAAGCAAGATAAGAAAATCTATGTCATTTTTTATGCTAATAGAACGTTAAATTTTGCATAATGTAATTACACAACTACTGAAAAAGAATAGCTAGCCATTATTATTACTTTTGACAAGTTTAGATCATTTTTTATTGGTACAAACATAATTGTTAATACTAATCATTCTTCTATTAATTATCGTATGAAAAAGAAAGACACTAAGCCTAGATTGGTGAGGTGGATTCTTCTATTACAAAAATTTGATGTTGAAATTCTGGATAGGAAAGGAATTGAAAATTAAACTACTAATCATCTTTTTAGACTTTTTATTTAAAAGCACGCATTAGCTGAGTTTGAAATTAATGAATATTTTCTTGATGAATAATTATATGCTCAGCATCTAAATAAACTTCCATGGTATGCTGATATTATTGATTTCATCTTTAGTGGTATACTTCCATTTAATTTATCTTCCATTCAAAAGAGAAAATTTTTGCATGTTGCCAAATATTATTTTTTAGATGAAGCATATTTATTTATGTCTTGTAATGATCAAATTATTAGAAGATGCGTCGCCAATGAAGAAATAGAACCAATTAGGGAATGTCATGATTCTCATTATGGAGGATATTTTGGAGATTTTAGAACTACTTTTGAAATCCTCCAATCTGGAGTTTTTTTTTGGCCTACTCCATTCAGGGTTGTTGATGAATATTTTAGAAAATATAATTAATGTTAAAGAGTAGGCAATATTTCAAAAAGAAATGCCTTTGACCTATCTTTAGGAGATTGAGATATTTAATGTTTGGGAATTAGATTTTATGAGACCTTTTTCACAGTCCCATGGAAGTCAATATATTCTTATTACTATAGATTATGTTTCTAAATGGATTTATGGAGTGGCAACCCCTAGAATTAATGCTCAGGTTGTGATAAAATTTTAAAGATAAATAATTTTTCTAGATTTGAAATGCCTAGAGTTTTCATCAGTAATGGAGGACATAATTTTTGCAATAAGAAAATAGAAATATTATTAAGAAATATGGAATTTATCATAAGATTGAAACTATTTATCATCTTCAAACTAGTGGGCAAGCTGAGATTAGTAATAAGGAGATTAAGTGGATTTTGGAAAAAAAAAACTGTCAGTTCTACTAGGAAGGATTAGGCTATTAAATAAGATGATGCAATTTGAGCCTATAAAATTTCATATAAAACTCCTATTAGTATGTCTCCCTTTAAATTAGTTTTTGAAAAAGTTTGCCACCTTCCTGTAGAATTAGAGCATAAGGCATTTTAGGCTGTTAAAGAATTGAATTTCAATTTTGAAGGAATAAAATAGAAAATATTAATATAGTTGAATGAATTGGAAGAAATCTAAAATGGGGCTTATGAAAAATATAAGGATTTATAAGAATAAAGTTTTAAAAATGGCATGATCGTAAGCTTCTTAAGAAAGAGTTTTCCCATGGATAAGCTATTTTACTTTTAATTTCAAACTTAAGTTATTTTTAGGAAAAATTAAAATCCAAGTGGTCATGATCATTCACTATAATGAGATTATTTCCTTATGGAACTATTGAAATTTAAGATAAAAAAAGTTTGTATGTTTTAAAGATTAAAGGCTACATAATGAAATCCTTTTTAGGTTGGGACAATGATCGATAGAGAAATATAATTGAGTTGTTTCATCCTGAAATATAGTAATTGGTATAGTTTGGTAGAAGAATATAAACTTAGAACTGATGTGAGGTAACCCACTTATGTTTGATGTTTAGTTTAGCTAAAGACTATAAACTTAGCGCCGATGGGAGGCAACCCACTTATGCTTGTTATTTTCAATCACAACTAGCACCCTGTAATTATTTTGTGTTTGTTTTACATCTTATTAAATTTCTTATGTTTAAATTGATCCATCTTGTTCTATACAGGTATTGCACTTGATTTCCTATTTAGCCAAAATAAAAATTTTTATTAAAAATTATATAAAATTTGGATAATAATAAAATCCTAGATTATAATTTGATTGAACATTGCATAATAATTCCTACTTTGAAAAACCTAGCACTTAAATAATCTACATCATTTAGGTTAAGTTATTGACTTAACTTTGAAATTTGAAACTATAGATTAACTTATATTGAGAACTGAATTTAAAATAAATAAGTAAATTTAAGGATTAGATGCAAGTAGCTTAAATCAGGGAAATCATAGTTAAACTAGAAAGTATAACTAAATAATTTATTGAATTCTTACATTAATTCAAAAAGATTATAAGAGAAAAAAGTAAAAATTGATATATAAAATCATTAAGTATGTACTTCAAGAAAAATGTACAAATAAGGCAAAATGAAAATGGTTCAAAATGAAAAAGATAAGTGCATTAAAAAAGTGGTATCAATTGTAGCTTGATTTTAATTACATCGTACTATTTAATTAAAATAATAAAATAAATAATTTAGTACATGTGATAGTGCACTTCTAAATTTCCTATTTAAACTATAAGAAAATAATCCCTAGACTACATTATTCATTCTACATTCACAAGTCAATTTAATATTTTTAAATATAGTAGATAAATTCAAAAATAAGCAATAACAAGAATAATTGATAGGGATAAATGTTATAACTTTTCAAATTTGAATTATAACTTATTCATTCAAATTACTTCTAGATAATGTTATACTATACTATATTTTAGTAATTTTAAATTATTAATTTTTACTTTGGCTATTAAGGTGATCAAGGAGTGAATGTAACTATTATTTAAGGACAAACAAGAGTTTAAGCTATGGGGAATTTCATAAGTATAAATTATGTATTATTTTTTTGATGTTAAATAAAGTAAAAATGTGATGTTTTAGTTGTGTTTATACAGGAATTACGCTAAAAAAGCAAAATTTACAAATTTTGGGCAGCACTGATAAGGTTCATACTGTAGCGCCATGTTGATTAATGCCGAAGTACCAATTTCAATGTGGTGACGCCAACTTTCTCTATTTTTAAGCATCACATACGTCAATGCTAAATTGCATCATAGTGCCACTGTGCCAAAAATCTGCACTGTAATATTCAATGCCTCAAGAAAATTCATGCAGGAATGCTAACCTTTCCAACACCATGATGCCAGAAAGTTATTCCGAGCAGTACAGCACTCAAATGTTATATCACCATGGCAGAGAAAACATAACTACAAGGAGCCATGCCGACTAAAAGAAGCGTTGCGCCGATTCAAGTCATAATCTTGCCATATTACTCAGCACAACAGTGGAGCCAATCCTCTAGCACTGAGGTGCTAGTTCACTTTCTGCTGCTATAGAGCCACCATGTCTAGTGCAGTGACACTCAAGCCTGATCCTATATTTACTATAAATAAATTGCAATTCTATTATTTATAAAGTTTAGTTCCATAAGTGTAATTAAGTACTTCTTCAGTGTATTTCTTTAGTGCCCCCTTAGAGTAAAGTCTAAGGGAGGCAAGGGAAGTGCCAGAAAATATCTTTTAGAGGGACAAGCCTGTGTTTATATAAGCAACTATATAAGTGTAGGAAGAAGGAGCATAGAAAAGAAACTTAAATTCATCCTAGTAATAAACTTCGTACTACTTCTCTTGTGCCATATTCTTCTATAAAGAAAATAAATGAGTTTACTTATTATTTATTACATGTCTGGCTAGATCATCTATTTTGGGTTGATGATGTACATAGCATATTAAGTACTAATATAGACTCTTTTACTTTAATGAATAATAATAATAATTTTAATATCTCTTGTTCATTATTTAATGTATATAATAGCCATGTGTATTTAAAACCTAGTGTATGTATAGTCTCGATAGAGGAATGAAAAATTAATTACTAATAATGAAATGGAATATTGGCATGCCTAGACATAGGATGTTTGAATATTCTATGTTCTATAGAGATAGTAAAATTGTAGGAAGACTAGCAATCTTTCTTTTCACCCCTACAAGCTTGACAAAGATCTAAAAATGCATATGCACTTATCCATATTCTATAATTAAGAGTCTCAATAGAAAAAAAATATTATTTACATACATCTGCCCAAAATATTTTATCAAAATTGTGTCAACATTTTTTTTTTACATATTTTCATTCAGTGGTAGGAACTCAAAGACTTCATTTTTTATTTCAAAAGATAAATTCATTCATTTGGAGGAGTAGTAGTTTTGTTGCCATATAGTAGATCACTTCCTCATGGGTTTGACACTCTATCACTTTATTACTTTATTCAGCATATATACTTGCATAAATAAGTGCGCTATTTTAAATTTTATATCAAATAAAACATAAGAATATTTCAAATTTAGTGAGTTTAACATTAGCTCGCTATTATTTTGTCACATCATATGCCCCCATCAGCAGCCCTTTAACACCGAAGGGCTCTTCACAGAGCTTCCCTCAAGATGAATAATGACACATGGAGAAACTCAGGTGTTGTTTGGAACAACCATGTGGAATCCCCTATCACACTCCCTTGAAACACATAAGGACTTCTCCCTTTCTCACAACCTCACCCTTTTTCCCTATTTCTCAAAGCCCTCTCTTTAATGCAGTCTCATAGAAGACTCAACCCTCTGACTGCCAAAGACATCTATAAAGTCTATGAAGAAAGCTTAAATAGGGGCTTTAGAAACCCTAATAATTTAATTCTAATAACTATATTTGTACAGTATAATAAAGGGATCATACAGAATGATTAGTTCAACACTGTCAAAGATCGTATAGTATGATTAGAAATTATCTAGTATAATTAGTTAAAATCAAACATTAGATCATACAGGATGAGCCAAAGTTTATCTAGAGAATGCTCAGGTGATTCACACCAAATAATATATGATCACTCAGTATGATATTTAATTCAAATCCAATTTGATTCCTTAATTACCTTACTTAAATAAGGCAATATTATAAAAGAACACAGTATGAATAGGTTCGTACTATATGAATAGTTCAATTTTCAAATCTCAAATTTACCTATTTCAAGTAAGTACGATGGGGTTTCTAATTATAGCTTATTGTCCTTTATAATGTGGTATTCATATATTATGATTAGTTATAATTCAAATTAATTTTTTCTTATTTAAATTAAAATTTTAATTACTTTCTATTTGATATAGTATGATTTGGATCATATAGTTGGATTTATTAAAAACTTAAAATATTTTTTTTTTCACTTCGTTTGTGTATGTGCATAGTTGCTAAGCTAACATATACTTTTACATACATTCATTCAAGAAAAATAAAATTATAGACTATTTTAAACAAGTCTAACCTATATAACTCATTCTTGAGCTCTTATTCTCTAACGATCTTTATGTTGTGCTGAAATGTTAGTGATGCACACAAAAAATATATAATATATAAAATAGGAGAAAACTAAATAAACATCCAATAGGGTATATAATCATAAAAACAAGCTCGTGATCCAAAATTATAATAGTTTGAGGTAACTATAATAGTTCTTGGCACATAAAACATAACCAAATAAAAGCTAAACCTGCAAAAATAAAACTAACCAAAGGATCTTTTTGTCACAAAAATCTGATCTTAATATCCAAAGGTACTCAACTTTCTTTTTACCCTTTCCCTGGCCTAAAAAATGGAAGGAAAAGTAGAAGCAAGCTAGTAAGGCTCAACAGGCTATCGTAATCTAAAATAAAATCAATAACCTAAACCAACAAAAATTAAAAATGTTGAAATAATAATTAAAGAGCTGTATGGAATGCTGAAACAGAAACTAAAATAAATGTTGAAATTAAACATCATATAAGCATTTAAAAGCATTTGAATTAAAAATTAATATTTTTATAGTGATTATCAGAATGGCTTTCAAGCCCAAATTTCATAAATCTTCATTAACAAAATCCCACCTTAGCATTCCCCAGGCTCCAACATAATAGAATCCCACCTTGGTAGCCCACTAGCTCAAGCATAATAGAATCCCCGTCAATCGCCCACTGGAAACGGCCTAACAACATCCCACCTTGGTAACCCATTGGCACCAATATAACACCACATCACATCACTTAATCTAACATTTCTTTCATAATTATACACATTTTTTATGCATTTCATTAATTAAAGCATAATAGGATAAAATTTAAAAATTATAAAAATGCCATAACGGTAGATAATAGAAATACTACTGAGAAAAAAGTTTATAGTTTCAAAATATAACCAAATTATCACATATTATATAAAATATCATTTTAAGACTTTAATCGTTCCAAGGCATTATTTTTTAGAGTTTGAATAATTTTTTATTCAATAAAAATTGCAAAAATTCTAAATTACCTTATGGAAAATTTTCAAAAAATATTTTAAATATTTAGAATCTAAGTCTCTATAACATATAAACTGTTACGCAGTGAAAGTTCTACCAACACAAAGTTATCCTCATTCTTTGGTAACAAAAATTTTAATTTTATCTAAAAGATCCCACAAACATTAGATTATTGAAAATTGAGACAGGAAAAATGTAACCAATCTCAAGAAGAAAAACTTTTCCAACTAGCACGATGGCTAAAAATATCCCAAAGTAGCTCAAAACAAACTTTCACTCTTTTGAATCCCGCACCTCTCTCCTAGTTGGTTGCATGTGGCACTCAAGTGAATGAAATAGTGGTTTTATTTTATGTTAAAAGTAGATGATGGCCAAACACTATGATGCTAGTTCAAATATCCAAAAATATGAGACTATAGTGTTGAAATGTCATTATTTTGCATTATGGCACAATTATAGCCTCACGGCACTTGGACGTCAACATTATAGCACTCAAATGGTAAAATTTTACTTTTTTTGTCAAAAAGCACTCCAAAGCCTTGGTACTCATTCCAGAACATATGAAAACCATTTTGACACACCAACACTTCTAAACACATGCAAATGGGCTCAAATATAAAAAAATCATTAGGTTACTTGACTTTTAGTCTGGTCAAATTGGTTTGAATAAAACTCTTAAATTGAAAGTCTCATAGCTATATTGTTAAAATAATAAATTGAATTTAAAAGGTTTTTGACTATCAGACTACATGGTGCTTAACATATGGTGGTGCTACAGCATTTGAAGCGACCTCATCCATAATACTTCAACTACCCTATTTATGGTTTAACAAGCATTACAATGTTGACTAGGTAGCACTGCAATACTCAAAGGGTTCAAATTCACTAAAGAGCTCAATGTCATGATGTTGTACAGATGGTGTTGTGGCACAGCATAAGTGATGTTGTACAGATGGTGCTTAAAGACAAAGAACTATAGTGTGATAAAAATAAATTATTTTATAATAATTATAATGGCACTGTGGCACTTCAGGACTAAGCATTATAGAGCTATGTTGAATTTATAAAGTGATCTCCAAAAATATAAGATGAAGGCTAATACACACACAGCATCTATAAATTATAAAATAAGCCAAACCAAATGGATTTCTATCCACAAACATAGCAATATTCATACATACTCTCCTAATAACAATCAAGGATAATTAACTTAGTTAACTCTCAAGTAGCTTTTAGTGTATAGCCTTCAGCCAGATAATGCAAAAATCTTATCAAAGATGAGCCAGATATACTGTACATCTGTGGTGATCTACTTCCCCTCCTAAATATGGTTTCATCCTTTGATCATTAACTTTGAAATATGGGTGGCTTGTTTATCTTTTATATCCATGGGTCAATAAAGATACACCTAATAATAGTGAATGGTCCTGACCACTTGAACTTCAACTTCCTTAGAAATACTTTCAACTTTAATTATATAGAAACACTTCTTATCCAGGTTCGAATTGCTTCCTAATAATCTTATGAGTATGCCACTTCTTAATTTATTTCATACACAATCTAGCCTTTTCCTGAGCATCATTTCTAAATTCCCCTAACTCATTCATTTGTATTAGTCTTTTCTCCGTAGCATCCTAAAGATTGTAATTTAATTCTTTCATCGCCAAGTAAGCTTTATATTCTAATTCTAAAATAAAATGAAAACCTTTCCAAATATTAATTTATAGGGAGACATTCCAATTGTGGTTTTATAAGCAAGATTGTAAGCCCAAAGTATATCATCCAATCTTATTGCCCAATCGTTCTTATTTGAACTTATAGTATCTTTTAATTCTCCTAATCTTTCAATTATTTAATTCATCTTGATTGTTTCCTTGGGGATGACAAGCAGTTGCTATCCTATGCCTAATTCCATAGTTCAAGATTAAGTTTGCCACTTTCTAATTATACAAAAGACTACCCCCATCACTAATGATAACTTTAGGCACTCAAAATATTAGAAATATGTTTTTTAAAAAATTAAATTACTACATATGCATAAATTTTGGTAGTTTTTATATTTTCTATCCACTTGGAGACATAGTCAACTGCTATCAAAATATATTAATTTTAATAAGATATAAAAAGAGGGCATAAAAATTCTAATCGCCAAACATAAAAAATTTCTACCTCTAACACATAATTAGGGGCATTCATGTCATTTAATAATATTTCCTACCCTTTGGCATACATTATAACTTTTAACATAATCATTAACATCTCTAAGTAGGATATGCTAATAAAATCTAGATTGAAGAATCTTAGAGGCAGTTCTAAATCCCTCAAAATTCCCTCCATACTCAAAATAATAACATTGACTAATAATGGGTTTTATCTCATCTTAAGGGACACACCATCTAATGATTTGGTCTTTATATTTCCTAAATAAACAATGTTCTTCTAAAAAATAGAATTTGGTATTGTACATAAATTTGTGCCTTTGGGTGTATGACATCGCAACAATGATTACTCCACTAATAATAAAAATAACAATGTCAATTTACCATGGTGCACACAAAGAACACAATGCAAATAGATTTTCATCAGTAAAGAATTCATTAATTTCAATATCATTATTCTCAAAATCATCCCTCTCTAACATAGATAAATGATCAGCCTGCTTATTTTTAGATCATTTCCCATTAAGATTCTTTTATCCAAATTCCTGTATTAATAAAATCCACCTAATTAATCTCGGTTTTACATCTTTCCTAATTAACAAGTATTTGATGACAGAGTAATTAATAAAAATAATAAATTTGGTACCGATTAAATAAGATCCACATTTATCAAATGCAAAGATGACCACTAACTCTTTTTTTATAGTTGTGTAATTAATTTGTGCATCATTTAGTGTTCTACTAGTATAATAGAAAGCATGGAATTTTTATCAAGTCTTTGTCCTAAAATCACTGCAATGCCATAATCGTTATCATCACACATCAACTCAAAGTGTAATGACCATTGAAATGAAATGATGAAAGTTGCAATAATTAAGCATTTATTGAGTTTCTCAAATACATCTACACAATCAAAATTAAAATAAAAAGGTATTTCCTTTTCTAGCAAATGGTAAAGAAGTTTAGTGATCTTAAAAATATTTTTAATGAAATGCCTATAAAATTTGGCATGACCAAGAAAACTGTGAACTCCCTTTTAACTGGAGTAAGAGGTAACAAATTTTTAATCACCTCGATCTTCACCTTGTCGACCTCCATGACTCTCTCTAGATTTTTGTCTAAGAATAATTCCTTCCTTTACTATAAACTGGCATTTCTCCTAATTAAGCACAAGATTGGTTTCCTCACACCTATTTAAGACTAACTCTAAGCGATCAAAATAAGTGTCAAAATTCATTCCAAACATTAAAAAATTATCCATGAAAATTTCATTGTCCTTCTCTATTAAATAGAAAAAGATAGCCATCATACATCGTTGAAATGTTGTAGGGGCTTTACACAAAGTAAAGGGCATCCATATAAACATAAAAGTTCCATAAGGATTTGTGAATTTCATCTTATCCTAATCTTTTATGGCAATCGAAATCTAGTGGTATCCAGAGTAGTCATCCAAGAAATAATAGAAAGGATTCCCAACTAAGCTATCTAGCATATGATCAATAAAGGGCAACAAGAAATGATCCTTCCTAGTGGCTTTGTTAAGCTTTCTATAATTAATATAGATCCTCCACTGGCCAATTACATACCTAGTATGAATTAGTTCATTCTTCTCATTTGCAATGATAGTTAACCCTCCTTACTTTGGAACATAATGAATTGGGCTAACGTAATCACTATCATAAATAAAATAAATGATACCTACATCCAACTATTTTAAAATTTCATCATTAACTACTTTATTTATAGTTAGATTTAACCTCCTTAACAGGTTAGATTTAGGCTGATAGCTTTTCTTTACAAAATCTTATGCATACAAATAGATAGAATAATCACATGAATATCAGCAATAGACCATCCAAATGATCTCTTATACATGGTAAGCACTTTAATCAACTTACCTTCTTAATATTTTTCAAGCTCAATAGATTTAATGATAGGTAAAGTTGATTCCTCTAAAGTTGATTCCTCTCCTAAAAAATTATACTTTAGGTGAACAGGTAATACTTTTAGTTCTATCTTAGGTGCCTCAGCTATATATAGGTTCAAAAGCTTCCTTAGAGATGAGATATCTACTACATCTAACCTCTCCTTAAACATCCTAGGGGATTCAATAATACCAGGAGTAGAATCTCCCTCTACCTCACATAAATCATCCTAAGAAAATGTCATATTCAAATGACTATCTCTCAGCATCTCCTCCACAACATCTTCAACACAAGCATCTATTGAATCCACTCTATAATAATCCTCAATTTGATCCAAAGGAAACTTCATAGATTTTAGGACATTTAAGGTAACTTATTGATCCCAAACTCTCATGATAATCTCACCCTTCTAAACATTAATTATAGCCCTACTTATGTCTAATAAAGGTCTACCTAAGATGATAGAAGATTCCCTATCTTCTGTTATATTTAAAATAACAAAATCCAAAGCTAAAATAAATTTATAAACCTTTACTAATACATCCTCTATTACCCCTTTTGGATTGGTGAAAGAATGATCAGATAACTATAGGGTAATAATGGTAAGTTGGACTCCTTATAGGTCTAATCTTTTAAAAATTGATAAGGGCATGAGGTTGATGCTAGCACCTGTCACATAACACTCTCCCATAAAAGTTTTCTCTTATAGCATGGGAATGGTAAAACAACCAGGGTCCTTAAGCTTCTACAGAATTTTTGTTTAAATGATGGTGCTACATTCCTTAGTAAAGGTTGTTATTTTAATGTCTCCTAATTTTCTTTTCACTTAAATATATTTCTTAAATTTGGTATAAGCAGACATTTGCTCTAGGGTTTTTGCAAATTTTATATTAATTATAAGCTTTTAAACACATCTATGAATCTAAAAACTTTTCTATCTAAATCTTATTTTGAAAATCTCTAAGAGAAAGGTGGTGGTGGTCTCCCAGCAACCTTCCTAATAGGTCTGTATATTTCCTTACTAATTTGAGATGGTTCCTTAGGTTTGAAAGTGTTATGGCACACCAAAAAAGGGTTGAAATGGAAATTTTAAAAAATTTTCATAAAAATAAAATAATGTGTGGAAGTAAAATGATATTTTAAAATAAAATACTTAAAATATAAAGAAAATATTTTTTTCTATTTCTATCAATTATGCAAGAGATCAACTAAAATATTTAACAACCATAATTTATTATAGAGATATGTAAAATAATCCAAAAGTAAGAAATTAAATTGCATAAAAAGTAAATAATGCAAATCAGCAATTTTATAATGGTTCAGTCACTAAACCTTAGTTCACTCCCCAAAGTCCTCTATCTTGGGAATTTCACTATATAAAAAACTTATTTAGCACTCAACCAGGTAGAGAAGCCCTTCTCCCATACAAGGTGGGGAATAACCATTACACAACTCTTATACCTCTAAAAAGTCCCCCTCCTTCTACCTATCAGCATGGTGGAGATGTAAATCCGTCTTTTTGCTCCTTGTAATAGTGGAGATGCCAGTCCCTCCTTCTGCTCCCTGCAACAAAGGAGATTCCACTCCCCTAGCTTTTCCCAGTTGTTCTAATTCTTCACCTAAGACTTCTATAGAGACCCTTAGAAAAACATTCGACATAAACTCTTGAGGATATGTGTTAGTTGATAAGACTCCCGAGTGAATCCCCTCACATAATCCTTAAACACCCTCAAATATTCTCTCAAGATTAACCTCACTAATAAGAATTTGTTCCAAGATTTTCCCCAAGAAGAGACCCACTTTCTCTCTCATGGGACTTTCGTATAGAAACCCACATTAAGACTCTCTCACAAATACTTGCTAAAAGGAATTAAGTTGGGTTATTTAAAAGAAACCCTAATTTTAATATTAATACTCTCATCATATTGTACACATTTATATTTGTATTATTTGATTAGTTAAACACTTGGTATTGAGTTTTATTAGATCAACTGCACTATTTTTGTTCATACAATATGATCATTTATAACAAATTTGGGATCATCCATGTTAAACCAAGGTTCTTCAAATAAAGGTTCTATTAAATCATACAGTATGATGTATATTATAGCGTATGATTGCTAATCAAATTTGATATTGATCCAATTTCTTGATTAATAGCCCAAATTAGCAATAATCATTAAAAATCATATAGTATGAAATCTTTTGCATAGTATGATTATGTCAAATTTCAATATTAAATTTTCTTAATTTTGGTAACTCAAATCCAACAACAAAGTTTTGTCAAAATACCACATCATTTTGTATGATCTTAGGTCATACAATATGATTAGTTTTGATTTAAATTAATTTAATTAAACACTTAATTTATTTTTTGAAATAGGTGATCGTGCAGTATGATTGGGATCATACAATATGATATAATAAAGAATAAGAGGTGTTCAATTTTCATCCTCACTTGTATGTGTGTGTTTAGTCACTTTGCCAACATACACCAAACACAAAATGACTCAAGAAAACAAAAATTATAGTCTTTTTTTATTTAGCTCAGTGTATATTATACCTAAAATATTAGTAGCACATAGAACAATATATATATATATATATATATATATATATATATATATATGTATGTATGTATGTATGTATGTATGTATGTATGTATGTATGTATGCATATGTATATACTATAGAGAATACTAAATAATCAAACTAATAATATTTGTAATTATCAAAAACACTATATTGGGCTCATGGATTTCAATAAACTCCTCTTTTTTATGATCGAAAAAGATTATGGGTTGTTTCAACTTGTCATTTTATTTTCTAGATTAGCTCTCCCCCTCTGTATATGCCTTATTAATATGAGGGAAATAAGAATATTTTTCATTTTATTATTATTATTATTATTATTATTATTATTATTATTATTATTATTATTATTATTATTATATATATATATATATATATATATATATATATATATATATATATATATATATATATATATATATATATATATATATATATTAAAGCAAAGAAAAATAATACAAAAATAAAAAGAAACAAAAAACTACACTAATAACATACACTTACACTAACAAAAGACAAACATTACAACCAACCAATATTCCCCTTTTACATAATAAAAAAAGAGGAGAGAGAGAGAGTAAAATGAAAAGAGCACGATATTGTAGAAAGACCAAAAAAAAGAACTAGAGAGTAAAATAATGATCAATTAGTACTCTGATAATCCTTGATTAGGTGGTGGTGGTGGTGGTTGGAAGAAATGATAAAGGGCTACAAATTGCTCCTGAAACCAAACCTTATCCTCCCGACGTTGTTGTCTCATCTCCTCAGGATAGTGTTGTAGCTATCCTATCATGTCATGGACTCCTTAAAGAGTGTATCTAATTTTAGCTCAAGCAAACTACTCCTTCTATTATACTAGAGGAGGTGGCTGGATTATGGGGGCTAGTGCTCCACCTTCCTCTCAATTATACTCCCCCTCATTCTGTGGCCCATGGTGCTAGTAATTATAAAAAAGGTGTAATGTACTATTGGTGAAGTAAGTGGGGAAGTGATCGGTTGGTGTAGGAAAAATTATGCTTTACTTGGCATCTAGTAGAAAGGTTATAATGTGCCCTAATGCATGGTTTCAACCTATGGTGGGCCCTACAGTTTCTAAGGGTGCTTAGTTTTTTTATGTATCAGATTATCATATCAATAACATTAAATTTGATGCCAGACTTTTAAATAAAAGTTATAATAGGGAGAAGTTGTGTATTATTTATCATATCACCTTCTTTATGGATTATTGAATGTTGATGGACAAGTTGGATAACACGTGCATTTAACACTAAAGTGCTTATATGGGGTTAGTGATGGTTGATATAGCTACCTAATGGTGAGGTTTACATGTGTTTAGATGTAGCTAATGGAAATTGAGATATTGTGAGGTTTAGTGAAAGTTTGAAAAAATATGAAGATGCTCTTGAAACCCTTGAGGTGTGAGTTTCATGAGGCATCTACAAATGAAAGACTAAAGCAATGTACTTTCAATATTCATTCTTAGATTTGTAAAAAACTCAAGCAATACCTTAGTATTTTAGGGAAATGCTAGAGTGAGGAGAAATTGGAGATGGTGCCTATAAAAAGATAGTGTCTGATAGCTGAGGTTTTCTTGGTTGAATATTTTTAGTCATTAATTTTAGATACTTAATATCTCTAGTAAGTGTCTGTAACCTCTTAAGACTATAACCTATCAAGAAGGTAGGGCTTAGAGGGACCTCCAAGGAGTCGGGCTAGCTTTCCTACCATAATGAACACCAAGGACTTTGAATAAGAAGGTAAGAAGGGTTTAAGTAGAAGTTGTGTAATTTGGAATGAAATTAATCCTTCAGTTTATCACCTCTATTTGATTATATAGTATGATTGTGGTCATACTATTCAATCAGTGGAAACAAATTCATCCTATCTAGAATGTTATGAAGACTAGTCAAATAATCTAGTATAATTAGGGATCATACAATATGATCTGCATCTTTTTATTCATCTTGAGGGGTCTCTCATTTGACTATTGACTAAACTAATCATATAGTATGAATAGGTATACATATAATATAATATGTAATAATGATCAAACTAACCCTATAAATTTTGTACCAACTATATGTCATGCCATGTAATTTGCACAGTATGAGATGTATTCATATGTTATAAACTACAATATTTTTTCAACCTAAGTGGCTTTTCTACATTCCCATCTTCCATGGTGACTCCATTTAAGAACACACTCTTAAGATCCATTTGATATAGCTTTAATCCTCTAAAATAGGCAAATGCTATTAGGGCTCTAATGACCTCTAACCAAGCTACTGGGGCAAAGGTCTCATTGAAATTAATTCCTTTAGATTGACTATACCCCTTTACAACAAATCTAGTCTTACTCTTTACAACAAACCTATAGACATTTTGTTTATTTTTAAAAACCAATTTGGATCCTATTATCCTTTGATCTAAGGGTCATACTATTAACTCCCAAACATCATTTCTAATAAATTAATTCAATTCTTCTTACATTTGTCAGAAAGTTAACCCAAGTAAACCTTGAATAATCATTAACTATGACAAAACTAAAGTATTTTCCCCCTAAACTCATTATACTAATAGGTTCAAATAAATCCATATGAAGCACTTATAAAGACCTAGCAGTAACTACATCATTAATAGATTAAAATGATGACTTCATTTATTTTACTAGCTTCCATGGGTCACAAAGATGTTCTTTTGAAAATTTTAGCTTAGGAATAGCTCTAATCTGTAATCTTCCTAAGAGTCCTGATACTTGAATCACATACCTTCCTTTGCCACAACCATGATTCATCTATAATAGTTTTTAAGTAACCAACATCACTAGATTTATTAATAAAATTAAAATCAATATTGTAAACATTATTAATTCTCAATCCTTCTAACATAACTTTATAATTAAGTATTAACAAATGTTTGTTGAAAGAAATTTAAAATTAAAACTTTTACTATAAACCTGGCTTCTACTTAATAAGTTATGTTTCAACCATTCCACAAGCAAAACATTTTCAAATGAAAAACCAATAGGTTTACCAATTGTACCTACTCCCACCACCTTTCTGGTAGTGTTGTCTCCAAGTGTTATCTTGCCTCTGCTCCTGACTTTCAATGAGATAAACATATTCATGTCTCCAGTCTTATGTCTTGAGCATCCGCTATCATGATACCATATGCTCTCACTAAACCCCTTGTAAGAGAATACCTACAAAATAAATCAAATTGTAATTTTGGGAACCCATATGAGGTTGGGTCTTGCCTTATATTGAAATTAATGTTTGATATGTTATGTAGATGAAACCTTGGGTCTCTAAACCAAATGTGCTCTATAGTGGATTATGTGTGTGCATATGTGTACAATGTGCCCAAACATGCCAGAATAAAAACACTTAACTCTGGGTAATGGATAGGCAACCTGACATGATGATAAGTTCTTAAATGATGAATATACATGTAGCACTCTTCTAGGATCTCGATATATTATCCCTTAATTCTTTAATTTCTTTTTGTAAGATTTCATTTGCACTTTTATGAATTCCTAATTCTTCTAATGCCACATACTCACTGCTATCCAATTTAGGGACAAATCTTTTAGTTCTTTAAATGTAATATCTAAGTTAATATGCTCTTGTATTTTTTCCTTAAGATTACTTTTCAATTCTTTACATTCTTTTTCAAGACTAGAATGGAACTTTTCTAATGCAAGGAGCAAGTGAATTTCTCAGCAAGTTCCATGTGCTCTTCTATCAATGCAGCTTGATAATGCTTTAAGCTACTAAATTTATTTTTCACCTTTTTATAGTTAGCATGCATTTGTTAAGAAAATGAAAGTAATTTATCATATGTAAGATCTCATACCTGATCGATGTTGGAATCAACAGTGTTATTCTTTGCCATGAAACATAAGCTTGTTATCTCCTCTTCAACTTCTAATTCTGATGAGTTAAAATCTGAATTAGCCTAAAAATCCTTATGAGTTCTTCATTTTCCCTTTTTCATAGTGCCTTTTTTCACCCTTTCCCTTCACTAGTTGGATCTTTAGGTTTAGGCAATCAAATCAAATTTGCCCTAACTTTTGACACTCATAGCAAACCACGTCATTAGATAACATATTCAATTTATCATTTTTACCTTAATGTTTATCATTTTATTGATTTTCTTTCTCTTTAGATATAGTTTAAATTGGCTTCTCATTAGTGCAATATCCTCATCTGCTTCAAGTTCAAAATTACTACTTTTCGTGTCATCAACTTTTAGTGTGATATTCTTATCCTTCTTCCTCTCACCTATATCTACATTTCTTTGACTGAATTTTTGCTCATAGGCAATTAAGTATCCAAATAAATTGTCAATAGAGTAATAGTTAAGATCATTAGATTCAAAAATTGTATTATCCTTGACATCCTAAGATTCAGGTAAACAACATAATATTTTATTGACTTTCAATATTAAGAATAACTTTTCGAAAAGGATGCAATGATGTAATAAATTTAGTAAACCTAATGTACATATGAGAGATAAACTCACTAGACTTCACACAAAATAGATCTTAATTATGCAAAAGTAAATTCCTTTAAGATTGCTTACTTCAGTTATATCTTTGTATGAGATACACAATTTGACCAAATCTCTTTATCGATGGTACAAGTAGACACCCACATCTAGTCCTTTTATTTGTATAAAAGAAATAATTTAGATATCTAGCATTTAATTGTGCAAGATCACAATCTTTAAAACTCCATTTAGTAGAGGGAATTTCAACATTAGTACCATTCATAATTCTATACGATAGGAATTTGGTCAAGTTTACCCTCACTCACAAGAATTTGCTTAAGCTTTTTGGAAGGAAGAGACCCACTTTCTCTCTCTAATGACTCTCTCAGAGAAACCCAAATTAAGACTCTCTCAAAAAATCTTGCTAAAATGAATTAAGTTGGGCTAATTAAATAAAACCTTAATTTTTAATTTTAATTCTTTCATCGTATAGCACAAATTTATGCTCATATTGTCTAACTAGTTAAACACATATTTTTGAGTTCTATTAGATTAGATAGTATAATTTTTTTTTTAAATATGATTAGTTATATCTAATCAAGGATCATCCAGGACAAACTAAGGTTTGCTAGTGAAGGATTTGTTAAATCATATAGAATGATGTATATCATACAGTATGATTTCTAATCAAACATGATCATGATTTGATACCTTGAAGAATATCCCAAAGTAGGTAATATTCATTAATAATCATACAGTATAAAAATCTTTATTATAGTATGATTAGGTCAAATTTAAAAATTCAAATTATCTTAATATTAGTAACTCAGATTCAACAGCACAGTTTTATCAAAATATATGATCATCCTGTACGATCTTAGGTCAGATAGTATAATTAATTATGATTTAAATTAATTTAATTAAGTACTTAATTTAATTTTTAAAATAACTCATTACATAGTACAATATAATGGAGAAAATCTAGTGTTCAATTTTTCATCCCCACTTATATGTGCGTGCTTAGTCACCTTGCCAATATAAACTAACTTAAGGAAAAGAAAAATTATAGACTCTTTTATTTTAATTTGTTGTTAGACTCACTATATTATTTTTTGAGTTCTTTCTTTAGCTTGGCTTCATGTATGTTGTACGTAAAATGTTAGTAGCATACAAAAGAAAAATTATATTTATATATATATATATATATATATATATATATATATATTTATATATAATAATAATAATAATATATATAATACAAATAAAAATAAATAATCAAACCAACAATCTTTGCAATCATCAAAACACTAGTTTGAGCTCACTATTTTCAAAAGGTTTAGTGGGCTCTGATGGTGCTTCCTCAAGAATTTCTTTTACACTCTTGTTCTATTTCTTAACCACTTCCTCAAATTCATTTCCACTCCTCAATTGAATAGACTTACAATGTTCCTTTCATTTTTCTTTTGGATTTACTTTGGTGTTACTAGGCAAGGTTGCTTGGGGTCTAATATTCAAAGAACTAGCTAATTGCCTTAACTAGTTTTTTATATTTCTAATTGCAGCAACCTGACTTTATAATTGAATGGCCATCTTTAAAACTAGTTATTCTAAAGAAGGTTTTGTATCCTTAATTTGATTATTTGAGTTAAATCAAGGGAATAATTAGGCCTTGGGTTTGCATAATTTTGATGAGGTGGTCTCTATCTTCCTACTTGGTTTGTATGGTTAGAGTTCTAATTAATATTCCAAATTTGATTATTATTATTCCAGCTAAAGTTTTGGTAATTTTTCCAACCAGGATTATAAGTATTCGAGAAGGCTTATTAAGTAGATTATTGATAGCATTTAAGGATTCAATTACTAATACATTTGGGTTATTAAAGGATCCATAAACATTTATTTCAACTAGCAAATGTGTTCCTATAGGATGAACTCACAATAATATTATCTCGCTTCCTAGATATATAAGCTACTTATATAGTTAAGATTGATAACACATCTAATTCATACACACTAGATACTTTTTGAATCAAACCTTTTTTAGATGGCCATTAGAAATTATTGGTTGTCATTTCTTTAATCAAGGCATAACATTTTCTAAAGGGTTTGGACTGTTGCAAATCTAGGTTCAAGCATTATAGTTTTGATGATATCAAATATTTCTTCTTCTTTATTGCTATTACTGCATATCTATTTTAGTTGCCCATACCATATTTTTTTGAGCATATCATATAGGATGATCTTAAATCATCCTAAATGATTAGTTCAAAATAGAAACCCTAATTAGGGCATCTGGGCTAAGTAAGTTTGATTAAGCAGATCATCCTGGATGATCCTCACATCATCCTGGACGATATGTTTAAACTCAGAAATCAGCCGCCAATCACATTTTTAGGAAATATTTTATTTTTAGATATTTGGTCTGATCACATGGGATGACACTTGTATCGTCCTGGATGATTCACTACAATTTTACCAAAAATGACCCTTTTATTAGCAGAACAATTATGGTTTAATTGATCAATCACATCATACAGGATGATCATCCCAGATCATCTCGGATGATCCTTTATATTTCATGGCACGATCTCAAATCGTCCCAGATAAAAATCATAATTTTCTTCTAATCATCTAGGATATCATCCTAGACATTTTGAGATATTTTAAGGATAATTTATTAATTGCCACCCAAAATGAACTGATCATCCTGGACGATTGTGAAAATGTTTTGAATGAAAACCACTATTTTCTTCTGATCGTCCTGGACGTCTTGAGAAATTGTCTTAATGATTTGTCATTTTCCACTCAAATTGAACTAATCATCACAGACAATCATAAAATGGTGTTGGATGATACGTAGAAATATTTCTTTTAATCATCCAGACCATGGCAATCATCCTGGCAAAATGGCTGATTTTATACTGATCGTACAAGACGATTGACAGATTGTCCTTGATGATATAGTCGACAAATTGAATTTTAGGGCATTTTATTGAGGCCTTCTATTTAAGCTCTTTAACCATCTCTTCAACAATCTTTTGCTAATTTTTCCATTCCAAGAGAGCTTAAAGGAGAAGGAGAGTTTGGAAGAGAGAGAGGATCTTGTGAGGGGAAGTTTGTGAGGGGATTCATAAAGGTTGCTCCAAGTAAGGATTTAATTGTCGTCTTCCTTCTTCATCCTTGGTTCCATGGTGGCTCTAGGGAGACGATCATTAGCATCAGATCTAGGTTCTCTGCCTGCTCCAGGAGGAAGCAAAAAGAGTCTGAGGTTCTCTACCTACTTCAGGAGGAAGCAAATGGTTTTTAAGGTTCTCTCCTTGCTTCAGGAGGAAGCAAAAGGAGTTAAGGTTCTCTGCCTTATCGGTATTGATGAAAAGATTTTGTAAGGGCTTCTCCACCTTACTGTAGGAGCAAAAGGAGAGTCATTATAGTGTTTTAGTGCAATACCTGGAGGGGAGGCTCCGGGGAGTGGACGTAGGTCAAGTTGATCGAACCACTATAAATCTGGTGTACACTTTTCATTTATTTTTCTGTATTTTTATTTGCTCATATTTTCTGTGATCTGATCTGTGATTGAAAATCTAATTTTAGTTATCTTCTTCCACTTTTATTATTTGTATTTCAAATATTCAAAAAGATAAAAATATTTTTCTATTTGTGCAAGAATTTTTAAAATACCAATTCACCCCCCCCCCCCCCCCCCCTCTTGGTTGGCCTTGAGACTAGTTCATAAGGGCTTAACAACCCTAATGAACTTTCATGGACTTCAATAATCCACTAGGAGCTGAATCGATAATGGATCTAAGAGAGCTAACTAAACCATTATAGAATATTTAAATTATAAGCCAATTAGATAATGCATGGTGAAGACACATCCTAAAAAGTTCTTTGAATTTATCTCAAGACTTATAAATAGATTCACCATCTAGCTAGGTAAATGAGGTGATCACATTTGTAATTTTTGTTTTCTTAGATAAGGGAAAGTATTTGGCTAAAAACTTATGAGCTAAGTCATTTAATATAATGATTGAGTCTAAGGGTAACAAATTTAACTACATCTTAGCTTTATCTCTTAATGAAAAAGGAAATAACCTAAGTCTAACTACATCATCAAATACATCATTCTATTTTATTATAACATATCTTTCTAAGAAATTAGCTATATACATGTTATGATCTTCTATAAGTGTTCCTCTAAATAGATAATTTTATACCATCTGAATTTTTTTAGGTTTTAAATATATTGTAATTTGGGAGCCCAAGTTTATGTTTTAATGATAACAAGCATTATTTGATTATAGTTAGTTTCCCTTATATTTTATTATTTCATATATGTTTTGTGTGTACTAATAGTTCAAGTTAAGCATACACCAAGCACTGTCAAAAAATTAGGACTCAAGATTGAGTAGTATAGGTTTGATTTATGTAAGAGCCTATACTTTATATTTTCTTGAGCCTATAAATATAAAAAGATTTATGTAAGCTTAGCAACCATGCACACCCTCACACTAGGGGAATAAAAAATAAAGATTTTAAATTTTTCTACTTAATCATACTATATGATATCAATCGCATAGTATGATTAGTTCAAACAAAAATTAATTAAATATAAAATTAAATTCACATATAACTAATCGTACAATACAAAAATATATTGTATTAGATGATCAACTATAACCAGAAACCCCATCGTTAAATTTAACTTACCTAAAATAGGTAATTTTGAATTTTGAATTTTGAACTATTCATACTGTACGAATCATTTCATACTCTATGATCTTTTAAATCATTGCCTCGTTTGTCTAGTTAATTAAGTAATCAAATCGGATATGAATGATTACAGATCATATTTTATGATACTATATTATACCATATGAAATACCCAAGGAGTCTCTAAACGAAGTTTGGTTTGTCTAGTACGATCAAAAAATCATACTTTTTGAACCACCCGAGGGCTCTCTGGGTAATTTTTGTTCATCTTTTTTGGTCCAATATTGGGTTGTTCTAATCATACTATACAATAGTTTATTCATACAGTACAATCAGTTAGGGAACTTTAACTAATTATCCTATAGATTATTCATCATATAATACTACAACAGGATATTTTAAATAATCTTATTATATGATCCATTAATGATACTCTATGAACAATGATCGCTAAATTAAAAATTAAGTTTTTCTTGAGACAAACTATTTAATTATCTCTTAATTCATGACAGAGAGTCTTTTCGGCAGTCAAGGACTTGATTCTTCTTTATCCTAGGGTTTAAAGAGAGAGCTTTGGGAAGAAAGAGAGAGGTATAGTTGAGAGAGAGAGAGAGAGAGAAAAGTCTTGTGAGAGAAAGATAGTGTGAGAGGATATTTCTCACATGGTTGTTCCGATCAACATTCACCTAGTTCCCCCTTGTGTCAAAGTTTTCTTGAGGGAAATTCTAATAAGAAGTTCTTATAATCAAAGGGCCACCAATAAATATGCCGCACTAGGGAAGGTGAAAGGAATTCAGCTACTCTGCCTCACCAAGGATGGTAAAAGTGATTAAGTTTTAAGTTAAAACATTGATGGAATTGATTCTTGGAAAGGCTTCTCTGCCTTTTTATGGGGCATAAAAGGAGATACACTAAAAGGTTTTGTGCAACACCCAAAGAGGAGGACTCTAGGGAGGTGATGTAGATCAAGGTTGACCAAACAATTAAAAATTTCTAGTGTGTTCATTCTTATTTCTTTAGTACTTTATTTTCTACATTTTATTTTCTCGCATGTTTTCTTTCTTGTTAGTATGAGTTGCAAATTGATATCATTGTGATACAAAAATTTTCAGATTGCTTTGGAATTAAATTTTGTTAGAAAAGAAAAGAAATAAAAATAAGAAAAATATTTTGCTATTTATTTTTTTATAAAATTAAAATAGAAATTTAGTATTTAATTTTTCCAATTATTAGCTTTCGCATTACAAAATCTATGTTTATATTTTTAGAGGTAAATTTATTTTTTAATTTTCAACAGAAAATTTTTTGAAAAGAATTTTTAAAATACCAATTCACCTAGCTCTTTCTGTACCATTGTAGTTCAAGTGGTTTATCAACCATAATCTAAACTTTTAATTGGAATCAGAGCAGGTTCTCCGAATTAGTGGTTTAAAAATCATGAGAAAAGATCCAAGGCTAACTTTGGGATTAGGAATCTTGCTGAGGCTATTTAATAACCCATCTACCATTATTTGATAATATCTCATTTGATTTTTGAAAATTTTGTATGTCTATATTTTTATAATTGATTAACTTTAGAATGTGTCATATAATACAAACTAGCTATTATGCTCCTTTTCACATTATTAATAGTGTTAAAACTAAAATATTGTTTACTGAATGGAGTATGGAAGAAAGGGATTTGGCCCAACTCAATGCAAAATATTTGAATTATTATTTCTGTATCTTAAAATCTGAAGACTAGATGCGAGTATAAATATGTACAACTAGAAAGGATACATGGGATAGGTAGTGCATCGCATATGAAGGTACAAACAAAGTGAAATAATCCTATTTAAATGTGTTATTGCATCAATATGATCTCTTTTGCATTTCTTAATTGATAGTTTTGATGCCAAAGTCACTAAAATCTATGAATCCGAAGATTTAAATGTATATTTTATTGATAATTTACTAGTCTCTCTCAGTGCTTGATTGCTAGATGCTGGTGACAAGAGAAAAGAGAAAATCATGATGTTGAAGGTCGATGACATGAAGAATAATAGCTCAAGAGATAAAAGAAGTGAGGAAATAGCTTTGATGACTCACTAGTTTAAGAGCTTCCTGAAGCAAAAGCAAAAGCACCACCATGAGAGGAATAAAGGTAAATCATGTAAATTTAATAAAGTTTCCTTTTATGTTATATGCTTTAAATGTAAAAAGTCGGGACACTTAAGGTTTAATTGCCACAACATCAAGAATCACCCTACTAAGGAAAAGGGTGAAGAAAGTTTAACACCAAAAAGGGAAAGTAATGAATGCAAAAGGATTTCTAGCAAACTCAACCTCAAACTCAAAAGAGTAGGAGTTAGAAGAGGAGGAAACAAATGTATATTTAATGGCCAATGAGATAATTGGTAACTTTGATCAAGAAGAGGAATGCTCTCATAAGAAGCCAAGTGAGAGCATATGGTACCTGGATAATGGCTACTTGAGACACATGACTGGAGATATCAAGTACTTCATCACATTGGAGAACAGGAGTAGAGGTAATGTTATGTTAGGAGACAACACCACTAGGAAAGTGGATTTCTTAGGTATATTAGTAAAACTAATGGTTTTATTATTTAAAATGTACTTTTAGTAAAAGGATTGAAGCATAATTTACTTAGCATTAGTCAATAATGTGATATGGGCTTTGATGTAAATTTTATTTCAAATAAGTGTTTAATTATTTTAAATAGAAATATTACTCTGAAAGGCAAGAGAATTAATAATGTTTATATGCTTGATCTTGCTTGCATTGATATTCTTGATAATCTTTATTGCTTGAAAACTATTATGGATAATTCGTGGCTATGGCATAGACGACTATGCCAAACTAGTATGAAAATTCTAAAGAAGATTACCCAATAGGATCTAGTTAGAGGCATTCCTATGTTAGATTTAATTAAGGATCATCTATGTGATGCTTGTCAATTAAGAAAGCAAACTAAGTCATCATTTCATTTTGTTAAAGATATCACTACCACAAGACCACTAGAGATTATACACATGGATTTGTTTGATCTAGTTAGAATAGCTAGTTTAGGTGGTAAGAGCTTTGGGTTTGTGATCATAGATGACTTCTCTAGAGTCACTTGGTTAGATTCTTAGTATATAAGAGTGATTCATGAAAGTTCATGTAGGTTGTTAGACCTAATAGAACTGTCCCAATGCTAACCAAGAGGGAGGTGAATTGGTTATTTTAAAAAATCTCTTGGATTATCGAAAATCATTATTCAAAAAATTAATCAATGATTCTCTCAATATGTTGTTGATTAGATTTTCACAAAATATTTTTCAACCATAGAAATTTAAAATACGAAAAAGTAACATACAATAAAAAATAAAGGAATAGAAGAACACCAAAATTTATAGTGGTTCGGTCCAACTAGACCTACGTCCACTCCCTAGAACTACTTCTCCAGGTATTCACTAAACAATAGTGTCTCTCCTTTTGCCCCCAAAGCAAGGCGAAAAAGCCTTTACTAACTCTCTTCCACCAACCCGATGTGGTAGAGAACAAATTCCTTAAACACCCTACAAGTGATGGCAGCGTACCAACTCATCCTTCTTCACCCTCCTGGTGAAGGTAGAGAACCTAACATCCTTTTTTACCCTCCTAGTAAAGGTAGAGAACCTTGATCCAGATTTGAAGATCTTCACTTGAGTGACTCCAAAGAATTTATGAAGAAATTAGAAGAACAACAAAGAGATCTTCACTTTGGGCAAACTTGTGAATCCCTCCCAATTCCCTTTCACTTAATCTCTCACTCTCCATTACAAGATCTCTCAAAATCACACTCTCAAAAGCCAATTTCAAGAGAAATTTTGAAGCAAATGATTCTAGTGACAGTCTTTGGACTTCTTAAATAGAAAAGACATAAAAAACCATCCAAAAACTAAAAATTACAAGAGAAACGGCCTTAGATTGTACAGTATAACTGTGGATCGTCTCTACGAATAGTTTAAAAATCCTAGGATGATATGGTACAAACCCCATTTTGTACACTATAAATCATCTGTACAATTTTTAGATCATCTTTATAAATAGTTCAAGTTCATCTGGACGATATTGTATGATATATTTTTTATACACTGTTAGTCGTCTATACGATTTTACTTTGTCTGGACGAACAGTTCATGTTTGTCTGGATGATCTCATATAAACTAGATTTTGTACATGGTCAGTCATCTGTACGATTTTAATTCATTTGGATGAATAATTGAATTTCATCTGAATAATCTAGTATGAACTAAATTTCGTACATTGTTAGTTGTCTGAACGAATTGACATCGTATGGTATGAATAGGGTTAAAAAAGTTTCAATTTCAATTTTAACTCTCTCCCCCTGTGTGTGAGTGCATAGTTACCCAATTACAATCACACTACTCAGACTCAAGAAAATAAAAATTTGCTAACTTTATTACATGAAATCTTATTCTACTCTATCTTGAAGTCTTTAGCAGTCTGGAGTATGATTTTCCTGAAATATTAATACACTCAAAAATAAATAAAAGTATATCCAATGTATATCTGGAGAAATAATAAAAAAATTAGAACAATAATATTTTGAAATCAACAAAAAATTACATAACATTTGCAATAATCTCCCCCTTTTGATGATGGCAAAACCATTATTATTTGAAATAAAATTATAAGATCTTTTTCTCCTTAGCTCCCCCTCAATGAATGCTCAATGAAAATGAAGGGAGTAAATACAAAAAATGAAACAAACACAAAATGAAACAAGATGAAAACACAAGAATATCATATGAACAAGACCAAAGACTAACAAGAAGTCATATGAAACAACAAGAAGAAAACCCAAAACATATATAATACATACAAATAAATAAACATACAAACACATGATGACTCCCCCTGAACAAACAAATAATTACACTATGACACCCCCTTTTGACAATAGCAAAAAGGGAGAAATCCCAAAACAAAATAAGCTTTATTGGACAAATTGAATAGCTGAGGAAAAATGGCAATTTAAAATAGTTGGGAAAAAAATAACCTTAAAATCCTGATGCGAAAAAGAAAGACTCGGGTTTTCAATCAAAGAATAATCAACACAAGAAAAGTCAATCAGGTTCAATGTTCGTTCTAGATATATCAAATAACATAATTATTACAAAAAAGATTAAATAAAGATCAAGTAGTTTCAAATTCAATAGTTGAGATTATTGTTGAATGTATGGATTTTTATAAAAAATAGAGAGATAGAGGAAAGAACTGAATGATATTTAATCTTTTGATTGTCGACCATTACGCATCATTTCGAATTTTGGCATGCTTTGTGCATCTTTTCAGTTTGGGCTAATTTTATGCCTCTTTTAATTTATGGAGAATATTGTGCATCTTTTAAACTTCTGGCATGCTTTGTGCATCTTTTAAAATTTGGGCTTATTTTGTGCCTCTTTTTCATTGTTGTTCTTTTTTATATCAATAATTATTTAAACAAAAACCAAAATTTAACAAGAAAATCAACACATTGAATAAGAAATTCAAAATTATGTCATTTCTTTTACAATAATTTTTATTAAAGTGTAAGTATCTATAAGAACATGAAGATGATCTTCTAATCTACATCAAATCATAATTTGATTTGAAGTTCAGAATTAAAATTTTGCTAGGAAATTATGTTGAAGTGCAAAATATTTTAAACTATCTTTTAGATCAGCAATACTCACTTGAACAAAAGAAACTCAAAGGAAATATAAGAGAATTAACACAAGAACAAATATCATTTCATTAATCATTTTTTTAAAGAAAACAAACTCAAGACACAAACTAACACAATATCACAAACATCCAAAGCCATTATAAGAAAATCTAAAAAGCAAAACATACAACGATTACAACATAAATAAAAATTAAAAAGGTGGAGGATCCTGATCTAGAGGTAATTAAGGAGGTGTAAACAAGGTAGAGTAGCTATTGATTGTAGCTACTTGAGTGTTAATCGAGTCGAACTGTCCTCAAATCCATCCCATATCTTCATGAAATCTGGCATCCTGCTAATCTAAGCTAGCCTCAATATGATCAAAGTGAGACTCAAGTCGGTTAAAATGCTGGACCATTTCTTGATAGAAATGTTGTTCAGGTCTAGGGCCAGGTGCATGTGCAGGTGCTTAATTCTTCTTCTCCAATGTCATCTCCCTCTTCCCTTTGATCCCGATGAAAAAGTGAACGAAATGAGACATCGAAAAAATAAATTGGCAAATTGTTTGGGGGGTTGGGATGAACCAAATTGTACTTCTTTTCCAGGATGTAGGCAACTAGGTGTCCTAAAGCCACATTCTTCTTCCTCTTAGTGGTAGGAAGTCTAATGTCTGTAAGATTATTAATGTAGTCCATTATAAATTGGGCTTCATCAATAGGAGTGTTTGTCATTATGAGATATGCGATAATAGATAGCGAAGGAGTAAGGTTGATATGATCACCAACTTTAGGGATAATCGATGTTCTCAAAACATGCTATATGATCCTGGCATTTTGGTTTAAGGTGTGCACATGAGGTTGATGGTAACCTGAAGGTGTACCTCTAAGGGTTTGATTTGCAGTGAACCAGTCAAAATCCTCTCTAGATGTCATTATATGTTCCCTTATACCTTCAGTTCTAAGGTGTAAGTATGTTCATAAATCCTCCTTAGTTATTTCTACCCTTTGTTTAAGTACAAAAGAAGTCATTTTGGTATGGTTATCTTTTACCCTCAAATTTTTCAGAAAATGGTAAAAGATGTCAGAGTGAAAGGCATGGATTAGGGTGAGAATGAAGGAAAACTGAGTTGAATCGAAAAGAGGCATTACTAAGAAATTGGTGTCTTCTTGAATCAGAAGATGAGAGGGAGTGATCTTTGCCTCGATAAAGTAGTAGTAGGCATCTTCATTTTCTTTTAAAAGGAAATTTTTGTCTACTTGACTCGAACAAGAAGAAGAGCCTCTTGAGAGTCGAGCCCGTTTTCCACTCTTGCTTTCTATATAGTGGATTTGGAGACAAGAAGGTTTGAAAGTGAAAGTGATGGTGACATATTTAAGGAATGGCTCTCAATATGTGGTTTTGTATGTATGATCTTTACATCATACAGTATGAAAAAAGTTTCATACACATGAAAAGAAATGGTCAAAAATAGTTATGTTGATGAAATGACTTTTTGTAAACACTATTTACGATGAGTCAAATAATATGACTTTTTGACCAAATGGATCGCACAGACAAACACCTATTTATTGGGGGTGAACAGGTAATAATAATCATACCTAACGGTTGAGATCATCCATACACAATCTGACAACTAGATCGTACAGACGAACCATTAGTTCTTACAGATGATCTTTGAAAATGAATTGTACCCACTTCATTCGTATAGATGAAAAATAATTGATCGTACAGATGATGACATCATCATACAGTATGATATGCTAAGAAAATCACATTTTTCATCTCACACACTCAGAAAAAAAATACCATGTAAACTCAATGGAATTCGTACAGTACGAAAGTGGTTCGTACAGTACGAATGGAAAAGGAACTTATGATATGATAAAACAAAACACTTTTCCAAAAATAAATCAACCAAGATCTATGAGACACAAAAATGAAAAACAAAACAAAATACTAATAAGAAAACAAAAATAAAACAAAATGAAGAAAATAACCAACAATTATGAAATACAAATAAAGAACAAACCATAAACACCAACATACGCTAAGTATAATACACATGCAATTTTGCAAAATTTTAATTATTTAAGCATGAATATCAATAACACCCAATCTAGTTCTTAAAGTGCTGAAAGCTTCAAAAGTTAGTGGTTTTATGAAAATGTCTACCAGTTGAATTTCAGTTGCTACATGATGTAGCTTAATTTCTCCTTTGGTGACATGATCCTTAATGAAGTGATGTCTAATATCTACATGCTTGGTTCTGGAGTGTTGGATAGGATTCTTCGAAATACAAATGAGACTTGTATTATCATAGAAAATTAGAATAGTGCCAATTGAAAAACCTAAGTTCACTAGTTATTATTTTAACTATAGAACTTGTGCCACACAACTCCCTAAGGCTATATTTTTTGCTTCAGCTGTAAAAAGACCTATTGAATTTTATTTTCTACTGGACCAAGAAACTAAGGAGTTTCCTATTAATTGATAAGTTCTAGAAGTACTCTTTCTATCAACCCTACTCCGAGCAAAATCTGAATCAGAATAACCAATGATTTTAAAAGAGGATTTATGGCTTGGATACCAAATTCTTAAATTTTGAGTTCCTAAAAGATATCTCACAATTCTCTTAATAGCAGTTAGGTGAGATTCTTTTAGATCAGCTTGAAATTTAGAATATAGACAAATACTAAACATGTTATCAGGTCTACTTGTAATTAAATAAAGTAATGATCCAATCATCCCTCTAAATTGCTTTTGATCAATAGATTTTTTTTTAGAGTCCTTATCTAAGTACACTGAGGAACTCATCAGTGTACTTATTAGTTTAGCATATTTCATATTTCTTGAGGATGACCTTGCTATATTTTGACTGACTCAAAAATGTGCCATCCTCATTCTACTTTATGCTAAAACCAAAAAAGTAACTCAAGCCTCCCATTAAAGTCATCTCAAATTCACTACTCATTATTATTGCAAAATCATCACAAAGATTTTTATTAGTGGATCCAAATAAGATATCATCAACATAAATTTGAATAATAAGTATATCATCTCCTACTCTTTTTAAGAAGAGGGTGGTGCCTACATTTCCTTTAACAAATGATCTATCTAGTAGGAATATGCTTAGCCTTTCATACCATACCCTTGGTACCTATTTCAGTCCATATAATGTATTTTTTAATTTCAGCACATATTTTGAGTAGTGCAAATTTTCAAAACCTGGAGGTTGCTCAACATAGACATCCGCTTATATTACCCCATTAAGAAAGACACTCTTAACATCTATTTAAAATAATTTAAAACCTTTAAAATAGGCAAAGGCTAGTAGCACCCTTATCCCTTCTAATCTCACTACAGGGGCAAAAATTTTCTCAAAATCAATTCCTTTTATTTCTAACCATAACACCAGAATCATTTACCTTATTTTTGAAAACCCACTTAGTTCCAACAACACTTTCATCTTCAGGTCTCTTTACCAATTTCAAAACATCATTTCTATCAAATTGATTCAACTCTTCCTATATAGCCAAAATCCAAAATTCATCAAAAAGTGCTTGATATATATTAGTGGCTTCAATCATTGAAATAAAAACTTAGTGGTTCACTTCTTAGCTAAGGCCGTGCCTAGTCCTAACACCTTCGCTTGGTTCTCCTAAAATTCGTTTTTTAGGATGACTTTTAGAATATTTCCACTCTCTAGGCAATACACTTTCTGTTGTAACCCTTTCCTTAAGATTTATATTTTCAATTTCTTGGGTTACTTTTTCAATATCTCCTTCTTCCAACTTAGACCCTCCATACATATCAGATTCATCAAAAACTACATGAGTAATCTCCTCAACTACCAAAGTCCTTTTATTAAACCCTCTATAGGATTTGCCAACACTAGAGTATCTTAGAAAAATTCCTTTATCTGATTTAGGATCAAATTTTCCTAAAGGAGTTTTACCATTATTATGAATAAACACCTTACATCCAGGTATTCCTCCTTTGAGAAGCTCATAGGGTGTCTTGTTCAACTTAGATCTAATGCTCACCCTATTCAAAACATAACAAGCTGTATGAACTGCTTTAACTCATAAATATTTAGGAAGTGAATATTCAACCAACATGGCTCTTGTGGCTTTTATCAATGTTCTGTTCTTTCTTGCAACAACCCCATTCTATTGAGGGGTCCTGGGAGTTGAAAAGTTAAGATCTATTCCTTATTCTTTATAGAAAACTTTAAAATTTTCATTTTCAAATTTTCCTTCATGATCACTTTGAATTGTAAGAATTTTACAACCTAGCTTCCTCTGAATCCAAATAGAAAAATTTTTATACTCATCAAATGATTCACTCTTATGTGATAAGAATCTAATCTAAGTGAATCTTGAATAATCATCAACAATTACATACCCATAAACTTTTTCTCCTAGACTTATAGTGTTAATTGGTCCAAAAAAATCCATGTGTAGGCTTCTAATGGTTTGCTAGTTCTAAGATCCTTAATTAAATAAAAGGAGGATTTGACTTATTTTTCTAATTGACATGCATCATACAGGTGATTCTTAGTGAAGTCTAATTTGGGTATACCTCTAACAAATCCTTTCTGGGTAATCTTCCTAAGATTTTTCAAGCTTGCATGACAAAGTCATCTATGCCATAACCAAGGTTCATCAGAGATAGTTTTGAGACAAAAAGTAATAGAAGATTTAACATAATTTAAATCAAGCATGTCAACATTATTTACCCTATTTGCATGCAACACATTAACTCCATTTTGGCTTACAATGAAGCTTGTATTTAAAAATTGAATGTTAAAACCCCTATCACAAAGCTGACTAATACTTAGCAAGTTATATTTTAAGCCATCAACCATTAAAATATTTTTAATAAAGAAATTGCTCTTGTTGCCAATCATACATGTACCTACCACTCCCTTAGTGGTATTATCTCCCAATGTTACCTTGTCTCCATTCCTGGCTTCCAACGATATGAATTAAGTTGTATCTCCAGTCATATATTTCAAACATTCATTGTCTAAGTACCAAATACTCTCATGAGGGCTTGTCTGAGAGCATCTCTATTAAATAATCAAATATTAGACTTGGGAACCCAAATAAATTTGGGTTTCTCTTGGATATGATAAACCAAATGCATGCTTAATATGTTGTGTTTGATGATCTTAGGTCTCCGCATTAAATCTGTTCAACTCTGAATAATATAAGTGTGGGAAATATGCCCTAACATGCCACATGAAAAATATCTAACATCAAGAAAAGGATTTATTAATCTATATGAATTATAATGTCTCTTCCTAGATTTTAAACTTGTGAGCTTTTATTTAGACATATAAAATTATTCAAGTGTCAGAGACGGTGTATTTTTCATAATAGCCTTCATTTTTATTTCTAGATATGAGTTTGCATTTTTCAAAATCGAATTTTCAATTTTCAAATCAATTTTGCTATGTTCAGCTTCACCGATAAAAACTTTAAAATCATTCTCAAGCTCACTATATGATGATTTCAATAGTTCATGCTTTTTGTTCAAATCATCAATTTCATCCAATAAGACCGTGTGGTTGCTATCTATATTTGTGTGATCATTCCTAAGGATTTCATGCTCTTTTTGCAAATTTATATACTCTATATTAAGTTTAGCATGCAGTTTTTTGAGTTTCTTATATGCATTATGTATTTTATCAAAAACTTCAGATAATTCATCATAAGATAAGTCACATACCACTTCATGATCCGAAAGATCAAGTTTGTCCACCATTAAGCACAAGTTTGTGACTTTCGCTTCTACTTCTATTTCTAAGGAGTCTGAAGCTGAGTTAGCCCTAAAAGCTCTCTATAATATTTTCTTACCCTTCCTAACATTGGTTTTCTCCTCAATAATCTCCTTGCTAGGATTAGCTTTAATATTTGGGCAGTCGGTCTTAATATGTCTAGGCTTCCTATATTCATAATAAATGACATCATTTGAAACTTTTGCATTCCTATTAAATTTACCTTTATTCCAATACTGACTTCTTTGTTGCTTCCTTCTAAAGAAACTTTTGAATTACCTCATCATGAGTGTAATATTTTCATCATCATTAGGCAATAACTGATCACTTTCAGAATGATCCACTTTCAACGCAATGTTCTTTTCTTTTCACTTATTACCCGCATCAATCTATCTTTGAGTCACTCCTTGCTCGTAAGCTATCAATGATCCAAGCAGATTATTAATAGAATATATGTTCAAATCCTTAGACTCGATTATGGCAGTTATTTTTGTATCATAAGCAGTAGGTAGACAACGTAAGATTTTTTTAACTTTTTTTGAATTAGTGAGTTCTCTACCTAAAGTATGTAATGAGGTAACAATCTGAGTAAAACATGTATACATATCAAAAATTGACTCATTCGATTTCAAGCGAAATAGTTCATAGTCTTATAATAGAATGTTGAATCTGGATTATTTCACCTCATTAGTTCCTTCATACATTATGCAAAGTCAATCCCAAATTTCTTTTTAATTTTTATAGGTCGAAACATGCATATAGTCTTCTAATTTCAATGCATAGAAAAAATTATTTAGATATTTTGCATTCAGCCATGTTAATTCCATTTCTTCTACAGTCTAATCAATAAATGGTGTTTAAATTCTAATTCCATCTATAAGTCTAGTAGATGCAGTATAACCATCATGTACTAATATCCATATGCGATAATCAAGCAATTTTAAAAAAGTAGAAATGCGAGTTTTTGAAAAATCAAATGGAGTATTATCGAATAAAGGTGGTCTAGTGATCGAATATCCTTCTACAGTATTCAAGTTTCCTAAATTAACCATTATCAATTTTCAAAAAGTATTCTAAACTTTAATTTTTAAAATAGGCTCTGGTATCACTTGAAAGTTTGTGCAGGTTGTTCGACCTATCAGAACTGTTCCAATGTTAACCAAGAGGGGGGTGAATTGGTTATTTTAAAAAATTCGTTGAACTATCAAAAATTGTTATTAGAAAATTTAATCAATGATTCTCTCAATATATTGTTGATTAGATTTTCACAAAATATTTTTTAACCACAGAAATTTAAAATACAGAAAAATAAAATAAAATAAAAAGTAAAGGAATAGAAGAACACCAAATTTTATAGTGGTTCGATTCAATTAGACATACATCCACTCCTTGAAGACTCCTTCTCCAAGTATTGCACTAAATAATAGTGTCTCTCCTTTTACCCCCACAACAAGGTGGAGAAGCCTTTATAAACTCTCTTCCACCAACTCGATGCGGTAAAGAATCGACGCCTTTTACACCCTCCACGTGATGGCAGCGTACCAACTTGTCTATTTTCACCCTCCTGGTGAAGGTAGAGAACCGAACATCTTTTTTCACCCTCCTTGTGGAGGCAGAGAACATTGAAACAGTCTTGAAGATCTTCACTTGAGTTACTCCAAAGAAGTTGTGAAGAAATTAAAAGAAGAACAGAGAGATCTTCACTTTGGGCAACCTTATGAATCCCTCATAATTCCCTTTCACTTAATCTCTCACTCTCCAATCACATGATCTCTCATAATCACACTCTCAAAAGCCACACTCAAGAGAAATTTTTAAGCAAAGAATTTTATTGATTGTCTTTTTGACTTCTTAAAAAGAAAAGACATAAAAAACCTTCCAAAAACTAAAAATTACAAGAGAAATGGCCTCAGATCGTATAGTACGATCGTGGATCATCTGTACGAATAGTTTAAAAATCCTGGGATACGAACCTCATTTCGTACACTTTAAATCATCTGTATAATTTCTAGATCGTCAGTACGAATAGTTCAAGTTCATTTGGACAATATTATATAATACATTTTTCATACACTGTCATTCATCTGTACAATTTTAGTTTGTGTGGATGAACAGCTCACATTCATCTAGACAATCTCGTATGAATTGGATTTCATACACTATCAATCATCTGCATTATTTTAGTTCCTCTAAACAAATAATTAAATTTCTTCTAGACGATCTAGTACAAATCAAATTTCGTATACTATCAGTTGTTTGTACCAACTTACACCATACAGTATAAATAAGGTTAAAAAAAATTTTAGTTTCAATTTTAGCTCTCTCCTCCTGTGTGTGTGTGGGTGCACAGTTACCCAATTACAATAACACTCACTCAAACTCAAGAAAATAAAAATTTACTAACTTCATTACATGAAATCCTATTCTACTCTGTCTTAAAGTCTTCAACAGTCTGGAGTATAATTTCTTTGAAATGTTAGTACACTCAAAAATAAACAAAAATAAATCCAATGTATATCAGGAGAAATAATAATAAAATCAGAACAATAATATTTTGAAATCATCAAAAATTACATAACATTTGCAATAGGTCATTCGATGAGTTTAAGATTTTCTCCACTTGGATTTAGAGCAAGTTAGGTTATTTGATTTCTAAAATCTACAGTGATCATGGTTGAAGTTTGAGAATGATAAATTTGAATTATTTTGCAAAGAGTCTGCAAGTAATCATAATTTTTTTGCCCCTAGGACCCCGTAGCAAAATGGCATAGCTGAAAGAAAGAATAAAAAACTAGTAGATATAGCTAGGGTGATGTTAGCAGAGTATAGCCTTCCTAAATATTTTTGGCAAAAGTTGTGAATATTATTTTTTATATGCTAAATAGAGTAAACATTAATTCCAAGCCAAACAAGACACCTTATAAACAACTTAAGGGCAAGACACAAAATTTATCCCATTTCCATGTTTGTTGTTATAAATATTTTATGCTAGTGTATGGAAAATCTCATTTAGGGAGGTTTGATTCTAAGGAAGATGATGGAGTCTTCTTAGGTTATTCCTCAGTAGGTAAAGCCTAAGGTCCTTAACAAAAGAACCTTAGTTGTGGAGGAATCCACCCATATTATATTTGATGAGTAAGATAGACCTATTAAGCTTAGGATATAATATGACAATGAGGCATAGATTACCTTTGGAGTAGAGACTATTAACCTATGAGATAGAGAAGAATCTCAGGAGCCATTGCTTAGAGAGTGGAGATATTCCTCTAGTCACCCTAAAGAGCTTATCCTAGGAGATCCAGTAGTAGAGGTTAGAACCAAGCAAGGCCTTAGAAAAGAGGTCATCCATACTGCATTCATTTCCATGATAGAACCAACTAGCATAATTAAGCCCTCGATGATGAATTTTGGATCTTAACCATATAGGTAGAGTTAAATTAATTCATTAAAAATAATGTATGGGAGTTGGTTAGTAGGCCCACAAATCAAAGTGTTATTGACACTAAATAAGTATTTAAAAAAAAGTTGAATGACTCTAGGTCAATGAATAGAAATAAGATTATATTAATAGCTAAGGGGTATAATCAGTTAGAAGGGATTAATTTTGAGGAAACCTTTGCTCATGTAGCTAGAATAGAAGCCATTAGACTCCTTCTAGTATTTTTACATTTTAGAGGCTTCAAATTATATGAAATATATGTCAAGAGTGCATTTCATAAAGGGGTCATAAGGCAAGATGTTTATGTAGAATAACACCCAAGTTTTGAAAATTATGCTTTTCTCAACCATATCTATAAACTTATGAAAGCCTTATATGGGTTAAAATAAGCACCTAGGGCGTGGTATGATAGACTTAGCACCTTTCTTCTAGATAAATCACTTTTTAAGGGTAGTATAGACACCACCTTATTCCTTAAGAAAATAGGTGATGATATACTCATAGTTCAAATCTATATTGTTGATATACTTTTTGGATCTACAAATAAAAATCTTTGGCATTAATGTTTTAGCACTTTGAGTAAGGAATTTGAAATGAGTATGATGGGCGAGTTGAGCTATTTTCTTAAATTTAGTGTGAATAAGAGAGAGAATGGTACCTTCCTTAGCCAAACTAAATATATTAAGGAGCTTGAAAAAAATTGATATGAAAGTTTTAAGAGTATAAATACACCAATGAGCTTAACCATCCAACTAGATAAGGATGTAGATGATAAGTTAGTTGATTAGAAGAGGTATAGAGGAATCATTATAGTTGATTGCTAGCAGACCTGATATTATATTTAGTGTTTATTTGAGTGCTATATTTTAAGCTGATCCAAAAGAATCCCATATTATTATTATGAAGATAATTCTTAGATATCTTATAGGCATCAAAAAATTAGTCATCTAGTATCCTAGACATAGCACCATATTAAATTATAAAATATTCAAATTCAGACTTTAAAGGGTGAAGAGTAGATAGGAAAACTTATCAATTCATAGGATAATTCTTAGTTTCCTGGTCTAATAAAAAATAAAATTTTGAAGCCCTATCTACCACTAAAGTGAAATATATAGCTGTAGAAAGTTGTGTTGCTCAAGTTTTATGGCTCAAGTAATAAATTCCTGACCTTAGACTTTCTGTTAGCACTATCCCTATCATGTGTTATAACACTAGTGTGATATGCACCTCAAAGAATCCAATCCAACATTCTTACACTAAGCACATTGATAATAAACATCATTTCATTAGGGTTCATGTAGCAAAGGGAGATATAAAACTACACCATATGGCTACTAAACATCAATTGGTAGACAACTTTATCAAACCCATCAATTATGACACATCAGCACAATTAAGACTAAACTAGGTGTCATTGATATTCAAGCATATAAATTAGGGTAGAGGTAAGTTGAACTAAGTTTCTTTGCTTGTTTTCTTTATGTTACATATTTGTGTGTTTGTTTATTTTATATTTATATTTTGTGTTTTATTTTTATCAAATTTATTTATCTTTTTTTTTAAATGGTGATTATTTATGTGTATGTTTTATCTTATAAAATTTTCTCTAATCATCACACATAAAACCATATTTTTTTTCACTTCATACTGTAAGATACACTCATCATACTGTATGATCCATGTGGGATTCGATAATTCACCCCAATTATTATCAAATTAACTATTCTGGATAATTCATTATTATTGATTGTACTATATGAATTACTCATTGTAATGTACGATACCTTTTGGTCAAAAGTCATACTAAGGACTCCTCAGCATAATCAATTTTACACTTATTATACTATATGATTTGACCTTTGACTATACATTCTTGATGAGACATTATGGAAGGATTAGATTGAATCATAATGTATGAACCAACTATCATATAGTATGATCTACTGAAGCTACAAAAAGGAAGGGAAATCAACCATTTCACTCACACTTCAAGGTTCCAAATTCCCTCTCCTCTCTAAGCACTATTTCCTCACTCAAAACCCTATGGCTCCACCAAAGTGAGGTTGTGCAGAACTTCACTGAAGGGTGGACCCTAGGATCCATTGTGAGAGGATGAAGATATTTGTGTCTATTATAGAGAAGCCTCCATCACTAATTCCAAAATTCTTAATCAAGAAATCTTTTTGACAAGGTACTAGAATTATTTGCTACCTTTGCACTTTATTTTATTATCTATCTTGCTTTTTCATACCACACCAAGCTGTTGTTAGAGGTTTTTGAATTTTTTTTTATCACCTCTGATCACACCACTCTTCAATCATAAGTTTGTTAATGATCAGTCACTATCATGTTAGATGACCTTCAGGAGCTCCTTCACCTTTCAAATATAGGTCTTTCTATATATTTTACTTCTGGATCCTTACATTATAATTGGACCCAAGTTAACACTTTCATTATGAACTCCCCTATACCTCACCACCAACCCTTAGTGAGTTCCTTAGTCCTCAATACCTGTGTCATTCAGCATGTTCTTTGGAATAATTTCATACTTAAAGCTGGAGGAGGAGTTAATATCACTCCTCTTCTATCCTTAGTCACATACTACTACATGTTGAGCACAAAATTTAATACATGTGACAAAATCTTTAGGCACATCAAAAACCTCACATCCATTAGGAATCCATGAGCCCGACAAAAGAAAATTCTAGCTCTAGGATACATCATTGGATACATCCTAGAAACCAAATATAACTTTATCTATCATCTATAGCCAGACCATCTCCCTGCTTTCTTCACTGATCACTCCTTCCACATCATCTATAATAAGCATCGTAGGGATCCCATAGATATATCATATTCAAAAGAGGAAGCAGAGGAGCACCGCCATAAGCTATCCCTTGTCTTGAGTACAACTACCTATAGGATGCTTGGACGAAGCATTTCTTTTGACTCAATTTAAAAGTTAATTCTCACATAGAGCAGTCTACTTAGTTCTAGGAGCAGTTCCAATAGAAGCACTAGGAGATTCTCCAGTGGTTTAGTAATCAATTTTCTGAAATTCACCATTACTTCCAACCACCATCGCCACCACCTAATTAGGGACCATCCAACGAGTAGTTGTGCCTTATGCTTTATAGTTTATTTCTTTTTTTTATGCTTTCTTCTTTGCAGTACTATTATGTATTTATGTTGAGTTTGTAGTTCACTTTTTGGTGAAGTCAAAAGAGGGAGTAAGTTATAATTGGTTTTTATTAGTTATTTTCATCATTAGTGCAATATATTATTATTTTCATTGCTTTTGTATTATTGTTGATTATAATGCTTGAGCTTTGCTATTACTAAAAAAAAATTTAGTATCTCCCTAGCTTTTAACAAAAAATAAATCACTTAGTAAGGGGGAGAACTAAGGAGAAAATAAAATTAACATATAATTTAACCAATAATGTTTGTCATCATTAAAAAGGGAGAGATTATTACAATCCAAGAGCCTAAGTTTGTATTTGAAACATAATAAACATTATTGGATCGTGTTTAGTTTCTTTTATATTATTTATCGGATATATGTTTTGTATATATTAACATTTCAGGTTCAGCATACATAAATCATCATAAAAAAATTTGGACTCAAGACTAGGTAGTATATGCTTGATTTATGCAAAAGTCTAAACATTTTATTTTCTTCAGTCTATTAAAGTAAAAAGGTGTGTGTTAGCTTAGCAATAGTGCACACATACTCGGGGGAATGAAATAAAGATTTTAATTTTTTTAGCATAATTGTATTATACAATATCAATCATATTGTGCAATCAATTCAAATAGAAATTAATTAAAATTTTTAATTTAAATAAAAATAAATAAATTTCACTTATAACTAATCATACAATATGATAACACATCGTATTGGATGATCAACTATAATAAGAAACCCCGCCGTTGAATCTAACATACCTAAAATAGGTAAATTTGAATTTTGAAATTTAAACTATTTGTACTGTACAAATTATGAGTGCAAGAGAGAGGTGTAGTTGAGAGAGAGGGAGAAGAGTCTTATGAGTGTAAGAGAGTGTGAGAGGGTGTTTCGCACATGGTTGCTTTGGTCAACATCAACCTAGTTCCTTCTTGTGTCAAAATTTCCTTGAGGGAAATTTTGAGAAGAAGTTCTTGGAGCCAAAGGACCACTGGTAACTCCACAGCATCAGGGAAGGTGTAAGGGATTCAGCTACTACACTATACCAAGGAAGGACAAAGGGATTAGGCTACTCCGCTACACAGGGGAAGGTGAAAAGTAATTTGGTTCTCAGCCACACCTTTAGTAAAAATGATTCTTGTGGAGGCATCTTCACCTTACTATAGGTGCAAAAGGAGATACATTAAAAGGTTTAGGACAATACACGGAGAGGAGGACTCTGGGGGGTGGACATAGGTCAAGGTTGACCAAACCACTATAAATTTATGGTGTTTTCATTCATATTTTTTTCAGCAGTTTATTTTCTGTATTTTTATTTTCTCTTACATTTTCTTACTTTCAAATCTGAGTTGGAAATTAATATTATTATGATACAAAAATTTTTAGATTACTCTCGAATAAAACTTTGTTAGAAAAGAAAAGAAGAAAATATTAGAAAATAAAAGATTAAAATATTTTGCTATTTATTTTTCTACAAAATCAAAATAAAAAATTTAGTATTTGATCTTTTTCTATTATTAGCTTCTGCATTACAAAATTTATATTAAAATTTTTAATGGTGAATTTGATTTAAATTTTCAAAAGGGAATTTTTAAAACACCAATTCACTCCCTTCCCACCTCCCCACCCCTTTTCGTGTGCCATTGTAGTTCAAGTTGTTTAACAACCACAATCTTAACTTTTAAACACAAAATTGTTAGCCTGAATACTTAGTTCATTTATGCTTTGGTGAATACATTCAACCATAGTATTAGCATATTCCCAATGAGGTTTAGGTTGATCATTTTCCTGAATTTTTCCAACCATTTTTAAATCTTTTAAAATTTTATTTTCTTTATTTTTAAGAGTTCTTTCAATTTTCATCAAACACTATTTCTACTAAATGTTTCTTACTATGCATACAATAGTAAGACAATATAAAATAAAATCATAAGACACAACATAGATGAACAATTAATAATGTAACTATACAAACTTTTAGCAAATTAAGATAGCAATGGCAATATAAAGCTAGTAAAATTAAAAATAAAAACAATATAAAATTAGCATATTATAAAGTGAAAATTATATAATATTTTATTATATTAAATTTCAATGAATATGTTTATCTTCAGTTGATGTTGAGCAGAAATTTCTTAGAAATTAGAGAAAATTCACAACTATTAAACCAACATTGTAATGCTAGAACCATCAGAATCATAGCATCGTTAACACCCTAGTGCCATATCAAGACATTGAAGTGCCAAGGTTTTATGAAAAATGAAATTTAATTCAACACCTGGACAAAACCAAGCCCAATGCCATAACCCTTCATAACATTATAGCACTAAAACATAACATTACAGTGTCAAGGTCACAAGAAAAATGCCCAATAATTTAACACCAGAGCCCCAAACTCAGAAGTGCTACAGTGTCAGTTGACGTGAGCATGCGCCATAGTATCCAACTTTTGTAACATCGTAGCAGAGCAGCTAAGGAAAAGAAGCACCATGCAAGATCATTTAACCATCATCTTAGATCAGCAAACAGCCACTCCAGGTTAGCACAACATCACAGTGGAGAACCTTTAATAACGTCAAGGCACTAGTTCATAGTGTAATGCTGTGGCACCACCTTATCGAGCATTGTGGTGCCTGAGCCATTCTATAATGAGTACAAACAGTTTTTCTATTTTTGTGTGTGTGCCGAAGTTCTAAATAGGTTTATTAGATAAAGAGGCTAGATGAGAGCAAGATACATACTTTAGAGTAACTATTTAATATTGTAGTGAGCAAGCAAGAATTTGGCGAAAAAAGGAGTGTGGAGAGCGAAGTTGAAGGGGAGATTAACTTTGGGAATGGCTCATCTGTCAGCTCAGTCTAGGATCATTCATTATATGTGATATCTTTTTACTCTTTTTAGTTTATTCTTTCTTAAGTACTGATAATTATGTTATTTTGCTTATCTTCTATGGCCAGTTAAACTCATAATTTTCTACTAATGCTGTAAAAACTTAAGTTATTATTAATATAAACTCTTGTGCTAAAAATTATGAATGGTTATTTTCAATATCTCTCACTCTAAATTTAATCTATATAGTGGTCATATGTAGAATTAAAACCAAGTGTGATATATTTGCTCGACGGTGGAATATTGGAATAATTTGGAGAATTAGAATGTAATACCTGCATGCTTGTACATAGGAAGTTTAGTAATCTAGGGTCTATGAAGATAAAATAACTGTAGGAAAGATATAAACCTTTCTTTACATCCTTACAAGCTCGATGGAGTTCTAAGGATGATTCACAGCTAATTTAAGAGAGACTACTTAGGAAAGCTTAGGGGATTTCACTGTCATTAATCCAAAACACTTTACCTATTGGTATCTTTACTTTTCTTCTACAATTTTCATTCTAGATAGCATACAACCCTAATTTCATAACGTATGATAATTTTTATACCTTGAAGTAGATAGTACCAGAATAATTGTGTGAAGCAAAATACTTTCTCATGGGGTCGACACTCTCTCGTAAACACTTTTATTACTTGATCGATGTATGCACTTGTATATTTAGTGAGGATTTATATTTGAATATGCATAAGCATAGACAAATGCAAACAACCTGCATTAGTCTCCCCATTATGTTTTTGTCACCATTGTCAGGAAAGTAACATTCATTCTTCAAATTATCTTATATTGTTAAAAAAACTACATATTTAATCCTATTTGAATCATGTTTAGTTATCATTATTATTTTATTAGTCTATTGATTTGTAACTATTTATATCATATAATCTTTATTTTTATTTTGTTAATTATATTTCAATTTTTGTTTGTTAATGGTGTATGCATAATAAAGCTAGTAAGGAGCCCTTACTGTGCTATTTAGAAATTGAAAGGGCCCTTACAAAAATTAGAAAATCTTAAAAGATTTTATCATTAGGAATGGCTTAATCAAATCTAGATCAGGCCATCGTAGACCTCTTAGGGAGTATGCCAATCTTATAGTATATGAAATTCATCAAAGTAATCAACCTACTATCCAAGCTAATTACCTTGAGCTGAAACCCACTAAATAATTCAAATGGCTCAAAACTCTCGATTTGGTGGAATTTTTATTAAGAATCCCAACTTACATTTAGATAGTTTCTTAGAAATATGTGTAACATTTTAGTATAATGGAGTCAGCAATGATACTATTAGACTTCATTTGTTTCCATTTTCTTTGAGTGATAAAGATAAGATGTGGTTGAATATCTTTCTCCTAGGCTCCATAACCACTTGGAATGAGTTGCCAAATAAGTTCCTAGCAAAGTATTTTTCACCTTCTAACACTGCTAAGCTTAGGAATGATATTATTTCCTTTTCCAAATTTCATGGAGATTCAATCTATGAGAGTTGGGAAGGATTTATGAAGAAGCTTAGAAAGTTCCCTTATTATATTTTGCCTGATTGGTTGGTGACTTAGACTTTTTATAATGGGCTTATAAAATCCCTTAATAAATAATTAATGTTCTAGCTGGAAGTTCTTTGATGTGAAAGCCTTTTAATGAGTCTTATGCCTTCATAGAGAAGATAGCAAGAAATAATTTTTAATGGTCTTTTGATAGGGTGAATCCTAAGAGAGCAGCAAGTGTCTATGAGTTAGATGCTTTATCAATTTTGATAGCTCAGGTAGCAGTCATGTCTAAGAAGTTAAATAATTTTAGAGTTAGTCTAGGTTCAAGATCACATATGCATTTGGAGGATGATGATTTGAATTCTTCTAGTGAGTCTAGTACTCAAGGGATTGAGAATGTGAATTTAATTGGAAGATAAAATAATTTTTACTCTAATACTTACAATCCAAACTAAAGAAACCACTCAACCTAGAAAAATAATAATGGTTGAAATCAATAAAATGCAAATCAATCAAACACGATAGAAAATTAGAATAATCCATAACCACCTTTATTGAACCCTACACCATATTATCCCCCAGGCTTCAATCAAATAATCAATTTAGATATAGGAAGAGACCTTTGAAAGAGTTAGTGATTCAAATGGGAAACCATTTATAGAGTCAAGTTACTTCCATTAAGAATTTAGAAAAGGATAGCTTACAATATCCCTTAGTAGTTGGCCCTATGGCACCTTACCCAGTACTACTGAAGTTAATCCAAAGGAAAAAGGAAAAGTTCATAGCTTGGAGAATTTGAGGAGTAATAGTGATACTGCATAATCAAAATAATATCTAGGCAAGCTTGGCTGAAGACTAAAAGCTTAACACTACTTGGGAGGCAAGCTAATTCTATTTAGTTTTACTACTCTTACACCTTATTTTGTTTGTTCTTTATGTTAGTTAAATTTTCTATAATTAAATTTTTTATTTTGCTTAACAATTGAATTGTCCTCTAAATATTACAATTTGATTGCTAATATAACCAAAGTAAAAAATATCAATTAAAAATAATTTAAAATTAAGAATAATACAAAACTATTGGTACTCAATTGAATGAATAAAGAACAACAATTTTTTATTTGAAATTCATCACAATCAACTAAGAAAAATTATCTAAGTTAGTACTTAGATTAATTATAAAACTCACAATGAACTTATTTATAGAATTAGTAAACTTGCACAATCCTTACATAATTCCAAATTAGGGCTTCTTGAAAGAAGAAAAGCTAATTAGATATTCAAAATTATTACTTTAGTACTCTAGTTCATTAAAAAGAAAAGATATGAAACGAAAGAAAATCATAAGAAAAAAAATCAAAAGAAAACTGAGTACTATAACATCAAAAATTGGTATATGAGGATGCTTAATTCCAAAAAGAATCCTAATACTCAATTTTAAAGAAAAAAGGGAAAGTTGAAAGTTCATGCGAGGGTGTTAAGCCTCATTGAACTTCCCAAGGCACACTAAGAGGGAGGGGCATGAATTGGTGTTTTTAAAGCTTTTCCTCTTCAAAAATATTTTTTTTTTTCAAAACTTGATTACCAAATTCAAAACTTCAAATTTAACTAAAAATCTAACAATGTGGAAGCTAGTCAATATTTTTTTTTTGTTTAGTAGAGAACTCAAAAGATGAACTTGAAAAGAATTTTTTTTCTTTTTATACTAAATTAATCCAAACAATCACAATATTCATAGTATGGATTTGCAAGAAAATAAATTGTAGAAAATTTAAGTGCAAAAATTAAATGCGTAAAAAAAGAACAATAAGAAGTGAGCACACCATAATTTTATAGTGGTTCAGTCAACCTTGACCTACATTCACTCCCCGAAGCCCTCCTCTCCAGGTATTACACTAAACTCTTAGTGACTCTCCATTAGCCCTTACAGCAAGGTAGAAAAGCCCTTACAAGAATCACTTCCACCAACCCAGTGTGGCAGAGTACCGAAATCTTTTTACCCTCCTGGTGAGGCAGAGAACCTTGGATGCTTTTTCACCCTCCTAGTGAAGGCTGGGTGCCTTGCAATCTTTTTTCACCCTCCAGGTGAAGGCAGAGAACCCAATGATCTTTAGCCTTGAAGTCTTTCTCCCCAGAGCCACTCCAAGAAATCAACAAAGCAACTAGAGGAATCAATGTGCAAGCCTACTTAGAGCAACCTTATGGAACCCTTTCACACTCCTTCCTCTCACACAACCTCACCTTCTCCTTCTCCAATGCTCTAGACCTCTCATAAAGCTCACTCTTAGAATCTCTTCAATAGACAAAGATCTCTTACTAAAGTCTTAATAGAGTTTTTATATTAGGCTTAAAAAAACCTTAAGAATTTAATTCTATCACTTCTGATCATACAATACGATATGGGATGGTATAGTACAATTAGTTCATTTCATAATGTTAGTATTGTACGATGAATAAGGATCTATACGATTAGTTCAGGATTCACCACATAACATCTGTGATGGGGTCTATCACCTTGGAGGACATGAAAGGAGCTGTTGGAGTAGAAGACTGGAAGCTGATCAGGTGGTAGGCATCTTCGTCTATAGCTTCATGAAATTGATGGTCTACCTTGACATCTAGAAGAATGGCCTACTATAGTCCTAGAGAACTTTCCTCCAGCGATTTAAGAATGAAGAACAAGTTTAAATGAAAGAAGGAATAAAAGGATTGTGTAAAGTTTTTGGCATATTGTACTATATAATGTAGATCATATAGTACGATCAGGCAAATTTAAATCATCTGGATGAATTATTGGAAAAGGTTGTCAAATCATACAGTATGATCAGGATCATCCTGGATGATCTTTCAAAAAGTGGTCATTACGGCCAGTCATCTGGATGAATTTTTTACTAACAAATTATCCTGTATGGACAGATGTTCATACAATATGATAGTGTAATTATTATCATGCCCATCGATTTGAATTTGTCTAATGGATGTCAACACATGGATTGTACAATACAAAGAGGTGATCATACAGTACAATCATAATTATTGGTCAAATCAAAATTATTGAAATCACAAATGGTAAGGATGTGTTGAGTTATACTGATCATATAGTATGAATGAGGTTCATATAATACCATGTGAATATTTTTTAAAAAATTTTAAAAGAAAGGGTGGAGTGTGATGATCAGGGAACAACTACATGCTAATAACAAATAAAAATGAATAAAGAAAAAATAAATAACACATAAATATAAATAATAAAATATAATATATATTTGAGTACACATAAAAAGCAAATGATTAAAAATGATTAATGAATTCACTTTCAGACTAGATTAAGCATGAATAACAATAACACCTAGTCTAGTTCTTAAGGTGATAAAGGTGTCATAGTTTAAGGGCTTTATGAATATGTTTGCCAATTGATCTTCAGTAGCTCTATGATGTAGTTCTATATCTCCCTTGGCTACATGATCTCTAATAAAATAGGGTCTAATGTCTATATATTTAGTTCAAGAGTGCTGAATTGGGTTTTTAGAGATGTAGATGGCACTAGTATTATCACAAATGATAGGACTGGTGCCTACAAATAATCTAACATCTAGGATCTATTGCTCTAGCCATAAGACATAAGCAACATAGCTTCCTATAGCTATATATTTTGCCTCCGTGGTTGATAGGGCTATTAAATTTTGCTTCCTACTTGACCAAGAGACTAATGATCACCCTATGAATTAATAGGTTCTTGAGGAGCTTTTCTATCTACCCTACATCCTATAAATTCAAAGTCTAAATATCCTATAATTTTAAAGGAAGAGAATTCTTTAGGATACTAGATATTTAAGTTTTAGGAGCTAAGAAGGTATCTAAAAATTCTCTTAATTGCAGTCATATGGGATTCCATGGGATTAGCTTGAAATATAGTATAGAGACATACACTAAACATTGTATTAGGTCTGTCAGTAGTCAAATACAAAAGTGATCCTATTATCCCCTACACTTCTTCTGATCTTTTGATTTTTTATTTGAATTTTTGTCTAATTGAATGGTAGAGCTCATGGGTGTATTTATTACCTTTCATTCTCCATCTCATATTTCTTTAGAATATCCTTAATATACTTACTTTGACAAAGGAATGTTCAATCATCTTTTTGTTTCAAACTAAATCCAAGAAAATAAGTAAGCTCTTCCATCATGCTCATCTCAAATTCCTCACTCATTATTTTTAAAAATTCATCACAAAGGTATTTTTTTGTTGATCGAAAAAGTATATCATCAACATAAATTTGAACAATGAGTAAATTATCTCCTATTTTCTTTAGAAATAGGGTGGTATCTACACTACCCTTAATAAAGAATCTATCAAGGTGAAATGTACTAAGCCTCTCATACTAAGCTCTAGGTGCTTGCTTCAATCTATAATATGCCTTTTTCAATTTAAACATGATTAGAAAGAAGTCACATTTTCAAATTTGGGGGGCTATTCTACATAAACATCTTCCTTCATAATCCCATTCATAAAGGATCTCTTAACTTCCATCTGATATAATTTGAAGCCTCTGAAGAAAGCAAAAGCTAATAGAACTCTAATAGCTTCTAACCTAGCTACAAAGGAAAATGTTTTCTCAAAATCAATACTTTTAACGTGATTGTACCCCTTAGCTACTAACCTGGCCCTATTCCTAATAACTACTCAAGAGTCATTCATCTTATTCTTGAACATCTACTTGGTTCCTATAACACTCTGGTCTTTAGATCTACTAACCAATTCTCAAACATCATTCCTCACAAATTGATTTAATTCTTCTTGAAAGTTAGGATCCAAAATCCATCAGATATGGCTATATATATATATATATATATATATATATATATATATATATATATATATATATATATATATATATATATATTAGTTGGTTTTACCATGGAGATGAATGTAGAATGACTAACCTCCTTTCTAAGTCAATGCTTAGTCCTAACTGCTATAGATGGACCTCCTAAGATGAGTTCCTTGGGATGACTAGATGAATATCTCCAATCTCTAGGCAATGGATCTTAAGGCTTTACTCTATTTTTAGGTCAATAGATTATATTCCTTGAGTAACCTCTATCTCCTCCTCTCCTTTTAAGCTAGGCTCAATAGACCTATTAGATTTATCAAATACTATACTGGGGGTCTCCTCTACCACTAAGGTTCTCTTATTGAAAACTTTATAGGCTTTAAGTATAGAAGAATAATATAAGAAAACACCTTCAACTATTTTAGGGTCAAATTTTCTTAGGGATATTTTTTATTTATCAGAATGAAACATCTACACCCAAAGACATAAAGATGTGAAAGATTGGGTGTCCTACCCTTAAGCAGCTCATATGGTATCTTATTGAGTTTGGATCTTATATTAACTCTATTTAGAACAGAACAAGCAGTATTCACTAATTCAGCTCAAAAATACCTGGGGAGAGAATATTTAGCTAACATGGCCCTGATAGCTTTTACTGAGGTTCTATTCTTTCTTTTGCTATCTGGTTCTATTGAGTGGTCTTAGGGGCAAAAAAATTATACTATATTCCAAACTCTTTATAATATGATTCAAACCTATCATTTTAAAATTCTCCACCATGATCACTATGGATTACTGAAATTTTACATCCTAATTTTCTTTGAATCTAAGTGGAGAATGTTCTAAATTCCCCAAATGATTCACTCTTACGAGTTACGAACCTAACCCAGGTAAATCTAGAGTAATCATCAGTAATCACATACCCAAAGGTCTTCCCACCTAGGCTGGTTGTACCAATTGATCCAAATAAGTTCATATAAAGGATTTCTAGTGGCCTAGAGGTGATGATGCCTTTAATAAAATGAAATGATGATTTGACTTATTTTTATAGTTAGTAGGTATCACAAAGGTCCTTAGAGAAATCTAACATAGGTCTCCCTCTAACTAGATCTTTTTGAGTAATATTCCTAGGTGTGTTCATGCTTGCATGACATAATCGCCTATGTCATAGCCAGGATTCATCAGTAACAACTTTCAAACATAAGGAATTTGAATATTCAACATAGTTTAAATCAAGCATGTAAACATTGTTAATCCATTTTCCTTCTAAAATAAGTTTACCATTTAAACTAATCAAATATTTAGTAGATAGAAATTTGATATCAAATCCTTTATCACATAATTAACTAATACTAAGCAGGTTACGTTTCAAACCATTTACTAGCAAAACATTCTCAAAGTTAAAATTTTTTGAGTTACTAATCATACCAAAGCCCACAACTTTCCTGGTGCTGTTATCTCCTAGTGTAATCTTGCCTCCTACCCTAGCCTCCAGCATGATGAATTGCTTCATTTCTCTAGTCATGTGTCATGAGCATCCATAGCCCAGGTACCACACATACTCTCACTATGCCTTTTGTGAGAGCACCCCTATAAAGTCAATCAAGGGTTAAATTTGGTAACCCAAGTTAGTTTGGGTTCCTCCTTATTCTTACTTGAATGAATGACATGTATGCTATGTTGTAATGCACTTGACTTTGGCCTCCATACTAAATATGTGCTATGGTGTAAGGTGCAAGTGTGAGCAATATGTCCTAACATGTCACAAGAGTATCACCTAATACCTTGGAATGGGATTACCAATCTATGTGGGTGGCTATGCCTTTTCTAGGGATATAAGATGCATGTAGAGTCCTAGGATGTGGCTATGTATGAATAGGCGCATGAGTGTTTTATTGTAGTGCACTAACTTTCTTTAGTAGATATTCATTTGCACATCTTTCAACACCTAATTCAAATAGTAATTCATGCTCTTTACTATCCAATTATGATGTAAGTGTCTCTAACTCCTTAAATATTTCTCTAAATCAATATGCTTTTCTTTCAAGGATTTATGCATCTTAGTTAGTTCAACATATTTTTATTCAATTCATAAAATTTATCTAATAAAGATGTACGATCTTTATCTAAAGACATATGTTTGATTTTAAATCTATCATTCTTTTTGTAAATTAGAAAATTTCAATTTCAGACTAGCATGCAGTTTCTTTAATTTCCTATATGATTCATGCAATTTTTAGAAATAATAAATAAATTATCATAGGTGAGTTCACATATCTCATCTTTATTAGAGTGATCAAGACTATCATTAGCCAATGACACAAATTAGTTTCCTTCTCCTCCGCTTTATGTTTTAATGATTCTGAGGAGGAGTCTGCCCAAAAAGCTTTTTGTGTCCTATGCTTTCCATTTTTGAAGATAGGCTTTTTCTCGCCCTTTTCCTTGGCCGGGTGAGTTTTTAGATTAGGGCAGCCTGATCTCGACTGTCCTGAATTTCTACATTCAAAGCAGATAACTTCAAATGAGTTTCTATTGGATTGAAAACCATTACATTTGCTCTTTTCAAAGTGAAACTTTTGTTTCCTCTTCAGAAAGCTTTTGAACTACCTTACCATTAGTGTTATATCATCATCTTCTTCAGCTACAGAGCTATCACTTTTAGATTCATTGACTTTTAATGCTACTACTCTATCCATCTTCTTCTCACCTACATCAGGCAATCTCTGACTCATATTGCTCGTAGGCAATGATTGAGCCCAATAGAATATCAATAGAATAAACATTTAGATCTTTGGATTCACATATAGCAGTAATCTTAACATCATAATTACTAGGTAAGCACTATAAAATTTTGTTAACCTTCTTAGAGTTTGAAAGTTCTCTACCTAGAGCATGCAGGGATGTGACTATCTGGGTAAACCCAATGTACATGTCTGAGATAATCTCATTAGATTTCATGTGAAAGAGTTCATAATCATGAAGTAAAATATTCCAACCAAGGTACCCTTATACATGATGCATAACCTATCCCAAATCTCTTTGCTGGTAGTACATATAGAGACTCTTATGTAGTCTTCAAATTTTAGTGTATAGAAAAAGTAGTTTAAACATTTAGTATTGAGTTATGCAAGATCTCTATCCTTAATACTCCATTTAGTAAAAGGAATATCAATTTTACTCCAATAACTATGTGTAACAGTATAGAATAACTAGTTTATAACAAATACCATATGTGAAAATCAGTTGACTGCAGAAAAGTAGACATGCAGATTTTCCAAAAATTAAAAGGTATATTATCAAACAATGGTGGACGGGTTATAGAATAACCCTCCATAGTATTCCTATTTCCAAGAAGTGCCATTATATCTTTTCTCAGGGATTCTAAAATCACTAATTCAGAGACCCTCTCTCATACCAATTGAAAGTTCAAAGGAGGGTGTTAAGCCTCGTTGAATTGCTCGAGGCATACGAAGAGGGGAGTGAATTATTGTTTTAAAAACTTTTCTTTTCAAAAATATTATTTTTTGAAAACTTGATTACCAAATTCAAAACTTCAAATTTAAATAAAAATCTAACAATACAGAAGCTAGTCAATGTAATTTTTTTGTTTACTAGAGAACTCAAGAGATAAACTTGAAAAGATTTTTTTTGTACCAAATTAATCAAAACAATCACAGTGTTCAAAATATGGATTTGTAAGAAAATAAATTATAGAAAATTAAATTGTGGAAATTAAATGTGTAAGGAAAAATAACAAGAAACTAGCACACCAAAATTTTATAATGGTTCGATCAACCTTGATCTGCGTCCACTCCTTAGAGTCCTCCTCTCCAAGTATTACACCAAACTCTTATTGACTCTCCTTTAGACCACATAGCAAGGTAGAGAAGCCCTTACAAGAATTACTTCCACCAACCCCATATGGCGGAGTACCAGAATCCTTTTCACCCTCCTAGTGATATAGAGAACCTTGGACACTTTTCTCCCTCTTGGTGAAGCCAGAGTACCTTGCAATCCTTTTTCACCTTTCTAGTGAAGGCAAAGAACCCAATGATTTTCATCCTTAAAGTCTTTCTCCTCAAAGGAACACCAAGAAATCAACAAAGCGACTAAAGGAATCAAGGAGCAAGCCTACTTGGAGCAACCATGTGGAATCCCCTCACACTCCTTCTCCCTCTCACACAACCTTTCCTTCTCCTTTTCTAATGCTCTAAGACCTCTCACAAAGCTCTTTCTCAGAATCTCTTCAACAGCCAAAGATCTCTTACTAAAGACTTAAGAGATTTTTTAGATTAGACTTCAAAAAATCCTAAAAATGTAACTCTATCGCTTTGATTATAGAATATGATATGGGATTATATAGTATGATTAGTTTATTTCATCCTGTCAGTACTGTATGATGAACAAGGATCTGTACGATTAGTTTTGCTAGTTTAAACTAATTATCCAGTATGATATCAAGAGTCCTATAATACGGTTAGTTATATTAAATAGGACTTTCACCCAATATGATCGCTGGAAGTTAATTATCATCCTGGGATCACATTTGGTTGTACAATATGATGGAGGTCATCATACAGTATAATTTATTTAATCAATTAATTTGGATTAGATTACATAATCACATAATTAAATTTGACAAAATTTGTTAATATCGCCTAGTATGATTTGCATCATACCTTATGATTAGTTCAAATTTTGAATTTTAAATTATTGCCTAATTTTTTATTGGCAACAGGAAACTTGATTTCTACAAATCGTCCTCTACGATGTATATCATATAGTATAATTTATTCAAACTCAATTTTTTTTAATTAAGTGATTAATTAATCATTATTTTACACATTTTGTATAGTATGATATAGATCGTATAATATGATATTCAAAAAATTTATAACACTTAATTTTTCTCCCTAGTGTGTGTGTTCGTAATTGCCAAATTTGCATACATCCTTATGTGGCATAGACTCAAGAAATAAATTAAAGAAATCAAAAGTACATACTCTTTCAACACATCCTATTCTTTCCAATCTCAAGCCCTGAATGATCTTGAATGGTGTATGATTTACCTGAAATGTTAGTACACACAAAAATGAATACACAATGCAAATTCTCATAGAAAAAAAAATTAATCAAAAATATTTTTTATCATCAAAATTATAAGCTCAGGATCCCAAATTTCAACATAAGTGAGCTATTATATATAAAAGTTTATAATTGAATTTAGAAATTAACTAATATACAAACAATTCCTACATGATAAGCTATTAAATCTAAAAAAGTAAGTCAACAGTACACTTACACTTGAAGTAGATGAGTTCAATTTCGAAATTAATAAAGGTGAATCCTTAGGATGATTATTCATGATTTGTTAAATTAAAATTGTCACCCTTTGATCATTTCAATTCACATTAAAATTACAGATTATTATCTTATATTTTAGTTAATTTTATATTGCAAAATTTTAATTTGAATGAATGAAGCTAATCAAAGGTGTAAACATAATTGCTTGAGGACAAGCAAGAGTTTAAGCTGGGGGAATTTGTTAAGCAAAACTTATGTAATATTTTAGTATATTAAATTCTAGTAAATATATTTATTTTTAGTTGATGTTATGTAGGAATTTCTCAAGAAATGGAAAAAAATCATAAGTATTGAACTAGCATCGCAGTGTTAAAACCATCAACGTCATTGGGTCATTAATGCCCCGATGACATATCAGGACATTACATTACCGGAGTCTCAGAAAAAATGACATTTAATTCAGCACCCTGATAGAACCAAAGTTAGCACCACAGTTCTAGATATCAATATTATAACATCAAAGTTTTGGGAAAATTTCCCAATAATTCAACATCAGAGAACAGACCATAGAAGTGATGCATCGCTAAATAATATAAGCGAGTGTCATAGAATATAAAATCTGTGGTAGAGTAGTTAAGGAAAAGAAGCATTGCACCAGATTAGCAAATAGCCACACCAAGTTAGTCAGTGCTACAGTGGAGAACCTTTAGTGGAGTCAAGGTGCAAGTTCATATTATAATGTTGTGATGCCATCTTGTCAAGAGTCGTAGTGCCTGAGCCATTCTGTAATAAGTAGAAATAGTTTTTCTATTTTTGTGTGTGAGTTTACTAAATTTTTGAATAGTTTTCTTAGAGGAAGGCCAAAGGGAAGTAAGATACATACTTTAGATTGGTTAGCTAATATTATAGTGAGCAAGCAAGCATTTGGATTGAAAAGGAGTGTGGAGAGAGAAGTTGTAAGGGGAGATTCACTTTGGGAAGGTTTCATCTACCAATAAGATTAGGGATCCTTCATTCTTGGGATATATGTTTACTCTTTTTTTTTATTTGTACTATCTTTCTTGAGCAAGTAATAGAAAATTAAACTATTATACTTTTATTCTATATCTAGATAAACTTATGGTTTTGGGCTAAAACTGTGAAAACCTAAGTAATTACTAATACAGACTTTTATGTTGAAAATTATGAATGGTTATTTTCAATATCTCTCACTCTTAATTTAATCTATGCAATGGGCATATGTAGATTAAAACCTAGTGTGATATATTTCCTTAATGGAGAAATTTTGGAACAATTAGGAGAATTGGAATGGAATACTTGCATGCCTAGACATAGGATGTTTAGTATTCTAGGGTCTACGGAGATAAAACAACTGTAGGATATCCATAAACCTTTCTTTACTTCCTTACAAGCTCGACATAGATCTAATGATGTATATGCTCTGATTCATAACTAATTTAGGAGTCTACTTAGGAAAGCTTAGGAGATTTCACTGTTATTAGTCCAAAACACCTTATCTTTTAGTATCTGTAAATTTCTTCTGTAATTCTCATTCTAGACAACATACAACCCTAATTTTGTTGTATAGGATAAATTTAATAGCTTGAAGTAAACAATACTAGAATAATTATGTGAACCTGAATACTTCCTCGTGGGATTAACACTTTCTCAAAAGTACTTTTATTACTTAATCAACACATGCATGCAATTTTAGTGGGGATCTATATTTGAGTACAGTTCATTCAATAGTATAAAGTACAAAAAAGGATAACTACTTCAGATCTCTAGCAATGGCACAAAAAAGTTGATAGGATTTTAATTCCACGCAGTACTTATCTTTTTAATTATTATTTTCTACACTATAAAGAAGCTCCTATTCTATGAATTATATGTGTTTCGTCAAGTCATAAAGTGATAAGAAGAGTACCATTCCCACGAGAATTTAGTATTACCCTAAAATAATTCTAGCACTTCTTATAAGAATAACTATGTTTATCTTATCTATCAATTAACAGTTAAAAGTATATGCAACTATTACCGAAAGATAAATTCAATAATTTAAAACACTCTAAATTGATGATATCTTAAAGTATAGTATTGTAATAGGTAGAATCTTCATAATGTTGCTGTGAATTAAAGCATGAGTACTCCTAATCTCTATCAAGCTCATTGGAGTATTTAGCTAAGATTCCTCTCAACTATAATTTTAATATATACTTAAGATCCCAAAACCATCATATATCTATGCATGGAAAAGTTATATTTCAAATCCCATATTTGTTCTTCTATTTTTCCATTGAGGCTATAAATCAAACAAAATTTAAAATTTATGCAAGGCCTCTACACACATTAAAATGAAGCACAGGAGATTTAAAAACAGTAAATAACAATTCATAAAATTTAAGATTTACTATATGCAATAAATGATTCCTAAAGTATCATAAGATCTTAGAAAAGATTTTAGAAAATCATGGAGATAAAAGTAAACATAATAAACTTCTTTATATTAACTAAAATGCAAGTACAAGGAAAGAAGTTGGATAGAAATGACCCAAAATTCTTTTGCAAAATAGTTGCATACTTCTTTCTTCTCTCCACACTAGTACAGGACTAACAGAACAAGTATATAAGGCTTGACTATTGAGAATGGTGCAAATCTGGTTATTCAAGTGAGTTTTTTATGTGAGTTTTTGATGATTACAAAATTTTATTATTTGATCTTATTTCTTGTTTATTGTTTCTCCTAACAAATGTTGGAAATTCTATTTTGTGTACTAACCTTTCATTTTAGGAAAAATCACATTTCAGACAATGGAAGACTTCAAATTGATTGAGTCAGAGGTTATTAGTCTTGGAGTATGTTTTTTTTTTTCTTTTCTTTAGTCTGAGAGATGTGATTGTAATTGGGAAATCATGCACACACACACTGGGGGAGTAAAACAAAATACTTAATTTTTTTAAACTAATCATACTGTATGATGTTGAATCATACGGGACGATTTGTGTTGTTTCTCCTCTAATACGAACCTGCCAAGCTTAAAATTTTTCTAGGTATAATTTATATAGTATGAAATGTTTTTGTATATCAATTTCTAGAGTATGAAATGGAAGCTTACATGATTCGTACTGGATCGTACGGGATGAACTATTCAATTTTTTGAACAGATCGTACAGTATGAATAGGCTTCGTATATCATTTTTCAGAGTACGAAATGGGAGCTCGCATGGTTCATACTAGATCGTACGGGATGAAATGTTCAATTTTTTAAACTAATTTGTATAGTGTGAATGGGTTTCATATATCATTTTATAGAGTACAAAAATTGGGTTTCATTGGTTTGTACATAATCATATGAGATGAACTGTTCATTTTTGAACATTTCGTATAGTACGATTTTAGTTCGTATATCATTTTTCAGAGTATGAAAACTGGGGTTCATTGGTTCATACAATATCATACGGGATGAACCGTTCAATAATTTGAACTGTTCGTACATACGAATGTCGATCGTATAGTACAATCGGACTACATCAAACTTGAGATTTTCAATTTTTGGATGGTTTTTCTTGTCCTTTATATAAAAGGTTTCTAAAAACTAACTGTCCTACTAATCTTCTATGAATTTCTTCTTGAGAGTGGAAGGGAGAGTGATTAGAAAGAGTGTTTGGGAGTGAGCGTGGTGAGATCTTTGAAGAGGAAATTGTGAGGGGATTCATAAGGTTGCCCAAAGATGAGGATCTCATTGTTTGTACTTCAAGTCTCTTCCATATCTCTTTGAAGACTCATGAGAGAAGATCTTTGAAGAAGGTCCAATTCTCTACCATCACTAGGAGGGTAAAAAAGGACACTTGGTTCTCTACCGACACCTGGAGGGTATGAAAGGATGAGTGGGTTCTCTGCCTTCACCAGGAGGGTGAAAAAGGATGACGGCTCTCTGCCGCACCAGGGTTTGGTGGAAGAGAGTTTGTAAGGGCTTCTCTGCCTTACTGTAGGGGCAAAAGGAGAGTCACTTTGGTTTAGTGCAATACCAAGATAAGGAATCTCTAGGGAGTGGATGTAGGTCGTGTTTGACCGAACTACTATAAAATATGGTGTTCTCTGTTCTTATTTTTATTTACCGCATTATTAATTTTTGCATTGCACTTTATTTTTTGTTGTTAAAAAAGCTTAATTTTTATAACTGTTCGTACAGTATAAATTTAATCGTATTATATGATATACTTAAAATTTTTATAAAAAGGTTTTTCAAAACTTCCAAGAGATTTTTAAAAGTATCAATTCATCCCCCCCCCCCCCCCCTTTGGTTAGCCTACGGACATAATTAATAGGTCCAACAACCTATTCATACTTTCAAGTGGTATTAGAGCCTAGTTTAAAAATTACTATTTCAATTACTTTTTAGAATTCGATCATGGCTAATTTTGGAAATTGAAACACACCTGAGGGTTATTCGATTACTAGACCTCCACTGTTTGATAATATCCCATTTGATTTTTAGAAAACTCGCATGTCAATATTTTTACAATCACTTGACTATTGTATGTGGATTTTAGTACAAGAAGGTTATACTGAACCTACTAGACTTGTAGAAGGAATTAGAATTCAAACACCTTTTGCTGATTGGACTATAGAAGAACATGAATTCGCTCAATTAAATTCTAAGTGTTTGAATAGTTTCTTTTATGCACTGAAATTAGAAGACTACATGCGTGTTTCTACTTGTAAATTTGGAAAAGAAATTTGGGATACGCTTTGCATTACATATGAAGGAACCAATGAAGTGAAATAATCTAGATTGAACATTCTATTGCATGACTATAAACTTTTTTGCATGAAATCGAATGAGTCAGTCTCTAACATCTATACTCATTTTATATAGATAGTAACTTCATTACATGCTTTAGATAGGGAACTAACCAATTCTAAAAAAGTAAATAAGATATTACATTGTTTGCCTACTAGTTACGATGCAAAGATTACTACTATAACGAAGTTAAAAGACTTAAATGTTTACTCTATTGATAATCTACTTGGATCACTGATTGCTTACGAGCAAGGAGTGACTCAAACACAGATTGATGTAGGTGATAGATGGAAAGAAAAGAATATTGCATTGAAAGTGGATGATTCAGAAAGTGATCAGTCCCAACCTAAGGATGAAGAGGATATTGCCTTAATGATAAGGCAGTTCAAAAGTTTCTTAAAGAGGAAGCAGAGGAGATGCCAGCAATGGAACAAAGGTAAGTTCCATAAAAATGCTAAGTCTTCTAATGATGTTATTTGTTATGAGTGCAGGAAGCCAGGACACATAAAGACTGACTACCCTAATCTTAAAGCCAATCCTAGCAAGGAGAAAGATGAGGAGAAACCAAAGGATAGAAGGGGTAAGAAGAGACTATCGCGAGCATTTTGGGCAGATTTAGCTTCAGATTCCTTAGAAATAGCACTTGAAGAGGAAGTCACAAATTTATGCTTGATGGCTGACAATCTTGATCATTCGGATCAAGAGGAAGTATGTGACTAAAATTATGATGAATTATTTGAAGTTTCTGAGCATATTCATTCTTCATATAGGAAACTAAAGAAATTGCATACTAAGTTGAATTTAGATTACTTAGAACTGTAAAAAGAATTTGAAATTCTTAGGAAAGACCATGCATTAATTGATAGCAATCACATGACTTTGTTGGATGAATTTGATGATTTAAATAAATAGCATGAACTTCTAAAATCATCACACATTGAATTTGAAAATGATTTCAAAACTTTTATGGATGAATCAAATAGTATAGAGCATAACTTAAAGATTAAAAATTCAATTCTAGAGAGTACTAATACATATATTGAAGTTAAGTTCAAAGTGAAAGTTCTATAGGGACGTTAAGCCCTCATGAACTAGTCCTGAGGCTAACCAAGAGGGGGGGGTGAATTGGTAGTTTTTATTTTTTAAAATTTTTTTAGCAACAGGAAAGACCTTTTGATTATTTACAGCAAAAATGAGTAAACACAATAATGAAAAGATCAGTCACAGATTTCACCCAAGCAGATAATAACAGAAAAATAAAGTGCAGAAAATAATCAGAAAGAACACACCAAATTTTATAGTGGTTCGGTCAACTTGACCTACGTCCACTCCCTGGAGCCTCCCCTTCGGGTATTGCACTAACACTAAGTGACTCTCATTCTGCTCCTATAGCAAGGCAGAGAAGCCGGTATAAAAACTCCTTTCCACCAACCCGGTGAGGCAGAGAACCTAAACTCCATTCGCTTCCTCTTGAAGCAGGTAGAGAACCTGGACTTCTTTTGCTTCCTCCTGAAGTAAACAGAGAACCTGGACTCCTTTTGCTTCCTCCTGAAGTAGGCAGAGAACCCAAATCTTCTTGCGAATGATCCTCCCACATAGACACCGACAAGATAAGAGACGATGAACGGAGAAGACGACTCAGATCCTTGCTTAGAGAAACCTTTGTGAATCCCTCACAAACTCCCCCTTACAAGATCCTCTCTCTCTCCCAAGCTCTCTCTCTCTCTCTCTCTCTCAAGATTTACTCTGGTAAGGAAAGTGGCAAAAGATTTTTCTTGTTGGAAAAAAAAGATCTTAAATAGGAGGGCTCAAAAATTGCCCTAAATTTCAGGTGGTTGTCAAAGATCATCCAGGATGATCGGTCGATCATCATGTATGATCAGTTCAAAATCACATGTATCAGCCTGGATGATCTGGTTCCTCTGGATGATTAGTAGACAAAATTTGTTCAGATCATTCTGTACGATTCTGCGATCGTCCGGGGCGATTAATGTAATTCAGGAATTTCATCCAGAAGATAACTCTGGTCGACCAGGGCAATTGATGCTTGACGATCTTTAAATGACTTAATCATCTAGGATGATATCTTTATCGTCTGATATGATTAGTTTAAAAACATCCAAAATCATCCTGAGCACCGCTCCAGGCGTACAGGTTAAACATGCTGGATGATTTTAAAATGACATGATCGTCTAGGACGAAATCTCTATTATCCTGTACGGTTAGTTCAAAAACACCCAAAATCATCCTTAGCACCGCTCTGGGCGTTCAGGTGAAAGGCACTGGACGGTCGAGATCATCCCATACGATATGGTGATCATCTAGAATGATATGATCATATGAATCAAATAGTAATTGCTTTTCTTAATCACTAGACTAATTTAGGCATGATTGTAAAGAATCATCCAGGATGATACACGTACCGTCTGGGACGAAAAGACCAGATCTCTAAAAATAAAACTTGCCTAACTTAGTCTAGCGGCTGAGATTTTCTAATCTGAGCATATCATCCCATACGATGTGTCCATCATCCAGGACAATTTGCTTAATCAAACTGACTTAACATGGTCATCCTAATTAAGCTTTCTATTTTCATTGGATCATCCAGGACGATATGAATATCGTCCAGGACGATATGAACAGAAACTCTAATTCACTAAAACCTCCCCCTGAGTGTATGTGTGCAAGATTTCTTAGCTAAAAGATTAATTATATTACATTTGACTCAAGAAAGTGAAAAATTATATTTAAACACACTTGGACCTGATCTTGAGTTTGCTTGAATTGCATTTGATCTTTTATACCTGATATGGTTAACCAAGCAAAACAGAACACGGACATATTTATTATCATTAAAACTATACTCCTTGAATTCAGATTTGCAATAATCTCCCCCTTTTTGATGATGGCAAATATTTATTAGGAAATGCATGTCAAGTAAATAAACATTGATATTTAAAAAAAAATCTGAATATTGATAAGCCAAGGAATTACAATAATCTAGAAATACAACAACTAGAACACAACAATAACAAGACACAACAACAATAACTACTCCCCCTTTTGATATCTCAAAAAGGGAAAAATAACAAAAATTAGAACTTTTTTTAATGAATCAATCGGCTCCAACAAATCAAAATTTATCCTTGATTTTCAATTCAAAAGCCAATAAGAAGAAAATCGACAATGCTGAAATCCAAAAAAGTTGGAAAATTGACTTTCGTAACTCCTACCTCGTACACCATACAGGTTCAAATTCCTTTCAAACAAGAGTCTAATTCAGAAGAGAAGAAATTAGATTTGAAAAGTGATCCTTTCAAAACTTGTTCCAGAAAAATCTCTGATAAAATAGTATTGCAAAGGAAGGAATCAGAAATCATGAGTTTCAATCTCAAGCGCTTGAAGATATTTAGTGGAGCATAGATTTTTTTAAAGATGTTTAAAGATCTAAAAGAGAAGAAGCTTATTTCCTTGTGGGCTCATTTTGTGCCTCTTTTATTTTTCACTTTGTTTGGCACACTTTACACATCTTTTGATTTTTGATACACTTTGTGTACCCTTTCAGTTTCAGTGACATTATACATCTTTTTAGTTTTGGGCTAATTTTATGCCTCTTTCAATTTCTTTTATAAGCTTGCTTCCTTTCATAATCTCTAAAGTGTCTCAATTATGTGATTACCTTCCAGATATAAAAGAAGAAGAGCTCACTCTCTCCAATCAGGAATAATAAACTACAAAATAAAATCATTCTCATATGATAGATGCAATCACTTGATCAAGAAGAACATAACGATGATTTAATGCTTTGAAAATACTATTCATATGAGATAGATTACCGTAGGAAGATAAGATCTCTATTTCAAAAAATAATATTTTAATTTTGAAAGAAGATCTCTATTCAAAAGAAAAAGTACACCATTAAAGGAGTTAGAGGAAGAGAAACCAATCATCAATATTTCTTTCCTTTAACTTGATAGAGAAGTCAATCACCGCTTACAAGCTTTCAAATGAAAATAAGAAAAAAATCTCAGTCAGAAAATCAGTTTATCAGTAGTAGTGAGCAGTGATTTGATTCTTAATTGAGTGAGTAGGAAATCCAAAATCAAAGAAAAGACTCAAAAGAGAAGATAATCAAATTCAATAAGCAAATCAAAGAAACTAAAATCAACAAAAATACAAACCAACAGGAAACAGATAATCAACTCAAACAACTAAATAATATAAACAAAATGAAAAATAGAAAATTCAAAAATCACCAGTCATCAAATTCATGCATTTAAGTCAATCACACCCAATCTGGTTCTCAAAATGTTGAATGAGTCAAAGGCCAGTGGTTTAGTAAAGATGTCAGCTAGTTGATTTTCAGTTGCTACATGATGTAGCTCAATGTCCCCTTTTATAATATGGTCCCTAATGAAGTGATGCCTTATGTCAATGTGTTTGGTTCTAGATGTTGGATTGGATTCTTAGAAATGAAGATGGCACTGGTGTTATCACATAGAACTAAAATTGTGCCAACATGCAATCCTAAATCTAAAACTTATTGCTTCAACCAAAGGACTTGGGCCACACAACTTCCTAAGGTAATATACTCAGCTTCAACAGTGGAAAGTGCAACTGAGTTCTATTTTTTACTGGACCAGGAGACTAAAGACTGTCCTATGAACTGGTAAGTTCCAGAGGTGCTCTTTCTATCCACCCTACAACCTGTAAAATTAGAATCAGAATATCCAATAATCTCAAAAGAAGTGTTGTGCCTAGGATACCAGATCCCTAGGTTTGGGGTAAACAACTTAAATCCCTTATAACATATAAAGGCTAGTACCACCCTAATGGCTTCCAATCTAGCTACAGGGGCAAAGGTCTCCTCAAAATCAATCCCTTCAATTTGATTGTACCCCTTAGCTACCATTCTTGCCTTATTTCTAACCACCATACCAGAATCATTCATCTTATTCTTAAAGACCCACTTGGTTCTCACTACACTTTGATTCCTAAGTCTTTCTACTAACTCCCAAACATCGTTCCTTATAAATTGATTCAATTCCTCTTGCATAACTAAGATCCAAAATTCATCATAAAGGGCTTGATTGATGTTGGTGGGTTCAGTCATTAAGATAAAGGTAGAATGGTTTACTTCCTTCCTAAGTCCATGCCTAGTTCTAACACCTTCAGAAGGGTCTCCTAAGATTAGTTCTTTAGGATGACTCGAAGAATATCTCCAATCTCTAGGCAGTGAAATATCAGCTTCTACCCTTTCCTCCAGATTTACAGATTCTACTCCTTGGGTGACTTCTACAATCTCTTCATCTTCTACTTCAGATCTAGACTCCTTAGGATTAGATTCATCAAATAGTACTTGAGTTGTCTCCTCCACTACCAAAGCCCTCTTATTAAACACCCTAAAGGACTTCCCCACACTTGAATATCCTAAGAACACTCCTTCATCAGATTTGGGGTCAAATTTTTCTAAGGATGATTTCCCATTATTGTGAATGAAAATCTTACAGACAAAGACATGGAGATGGGAAAGGTTTGGAGTTCTACCCTTAATGATCTCATAAGGTGTCTTATTCAGATTTGATTTAACATTCACCCTATTCAATACCAACAGGCAGTGTTCACCACTTCAGCCCATAAGTATTTAGGAAGTGAATACTCAGCAAGCATGGCTCTAGCGGCTTCCACTAAGATTATGTTCTTCCTTTCAGCTACCCTATTCTGTTGAGGGTCCTAGGAGCTGAAAAGTTGTGGCTAATCCCTTGCTTCTCACAGAAAGTCTCAAATCTCACATTTTCAAACTCCCCACCATGATCACTATGAATGGTCAAGATCCCACAACCTAACTTCTTCTGAATCCAAGTGGAGAAAGATTTGAATTCATTAAACGACTTAGACTTATGTGATAGAAATCTAATCCAAGTGAACCTCGAGTAGTCATCAACAATCACAACTCGATAGCGTTTTCCCCCTAAGCTGGCAGTGCTAATGGGTCCAAATAAATTCATGTGAAGGACTTCTAAAGGTTTTGAGGTGGTGATGTCCTCAATGGAGTGGAAAGAGGATTGGACTTGCTTCCCTAGTTGACAGGCATCACACAGGTGGTCATTAGTGAACTTAAGCTTGGGGACACCTCTAACTAAGTCTTTTTGGGTGACTCTTCTAATGTTTTTCATACTGGAATGCCATAACCTCCTATGCCACAGCTAAGACTCATCAGCAGTAGTTTTTAAGCAAATTCAAACATCAGCTTTAAAGCAACTTACATCCAGCATGTAGACATTGTTTATCCTTTTACCCTGCAAAATAATTTTATCATTTAAGCTTATAATACAGCAAGTGCGTAGGAACTTTATGTTATATCCTTTGTCACAGAATTGACTGATACTAAGTAAGTTGTATTTTAGTCTATCTACAAGTAAAATATTGTCAATAATAAAAAATTTTGAATCACTAATTATACCTGCTCCTACCACCCTCCTGGTGGTATAGTCTCCAAGTGTAACCTTGCCTCCAGCTCTAGTCTCCAGCGAAATGAACTGATTTGGATCTCCCATCATATGTCTTTAACATCCACTATCCAGGTACAACATGCTCTCACGAGGCCTTTTGTGAGAGCACACCTACACAATCATCAAACGTTAGATTTAGGAACCCAAACAAGTTTGGGTTCCTTCTTATGAAAAGAAGAATGCAATGCATGTGTGCTGTGTGGTGAAACATACAACTTGGGTCTCCACACCCAATGTGTACTATGATGAATAGTGTAAGTGTGAGAGATATGTTCTAGCATGCCACAAGAAAAATATCTAACACTAGGAAAAGGGTTAACTAATCTACGTAGGTGATAGTGCCTCTTCCTAAGTTTGAATGAAATATGCTTTGATAATTTTCAAATAGATTCTTCAAAAGGTGGAGGTGCATAAAATTGTGAGAAAGTGGGAGGTATTTCATTTTTCTCAAAAGCACAAATTTTTACACTTAAAAATTTATTTTCTTTCTTTAGACTTATAATTTCAAATTTCAAATGGTGCTCACTATTATCTAAATCAGATGCATGAGTTTCTAATTCCTTAAATACAATTTCTAACTCAACATGTGATGCTCTTAATGAATCATGCTCAGTAATAAAATCAGAATGCTTTTTATTTAACTCATCAAATTCATCAAGTAATGACATGTAATTGCTATCAAGTGTAGAATGATCTTTAGTTAAAACATCATGCTCTTTTTGTAAATTCAAGAAATCTAATTTCAGGCTGGCATGGGTTTTCTTAAGTTTCTTATATGAAGAATGAATTTTCTCAGAAATATCAAGCAATTGATCATAGGTTAGCTCACATACCTCTTCTTGGTCAGACTGATCAGGATGATCATCTACCATCAAACACAAGTTAGTAGTCTCCTCTTCAGCTTCAGTCTCAGAGGAGTCGAATGCAAAATTTGCCCAGAACACCTTTTAAATTCGCTTCTTATCCTTCCTGAACTTGGGTTTCTCCTCACCCTTCTCCTTGCTTAGGTGAGCCCTAAGTGTAGGACAATCAGCCTTTATGTGTCCAAGCTTCCTGCATTCAAAACAAACTGTATCAGATGAATTTTTATAATTTTTACTGCTCTTATCTTTGTTCTACTTCTGAAAGTTCTTGTGTTTCTTCCTTAGAAAGCTTTTGAATTTCCTAGTGATTAAGGCAACATCATCACTATCAGACCTGGAAGTACCAGTATCAGTTTTGTTGGCCTTCATTGCCATGATTTTCTCTTTCCTTTTCTCACCTGCATCAAGCTGTCTTTGGTTTACTCCTTGCTCGTAAGCAATGAGTGGTCCAAGTAAGTTGTCAATGGAATAAGTATTCAAATCTTTAGATTCAGTGATCGCAGTAATCTTGGCATCATAGGAAGAAGGCAAACATCTCAGAATTTTGTTCACTTTTTCATAGTTTATAAGTTCTCTTCCTAAAGCATGCAAAGAAGTGACAATTTGAGTAAATCTAATATACATTTCAGAAATCAATTCACTAGGTTTCATGCAAAAGAGTTTATAGTTGTGTAGTAGGATGTTCAATCTAGATTGCTTAACCTTAGATGTACCTTCATAAGTGATGCACAATCTATCTCAAATTTCTTTATCAGTTGTACAAGTAGAGACACGCATGTAATCCTCGGATTTTAAGGCACAGAAAAAATAGTTCAAATATTTGGCATTCAGTTGGGCTAAGTCCCGATCATCAAAAATCCATTCAGCGAAAGGCAGTTCAATTTTAACATTATTAACCATTCTAAAAGGTGCTTCATAGCCATCCTTAACAAGCATCCACATGCGATAATCTATAGAAGAAAAGTGGACATGCGTGTTTTCCAAAAATTAAAAGGTATGTTATCAAACAAAGGTGAACGTGTGATTAAATAACCTTTAGCAGTATTTCTATTACCAAAGTTAGCCATGGATCAGATTCAAAAGTTTTTCAAAACTAGATTTTATGAATCCTGCTCTGATATCACTTGAAAGTTCGATAGGGATGCTAAGCTCTCATGAAGTAGTCCTGAGACTAACCAAGAGGGGGTTGAATTGGTAGTTTTTTTTTTAATTCTTTAGCAATAGGAAAGATCTTTTGATAATTTACAGCGGAAATGAGTAAACACAATAATGAAAAGATCAGTCACAGATTTCACCCAAGCAGATAATAATAAAAAATTAAAGTGCAAAAAATAATCAGAAAGAATATACTAGATTTTATAGTGGTTCAGTCAGCTTGACCTACGTCCACTGCCTAGAGCCTCCCCTCCGAGTATTGCACTAACACTAAGTGACTCTCCTTCTACTCCCGCAGCAAGGCGGAGAAGCTTATACAAAAACTCCTTTCCACCAACCCAGTGAGGCAGAGAACCTGAACTCCTTTCACTTCCTCCTGAAGCAGGTAGAGAACCTGGACTCCTTTTGCTTCCTCCTGAAGCAGGCAGAGAACCTGAATTTTCTTGTGAATGATCCTCCCATAAAGAAACCGATAAGACATGAGGCGACGAATAGAGAAGACGACTCAGATCCTTGCTTGGAGCAACCTTTATAAATCCCTCACAAGTTCCTCTCTCTCTCCCAAGCTCTCTCTCTCTCTCAAGGTTTTCTCTGGCAAAGAAAGTGGCAAAAAAATTTTCTTATTGGAAGAAAAAGATCTTAAATAGGAGGGCTTAAAAATTGCCCTAAATTTTAACTGGTCGTCAAAGATCATCCAGGACGATCGGTCGATCATCCTGTACGATTAGTTCAAAATCACATGTATCAGCCTGGACAATCTGGTTCCTCTGGATGATTAGTAGATAAAATTTATTCAGATCATCCCGTACGATTCTACGATAGTCCGAGACGATTAGTGTAATTCAAGAATTTCGTCCAGAAGATAGCTCTGGTCGTCCAGGGCAACTAATGCTGAACAATCTCAAAATGACTTGATCATCCAGGATGATATCTTTATCGTCCGATATAATTAGTTCAAAAACACACAAAATCATCCTGAGCACTGCTCTGGGCATATAGGTTAAACATGCTGGACTATTTTAAAATGACTTGATCGTCTAGGATGATATCTCTATTATCATGTATGATTAGTTTAAAAACACCGAAAATCATCCTGAGCACTGCTCTGGGAATATAGGTGAAAGGCACTGGATGGTCGAGATCGTCCTGTACGATATGGCGATCATCTAGGATGATATGATCATATCAATAAAATATTAATTACTTTCCTTAATCACCACACTAATTTAGGCATGATTGTAAAGAATTATCCAGGATGATACCCGTATCATTCGGGATGATCAGACCAGATTTTTAAAAATAAAACCTGCCTAACTCAGTCTAGTAGTTGAGATTTTCCAATCTGAGCATATCCTCCCATACGATGTGTCCATCATCCAGGATGATCTGCTTAATCAAACTGACTTAATATGGTCGTCCTAATTAGGCTTTCTACTTTCACTAGATGGTCCAGGATGATATGAATATCATCCAAGACAATATAAACAAAAATTGAAAATAGAAACTCTAATTCACTAAAACTCTCCCCCTGAGTGTGTGTGTGCAAGGTTACTTAGCTAGGGGATCAATTATATTACATTTAACTCAAGAAAGGGAAAAATTATATTTAAACACACTTGGACCCGATCTTGAGTTGGCTTGAATTGTATTTAATCTTTTATACCTGAAATGGTTAGCCAAGCAAAATAGAACACAGACATGTTTGTTATCATCAAAATTATACTCCTTGAATTCAGATTTGCAACAGAAAGCACTTGAGAAAAATAGGATTCCACCCAAACTTGAAGATTTTCACAAATATTACCACAAGTCCACTAGTTCAAAATCTAGGAGAAGATCTTACAGTGCACATAGATTGATAAATCCATTTTCTAGAGTAAAATATTTTTCTTGTGGTATGATTGGACATATTTCCCATACTTGTAATATTTATCATAGGACACATTTAGTGTGGAGACCTAAGATGCATAAAATATAGCATATCACACATGCATTGGTTTAAAATTTCCAAGAGGTGAATCTAAACATATTTGGGTTCCCAAGATTAATGTTTGATGATTTTTTAGGAATACTCTCACATAAGACCTCGTGAGAGCATTTGGTACCTGGATAGTGGCTGTTTAAAGCATATGTCTGGAGATGCAAATTAATTCATATTATTGGAAGCCAGGAATGGAGGCAAGGTTACACTTGGAGATAATACCACCAAGAGAGTAGCAGGTATAGGTATGATTGGAAATTATAAGAATTTTGTGATTGAAAATGTTTTATTAGTAAAAGGCTTAAAACATAATCTATTGAGCATAAGTTAACTGTGCGATAAAGGTTATCATATAAAATTCTTGCCTACTAGCTATGTTATTAATCAAAATAGAATTGTTGTGTTGAATAGTGATAGAGTAAATAATGTATACATGCTAGATTTGAATTCTCTAAAATCTTCTACTACTTTTTATTTGAAAACTGTATCTGATGAGTCATGGTTATGGCATAGAAGACTTTATCACGCTAGCATGAGAAATCTTAGAAACATCACCCAAAAAGAGTTAGTTAGAGGAGTACCCAAATTAGACTTTACAAAAAATCACTTATATGATGCATGTCAACTAGAAAAATAAGTCAAATCCTCTTTCAATTCAATCAAGGAAGAACTAGCAAGCCCTTAGAAATTCTTCACATGGATCTCTTTGAACCCGTTATTACCTTAAGTCTAGGAAGGAAAAGATTTGGGTATTTAATTATGGATGATTACTCAAGATTCATATGGATTAGATTTTTAAATCATAAGAGTGATCATTTGAGGAGTTTAGAGATTTTTCCACTTGGATTTAGAAAAAAACTAGGATTTAAAATTATTACTATCCGAAGTGATCATGGGGGAGAATTTGAAAATGAATTATTTAATAATTTTTGTAAATACCATGGAATAGACCAAAATTTCTCAGCTTCTAGGACACCTCAGCAGAATGGAGTAGTTGAGAGAAAGAACAGGATATTAATTGAAGCTGCTAGAGCCATGTTGGCAAAATATTCACTTTTAAGGTATTTTTGGGCTGAAGCAGTTAGTACTGCATGCTATATATTGAATAGGGTGTATATTAGATCAAAATTAAACAAGATATACTATGAACTTCTTAAAGGTAGAATTTCCAACCTCTCACACCTATATATTTTTGGATGTAAAGTGTTCATACATAATAATGAAAAAACTCTCTTAGAAAAATTTGATCCTAAATTTGATGAAGGAATTTTTCTAGGATATTCAAGTGTTAGAAATTTTTATAGAGTTTTTAATATAAGGACTTTGGTAGTTGAGGAGACCACTCATATTGTTTTTGATGAATCAGATAATTCTAAAGGGTCTAGGTTGGATGAAGATGAAGTTGAAAAAATAACCCAAGGACTTGAAAATGAAAAAGTTGAAGAAATGGTTGAAAATGAGGAAGAAAACTAATTACCTAAGGAATGAAAATCTGCTAAGAGTCATCCTAAAGAGTTGATTTTAGGTGACCCAAGTGAAGGAGTTAAGACTAGGCATGGTTTGAGGAAAGAAGTAAATCATTCTGCTTTTATTTCAATGATTAAACCCACTAGTGTAAATCAAGAAATTTCTAATGAGTTTTGGATTTTAGCTATGCATGATGAGTTAAATTAATTTGCTAGAAATGATATTTGGGAATTAGTAGAAAGACCGAAAGATCAAAGTATTGTTGGAATAAAGTGGGTATTTAAAAATAAGATGAATGATTCTGGAGTGATTGTAAGGAATAAAGCAAGGTTAGTGGCTAAGGATATAATAAAATTAAGGGAATTGATTTTGAGGAGACCTTTGCCCTGGTAGCCAGACTTGAGGTAGTTAAAGTGCTTTTAGCCTATGCCTATTTTAAAGATTTTAAGTTGTATCAAATGGATGTAAAGAGTGCCTTTCTAAATGGGATGATAAAAGAGGATGCTTATATTGAGCAACCTCCAGATTTTGAAAATGTACAATTTCCTAATCTTGTTTTTAAATTGAAAAGGCATTATATAGACTTAAACAGGCACCTGGAGCTTGGTATGAAAGGTTAAGCACTTTGCTACTTGAACGATTATTTATAAAAGGGAGTGTGGACACCACTCTCTTTATAAAAAGAGTAGGAGATGAAATATTCATTATTCAAATTTATGTGGATGATATCTTGTTTGGATTTACCGATAGAAATCTTTGTGATGAATTTTCAAAAATATTGAGTAAGGAATTTGAGATGAGCTTAATTGGAGACTTGAGTTACTTTTTGGGGTTTAGTATTAAGCAAGATGATGATGAAACCTTTCTGAGCTAGTCAAAATATGTTAAGAACATCCTTAAAAGGTATGAAATGGATAAGGCTAAATTAGTGAATACACCCATGAGTTCCTTAGTACAGTTAGATAAGGATCCTAAAGGAAAATCAGTTGATCAAAAGAAGTTTGAGGGATGATTGGATTTTTGCTTTACTTGACAGCTATCAGACCGAATATCATGTTTAGTGTTTGTTTGTGTGCTAGATTTCAAGCAAATCCTAATAAATCACATCTGACTGTAGTTAAGAGAATTATGATATATCTTTTAGGGACTCAAAACCTAAGAATAGCACTGCATTTGAAATTATTGGATACTCTAATTCAGATTTTGCTAGTTGTAGGGTTGATAGGAAAAGCACTTCTGGAACTTGTTAATTTATAGGAAACTCCTTAGTTTCTTGGTCTAGTAGAAACAGAACTTAGTAGCCCTTTCAACTGCATAAGCTGAATATATTATCTTAGGAAGTTGTGTTGCACAAGTGCTTTAGTTAAAATAACAGCTAATTGACTTAGGATTTTCTTTTGGCACAATTCCAATCTTTTGTGATAACATTAGTGTCATATGCATTTCAAAGAATCCTATTCAGCATTCTAGAACCAAGCATATCAATATAAGGTATTATTTTATAAGAGATCATGTAGCAAAAGGGGAAATTGAATTACATCATGTTGCTACTAAGGATGAACTTATAGATATTTTCACAAAAACCACTAGCTTTTGACATATTTAGCATTTTAAGGACAAGGCTAGGTGTGATTGATCTTAATGCATAATTGAAATTTTTACAAACATTATTTTGTGTTTGATTGCATATTTATTGATAGCAAGTTTGTGCAGTATAAGTTATATGTTTTTATTTTATTTTTTATTATATTTTATCGCTTTGTCTTTTTATTATTTGTACTTTAATGAAAAATGAAAAATATTTTACTTTGAAATGTTTTTGAGCTTTCCATGTACTATTTTTGTTGTTCTATTCGTATTGTATGAAATTATTTTATACAATACAAATTCTATAGCGTGTGCATGAAAATTTATAGAGTTGAGGGGACAGAACAATCTTTTTAATAGTTCATACTGTATGATGATGTCATCGTACTGTACGATATGTATATGTTTGTTTATATGAATGGGGATGGGTTCGTAGTTCGGTAGGGATGTAAAGCCCTTGTGAACTAGTCTCGAGGCTAACCAAGAGGGGGTGAATTAGTTATTTTACAAAACTTATGAGTAAAATGAAGATTTTGAAAAAATATTTTCTTAAAGCTTTAAACCAATTACACTTTGCGATGATGTGCAGATATTAAACAACAACAGAATAATAATCACGATCACATAGTCATCAACAGAAAAGTAAATATAGAAAATAATTAGAAAGAATACATCAAATTTTATAGTAATTTGGTCAACTTAACCTATGTCCACTCCCCGGAGCCTCCCCTCCGGGTATTGTACTAACACTAAGTGACTCTCCTTCTGCTCCCTCAACAAGGCGAAGAAGCCTGTACAAAAACTTTGTCCCACCAACCCAGTGAGGCAGAGAACCTGAACTCCTTTTGCTTCCTCCTGAAGCAAGTAGAGAACCCGAACTCTTTTCGCTTCCTCCTGAAGCAGGCAGAGAACCTGAACTCCTTTCGCTTCCTCCTAAAGCGGACAGAGAACCCGGATCTTCTTGCAGACGATCCTTCCACAAAGACACCAAAGATAAGAGATGATGACTCAGATCCTTGCTAGGAGCAACATTTGTGAACCTCTCACAAACTCCCCCTTATAAGACCCTCTCTCTCTCTCCCAAGATCTCTCTCTCTCTCTCAAGGTTTTCTCTGATAAGGAAAGTGGAAAAATATTTTTCTTATTGGAAGAAAAAGATCTTTTACAGGAGGGCTCAAAAATTGCCCTAAATCTCAACTGGTTGGCAAAGATTGTCCAGGACGATCGGTCGATTGTCCTGTATAATTAGTTCAAAATCACATGTATCAGCCTGGACGATCTGGTTCCTCTAGACGATTAGTTCAAAATCACATGTATCGTCTTGTATGATTAGTTCAAAAACACCCAAAATCATCCTGAGCACCGCTCTGGGCGTACAGGTGAAAAGCACTGGACGGTCATGATCGTCCTGTATGATATTACGATCGTCCAGGATGATATGGTCATATCAATCAAATATTAATTGCTTTACTTAATCACCAAACTAATTTAGGCATGATTGTGACGAATCATCCATGATGATACACGTATTATCCGGGATGATCAGACCAAATCTCTAAAAATAAAACTTGCCTAACTCAGTCTGGCGGCTGAGATTTTTCAATCTGAGCATATTATCCCGTATAATGTATCTATTGTCCAAGATGATCTGCTTAATTAAACCGACTTAACATGGTCGTCCTAATTAGGCTTTCTATTTTCATTGGATCATCCAGGATGATATGAATATCTTCCAGGATAATATGAACAAAAATTGAAAATAGAACCTCTAATTCACTAAAACTCTCCCCTGAGTGTGTGTGTGCAAGGTTACTTAGCTAGGGGATCAATTACATTACATTTGACTCAAGAAAAGGGAAAAATTACATTTAAACACACTTGGACCCGATCTTGAGTTGGCTTGAATTACATTTGATCTTTTGTACCTGAAGTGGTTGGCCAAGTAAAACAGAACACAAACATATTTGTTATCATCAAAACTATACTCCTTGAATTAAGATTTACAATAATGTACATGTTTGTTTGTATGAATGGGGACGGGTTCGTAATTTTAGGCAGTTATTACTGATCGTACATACAAACTTATCGTTCGTCTGTATGATCCTTGTTGTCATTTTTGGATAAGGACGAAGCCAACCATCACTGAAATGATCTTTAATTTTCTGATCATCCCGGACAAACACGTGATCATCTATACGATCGAAAAGTCAAAAAGCCTATACGAAAGGACGCATCGGGAAGGGCAGTTTATAAAAAAGCTGTTTCATTTTTGGCCATTTTTGTTCGTGCGTACGAAATTTATTTCATTCCGTACAAAATTCATTTTGTCCCGTACGAAATTTTTTTGTACTATACAATTGATCTTTTTTCTTTATATAAAAGGGGAGTTTTTATTCATTTTACTTCCATTTCAAACCCTTTTAAAGCCACAAATTAGAGATGTCTGGTAGCGGGAAAAGATCACGACATACTAGAGGATCATCCTCCAAACAAGATTGGGATGATAATTTTTTGTCTCAACAAAATGAGGATGCTTACCTCAGATTTAGAGCTTCCAAAATTACACCCTCTCATCTCTTAATGTAAGAGAACATCCATTTTGTTGTAATGCCACTTTTTGACTCTACTCAATTTTTGTTCATCCTCAACCTCATACATGCATATAATAAGGATTTGTTTCATATTTTCCTCGCAAACATGAAAACAAAATAGGACCACACAAGGATCACTTCTTATGTTCTGAAATAGAGAGTAGAAATTACTAAGGAGGATTTGGGAACTTTTCTTCATCTTAGAACTCTAGGGATTCGAGCACACACCCTGACCTCTAGATATGGATCGTATAGTATCATCATTAATTAGGATTTGACCTTGCATCAATTCAGTAATCTATAAGGAAAAAATAGGCAATATTCATTAATATTCATACAATATGAACTACTTAGTACTGTATGATCAATTCAAATTTTAAATTTACCTAATTTTGGTAACATAGGTTTGACAGCATAGTTTTATCAAAATAGCTAATCGTTTAGTATGATTTAATGTCATACAGTATGATTAGTTATAACCTAATTGAATTAATCTTATTTAATTAAATAATTAGATTAATTTCTATTTAAATAGATCATAAAATATAATAACAAAAAAATTCAAATATTCATATTTTATCCCCGTTGTGAGTACGTGCTCGGTTGTCTAGACAGCAAACAGCTAATACAGAAAATAACTCAAAAAAACTAAAAAGTACAGACTATATCAAACATAAACTAGCTTAGATACTGATGGAGCACTATCTTAAATATGGATTCTTCAATTATGCTCGGTGTATGTTGTACCTAAAATGGTTAGTGACCAATAAGAAAAATATGTAATATATAAAGATGGAATGAGTAAATGATAACCCAATATGCTCATTTGCTTGAAATGTGTGATATTAAGGAGCTCTGATGTGGTAGAAGTTCTATTATGGTGCTAAATACATAAGGAATCATAAGGGCCTAAATTTTTAAATATCTAATATGTGCTAATCATTGAGAGCATAAGGGCCTATTTTTTATGGGAGGTATAAGGTCTTGAGAAAATCTATTATTTTTATTTTGATATATGGAGTACTTATTTATTTACTTTCCCTACATTGTTATTTAAGTTTATAGTAACAAAAATCATTATTCTATTATGTATAATAAATTATTATTAATTGCTTTTAGAACCCAATTGAATGCTTAATAAGTAAATTTTTTTGGATATTTAGCTTAGTCAGTGTGACCTAGTGAGCTATTTTGGCTCACTCCTATTTTGCATTCTATTTCAGGTTAACAAAAGGGGAAAGAGCCTATTGTGTAGCTAAGTCTTTAGTATCTGATTTATTAAGTTTGTAGAGGTTTTTTTTTTTTGATTTTTGTATAATCATGACTAGTTATTTAATTGTTCTATTTTAGTTTGTATGCTTGTACTACAATACAAATGTTGCATGTGTATTTTGATGATGAATGAAAAGAAATAAAATTTATAAATGAGTTTATTTTTTGTTCATTAGAAGAAATTAGGAGCTTTATTATCTATTATGTGTTAAATTTAAAATAAAAGAACATTTGAAAAGCCCTAAAACTTAGATCTCGGGCTAGCCTGTCACCATTCAACATAATATGATCTTCCTCTCTATGGGTCATATCAGGTTGGATTGCAATATTTCATCCTCTAATCAGATGAAAGAGGTTAGTGTTAGAAGAGCTCTAATGAGTGGTCTCTAATGATTAGATGTACATCACACTAAATTTTAAAATTGTACAAGGCCTATACACAATATAAATGATGCATGGAAGACTTAGAATCATTGCATACATAACTGTTTTGAGATCAAATCTATGTAGGCATGATTATGAACTAAACATAAGTCTAAAGAAAAATATTAGCTAGTCATTAAATTTAAGACAAGAAAAGTAATTTTTGTTGTAATTCAAATATAAGTACAAGAAAAGATGAACGATAGATAGAATCAGTAATGTCTTGCAAAACATTGATTATATAATCTCCTTATACATGGCTCTACATTTCCTTGCTTACACACACACACTATCTACTCCACTAAACTCAGCCTAAGACTAGTTACAAGAGTAAATATGCCAACCCCCACACAAAAATTGACCATACTATTTATATTTATGACCTATGACTACCATTAACACTGTGGTGATAATAATGGGAGCACTGTGGCGCTCGCGATTTAATTAAAGTTACTGCACTAATGTTCTTCTCCACCATGACGCTTTAACTGGCAATCAAGTAATATATAATTTGGGCATTTCCTAAGAAACTCCTTAAACCTTTCACAAGCTTCATAGATAGATTCTTCATCTAATTAGGTGAAAGATGTGAAGTTATTCCTAAGCTTAGCTGCCTTAAATGGAGGGAAGTATTTTGCTAGAAACTTATGGGCCAAATCATTCTTGGTAGTAATGAGTCTAAGGGTAAGGAATTCAACTACATCTTTACTTTATCTCTTAAGAAAAACATTAAAAATCTTAGTCTAACTATGTCATCAAAGACCATGTTAAACTTACATATTGCTAGTTTTTTATAGTAACCGAATTAACTGCTACGTCACAATGCTCCAGTGATTTGGCATTGCGAAACTCAGATAAGCGCTATGACGTTGGTGGAGATATTGCACTACAACGCTTAAGATGGCACAATGACTCGGCTATGTTGCATGTTACTCTCTATCTTAAGTTATATTTTGGCTTAAACTCAGCAGTGCTACAAAGTTTTGGCACCATGGTGCTGGACTCTTTTCTTCCATTTATTAGATCTTCAAGAAAATTCTCTTGCACAAAATCATCAAGTGAGGCCCTTTTATAATAAAAGAGGATAGTGTAAACATAACAAAATCATCACTAACAATGAGGTAGTGTTGAAAAGGCAAGATCTATTCTATGGGTGCTTGTTGAAAACTTAATAATTATTAAAATGAATTTAAAATAAGAATCTAAATTTTTGTGTGAACTGGAGTGTTATGGGGCTGTGCATTAGAGCTCAGCTGTACCAAAAGTTTTTGTCGCGGTATTGAAGATTATGTTATATAGTAATTCTAGATTCCATGTAGCAAAATGACACTGGGTTGAAGCATAGCAGCATTATGCAATAAAATGAGTTTTCATATAAAGATTTTCTCCTCCACTCAACTTTCTCTCTCTCTCTCTCTCTCTCTCTCTCTCTCTCTCTCTCTCTCTCTCTCTCTCTCTCTCTCTCTCTCATATTGGCTTACTATGGAAGGAAAGGGAGAGAGGAAAGAGAAATCTAGATTTTAATCTCTAATTCATTTCATCACTTTTACAAATAATTGCTCAGATCATTATAGGGGACTACTATTGTATTTTTATTTTCAAAAAAATTGATTTCAACCATTTGATTTCTCTCAAAATAATTTTATTGCATTTTCACCATATTTAGTCATTTTTTACCACACAACATTTTATATGTTGTAGTGCTGATTATTTTGGACATTTTACCAAGTTGATTTTATAATTTCATAGGGTAAAATAATAATTATTGTATTTCATATGATTTGCATAAAATAATAATTTTGGTATTTTAAGGCAAGCATGTTGTTAATACAAGTATTGTAAATGAATATATGTGTGTGATTAGGTAATAGCTTGTTATTATTACTTTTATAATAGAATGTATGGAAATAAGTAAAGGATGGTTATTTACTTATGTTAATTGGAGACAGACTGACCTGTAAAGGATGATTGGTCAATGGACTTTCGGGTCAACTCGATAAACCAAAGGTGACCCGACCGACTCATGTTAAACACTTTAATATGATTCAACATCTGCCATCTACGTCTCATTCCGAATGATACCCCCCTCCCACAGATCTAAGCTCATTTTACGATTTTAGGATTTCATGTTCACCCTTTTAGTGTGAGTGGAAAGCGGCGGTTAGAGTGTGGAGTGATTGGAGTCCTCGCAGCTTGCTGGCCCTTTTGGAGTTCTTAACTTCTTGTCATCTTATGATTCCTCCAGCGGTCTAGCATCCCCTATGGTTTGTAATCTCATGAATAACTTTGGTATTTCAGATGTTGCCGATTTCCATTGAACGCATGAACGATTTTCTTTAAGATTTTGAAATGGGATTTTTGATCGAATATCTAATATCTCTTTTTGCCACACTTTACCATTTAGACTTTGGGATTTGAAAGTGAAGTTGAAATGTATTTAGAGAATATGGTTTTTCAATTTTACTATTTTAGATGTTTCAGAATTTAGTTATTTTGTTATTAGGGAGTTTCCTAGTTTGTTGTCTTGTTGTTTAAGATGTTGTTGACATATAACATGTCGGTTTACGAGTCTGGAGATTAGGGTTTGCTTTTGTAAATTGGTTATATTGCTCTAGACTCTGGAGATTAGGTTTTCTATCATGTCACAAAGCTATTGTGAAGTTGTTATGTTGGTGTGGAGATTAGGGTTTGGCCATTTGTTGTTATGTTTTGTAATCTGCAGTTATGACTTGTGAACGTGTTATGTTGGTCTGGACTCCGGAGATTAGGGTCTGCTATTATGTTTTCCTGTTATGTTTTGTACTTTCACTGTTGTGAAATCATGATGGCTATGTTATGTTTATACTGAGCTACTCTGTTAGTCTGTTGCATAGTTATAAACTTGTAGTGTGGTGTAGTGTTGTGGTTAAGATTTGGGTTTGCTGACTGTTTTAATGTTCCTGTATTAATACTAATGCTTGTTTAGTAGATTAAATTTATTATGGTATATGAATTATCAAGTTTTCCATACCTAATTTTTTAAATATTGTGTATGAATTATAGCAAGCTTTTCAACATTACTCTAGATAATGCTTCAGCTAATATTATTTCTGTTGATTTTCTAAGGCACCATTTGAATTTGAAAAATGGTCTTCTATGTAATGGTGAATTCTTCGATATGAGATGTTACACACATATAGTAAATCTTATTATTCAGAAAGGTTTGAAGGAGATTGATTGAGCTGTTGTGAAGGTTCGTGAGATCATAGAATATATTAAAGGCTCTCAATCAAGAAAATAAAAGTTTATTGAATGTGTCAGGCAAAGTTTGCTTGAAACTAATAGAGGATTGAGGCAAGACGTACAAAATAGATGGAATTCTACTTTTGTTATGTTAGACAGTGCAATATACTTCAGACGTGCTTTCATGCATTTGGAGTTGGGTGATTTTAGTTACAAGTTTTGTCCTTCAAATTCTGAGTGAAAAAAATGGTTAACATCTGCAAGTTCTTAGCACCCTTCTATGAAATTACTTGTCTTTTTTCTTGATCAAAGTACCCAATTGAAAATCTTTATTTCCTCTATGTCTTCACTGTATATGCCACATTAAAATATGAAATGCCATGTGGGGAGGAGTATATAAGAAAAATGACTGTTGGTATGCTTGCCAAGTTTGAGAAGTATTGGTCAGACTTCAATGTTATTTTAGTAAAGCTGTAATTCTTAATTCAAGGTATAAATTTAACTTTGTTGAATGGTGTTAGAAGAAACTTTATTTGAGTCATTATGTATTTAAGATTGCAAAAGTAAAGGAGAAATTGTACACACTTTTTTCATACTACTCAACAACACATGACCAACGCTCAACCACTGCATCTCAACCATCTCAATCTTCACGAACAACTCCGTTAACTAGTCATTCTACTATAATCATTAAATCATAATTTCTTCAGGTTTAGTTTTGCACTTCACATTTATAATATCTTATAATCTATTATCTTATGTTAACTCATGGCACATAGATAAAAACTTTAACACGGGATTATGACTCTTTTGAGGTAGAGGTAACAATGCCAAGAAAGTCAGAACTTGAGACATATTTGGATGAAACTAAGCTAGATAGGAATAGTGAGTTAGATATTTTGCAATTTGGGAAAGTTAATCAGTACAGATTTTCTTAGGTTTCGAGAATGGCTCGTGATGTTTTGTGCATTTCAATCTCTGTTATGGCATCTGAAAGTGTTTTTTGCAATAGTGGTAGACTTCTAGACCAATATCGAATTGCATTGAAATATGATATTGTAAAAGCATTGGTATGCACAAAAGATTAGTTGTACAATGAACAAGGTAATAATTTAATAATACTACACATCTAACTTATATTTTAACTTAGTGAGTCACTGAGTTTATTAACCTATATTACTGTTTTGGTTATAGATGCAAAAGACAATAAGCTTGATGCAGTGAAAGATAACATCATGGGCCTAGATTTCGAGGGAAATCAAATGGGAGATATGAATGACTCAGTGAATATAGCATCTTAAACATTAAGTCCAGATGGTGTGAAACTTCTAATTTATGTAATTTATATTTATAATGACTATGATGAAGAACCTTGTACAGTTGTGGCTGCTGCCTGCTATGCAGCACCTGCTTGCGCCTTTTTCTGCTTTCTATTGATTTTTGGACCTACTCTTTTATTTCTGCTTTATGTTTATGTTGAGCATGTGGAGTTGTGGGCTTTTAGTCTTTGTGGTTTGCAGTCTGTTGTTCTTTCGGTTATGAGGTACATTTGGCGGGATGCTTTCCTAATTATTGATTAGTTCTTAATATGTTAATGACTGTCATGAAGAACCTTTGTCCTTATGACTGCTTAAGAATTGTTTTATGCAATCGGTTCGTACATGTAACCTATTATCTATTTTATGCATTCGATTGTTCAGTTGTTGAGTGCTGACAACTTGCTGCTCTCACCTGTCATGTAGTCGGATATTGTCATATTGCTATGTGCCTCTTGTTATATAGTTTCCTTCTTAGTTTTGTTATGCAATTTTTCGGTGGACCTGCAACTGGGGCTATTGTGCATCACCTGCTTCTATTTTTTTTGCTTTCTATTGATTTGTGGACATACTATTTCTTTTCTGCTTTATGTTGAGCTTGTGGGTTTTCAGTCTTTGTGGTTTGCGACCTGCTATTTTATCTATTATGAGGTACACCTGGCTGGATGCTTGGCTGATTAGTGATTAGTTCTTAATATTTTATATAGTTATGATGAAGAACCTGGTGAAGTTATATAACATTAGCAATACAAAAATATAGATGCAACCATGTTATAAATTGGGGAAAAGGGATTTCTTTGGCATGAGAAGATACTATTTAACTGAATAGATACTAAATTGAATATATTCATATTTCCAATTTGTAATCTTGGAGGGCATATTTCTTGAAATTGTTGCAGATGATGATTCTTTACTAGGCTCATCCTGAGCCTGAGCCATAAGGCTGTGAGGCTGTGGCTTTATTTATTTTTTTGATGTATGTTCATTGGTGAGATGTTCAGAAAATTGTAATGATTTTATAATTTGTAATGTATTTTTAAAATATAAAGAATTAATAAAATATTAATTTTATTGTTTATTGTTTTATTACAATTTGAATTTGCACATTTTGATTATTTTCCTACATAGTACATAAATTCATTTGAGAAAACAAATTGCAAAAAAAAAAAAAGTTGGGACAGTGGGGCATTTGGCGGGTTAGTGGGTCGTGTTGACCCAAGTCGGGTTTAGCCCGGGTCAGATTCGGATTTATGAAGTGGACCCGTATAGTTAAATGGGTCAGATTCGAATCAACCCATTTAGGCTGAGTCAGTTCGGGTTAAATCCAAACGTTGACCCAATTGACACCCTATTAAAACCATAGCCGTCAAACCCCGTAATTGTTTTCACAATTCCATGGCAGCATATTAATTTAGCAAATCTTGTAGATTTGTTCGTCTATTTTACACTCTTAATTCTCTGCGCTGAAATATGGCAACAGTTTAACTGGCCCAATCTTTTTGATTTGCGGAGGATCCCTCTTTTTTTGCTCTCAAAGCTCAAGAAGGGTATGGATTCCGATACGCAGCGGTCGATCGAAGAGGCAGTGCTTGACATTCTCCGGAATGCTAATATGGAGGAGATGACCGAGTACAAGGTTCGCACTTTCGCAGCAGATCGGCTTGGAATCGACCTCACACGCCCCGACCGCAAACGCTTTGTCCGGAGCGTAGTCGAGTCCTTCCTCGCATCCCACAAGGAGGACGACGCCGATGCTTCCGTGGCCGCTGACGCCCCGCAAGAAGAGCAACAGAAAGTGGAGGTTGCGGCGGCGGAGGAGGAGGAGGAGGCAGAAGAAGAGGAGGACGACCACAGAAAGAGACGCGGGCCGAGGGAGTATGATGAAGAAGGCGATCTCATCGTGTGCAGGGTCAGTGACTTGTGATCGCGTACTAAATCCTATGGCTTTGTTTACATCTGTGCGTTTTGAGAGTTTATCTTTCTTGCAGTTGTCGAATAAGAGGAGGGTTACGGTTCAGGATTTCAGAGGTAAGACGCTGGTGTCGATTAGGGAGTACTACGAGAAGGAAGGCAAGCAACTGCCGACCTCTAAAGGTATTCTGCTGCTTGTTGTATTTGAGAGCCTGCTCAGTTTCAAATTTGTTTGTTTTGAAAATTTCTAACTGCTATATTAATGGTGTGGATATAGTGATGATTTTTTTTAATGCTTTAGTATCATGTGTTAGAGGAGTGCCTCCTTTCGTTTTACTTGATCTGACTTGTATACTTTATGCTTGGTATTTTATTTAGAACTTGTAAAAGGTTTTTGGGCATAAAGTACATATAGCTTTCTCATCGAACCTCTTTTACATTTTAGGGTTGTTTGATTAATTAAGTGGAGTATTGCCATTATGTTTGCAATTACTCTTTTGCAACTGTTCTTCTTGAATTAAATTACGTCTAGTGGTTTGTATTCTTCATAGGTCCAAATCAGTTTTCAATTTATATTCTTAAATTAGATGTTGTTAGTCTGTTAGCTTTCATAGCTATGTCTTTGAGTTGGTTGTTTGGTTAATTAAGTTCAATATTGCCATTACGTTTGCAATTATTCTTTTATAACTGATCTGTCTTGAATTAAATTACTTCTAGTGGTTTGTAGTGTTCACAGGTCCAAATCAGTTATTAATTTATATTCTTAAATTAGATGTCGTTGGTTGCTTAGCTTTAATGACTGTCTTTGAATTGGTTTTCTACTTGATTCAAATCCAGTAGAAAATTCATTTGATTAAGTATACATTTTTGACATAATTTTGGGATCTTAAAACAAATGAGTATTTGGACATGGAACTTTTAAAATTAATTTCGAGATCGTTCAATGATACTAAGAACACTGGATTCAAGTCCAAATGAGCTTAAATCAAGCTCTATGAAGCATAATTTGAATCTTTTAGAGGCCATTTGAGAGGCCAAACATTTTCCAAATTTGTATGCTTATAGTTGAAAGGTACATCTTGACTAAATGAATCCAACGAGTTTAATGAATCAATTTTGAGTTCATTAAGACACTTGAATGTCCAAAATACATTAAGTAATCAGCACCTTGTTTTCACAAATTCCCATGGGATTTTCAATAGATAAAAAATTGAGATTCATAGAGTATTTCAAAGATTTGCCCATTGTCACTTAATTTTGGCCACTAATTAAATCAACCTATGCCGCTGCCTACTACCATCAATTGGCCAACGTGATAAGATGAATAATATTGATGTTCGTCATCACTGCCAACTTATGCTGGTTGGCTACTGACTTCGCTCCCCACACAACATCACCTTGTATCCATAGTTGATCGACATTGACACCCATTGTTGTCAGTCTGATCTCCATTAGCCACCAATATCCAATACTCGCTGTTTATACTATATGGTTTTTCCTCCTTTTTGAAGAATGAAAAAGCTGATTGTCCATCTTTTGACATCCAATATTCCCCCAAACTGTAGCCTGAAGCTTTCCTGCAATTGATATATGACATCCATCTATCATCGTCTAATGCCTTTTATTGGTTTCCTAGTCTTCCCTCCTATGACAAGAGTGACTAAGCCCTTCATCACTCGTTTCCTTAATTTTGATGGCTCCTTTTGACTTTTTATGATGCTTGCTAATGAATGATGTCAGGCATCCTTCGACCTTGAATGTTTGATGCTCATCTTAACATTTTCTTGATCCTTCTCCTATCAGAAGAATAATCATGCTAACCACCCAAAACCATCTAACTTTTGACATTTTCTATATATCATCTTCTGACGCTCGCCAATGATTGTTGCTTGTTAGCCACCAACATTCGTTAGGCACTGATGCTTGATGCCTGTCTTCCTAATAATCCAATTTCCCATCCTGTCGCGGGGATGACCAAGTTGTTTGAGCATTGTTTTTTGACTTTTTAAAATTTTTTGTCTACCATTATATGATACTTGCTAATGCCTGACGTTCGTCGGCTATTGACATACATTTTAATGGTGTAAAATAGCGTGTGTCATGGCGTACGATGCAACATACTGTGTATGGCGCGGTGCAAAGGTTCATAATGGCAGACGCTATTTGCGCCATGTATGCACCACGACGCATGACGCATGACACAAATAGTGCGCACAATATTTTTTAGGTTTTTTTTAATATAATCATGATTTTTTTTTAAATTTTAATAAAATTTTTAATTTCTCAATAATGACATTTAAAATTAATATGATAAAGGATTTGGTTAAGGTTTTTATTGCTGCCCATTGGACCTCCTTCAACAGAAAGTCACGAGGAAGTTCGTCCATTCCTACGCTTGTTCGGTTGTTCCTACTTTTGGCTTAAAGTAATGACAAGGTTTCGAAGCTTCATCGTCTCCTTTGACGAAGGCATTCCTGTTGGATCGAAGGTCACGATGGAAGTTTGCTGATAAGGTAATGATCTTTCTTTCCTGCCCTACTAGGCTTATTCTTGCATTTGTTGAAGGCAACGAACTCTCTTCTTTCGCCACTAGGTTAGGACTCCTTCGAAGCTTCGTCGTCTCCTTCGAAGAAGGCATTCCTATCGGATGGGATGTCATGATGGAAGTTCTTGCTAATGTAACCAAAATACCAATTCTTGTTGCATTTACATATTTTGCTGAAGAATAGCATCCCTTTCATCTCTCAAGTGCTAGTGTCTGAATCTGCAAAAATGTTTGCTGGTTCAGGATAATTCCAGATGTCTAATGAAGATGTCTTAGGATGATCAATTAGTAATCAGGTTATTACTTCTGAAGCTTATTTTATCAGAACCTGTAGTAGAATCAATGAATTAATTTGTTATGATGGTTGAACATACATCATAACGATAAGATGTGATAAAAGTTTACACAACATGTGTTAGAAGTGCCCCGTTGATTTTGCTTTTGTATGCATTGATTGTAATCTTTAATATATTTAAATATGTTTGCTTATAGGCGATCAAAAAAAGTTGGATACAGTTCAATATTTAAAAAAGATCCAGTATGGAAATATGCAATATTGGTTAATGAAACGGATAACAATAGTATAACATATTTTTTGTGGCAAAATAGCAAAAAGAGGAATTACACTACATAAACAATACTTGGTTGGCGATTTAGAAATGCTAAAGCTTACTCTGGTTTCCTAAAATATATTAAGGATGAAATACAAGATTCCATATTGAGAGAAAAAGAGTTAAAAAAATAGATTAATGAAACACATGACATGATTGGCGAAGGAGATGACTTTGATGTGATGATAGGTGATGATATTTTTGGCAATGGACCAACTAAAAGATATCAAACTACTAAATTTAATATTCAAAGATCAACATCAACATTAATGCTCAAAGCATCAAGAACTAAGGGACTATTAGATACTTATTTTACGCCAAATCTTGATGATCAGTTGGTAGACCTGTGGGATAGAGTGGATCGGATTGAGGTTTCTGTAGATCACTTCGGGCAGTAGTTGATAGGACTCGAACAAGGGATGTATTCTCGTTATAACCATATAATGTTCCAGTACTAACGACAGTACCGGTACCAGACTAACTACAATGTAGCCATGGTCAATATGTTCAAGAGCTGGCAGATGGACTCTTATGGTCAGCGGAATATGTTTTCAGGCTCACTCTCCTTTGAGATGTTTTTAGGATTGTCATCATCAGTACAAGCAACATCAGCAGTATAGGTAACAGGAGAGGAAGAAGATGATGAGTAGGCAGAGCCTACTGATGTTTTTATTACTTTTTTTTTTGAGTTTTTAATTTTTATTTTATTTTATTTTTATTTCTTGCATTTTATTTTATTTTCTATTGTAAGAAAATATATGATGAATGCAATCATTTTTCTTACTTTATGTAAAATTTATTTATCTTACTATATTGCACTTTTTCTTTGAATTATGAAATTTGAAAAATTAAAATTAAGATCCCTAAGTATTTTTTTAATAGTATACAATTTGTTAAATTTTCCTAATAAAATAAATACAAGTAACAACTAATCTTTCATTTAATATTAGTAATCCTTGTTAAGTTAAATTCCTAAAATCACTTAAGCACTTGACTACTTATAAAGGACTATTTGGTTGAAGGTTTAATATTAATAAACTAATTTGATTAATTCTAAATCATTTAATAAGTAATTAGAGAATTATGAAACCTTCAACAAATTTTAGATAAGTATAGAAAGTGGAGGCAATAAATATGTATTCAAAATTAATATAAGGTATTCAGACTTTGAAAATGGTTAAAGGGAAAAAATTGAAAAGGCTAAGTACTAAAATATTACAATTGTACCTACAATGTCTAACCCCACTTAAAAATAATTAGTGATGAAAATAGACATGTATTCAAAATCATTATAAGGTACCCAGCTAACTAAAAAGAATATGAGCAAAAGAAAAGAAAAAGAAAAAATCATAAACTAAATACTAGAATATTAAAAATTGGCAATTGCAATGTCTAGTCCCACTTCATACTCCTAAAGAAAATTATTGGAATCATAATACTCAAAAAAGTTTATCGGTTGTTTCAAGGATTAATTAATTGTGTAATTTCATTGATTCTAAAAGAAATTAATAATCCTGTGTAAGTTAATAAAAAATTTTACCTACAGCCTTAAGAGTTTATTTTAGAAGGAATATTAATTAAAAATGAAGGAATGAGTTGTTATAAATTATTTTACTAGAAAATATTCAAATTTATGTACTTTATAAATACTTAGATTATTAATTTTATATTTTTTCAAAAATTATATTCAAATAAATAATATTTTATCCAATACAATATAAATTACTTGAGGACAAATAATTATCTTAAAGTTTGAGGGAATTTGATAAGTAGAAAATTTGTATAATCTAAATTTTATGTATTATTATAAAATGATAGCTAAATATATCTTTTGATGCAAGAAATAGGTCAAAAATTATCAAAATTGACCCAGCTCCACATACCATACACGCTCTACGTAGCATGGTGGGAAAGCTCAGTTCTTCAAATTTCCCCTAAACGGGAGAGATGTCGGGAGGTTGATGAATTTTTCAGTGAAACAAAGGACCTGGACTTAAATGAACTATAGGGAACGAAACTCAATTCAAATGACAAGGAACCAGACCTAATACCTAAAATAAAAAAAAAATATTGCAATTTGTTAAATGAGAAAATCCTTAAATACAAATGAACAAATAAGATGCTTGTGGTGAATAAGACTTCAGAAATAATTTGCTTGCAAACAAACATCAACATGCAACAATTAACAAAATTGAGAGGAGTATGGCGATCAAATCACAACTATGGTGTGAAACACTCAATAATTGATGCAAAAACTCCCTTCAATCATGCTCACAAACAAATAGGAACAACTACAACGGGTAGCACATCATGAGTAAAATATGAAGATACACAATGAATGCAACAGTACTCTGTAGTCAACATCAACATATAAGTAAACATATTCAACCATGCAAGTAGCGGTGACCAATCACACAATGAAGTACCAACTATGATGTGTTTGAAAGTGGACATGATGCAAGTATAATGACTCTCCTACAATCATATCTAAGGGAATTGTAGTGGATGCACAAGGAACTTCTGACGTGATAGTTCATCTGCAAGCATGAATCAGGAGCTCATTATGAGCATGAACACCTACAAACAAATGTAGAAAGCTTAGCATGCATACAATAGCTAACCTATGTGTTAAGGAGATATACATATAACATATCATCTACAAACAAGGATGATACATCTGCAGTACATACAAACACCTATGAGCCATTATAGGAGACCCTTAATGTATGCAATGCATTATCTGCAAATAAATATAGAAAGAGCTACAATGAATGTGAACACTTACTGGCAATGACGGAAGATGTGTCATAGGCACAACAATGATAATCAGTAACAGGCAATGGATGCTACGTCACCCTTGCAATCAACCATCATTCAATGTCAGGCAAATACATCGATCCTGTGCAAGCAACGACGGTTGATTTGCAACAAATGCAAGCATCTATGAGCCGCTGTAGGTGATTCACCATACACACAACATGCTTTCTACAAGCAAATACAAAAGAGCTATGATGAATGCAAGCACCTATAAGCAATGGTGGAAGATTCGTGTTGAACATGTTACAACGGCTGGTGACTCCTAAATGCTTAGCATTGAATCACAAGCGGTGTTAACAAAGCTTGCATGCAAGAAATAATGGGCGACCCGTAGCGTAGCGATACAACTTATAGGCGGCACTGGAAGATTCGTGCTGGATGTTGTTCATCTACATGCAACAGCTGGTGTCTACTGAATACACAGTGCTAAACCACAAGTAGTGATAAACAAGGCTTGTAATACACAATAGCTCTCCTGCAAGAAGTAACAAGCAACCTGCAGCGCAATGCTACAATTCACTTGTAAGTAGAAGTAGGGAATTCATAGTAAAAACTGCCGGCCACTGATGAATTAAGGTAGTAAACTTATGGATAAGGCTATCACACCAGATGTCAGCTTACTTGCAAGCGACATATAGGAGGCCCCTGATGCACCGTATAACATATATGCCGGCAAAAATATACTTTTGTAGGCTGAATATTAAAGAAAGTGACAGCTTGCAGATGACAAAATGAGTTAAACAACACCGTTGATGTGCAACAAATGAAGCTCAACATGCTGTTAAATAACGTCATCGGATCCGCAGCATGCACATAAGCGGACAGAAGGCGTTTACAAATCCCAAATGAAACCCTGTGCATTTCTCAACAACGATCATTTGCATAGTTGATTATTTCAAAAATACCCCCTCATGCATTGAAATGCGTAATGATACATCCATAACATGCATACATTATAACATAAAAAATGCATTATGCAAGCACAATATCCAACATGCAAAATGTATTGTGCAGTACTAGCACGCTATGTTGACATGTAAACACATCATGCACTACATGCGAGTACTGAATCATCATGGTAATGCATTATGCAAATAAACAAGTGATGCATAAATGCATTATACATACATATCATACATTATTGCACTAAAATGCTGCACAACATGCAAAATATCATGCAAACACATTATCCAACGTGTAAAATGTGCTGCGAAGTAGCAGCGTGCTATGCCGACATGAAAATACGTCATGCACTGCATGTAATCACTAAATCATTATTCTAATATGTTATGCAAGCAAACGGGCAATGCATGTATGCATGATACATGCATATTGTGCAAATACACCATACGCTATGTTACCGTATTAAACTAATATATTGCATATCAATACATCATGCAAGCACGATTAAGTAGTGTGCAAATGCATATGCCAACATACATCTGCATGGGCCCCGACGAGCATGATGTATGCTCACATGTGACGTCTGAGGATGCTGTGCAGGTCAATAGATGAACTTAAGTTCGAGTCCGATCCTTTTATGTGAATAAATAGGAGTCGACATGGCTCGAACTATCAAACAAATATAAGGTCACGGCGTCGATCAGGATATTTATTTTATACATTCATATTAGGCCTCGGCGTCGATCAGGATATTTATTTTATACATTCATATTAGGCCTTCAAGGTCTATAACAAGAAAAATTCACTAATAAGGGCATAAAGTCAATGACGAACTTGATTCTTCGTCGGCAAGTAGGCAGAGTCGGTAAGGTTCAATCAACAAAATAAAAGTGCCCATAAGCATCCAGACAATGGCTGCATTGACATAAAATCTCAACCGATGGGGACTCCAAATATTCAAAATTCCCCCAAATTCTCATGAAATACATTCAATAATATAAAATATTTAAATTTGAAATAAAATATCAAAATACTTAAAGTAAAATATCCATCCATCCTCCGCAGCATTTTGCCGTGGTGGACAAATCTGAAAATCACTTCAGCTCACAAAGAGCAAATATCTGGTTGAGAATATTACTAGGATACGGTTATGATTGGGACCCTCTGACTGGATGACTTTTTTCCCAAATGACACCATTAAATTATGGTCATGGTCAGAGCCCATATGTTCCATAACGGCGCTAAATCATTGAGTAATGAATCAATAAGATATGATTGATAGGGCACAAAGCCCTCTGTTAGCTAAGGTGGATTTAAATTTATCCTCTTAGACAAATATTCACCCCAGGTTTATAAAGTACCTTTAGACGAAGAAACCCATGGCTGCCGACAAGGATCCTTCTGTTAGGTTGGGTTAACTATCTCCTCTAACTAAGTAGACCATGGACCATGATGACCCAGGACGACGGAACCATGAGTTCTTGATCATGTTCATCATCACTCCTCCACCATCCGCTTTAAGTACCAGGTGGTAAATTTCCAATTGAAAATGTTAAGTTTTTATACTCTCCTGCTACTATACGATGGATACTACGTATCACGACTAGCCTAAATCAAAAGTTCTATCTTTCTATTGGGAGGGGTAATTAACTATAGGGGCTTGCGCCTATAGGAAACCTGAACTCAGATCATAAAGTCGTTGCAAAATGAGGGTGAAATCTCTGGGTAATGTCTTATTTAAAATCCAATTTGCTTTTTGAAAATTTGCCTCGGAATATACTCGTTAAAACTCTCCTCGACGACCTAAAGAAGGAAAGGGGCCGCGGAGAGCTTGGGGTGCAAATTTTTAGAGCTCACAATGACTTTGACATAAATTATGAGGATTCTTCTGAAAACAGTCAAAGTATGTTGGGTCTTGATCCTAAGAGTGTATTTAAGTTTTAAGTAAGTATTTATTTTGAATCTTGTGTTTCAGTAATAATTATCTTCAAAAAAATCATTATATTCATAATTTACTTAATATTGTCATTTTTTTGAATTATTTATAATTTTGTAAGTAGTTTATTTTTTTCGTTTTGAGGAGTACACCTCGATTCGCCTCGAGGCTTGCGCCTTGCCTTGCTTAGACAAAATCTATTGATTCCCAATTTCGCCTTTTATAACATTGACTGACATGACGTCTTAGCAGTGTCGCAGTGCCATGGCGCCAGTTCAGTTAATTTGCATTTCTATAAATTGAGGCTTAGTGTTCATATTATAAGGGTTGGCATATGGAAGAGACGTGAGTGAGTGCATGTCTGAGTGTGTGAGGCTACTTCTTGTGAGGTTAGCTCTTTTATAGCTTTGTGCGAGTGTTGTACTTATGTGGAGTGACAGAAGGAGTGCAACGGAGTATATGCTGTCGTGTCATTTGTATCCTTATTCTCTAGTTTGTACTTATGTTTTGTTCAGTAAAATAAAAATATTTTTTTTGTGTTTAATTTTATCTCAATGTGTGACTAAACTTTTTTATCTAAACTTATGATAATTTAGGAACCATGTGTTGCATAGAGTAGATATGTGATTTAATAAACTGTTTAACGCTATTTTTAATTCCTCAAACTTTCATTTAATTTGTGTATAGGCCGTGCATAAACTTAAAATTTAGTGTGATCTATAGATTTGATGGAGGAGTAGGACAATTAGAGGAATTAAAACGTAATCTTGCCATGCAGACATATAGTGGATAAATTTGTGGGATCTTAAGGAGATAGTAAACTATAGTTAGGAGGAATCCTAGCTAATACTCTAACGAGCTCGACAACGCCGAAAAATACTTATGCTCTGATTTACAAAATATTAAGAAGAAATCTCTTTATTGCAAGCATGTGTTTTTAAATATCATATATTTAGATTTTCAAAATTATTGTTTTTATCTTTTGCAATTGCAGCTTTTTACTTTTCATTGCATCACCCTTGTTAATTATTTGACAAGATAAATATAGTAATTTTATTAAGCAGTACTAGAGTGAGCTTAGGATAATTCCAACTTCTCGTTGGAACGATACTCTTCTCATAACTTTATTACTTGACATGACATGTGCACTTGCGTAGAATAGGAATCCTTGGAAGTTGGAATAGCAATCAATAATTAATCGACCAAAGTGTGTGGAAAAGACTTATCAACATGTGATGCTCATTTTCTCTTACCAATAGAACAACCATGATGGCTGCGTATGAACTCTCACCTTCTGACATTCTTCATTAACTGTCGTTTGATGTCCATCAACCATCGATCATCATCTAATATCCACCTTATTGATTTGCGAATCTCCCTTCCTATCAAAAGAATGACCAATTCGACCTCCATTTGTCACCAAAATGTTGACCTTGTCTACTCTATGCCTACCAATGATTGATATTTGATGTTCATCATCTTTCGATGTTTGACGGTTGTATTCGTGGTTGCTCAATCTACCCGCTTTTTATGAGATAACTGGGTCAATCAGCATTTTATGTTCATATCACTGGTTGCTTGATCTTCTCTTCCTCTTAAGAGAATGACCAAGCCGATTGCCTATCGTCGTATGACTTATTCTTTTTATTACTGATCATGATCATCTAACACTTACAAACATCTAATGCTTGACACATGCCAATTAATTGGGGTGAAATCAGAGGGAAAAAAGGTTGAATAGGACCAGTTTTGAACCATTTTTAATTAGTGTTTAATTATAATCAAATTTTCTTATATTTTTAATTGATTTATTTTGTTAGATTAAATTGGATAAGTTCAACTTTAAATTTTAGCTACGGTTTGTCTTGGTTTTAGGGTAGGATTAGATTTGATTTAATACTTAGGCCTTACCTATGTAGTCTATAAATTGGAGTTGATTTTATTTTATTTTGATTAATAATTGAATGTATGAAATTATTTGTAACTAATTGAGTGCTCCATAGATTGAAGTGATTTACATAGATTTTTTCTTCTTTATTCTTTCCACTCCATGAATTTTTGGTTTTAGAGAAAATAGCTAAAATTGAGCGCTCCCTATGTAGTTTCAAATGATGAGAGGTAGACTATACACTAATTTGATGATTATGTAAAATTAATATTGACAGATTAAGAAGAAGAGGTAGACTAAACGTAACTACAATTTTATCACTAGGAGTTGCTATTGACTCGTCGCAACCCTGCTTATCACATACTTGTTGTTTGAGGAATAATACCTAGTCTACCTCATCAAGTAGCAAAAAGAACTATGGCAATATCTTGCAGCTAACTAGTATCCCCATCAAAAAAAGACAAAGCATTTTATATATGTGCTGGATCTAAATTAGTTTGTGGATGACACCCAATTTTACTAGCAAATAATCTTCAAGTTAAACATTGGAAATCTGAGAGAGTTTCGAGTGAGTATAGAGAGTGAGAAAGAGATAGATGAAAGTCCAAAGTATGCAATAAGATCTAAAAATATGTGCCTCTTCACCTTTTATTTATAGGATTTAATGGGCTATTAGGAAGGATAATGCTTAGTACGACTCATTACAGCTTCTATGGGACACATGGCTAGGTTGATAAGCATCCATGTGGCTCTCTACATCTAATGCAGCTTGTTGTTTTAGGGTGAGTCATTTGGGTGAATATTCACAGGTGAGTCATTGAGGTATAGCATGCAAGACGAGTAGGTGTGGGCGAGTCCTTTGGATGCGGCGGCGAGTCCCTAGAGATAGTATGTGAAACTATGAGCGTGAGGTGCGAGTTCCTATAGGTGATGATATTTGTTAGCTGAAGATTGATCAAGTCTAGGAGGGTCATAATCACGAATCTCTAAGGTGTGCACTATGTAGCTAGATCATGGGATGTTAGTGGTAACTTGGTGGCCTAAATGATAGCAAGTGACCTCGAACGATGAATTTTTGTCAGGATGAGTAATTCCCTAGGGCTTGGACAATTATGTACGAGTCCCTTGATGTGCATGCCGCGAATGACTTCTCGATTCAATCAGCTAGGAATAGTCATTGTTCTTTGCTGGCGAGTGCCTTTGGTGGGCAATGCATCTTCTTTGGCTGAGTTTATTTGTTAGAACTTGCTAGGTACCTATGAAATACCTACATGTGCATTTACAAATATACAATATGCACTACAAGGTGTAGTTACCACAAAGACAGTGATGCAAAACAAAATAATGAAATAATACAACTATCCAAAAGGTACTCAAAGAAACTAAATTTTTTTACTTGGAACATTTTTTACATTTGCTTGTCTACATACATTAAAATGAAAAGTGGTGACATCCTACTCATCCCCATTAAAAAATCTTACATACAAGATCTAACACTATCTTAGGAGGAGGAATCGCCCCCCTATAACAAACTAACTTGTTCTAACAAAGTGGAAGGTAGCCTCTATCTCAGTCTTGAGTGCTATCATCGCCTTTTGGATTGATGTCTCGTAGTAACCTCCAACTAGCTTTTGTAAGCTTATAGGCCCCTCACCAAGCATAGCTTGCATATTGAGGATCTTCTCTACTAGGATATAGTTCTGAGCAAGACTCATAGGTTAAGTGGCGCCTACGCAGGAATCCTATCTCTTGTGGTTTTGATGGAGAGAGAGAAGGTTTGCGCTTCAATAGTCATTATAGGAGAGGCTGGAAAGGTTCATGAACTGAAGGCAACATTGCAATCTCCTAAGGCAACATTGCAGTCTCCTCAACATCATCGTCCCTCTGTTGGTGGTGGCATAAGTTGCTCTACAGTATTTGCTGCTAGGAGAGCCACTCTTATGGTGAACAATGAAGGATTAGCAAAAAAAAAAAATCCTTATCTAAAGAACTTTTAGGGATAACTAATAGTGTATCGTGGAGAGTTATTGTTTTCATGTATAAGCTAAGTGCTCAGTGCATTAAAGCTAGTGCTTTGAACTCGCTCGAGGAGAGGCACACTTTTAGCTCGGTAGTAGATGGCGAGACCTTGTCACCAGATATGATTCTTTCATAAACTTGTGAGTAATTCTTCTTACCTTCATCCTGGCCAATAGTGGGCTCCACCACTATAGGAGCTATCGCCACCTTAATAGTTGCCACCTTCTCAGTAGCAGCCAACTTCTTAGTAGTAGCTACTTTGTTTGGTTGCCCAGCATGAGCTTGTCTAACTTTCCTGATAGTTAAAGGAACATCATCTGAGCTGGACGAAAGGATTACTCTCTCGAGGTCCCACAGTTGACAGCCTTATAGTCGATGGTACTTTACTCTCTTTCACCTTCACTATCATTAAGGCTTAGGTGCTGTTAACCTAGTCGTCCTTAAGCCATTAGGCATATTCACCTCTATGGTCACAATCTTACTTACCGGTGAACTACATCTTTTCTCCTCTTCATCATCTAGAGCATTGTTCACTCTCTTTAAGCTTAACATGGTTAGCTCGACAGGGTCTATATTTGCCTTCCCGAGCGAGCGAGTTACCAATAAAGAATCAAGTGTTAATAAATCGTTCCTTTCAAATCTTTATAAGAGAAAGAAGTGAGTGGGGTCAAATCATAGTCATGATGAAGAATCTGCATAACACTAGAGACTACAGTAATAACATGGAAATAATATATACTTACGCACCCTTTTTACCATTTGGTAGTAGTAACAAATGTTCTCTTTAATTCATTTGGCCTTAAGGGTCAAGTAAATAGGGGAACTAAATATTTACTTGTATATGCTCATGTATGTATTTCAAAGGTACCTAATATATTTTAGCGGCCAGAGTAGTCACATTACCCGTCAAAGGCAGTTGCTAGTTGGGATCGAGACTCATTCCATCTTATCGGATTGAGGAGTTTCCCTAGGAATGCACACCAAATGACTTGTATAGTTTTGTCCAAGCCCTTGGGAATCACTTATCTTGGCAAAAATTGATCTTCTGAGGTCACTCACAGTCATCCAAGCCATCGGGATAGCACTGACGTAGCCCGATTCAGCTATAGAATGTGCACACCTCAGGGGTTTGTTATTACGACCCTCCAAACTTGGTTAATCCTTGGCTTGTAATGACCATCGCCCGAAGGGGCTCACCCCTTGTACTCTAAGCTCCATATATTTCCTTTAGTGACTTGCCAAGGTGTCTTGAGGACTTTCCCACATCAACTCTTCCTACATGATCTATCTCGAGGATTCACCCAAGACACTCTCCTGTGAAGACCCTCTGGAACACGGGGCCACGTCAGAGGCAAAGAACCACGTGGATGCCTAATTGTCAAGCAACGTATCCGATACATTTTGTGATTAGCCATATTGAACATTATGAAAGTTCGTGAGGGGTGTTAAACCCTATAGAATTAGTCCTGAGGCTAACCAAGAGGGGGGGGGGTGAATTGGATATTTAAAAACTTCTTTAACGAAAAGAAAAATCTTTTTCTATCTTGCAACGAAAATGAATTAAATCAATAATAAAAAGATAAATCAGAGATTTCACCCAAGCAGTTAATCGCAGTAAAAATAAAGTGCGAAAAATAATCAGAAAGAACACGTCAGATTTATAATGGTTCGGTCAAACCGACCTACGTCCACTCCCAAGAATCTCCTGTTCCAGGTATTGCACTAAACTTTTAGTGACTCTCCTTTAGCCTCCACAGTTAGGTGGAGAAGCCCTTACAAAATCTCTTCCACCTCCCCCGATGTGGCAAAGAACCTGAAATCCTTTTCACCCTCCTGGTGAGGTAGAGAACCTGGAATCCTTTTTCACCCTCCTGGTGAAGGCAGAGATCCTAGTCCTTTGACATCAAAGAGATCTTCTTCCCAAAACTTCCCTCAAGACAAATCTTGAATTCGATGGTACTAAGGTGCAAGCTTGCCAGAGCAATCGTGTGAAACCCCCTCCACACTCCCTTGAAACCCCTCCCAAGGATCTTCTCCCTCTCTCAAACTCTACCCTTTTCTCTCTCCCTTTCAAGGCTCCCTCTTCAAGTTTTTTTCAGAAAAATGAAGCCTCAATGGCTGCCAAAGACACTTACCAAGTGCCTTGAGAAAGCTTAAATAGAGGGTTTCAAAAATCCTAGAAATTCAATTATGGTGGCAAAGATTGTCCAGGACGATGTGCTTAAATAAAGGGCTTCAGAAAACCCTAAAACTCAATTCTGCCGCCAAATATCGTCCAATACGATCTAAGGATCGTCTAGGACGATGTGCAGAATTTGACCTGATAGTCCTGGACGATATCTGAATAGTCCAGGACGATCAGTTCAAATTTGTACAGATCGTCCAGTATGACATTGGGGATCGTCTTGGACGATTAGAAGACAAATTATGGTATTTCGTCTGGGACGGTTTAGGAAAATCAAATATGTTGGCAAACATCGTCCAATACGATATACAGATCGTCTAGGACGATCTGATTGAACAATTTAACCATAATTAGTCCCCTAATCACAAGATCAATTTATGCATGATTTGTATTGATCGTCCAGTATGATGGATATCATCCTGGACGATTAGAACAAAATTTGAATATTAAAACCTTGCCTAAATTATCATTGGCAGTTAATTTCCATGATCATAAAGGATCATTCTGGATGATAGAAATCGTCCAGTACGATTAGTTCAATGAGCTGATCATCTCGGACGATCGAAATCGTCCAATACGATAAGTTCAAAAATTGAACTTCGGGTTTTGTTTGATCTCACTCCCTTGAGTGTGTGTGTGTATGATCACCAAACTAGCAAACACCTTTATATGACTCAACTCCAAGAAATAAAAAATTATATCAATGAATATTACAGACTCTTTACAGCATAACCTATTCTACCCAATATTGAGCTCTGATTCTTCATTGGATGGTGCATTGTGTTTCTGAAATGTTAGTATACACACAAACAAGTATAGAATGAAAATACTAGGAGACATAAAGATGTGAGCCATAATATTTGTTATCATCAAAAACATAAACTTGTGAGTTCGAGTCGCAACACATTATACTTTTTATTTTTTCGATGTAGTCTCTCTATAATCCTCTAAGCCTAATAAATATAGGGTGAAAAGACACATTTTTTATCTTTTTTTGAATAAATTTTGATCTTTTGACATTCTTTGGATTTTCATATATATCTCTCTCTCTCTCTCTCTCTCTCTCTCTCTCTCTCTTCGCATAGTCATTTGAACCTCTCTTAGTTCTTTAGTTCTTACCTAGAAGATTGCTTGCTAGTAAAGTTAAGTTCATCCATGGCAAATTCAGATCCAACAAATTTTATGAATCTCTCCAAATTCTATCTAGATTTAGAATTTATATTTGACTTTGTGCCCACATTATATTTATTATCATTTTTATGCCCTCTTCTATCTTACTAGCATTGGGCTCACTTAATGAAAATTTAGGTTAGTTCTTTATTCCAAAAAAAAATCCCTACTTTCCTCGAATATAGCCTATGATCCTGCTACTCATTCTATTCAACACAAAGAATCAATCTCTTTTCTATGGATACTGTACGAAAGTGAGGGATTTTTTTTATCAAATACAAGTTTTGAGTTGGATTTTGTGTCAACTTTAAAACATTTAACTTCCAAAGAAACTAAACTTTGGGAGTGCCAATTAATTTAACATCTAGTTTATTGCTCCCTTAAACCGAAAAAATGGCAAGACTTGTGCTGAAATTGGCAACTTACCCTCCCAACTAAATTATGTTCAAATTGATCGTTATATGTTTATCTTCAAGATAACGGCTCTTCAGTTGCTTGCTTACCTTTTTCACTTTAGGGAGTCAGATCTTGAGCTTCAAGGCCATTGATTTCAACTTAGAATTTTGGTTGTTTTCGGTAGTTTAAGATGTTCTTTGTTGTGAAACTTGGTTTGGATTTTTGTGTCTATTTGAAGGTCATGTAATATCCTAAGAAGTTACGCTAAGGAATGACCATTTAATATAATTCAAAACCCTATTGTTTATATTCTGGTAAACTATTCTCTAAAACTAAGAATGATGTCTTCATACTGAAATTTTTGTGGAAAAACTGTTGTTTGGACCCCGAAAGACAGGTATAATTTTTGTTTCAGTCTGTACCTTTATTAAAATTTTCTTTTGCATCCTGAATCCTGAGTCAATTTTCTAAAACTTGCAAAAATATCTCTAATGTTACTAGAATATTTTTGATTGTGTGACGAACCACATGATATGTATTAAATTCTTTATTGGATCTTTTTTTATCACTTTTATAAGCAGAGTTGATGATACAAGAACTTTGATTTTTGTGTCTGCTATAGTAACTTTTATAGTGTTGCTGAAAGTGCTAGATGCCATCAAGGAGATATGTTTGCTCAACATTGAAGGTGCTCGTTGAGTGAAGTTAGACGCTAAACAAAATAGTATTTTTTTCTTAATAAACTTATTTTAATTATGAATACTTTTGATGTGTATGAATGAAATCGTCATATTAAATTATTATAGATAAAATAATGAATTTTCAAGTTTTATTGCATTCCAAGTTAAAACATCATGTTAAATAGATTATCTTATACAAATGCAATTAAACTTATAATGTTTGTAGCTTGTATAACCTATGAAGAATCTAAGCTTTGCTTCTATTTTCATTATAAACATGCTCTTGCTTGTTTCTTTATTAGAAAAAAACCAATTTCATTTCAAAGTTTTAATTATTAGCACCTAGCTTTCAAATCTTGGGAATACGTGAGTGCTAGCCTAGACATTACCTTTGTGATGGAGCTTGCTTGGGAAGCGTGTGAGGCGCTATTATTTCTCATTGTCTCTCTAGGGTGCTTAGATAAGTGCCTAAATGGCCTTTTAAAGCTGAGCATGGTAATATATTCATATGATGAAAAGTAGGCTGCAATTCATTGGTAGGTGCCTTTTTTTGCATATCTTGTTTACTAGCATATAATTCTCTATTGTATATAGTTTTCTCACACGTTACTTAATGTCTATGAGACTTCAAATAAATAAAACAGCGTAGAACCAAGGTAGGAACTGTATATAATAAGTTTGCAAAATGATGGCCTTATGAATCGATTTGATCATCTCAGTGGTGACATTGGTTCGCTCAAATAACAGTTGTTTCGTCCCAATTATAATCCTATTCTCACGAACCCATTGATCCTGTTGATGAATAGTACACCAGTAAGGCGTGAATTATAGAAGTTTTTATGGTTCAGATCTCTATCGCAATGTTAACTCTATTCCGTCTTCCTGAAGGACTGAAAATAAGATCATTACATTTAATAGTTAACCCGAATCTAATGTTTTGTTAATTTGGTATGTTAGATTTTTTTTCCGATTTAATCAATAAAATCCCTTATGTTGGATGATTTCTTTGATTGATGAATCATTGTTGTTAAGTTGTATTTGGCAGAACTTGCCAAAAGCTTTTACTAGAATGTTGAGTGCTACAGAGCATTAAGGATATAAGGCTGTAACTCAGTAGCATGAGATTTTATTTACATGCTAAGATAGTGATGCAAATAAGAACGCGGGGCTTCTGATTTTCCGAGAATGTAGTACTCAACGGCCATTTATTCTTGCAATTGTGGCAATCTTCCTTCTGTAGCTTTTCTTCTAGCTTCCTTCTTCGGTTTTTGATTTCCATGACTAGCAATTTGGAATATTTTTGGTGGGAGTGACGTGAAAGTGTAGCAATCAGCAATCTTTCATGCAGGATTATAGCAATCAACGATCTTGTGATACTGTATCATACATTTTTACTTTCTACTACGTCTCTTTCCTTTCCTTGTTTCATTGGTGAGCACAATAACACATGATTTTTTGCCTATTCTCGAAAAATTAAGAGTTGTTTTAGCTTGGGAGAAATTAGGAGTCCTTGGAATCGTAGCCTGATGATTAAAACATGTAGGTTTTGATTGCATTGTATAGAATTATGAAGAATTTCTTATTTTGGTTCTTTCGTGGGTACTTGATGGCGGTGGCTCCCTCACCCCAGGCGGGCGGTGGGCAAGAGGAGCAAAGGGGATTAATTCCACGTTAAATAACTTACCATATAAAACTGAAATTGGGAGGGAATTAGGAAAGTTTATTTAGGAAAAGAGGGCTGATTTGAATTTAGATTTAGGAGGGAATTAGGAAAGGTTTATTTAGGGAAAGAGGGCTGATTTGAATTCAGATTTGGCAGGGAATCAGGAAAGGTTTCTTTAGGGAAAGAGAGATGATTTTAATTCAGATTTGGGAGGGAAATAGAAAGGTTTATATTAGGATTAATTGGATTATTTTATTTTTATGATGTGAATTGTGTTTGGCTGTAGTTTTCTCTAGAGTTATTCCTAGCGGCACCTAGGGTTTGTGGAGAGTTGATCCACCTTTCGAACAGTAGATCAACTTATATCTTGGTTTGTTATGACAATATAAAAATATTTCTCGTTGATTTCTGCTGCGTTTTCTCTTTATTGTTGTTTTTGCTGTGTGGAAATCATATTCCTATAAAATTGGTATCAGAGCATGATTCGGGACCTATGGTGCCAAAGAAAGTGGATGCTTTGGAGGAGAAACTAAAAAGAGAAGTTGGCCAACTCAAATTTGAATTTGAGGAATGAATTTTAGCCATGGAAGGAAGGTTTTCTAAGCTAGATGACACGATTAAGAAAATATTTGAGCTTCACACCCAACACCCAACCAGCAACATGGGAGGCAAGTGCAGTGGCGGGTGGCCAAGAAAGTCTGGGAAACCCCAATATCAACACAATGGGGGATGATTGAGAGGTAGGAATCTTGAGCGACAGGGAAATATGCCACATCTTGAATCAATAACCAGGAGGGAAATGGGTGAAGGATATGATATGAGGAGAAATTGGGAGGAAGAAATGCGGAGGGTTGATTTTGAGGAAGATGATGTCTATGAAAGGAGGGATTGGAGAGAATAATGGAGAGATCATAACAATCGCCACATTGGTGGAGCCGGAGGTGGATGAGGAAGTTGGGGAAGAGGGGATTTGAGTGTGAGAAAGTTGAAGAGGAGGAAGATGCTTATGGGTGGATCTATAGGGTGAAGAGATACTTTGTTGTGAATGGGCTGACAGAGGAGAGAGACTCACGACGGTGGATTTATGCTTGGAAGGGAATGTCTTGTCTTTGTATTAGTGGAGAGACATGAGAGATCCAATTCGATCGTGGAGGGAGTTCAAAGATAGTTTATTAGAATGCTTTTGAAGTAGTCAGGAAGAATACTTCTATGAGCAGTTCTTTGCTCTGGTTCAGGAAGGGACGGTGATGGATTATCGGGAGAGGTTTGAGTACCTTTTTAACCAATTGGGGATGTTATTTGAGAAAGTGTTGGAGGAAAATTTTATGAAGGGGCTCAAGCCAGAGATCAGGGTCCTTGTCCGGTTATTGAGGCCACGAGGGTTGGGGGAGGTATGGAGCTAGCCCAATTGGTGAAAGACAAAAACTCACTTGAGAGAAGCAACAAGGGAAAAAATTCGGGAGCTTCATACCGGACAACTACTTTTTTAGCACCAAAGGTACAATCTGTGCCCATTTAGAGAGAAGTCCCCAAGGATAAGGGATTAGAAGCACGGTCCAAGGGAAATTTCAAGCGGCTGATCGAGGTAGAGGTTTAGGAGAAGCAGGCTAGGGGACTATGCTTCCACTGTAATGAGAATTTTGTACTGGCCACTGCTGCAAAGAACGTTCACTACAAATACTTACAATCTGTGATGATAAGGAGGAGACTCTAGAGGAGGTGGTTGAGGAGGAGGAGCATTTACACTTAGATGTAGCGGAGGTCTCCCAGAGCTCAGTGGTGTGGCTTACCTCAAATCACACCATGAAGGTGAGGGGACAGATAAGAGGAGAATCAGTGGTAGTTCTGGTAGACAGTGGGGCGACCCACAAGTTCATCTCCAACCAGGTGGTGGATAGGTGGGGCTGAAGCTGGTCGACACGGGCTGTTTTGGGGTGATGATGGGAATGGGGAAGGTGGAGAGTAGAGGCATTTGCCCAGGATTGATGGTGATATTGTAGGAGATCCAGGTGAGAGGGGATTTCCTTCCCTTATAGTTAGGGAGCATAGATGTAATTTTGGGCATGAAGTGGCCTGAGAGAGACTAAGGTGGACTGGAAGGTATTGACTATGGAATTCATAGTGGGAGGGAGAAAGGTGAGGATCAGAGGGGATCCTAGTCTGTCCAAATCAGGATTTCTTTTAAGACTATGGTGAGAGAAATCCAGGGAGCAGGGATGGGATTCTTGGTGGTGCTCTAGGGCCCCGAGGGAAGGAAAGCATGGAGAAAGAGAAGGAGGTTCCAAAGATAGTCTAGACATTCCTGCAACAATTCAATGAGGTGTTCCGGCTTCCATCAGGCTGATGCAGTCAAGATTTCCTGTTGTATATTTTTTTTATTTTCTACTTGTGTTTCTTGCTTTCTTTCTCCTGAACTTCTCAGTTTCTCTGTTGTCCCTTCGTTTTCTATGTTGGCTTCTCAGTTTCCCAGCTATTTTTGGCATTCCCTGCTGTCCCCTTCTTTTTGGCTGCTGTCTTCTCGCATTCCCTATTGTGGTTGCTTTGTTTTCCCCACTGTTTGCACATATTTTCTGTTGTTTCATTTTTCCCAGCTGCTGGTTTCCGTATGCAAGTTCTCGGTTTTCTCATGTAGACTTCCGGTTCCTGCTACTGGCTGTTGTAAGGTGGTGTTGTGTCGTGTTTTATTGTGAGTTATAAGTGGTTTTGTGTTGTGTTCCTTGTTGTGTTTGTTTAAGCTATTGTGGGATATAATAGTATTGTTTTGTTCTATTAGTGTTTGTTTATGTTTTATTGAAATGAAGTCTTTATTTTGCATTCCTAGTGTTTTTTTAGGTTGCATTAAAGGTCTATCTTCCCTAATGGAGCATGAGCATGCCATCATCCTGAAGGAGAGGATATTCCCTATCAGTGTTCGACGCTACCAGTACCCACAGGTTCAGAAGGATGAAATTGAGAGATTGATCAAAGAGATGTTGGAGGCCTAGATCATTCGTTTTGGTGTTAGTACCTTCTCCAGTCCTGTGTTGATGATGAAGGAGGACTGTAGTTGGAGACTTTGTGTAGATTACTGTGCTTTGAATAAGGAAACAATATTGGGTAGTTTTTTATATTAGTCATTGATGAGTTATATGGAGCAGTGATGTTCTCCAAAATTGATTTGAAATTGGGATACCATCAGATCAGGCTCATTGACATCCACAAGATTGCTTTCTAGACTCATGAAGGCCACTTACAAGTTATTAGTGATGCCTTTTGGGCTTTCCAACGCCCCAACTACTTTCCAGTTGCTTATGAACAAGATATTCTAGCCTTACCTCTGCAAGTTTGTATTGGTTTTCGTTGATGATATTTTGGTGTATAGTCAATCTGAGGCAAAGCATGTGGAGCACTTAAAATTCGTGTTGGTGATATTGAAGGAGCATCAGTTGTATGCCAATTTGAAAAAGTGTTCTTTTGCACAGCAGAGGATAGAGTATTTGGGACATGTGGTGTCCTAATCAGGAGTAGTTATAGATCTTTCCAAGATAGAGGCTATGTTGGAGTGGCACTTACCCAATACCCTAAAGGAGTTGAGGGGGTTTTTGAAACTCATAGGGTATTATAGGAAGTTTGTGAGGGGATACAACTCTTTAGTATAGCTGTTGATAGAGCAACTGAAGAAGGATAGTTTTAAATGGGAGGGGTAGTCACCTAGGCATTTGAGTAGCTAAAGAAAGCCATGACGAGTGTCCTTGTGTTAGCACTACTAGATTTCAGCAAGTCATTTGTAGTGGAGACTGATGCATTAGGCTATGGGTTGAGAGTAGTTCTCATGCAGAGTCAGAGACTCATAGTATTTTTCATCCAGGTGTTGATCGCTAGGGCCAGACTGAAATCATTTTATGGAAGGGGGCTAATGGAGATAGTGTTGACAATACAGAAGTGGAGACCTTACCTGCTGGGGCAGCACTTTATAGTTATGATCGACTATAGGAGTTTGAAGTTCCTATTAGAGAAGAGGATGGTGATAGAGGAGCATCAACGATGACTTTTCAAGTTGTTAGGTTATGACTTCGAGATCTAGTACAAGCCCGGGATAGAAAAGAATGCTGTAGATGCTCTCTCTAGGCATTGTGAAGACTCTCAAGTTATGGATCTATTTGTTCCCATGGTGGTGGATTGGGAGGCCTTGAAGCGTGAGAGTGAGCAGGATGAGGAGCTGAGTAAGATCAGAGGAGACTTATTGCAAAATAAGGATATCCATCCTAGTTATTTTTTGATGGGTCAGAAGTTGCTATACCAGGGAAGGTTTGCTTTTGAGGACATTGCCTCACATCCCTAACTTGTTGCAGGAGTTTTATGGCACGACTATTTGGGGACATTTAGGAGTTTAGAAGAGATATCATAGACTGGGAGCAGAGTTATACTGGGTGGACACGCGGAAGGATGTAGAGGAGTTGGTGGCTGTTTGTGATGTGTGTCAGAGACACAAATACATTACTATGGCTCCAAGTGGTCTTCTACAACCTTTAGCTTTACCTGAGGTGTGGGAAGAGATGACTATAGACTTCATTGAGAGAATACCTAGATCAGAAGGGTTCATTGTGATTCTAATGGTGGTGGATAGATTGAGCAAATATACTCATTTCATTCCCTTACCCCACCCATATACCGTAGTATCGGTGGCAGCCACATTCATTAGAGAGGTAGGCCGTTTGCATGGCATACCTGAGGCCATTGTGTCCGATCGCGACAAGGTCTTTTTGAGCCACTTCTGGAGGGAGTTATTCAAGATGCAGGGGACTATCCTGAAGCGGAGTACAGCTTTCCACCCCCAGATAAATGACTAAACAGAGGTAGTGAATCGCAGTGTGGAGATTTATCTTCGTTGCTTTGTATCAGATACACCAAATATGTGGGACAAGTGGTTAGACTGGTGAAATATTAGTATAACACTTCGTATCATACAACAACCCAGACAATGCTATTTAAAATTTTATATGGGAGGGATTCACCTCATCTGATGCATATGGGTATGACAACACACCAGTGTCATCAATGGAGCAGCACTTGGGATAAAGATATCAGATTTTGGCAGAATTGATGGAATATCTACAGAGAGCACCTCAAATCATGAAGAAGCAAGCGGATGGACATATGAGAGACATGTAGTTTGAGGTTGGGGATAGGGTTTTTTTGAAGACCCAACCTTACAGACAGAGGAGTTTGGCTCGACGAAGGAATGAGAAGCTCTCCCCTTGCAACTTTGGGCTCTACGAGATAGTGGTGCGCATTGGTGCAGTAGCATATCGCCTACGATTGCCACCGACCTCATCCATCCATCCCATATTTTATGTATCGTAACTAAGACGAGCCATTGGAAACCACACACCCTCGCTCGTATTACTGTCCACACTATTAGAGGATATCGAGGTGATATTAGAATCACTAGAGGTGAAAAGGATGTGCCAAGGAGATAAGGAGATCAGGAAGGTTCTGATCAAGTGGAAGGATTTGCCAGAGTATGAGGCGACATTAGAGCCCTATAGTACCATCCAAAAGCAGTTTCTTTCTTTCCACCTTGAGGACAAGGTGAATTTTTTGAGAGGAGAGAATTGATGCGGAGGCGGCTCCCTCACCCCATACGGACGGCGGGCAAGAAGAGCAAAGGAGATTAATTCCACCTTTAATTACTTATCATAGAAAATTAAAATTAGGAGGGAATTATGAAAGTTTATTTAGGAAAAAAGGGCTAATTTGAATTTAGAATTGGGATGGAATTAGGAAAGGTTTATTTAGGAAAATAGGGCTGATTTGAATTCAGATTTGTGATGGAATTAGGAAAGGTTTATTTAGAAAAAGAGGGCTGAATTGAATTTAGATTTGGTAGGAAAATAGGAAGGTTTATATTAGGGTTAATTGTGTGTTTTTTTTCCATCATGTGAATTTTGTTTGGCTATAGTTTTCTCTGGAGTTGTTGCTAGCGGTACCTGTGGAGAGTCGATCTAACTCTCGAATAGTAGATGAATTTGTATCTTGGTTTGTTGTGCCAATATAAAAATCTTTCTCGTTGATTTCTGTTGCATTTTCTCTTCGTTATTGTTGTTTTTGCTATGTGGACATCAAATTCCTATTAGTACCTTTGAGGCATTTCTTTGAGGCCTATAAAGTTCAATTGAACATTGATTAGTGAAATAAATTTTAATTTCCTTCTTACATGCTTGTTAAATATATATTCTTTAAGCACTTCGTAGGTATGCAGAATTTCTAGTAAATTATTATGGCTCCACTTCTAGAGCAAGATCAAGGGCTCAAGATTGGAGCAAGGTCCGTGATGATCCTATTACAATATCAATAACAATGGCCAAGAGAGATTCATCCAACTATGTTTGGAAATTCTATTTGGAAAGTTTTATTTAGAATATAAATATTATATTCTAATTTTTGAATTTTAGAATCTAAATCGTTCTCTCCATATGGGGAGGTTATTATTTTATTAATTTCTCTGTGCTTTATTTGTTTTATCCTTGTTTGAAAGGTAAGAGGGATGCTTACTCTTTGATTAGAGTCAACATTTGAATGACCCCACTCCCCTTCACGCTTTTGCTTTGAAATTTCTCTCTTTTTTATTTTCCTTTCTTAGAATATGATGTATTGGTTTAAATATTTGCTTTGATTAATGGAAATTCAGCTTTTTATGCTTCAACAAAAAAATGAAGATTGAAATTTCAAGGTTTGCTTGGTTGTCATATCCACATTTGTTGGACTTGGTGACTAACCTCTTTCAGTTCTTCTTGGTGGAAATCTTATGTATCTCTCTTTTCTCTTGCTAATCTCCTTCCCCATCCTATCCTGTTCATTCCCCAACATCCCTTGCCTTTTTTTTATAGGTTTCCCCTTCTCTTACATCAAAAAAAGAAAAAAAATGATAATGGAAGCTAAAACTAGGGCGGCTTTGACTTAGTTTAGTTCTTTTCCGTCCACCACCCTCATAACTCTTTGAATCTCAACCAAAAAACACTAAATCAGATTTTTACATATCCCGTTAACCATTCCAAGCCTCTCCAGCTTCCAAAGGCATCATTGCGCCCATCCCCCAATCACATATTTCGAAACTAGCCAAAATCAATCTAAACTAGACTACTTGACTTAGTCTTGGTATAGCCTCCTGCAAATGCCTTTAAAACTTGTTGGATCCCCTGCAAGAATTTCATATCACATCTCGTAATATTCCCCCACAACTCCTAAAACATCCATGCCTTAAATCACCCTTCATGCCATAGCCCTGAAGGTAAAATCTTATGGGATAATCCTAGGGTCGGTTTGACGCAAGCCATTGGCTGACTCTCTTCCCTTGGCCTAAGTCCACAAAAAATTGGTTCATTGACCTATAGATTTTCCACACATTCGTAGACACTCCCCCAACAACTAGAAGCCATGGATCTACAGCTCCAATTTTCGGTCAAACTTGTTATCAGATCCAATGCTTGAATTCTGAAAATTTCAGCACATGTATCTTTTGGAGCTTCAAACTATGATACATGTGATTGATGGATCCATCATTCAACCTGGGGTAATCTCTGATCATAGAGTTGGTTATAATATTTTATTTTGATTTAATAAAATCAAAGAGAGAATTAGAAATTATTACATGTTTGGTGGCTTGCTGAAGACAACTAGGGTTTAGGGTTTAGGGTTTAGGGTTAACTCCAACTAGTTGCCTTCACTCTTAAGGCCTACCCCTTCCTACGTGATGACTTAACATATTAACCATATATTGAGTGAAATTCTTCATAAGTGTTTCACATATAAATCAACATCAAACTTTGTGTGCTAAGCCCCATATAAGAGCTAATCTTATATTATTTTAGACTAACTTGTGATTTATTAGAAGAGCTTATTTTACAAAATGTTTTATGCTATTTATCTGCTCAAATTTCAATGCTAAGTGATTAATTTTTCATTATAAATGCACGACACATTCTGTTGCATAAATAAGGCATAACATATATTCATTTCTTTTTTTGTTTTTTCCACTCTATTTAAGGAGTAATTTTATTTAGCATCTTTTGGAGTTTATTCTTGAACAACATGCCACCCAAGTCCACTTCTATGGATCAAGTTCAAGGTACCACTAGAATTGTAGAAGTTATAGGTACTTGGCTTTATGAGATTAATGAAAAATCAGGAATTTATTCAAGAGGCTAGAGCCCAATTGACTGAGAGTGGAGGTTAGATAAATAAGCTGAGAAATCGGATCGCCATTTTGGTGACATAAGTGTAAGAACCTTAGCACTAGAAATTCTTCAGAACCTCTTGCACCTGCACAACCCACCCCTTATGAGTCAGAGGATGATGAGCCTTTGCCAAACCTTAGGGAAGATCAAACTTTTTTATAAAGACAACATTTTCATAGAATTGAGGGTTGATGGGACCACCAGAATAGGCTAGCTAATAACTTTAAAGATTATTCTAGGAGAACCAAATGCCTAATTCATCAAGTGCCATTTCTTTCATGTTGGGTAGAATGACACAAATAAGAAGGCAATAACTTCATATTTCTTGGGATTATAACAGTTGATGACCTGAATTCCCTGGATCGCAACACTATTCCTTGTGCTACTTTTCTCTTTATCTTGTTCTTTATCTTCTATTTCCCATGATTGTAGCAATTAATGAACTTTCTTGTGAGATTCTAGCTCGATTATTTTTGTGGGAATTTAGTAATCAATGATTATTATTGTGGGACTATAGTATACGGGTTGGCTTTCCAGCGATTATGACGTTACTTTCTTGATTTCTTTGGCCAACATTTTTGTATGAAAATTTTTTCCTATTATCGAAAACCTAGAGTTTTTTTTTGGGAAAATTTTGGAGCACGATCAAATTTAAGTGTTATGAATTAGAACTTGTAGATTTTTTTGAATCTTAAATGATTGTGAGTAATGTCTTATTTTAGGTCCTTTATGGGCTATGCATAGGAATCCTAAGACATGTAAAATTCAGTTGAATTTGAGTAGTGAAATAAAATTCTTCTTGTTCTCAAATTTTAGGTGTTATTGGATGTTTATTCTTTGAGCGTTTCATGGTTCTTGATGACTGTTTCTAGTGGTGAGTCTCCTTGTACTGGCACAGGGCTTTAGATTCCTTTTTTTGGTGATTTCAATCTTTTTCCTTGCTATTAATTTGTAGTGGTTGATGTGTGTGCATGATCAGTTTGAGAATATTAGCAATTAACCTATAACGTCACTTGAGTATCTTGATAGATTTAAGAGTTGGTCATTAAGTATTTTGTTCCTGAAGATTATGTTGTAAGTAATACTAGGTTCATCAGCTTTCTCAAGGAAGGCATTATACATAAGATAAACTTTTATTCTCTTAAGCCCTATCAAAAAGTTTTAAACATTGAAAGATACTTTTGAATGTCTTTTTGCTTAGGACATTATCTTCTACATCCATAATCCAACCTAAAGTTATTTTGTACATGCACTTGCATATCGGCCTTTTGATGACTCAGTTAGGAGAGTAGATGTATTAGATTTGGCCTATGTTAAGAAATGTAGAGGTAGAACTAAATTGACTTGGTTAGAAAATATTAGAACTGGCCTTTTTTATTAGATTTAAATGAAATTTAACTATTAACAGAATATAATGGAGAAAAATGTTTCATGTAGCCGACCCCACGTAGTGGGATAAAGGCTTGATGTTGTTGTTGACTTGCACATGCAATGATATGAACTCATGAGCCTATACCTATATTATAATATAAACCGAAATCTATGTTTAGCAGAAGCTGGTAAATCACTTCTACACTTAAATAACTTGATCCATATGCTACTTTCATTATTTAAAATTATGCAATAAGAGGTGCATCTCAAATTTGAAAAAATTGCCATGAGACATATTCTTCATGTTGGTCCTAATGAGGCATATGCCTCAACAAGGTTGAGGCACGCCTATGTGCAAGGAGGGCACAATCCTCAAAAGTTAGGATTTGGATAGTTTACAAATTTAATTTATAAATTCATTATATAAATGAATTCATTTTATTATTTCTCTACACCTAAACGTAAACTAACAAAATTAAGAAGCTCTCGGCTCTCAACTCCAAATCGAGAATCCCTCCCACTTGTGCCTGACATTCCCCCGCTGCACTCCATTGCTACTATGTTACCGCCGCACTTGCTACATTGCCACCACCTCTGCTTTGACCATCCTTTCTCCTCCATCGCTTCTCTTATTGATAACATGCGTACATTTTTTTTCCTTTTTTTTGTTTTGTCTAGTTTTATTTATAATTTGCATTTCTTATTCTTTTTTTTAGTGAAAGATTTCAATTGAAGGTTATTCTAAAATAGTTAGAGTTTCAAAAAAAAGCTTAATTGGAAATATAAAAGATCTGGCATGGAAGTATAGTGTGCAAGTGCAAATTGGAGGGAGTGAAAAGATATATCTACTTGAAGTGTAACTATTATGATAAATTATTTATAGTTGGTGTAACCGTAATGAAAAAAAAATATTATTTTGGTTATGTTAAGAATGTTGCATAGTGTGAAAAAAGGCCTAAAGAGTAGATTCATACTTATTTGAACAGAGGGATAATGTCCAAGCATTTGGCACAACTATAATTTGATGATAAAGTTGATTGTGGATCTTATATGGTTGTGGGCCAGTGGCAAAGGTTACTCTTTTTCTTTTCCACAAATGCTCAACAGAGGTGTAAGTAGATGTATAGGTCAATGTTTGATTAATGTGATGGTGATAAGAATGATGTTGTGGGTAGCCCATCTAATGTCTCCACAAAATGTAAGATATGCTCACAAGCGTGTTTGAATGGATATTGGAAGATTCTTTTGTGAAATTACAATTCCATTTAATATAGAATCTTCCCCTTCCTATGTCAACATGATTTATTTTTTAGGATCCTAGATTGAGGCCTTAAACCTTCGTCCATTTCATGACTTGGATATTGAAGGAGGAATTTAACAACACTGAGAAGGTTACTGAGGTGATAAATAGAACTTGGACACAATTTGGAATTAGAATCTTATTTGATGGTTGGTCTGATGTTGAAAATAAGAGCTTGATCAATATCATAATAATAAACAATCCCCATGAAAATATTTTTTTGAAATCTTTTGAAGCATCAGATTAGGTGAAGGATTCATAATATATTTTTTTAGACTAATTGATGAGTTATCTAGGAGAATGGAGAGCATCTAGTTGTTCAAATTGTTACTGAAAGTTTTAATGCTTATAAGAGGACAAGAAATAAATTGATCGAGAGGAGAATATATTTACTAGACTATGTACCACATATGGCATTGACTTAATAATTGAAAGACACTGAGAATTACCTCAACATAGGAAAACCTTGACTGAAGGAAGTAGCAAATTTATTTACAATTATAATTGAGTTTTGGCCTTGACCAGGAAGTTCTCTAAGAAAGAAGTCCTAAGACTCAGAGCTCCTTTATTTGTTACGACATATTTGACTTTAGATAGAATACTATAAATAAAGGCAAACTTTGGATGCTACGTTAGCTCCTACATATTAACAATCTTGAAGGTACAGAAGTTAAGAAAATTATTTCGAGTGATAGATTTTAATTATGTGACTTTATAATATTACAACTGTTAAGTCTTTGCTTCATGCTTTAAACGTGTTTGGTGCAGTAAAATGGTTAGCTATGGCTTTCGTTTATAATGTAATGGATGATGCAAAAGAGTTGATAGTACAAAACTTAAGATGGGATGGATCCAGCTAGGAAATTTAGAAAATCATATATAAGAAATTGGAGCTTTAGTTGCCATGCCATTTGCATGTTACATTCTTTTATTTGAATTCTCAATATTAATATGCTGGGAACAATTCAACAAATCTAGAGATCAAGTCGTATTTATATCATTGCATGGATAGATTGATTGCTTAATTGAGAGGGCAAATGATGATCTTCATTACGCTTTTGAAGCGTTTTCACTGTGCTTTTGCTGCGTAATCAGTGATTTATATAATCGTCAACTTTAATTTTTAAATTTTTTTAGTTCAGATCATTAGTGTTTTCACTATGAATTAAATTTATAAGAAATATTTAAAAAAAAAGACTATAATGTGTAATTCATTGCGCTTTTACTGTGCTTTTGATGCGTTTTTACTGTGCTTTTGATGCGTAATCAGTGGTTTATACTATCGCCTACTTTAATTTTTAAATTTTTTTAGTTCAAATCATTTTACTATAAGTGTTTTCACTATGAATTAAATTTGTAAGAAAAATTTTTTAGAAAATGATAATACAATGTGTAATTCATTATGCTTTTATTGCGCTTTTGTTGCGTAATTAATGGTTTAAACAATCGTCAACTTTATATTTCAAATTTTTTTAGTTCAGATAATTTTGCTATACATGTTTTCACTATGGATTAAATTTGTAAAGAAAATTTTCTAGAAAATAATATACAATGTGTAATTCATTGCGCTTTTGATGCACTTTTCCTGCGCTTTTGCTGTAGTTTTACTATACTTTTCTTCTCTTTTGATGCGTAATCAGTGATTTAGACTATTGTCAACTTTTATTTTCAAATTTTAGTTCAAATCATTTTACTATAAGTGTTTTCAATATGAATTAAATTTGTTAGAAAATTTTTTTAGAAAATAACAATATCATGTGTAATTCATTGCGCTTTCACTGCGCATTTGATGCGCTTTCACTGTGCTTTTATTGTGCTTTTACTGCACTTTTGCTATATAATCAGTGGTTTAGAAAATCATCAACTTTAATATTAATTTTTTTTTAAAATTCAAATCAATTTACTATAAGTGTTTTCACTATAAATTAAATTTGTAAGGAAGTTTTTTTCAGAAAATGATAATAAATGTGTAATTCATTGCTCTTTTACTATGCTTTTGATGCACTATCACTGTGCTTTTGATGCACTTTCTCTCCGCTTTTGCTGCGTGATCAGTGGTAGACAATTGTCAACTTTAATTTTTAAATTTTTTTAGTTCAGATCATTTTACTATAAGTGATTTTTACTATAAATTCAATTTGTAAGAATTTTTTTTTAAAAAATGATAATACAATATGTAATTTATTATATTTTCACTATACTTTTACTATGCTTTTATTGTACGTTTGTTGTGCTTTTGCTGCATAATCAGTGGTTTAGACAATCATCAATTTTAATTTTTAAATTTTTTTAGTTTAAATCATTTAACTATAAATGTTTTTACTATTAATTAAATTTATAAGAAAAATTTTCTAGAAAATGACAATACAATGTGTAATTCATTGCGTTTTCATTAAGCTTTTGATGCACTCTCACTGTGCTTTTATTGCGCTTTTGCTACGTAATCAGTGGTTTAGATAATCGTCAACTTTAATTTTCAAATTTATTTAGTTCAGATCATTTTACTATTAGTGTTTTCACTATTAATTAAATTTGTAAGGAAAATTTTCTGAAAAATAATAATACAATGTGTAATTCATTGTGCTTTTGATACGCTTTCACTGTGCTTTTGCTACGTGATCAGTGGTTTAGACAATCGTCAAATTTAATTTTCAAAGTTTTTTAGTTCAGATTATTTTACTTTAAATGTTTTTACTATGAATTAAATTTGTAAGGAAGATTTTCTAAAAAATGAAAATATAATGTGTGATTCATTGCACTTTCTCTGCGCTTTTGATGCACTTTTACTATATTTTTGCTACGTAATCAGTGGTTTAGACAATCGTCTTTAATTTTCAAACTTTTTTAGTTAAGATCATTTTACTATGTGTGTTTTCACTATGAATTAAATTTTTAAGAAAAAATTTTTAGACAATCGTCAGCTTTAATTTTCAATGAATAATTCATTTCGTATCACTGTACTTTTGCTGTGCTTTTACTATGCTTTTGCTACGCTTTTACTGCGTGATCAGTGGTTTAGACAATCGTCAAATTTAATTTTCAAAGTTTTTTAGTTCAGATCATTTTGCTTTAAATGTTTTTACTATGAATTAAATTTGTAAGGAAAATTTTCTAGAAAATGAAAATATAATGTGTGATTCATTGCACTTTCTCTGCGCTTTTGATGCACTTTTACTGTGTTTTTGCTGTGTAATCAGTGGTTTAGATTATCGTCTTTAATTTTCAAACTTTTTTAGTTAAGATCATTTTACTATATGTGTTTTCACTGTGAATTAAATTTATAAATTTTTTTTTTTAAATAATCGTCAACTTTAATTTTCAATAAATAATTCATTTCGTATCACTGCACTTTTGCTGTGCTTTTATTATGCTTTTGCTACGCTTTTACTGCGCTTATGTTGCGTAATCAGTGGTTTAAACACTCGTCAAGTTTAATTTTCAAATTTTGTATTTCAGATCATTTTATTATAAGTGTTTTCACTATGAATTAAATTTGTAAGGAAATTTTTCTAGAAAATGATAATACAATGTGTAATTCATTGTGCTTTCACTACACTTTTGATGTGTTTTTACTGTGCTTTTACTACGCTTTCAGTGTTTGCGACTACGTTAACTTTAATTTTCAATTCTAGATTGTATAGTTTGGAAATCTCTTTCGTAATCAAATTTTTTTAGTACAGATCTTGTTACTTTAAGTGTTTTCACTAAGAATTAAATTTGTAAGGAAATTTTTTTAGTAAATAACACAAATATAGTATAATTCACTGCGCTTTTGCTATGCTTTTAATACACTTTCATTGCACTTTTATTTCGCTTTCACTGCATTTTTACTGTATTAAAAAAGGAATGCAATATTATAAATAACAATGAATGTAGTATTTAAAAAAATGCATTATTATTTTATTAAAAATTATAAGTAGATGCAATATAATTAAAGAATTAATTAAAGAATACAATATAAAATGAATCAATGATAATACAAAATGTACAAAAAACATATTTATTTCTTCTTTGAATGAAACATAGCGTATGTGAATTCGGCCCTAAATTTTGGCATTTAATTTTGCTGGAATCGTGGGAACTTCAGAAAATGATAGATGTTCAATGTCTTCAATGTGCACTGAAAAGTGCCATTAAAAATGTACTCACATATTTTAAAGCTATACAATCTAGTTTTCAAAACTGAAGAAGTCGATATATGAGCTGATACCATGAACGTGAAAGCACAGCAAAAGCACACTTAAAACGTAGTTGAAACGATGCTAAAATGAACAAAAATAACTCATAAATTATAAAGCTATGCAATATAGTTCTTAAAATTTAAGAACTCGGTATTGTATCGATACCTGTGAATATGCAGCAAAAGCACATAAAAATGCGGCAAGTTCTTACACCTATTTGCACATGGAGACAAACTTTTGCACCGTCTGGAATACCGAAGGATTGCACATGTTTGCAGTGAAACGTCTGGAATACTGAACGGTGAGCAGTGAAATGTCGGGATGAAAAGTAAATGGGAAAAAAATGATCTAGCTCCGATCTTTTGAACTCCTGAGAATTTAAATTTTCATCTCTAGGTCGAGTCGGGTCGGGTCGGGTCTGTTGGGCTGACAAGACATAAAAATTAAAATTCAATTAAATATTCATATGTACACTCTACGTGTCAATATGAGTTCCGACGTAGAGCTACGTCCGAATTGGCATAGAATAACTTTTCCCAACATACACCTAAAAAAGAAGTCTCCAAACTGTTCGATGGATGAATGACACATGCTATGAATATATTGCGTGTATTTTGTCGCCATGAACGCTTCTATTCAATTGAGTTGGCATTTTCCATGCTGATATGAAGTTTCATCACACGGACCTAGTTTTTTTTGGGACATTCAGGCCAATTAAGTTAAGTTAATATACTCAAGATTCAAACTCAAAATCTTTTAATTGGTAGTCAAAGCTCCCAATCAACAGATCAAGATCAAGAAGAGTTAGATATACGGACCTAGTTAATAAGCTTAATGAGCTTCTCTTTATTTTATTTAGGGTGTGCGCATTTTCATTTTCTTCTGCATTAACACGGTTTAATTCGTCTCCTAACTTCCAGTCGTATCCTTTCTGTGAAAAATTTTCAAACAAATGATGTTATTATTAGTTTTTTTTTTTTTTGTATTCTCAGGTATAAGCCTATCGGTGGAGCAGTGGGAGGCCTTCGCTAAAGCTGTCCCAGCAATAGAGGATGCTATAAAGAGGATTGTTGGTTCCGACTAAACACCTTTTTAATGAAGTTTCTGTGAAGTATTAACAGATCATGTAATATTATTTTGGATCTGCAGTCAAAATTCTTAGTTTTAAATGAAATGTTTAATTTCTCGTCAAAGTTTTATTAGAATTTTAAGTTGAAGATCCATTAAATTTCTTGAGTTGTAATTTGATTTCAAATTTAATAGTTTTTGCTTAAAATCTTAAATGTTAATTTAAAAATATTTTCAATTGAGGATGATTGAAACAAATAGAAAATTGAATATAGTAATTTTTGAAATTGGAACTTTTAAAGAAGCTGAGATTTTGTTTGAAACGGCTTTTTTTATTATTTTTCGAATCAACTTTCTAATATAAAAATTTTAATTTATATGCTAAAAAAATTATTTTATGAAACAATAAGAAAGTTGTTCCAAACTAAGCCTGATTTTCTCTTTGTAGGAGAGCTCTTTTTTAATTGTAGAAAGCGTTTGCCAGAGATTGTTTTAATTTAAAATTTTATATGTTTATATATTTCACTTAAAAAAAATATTGTTTCAATTATGCACTAATACTTTCTATAATAAAGAAAATGCCATAATTTAATAAACGTTTCTCAATAACAATAATATAAATTTTTGTCAGATTTTGACTATTTGTTTATTATTACGATATATATGGCTAGTTGTGTTGATATAGTTTGACATGATTTTAGATAAAATTTAATTTGTTATTATTATGATCAAATATCAAGAGAATGAGATATTATAAAGTTTTTGATAAAATTTATTGTTTCCTTAAATGATTATTTATTTGTATTTTGATTTAATTTGAATAAAATTATTTTCTTCAAATATTTTTTTTAAGCTAAACAACTTCTGATTGAAAAAAAGAAAGATATAAGAGGAGTGGGCATTATAAGGATGAAAATTCCAAAAAAATGAAAGCCTGGAAAAGGGAAATAGAGAGTAGGTAGAAAATATGTTCTCACAAAATATAGAACCTGCCAAAATGACTATAGAGAACATTATAGATAATATAATTAAAAGTAATGGAGATCAATAACAATAACAACAACAAATCTTTATCTTGCAATGTGGGGTTGGCTGTATGAATCCTTTTTCTCCATTGTGTCCTATTATGGGCCTATTTGGATGTAATTAGAATTTAATTTAAGTAACATTTCATAAATCTTATAAATCTGAATTTACTAAGTCTTGAGGGTGTTAAGTTTTTAAATTTTTTTGGTAAGAAATATGTTAAATCCTGTGAGACTATTTGGTAATGATATTTAGGGTTTAAGCCAGTTAATTTATAGCATTTATTTTTTAAATATGCGTTATTTATTAATTCCAATTTTAATTAACATCAGTAATTTACAATTATTAACATTATAATTAGGTGTTATTTTAAGAACTATTTTATTACTAACATATTTAGGTGTTATTTTAATAAGTATTTCAATAATTATCTAAGTCATTATTTCATTATTATTTGAAATGACTAATTATTTAATTACTATTTACACTCATATTTATTTCATTAAATTTTAAATATTATTTTAGAAAGTCTTTAATTACTAATTATAATTAAAATTTTTTAATTAATAAATTAAGTATTCTATAACTAACTAGTTATTTAATTAATATTTACACTATTAATTGCCTAATTTATTAGTTATATTTTAAATTATATTAAATAAGAAAATTAATTAATGCTTAATTAAGAAATTAGGAATTAATCTATTCTTCAAAATATTAGGCTGGCTTCCCCTCTTCTCTATTACTCCTTGCTATTCAACTTCTCTTGTTCGTGTGAAGTAGAGCTTTGACAAAGTCGCTTGCCATTACCTATCTAGGGTTTGCTTTTCTTCTTTAGCATTTCCTCATTGTTGTTCTGCTTCATGTGAAGTAGGATTTTGAAAGAGTCACTTTGAGGTTCTTCGCCTCCAACGATGACATTGTTCTAGTTGATTGGAAATCACAATGGGAGCTCGTGGCAAAGGTAACAGTAGTTCTCCCCTTTTGCATGCTTCTTCAATTAAGTTTGTAAATTCGCCAAAAAAATCGACTTCATAAAATTCGAGATTTATGACAAAAATGTCAAAAAGATCATGAAGTGGAGCTTAGACTTACTATGAGATTTAACTTTGCATTTTTTGGCGTTTGGCAGGATTTAACTCAAATCTTGCCTAAATCTGACCTAAATCCTGCATCCAAAAAGGTTCTATGAGTAAAATTCTTATTTAAATCTAATTAAAAAAAGGTCATTTCTAATACTTTTTTAACAAAATCTTTTTAACTATACTTTTATCTTTCTTAACATATGCCAAATCTAATACATCTATTCTCCTAACTTGGTCATCAAAAGGTCGACATTTTATGTGACCAAATCATCTAAGGAGACTCTCTCTAATCTTATCTTCCATTTGAGCTACTCCAACCATTTCTTGTACACAGTTATTTTGCATTATGTATTTAAGAATAAAGCCATTCATCCACTTGAGCATCTCCATCTTTACAACACTTAATTTTATGCTTCTCTTTTAATAACCAACATTCTGTGCAATAAATATTACAAGTGTCACGACCCGACCTGACCCAATATGACCTGAAACCACATAGGTCATACCATACCTGATCGCGGCAAGAACTAGAAACTAGCCAAAAGATCCAGTTGGAGAAGTGTTGAGAATAACTAAACATTCAATTTATAAATGACATAAAGCCACTATTGAATATAAGATAAAGCAGAATAATAATATCCACAATCTGAGGTATATCTACAACAATGCTTGTCAACTGAAAAAAAAGTAATAAAAGCTAAGCCTACAAAAAAAAAAAACTAACCAAAAAGTATACATATAGCACAGATCAAAGTCTACTTAGCTTGCTCCTTACCCTTTCCTATGCTGAATAATGGAAGCAAAAGCAAAATTTAGATAATACAACTCAGAAGGCTATCATAGCTTAAAATAGGAATCAATAACTCCAACAAAAGAGCTAAAATTATTGAATTAATAAACTTAAACTCTACGTGAGAAGCTAAAATTACAATAGATACTAATACTGAATTTTTAGTATGCATTTAAATAGCTATTTAAATTGTATTGAAGCCCACTGAAATATAACAAAATATTTCATAGAAATTATAAGAATGGCCCTTAGGCCCAAATTTTTATATGATGGGTGGTGGGCTTGCGGGCATGTGAATAACTACATGTGTGTATGAAATAAAATGTCTTTAGGTCAATTTATACTTAGATTTTCTATGAAATTAAAATTATCCACTAGATATACAAGTATGCTTGTCGATCAAATAATAAAGTAATTAAGTGTTGATCCCATGAAAAAGTGTTCTGCTAAATTGCAATCAACTAGTACTATTTACTACATATGTATATTTTATCATACTAAACAAGAATGAAGAGTTTTGAGTTTTTTGTCACTTACAAAGAATGCAAATAGATGAGTTGATTCAATATATAAAATACATTTTGGACTAATGCTTATAAACGATAATATTTTCCTAATGTTAACTATTGATGTGGATCAGAGTATGTGCATCCCTAGGTTTTTGTCAAGCTTGTAGGAGTGATAAGAATGTTTCAAGACCTTCCTATAATTTAAATATCTCCATAGAACTTAGAAGGTTAAATATTCTATATCTTGGTATGGCAACATTCCATTTCAATATTCCTATTTATTCTAATATTCCTCCATTGAGGCTATATATCACACAAAATTCTAACTACACACATAGCCTTTATATGCATTAAATGAAGTATGAGAGATGTTGAAAATATCATTTTATCATTCAAAGAATAAGTGTCAATATTAGTATTTCCTAAATTTTTTACATCATTAGCTCAAAACTAGAGAATTAGTCAGACATGGAAAATATAATAAGCAAACGCATCCACATTTCATTTATGGGAGGTACAAATACAAGAGAAGTAATAAGACAATTATCACTTGGAAGGTTCAAATTATCTTCTCCATAGTCCTTCTATAACCAACTATAGAGTTGCTTACACAAAAAGGCTAAGATCTCCACAAGGAAAAGCATCTTGCACTTCTCCAACCTCTCTTAAACTTTACTCTAAGGGGACACTACAGAAACAAACTTAACATTACAGAACTCTCTAAATAAAACTATTAAAAAACTATTTATAGGAAGTACATGGACGGATTCAAGCATCGTAGCTCGATAAGGTGGTGCTGCGCTGGTGGAAAATGAAATAGCACCTCGTCACTGTAATTTGGCTTCGCTATGGCGTTGGCTGACATGGCATGGTTACTAGTTGAAAAGATGCATCTTTTGGTTGAGTTGGCGTAGCTTCTTATCTTTGGCAATTACTCCACCATAGTGCTCCAACATTTTAGCACTGTGGCACTCTAATTAGGAATTCGGTGCTGAGGCATTGAGAGGCAAGACACTCCTCTATAAACATTCTTGAGGATCTAATGATGCAGTGCTAAATTTGGGCACAATGATGCTATAAGTCGATGAGTCATTGATCTTGGTAATGCTACGGTGCTTGGAAATAGAGAAGTTAGTGCTGCAACATCTGAAATAGGCGCCTTAGCATGGATCATCTAGGCATTGAGGTGTGATATGAGTTGGCACCATGGTGCTACTTAATTCTTGTAATTTTTGCCATTTTTTGATCATATCTTATACAAACACAACTAAAATAATACCTTTGCACTAAATTTAAATATAATAAATAATATATAATTTACACTTAACACAGCCAATCCCTTAAGATATGGGAGTTAGCTTCACATCCTAAAGGATACAAGGCGATTGGTGTGAAATGGGTGTATAAAGCAAAGAAGAATGCTAAAGAAGAAAATGAAAGATATAAGATAAGAGTAGTGGTAAAATGCTATAATTAAAGAGCTGGCATCGACAATGATGAGGTATTTACTTCTATTTCTTGATTAAAAGAAATTAGACTAATCATTTATTTAGCAGCTAAAAATAAGTGGAGAATACATTAAATGGATGTAAATCAATTTTCATGGATGCAATTGTTGAGGAAGAAGTCTATATTCAACACCCATGAGGCTATGAAGTTAAAAGACAAGAAAAAAGCTTCTAAAACTAAAGAATGCTCTATATGGGTTAAAACAAGCACCAAGAGCATTAAATGGATAAATAGATAAGTACTTGCAAGAGAAATGTTTTATGAAATATCCTTATGAGCATATTCTCTATATAAAGAATAAGAATAAATATTTTTTGATCATTTGCTTGTACGTTGATGACTTGATCTTCAACAAAATCCAAGCATGTTTCAAGAATTCAAACAAGCAATGACTAAGGAGTTCAGGATGACTTATATTTGGCTTATGGCTTATTACCCTGGCATTTAAATGGAAGATGGAATATTTATCTCACAAGAAGGTTATGCAAAGAAGATGATAAAGATATTCAAGATAAATAATAACAAATCTGTAAATACTCCTATTGAATGTGGAGTCAAGCTATCAAAGCTTGATGGAGGGGAAAGTATTGATCTAACATTTTTCATGAGTCTAGTAGAGAGTTTGCACAACTTACTAGGCATGAGGCCATATATTCTTTATGCTGTCAGACTTATCAGATGCTATATGGAGACTCTAACTACTAGCCACTCAAATATTGCCCGAATAGTCCAATGTTATATCAAAGGTTTAATTAAGATTAGTTTTCTTTAGGTATAAACTAAGAATTTTAAACTTATAGAGCAATAGTGGTTGGCTAGAGACATGGATGATAGAAAGAGTACTACTGGCTATGTGTTCTTCATAGGAGACATTACTTTCATTGGATGTCAAAATAATAGCAAATTATCATCCTATCTACTTGTGAAACTAAGTACATAGTTGAAACCTCATGTGTTTGTCATGTAATTTGGTTTCAAAACTTGCTAAAAGAATTAAGTTTATGATAAGAAGAATAAATAAATTTATATTGATAATAACTTCTCAATGACACTAGACAAAAATCTATTTTTTCATGATAGAACAAGCACATCAATACATGTTATCACTATGTTAGAGAATCTTTTGCAAGGAACGAAGTGCAAGTGAAGCATGTATAGTCACAAAAATGGGTTGTTGATATCTTTACTAAGCCACTTAAATATGACTATTTTATTGATAAGGGTAAATAATGTATTATTTTATGTGTTATATTTTTTAGTGGAAACATGTTATTTTAGTTATATCGTGTGAGAAAAATACAAAAAGGGCTCAAAAAATCTAAGTGTCATTGAACTCCATGGCATCGGATGAAACCTCGCCACAATGCCATCAAAGACACCACTGAGTGCCACAATATGGACTTGTCAGCACATACTTTTCTATTTGGCAGTGCCATAGTAGAAAAATCTTAGCTGGGCAGTGCTAAGTCTCTGTTTGTACCATGTTGTTGTGCTATATTTCATTATTCTAAAGCCCAAAATTTCCACTTTCAGAAGTGTAGCACTCAAAAGACAGCAACGCCACTATGCTGTAGTTATAGCTATTCCAGAACATGATGTACCGGCAAAGCAATGTGACTATTTCACTTTAAAACTGATCCACATCAGCCATCACTATGGTGGAGCAAAAACTTCAGCACTGAGGCATTAGTTCAATTATTAGCACCGAGGTACTGACATTTTAACTGTTGTAGTGCTGGTTGTCTAATTTGTGATTTTCTATAAATAGTTATTATGTCATGTTTGTAAGAGAGTTCAATCATTTGTATAATTTTAGTACTTTTTAGAGTACTTCTTTGAATCTATTTTAGAGTAAATATTAAGGGAATTTAGGGAAGTACTTAATATAATCGTTAGGGTGTTTAGCTTATATTTGTGGTAGCAACTCTATATGTAAGAAGGCGTGTTGAGGAGATCCATTGAACCAATTTGGTGATATACATCTCTTATATTTTCTTGCTTCAATGATATTAATGAAAATGAGTTTGCTTTATTTTTACTTCATATATGGCTAAATTCTCTTATTTTGGATTGATGATGTAAGGATCATATTAAGTACTAATGAATCCTCTTATTGAATAAAGAATTAAACTGATGTTTTCAATATTATCCATTCTTAATGTAATGCATACGATGGCTATGTGTGTAGTTAAAATATAGTGTAATATATAGCCTCGACGGAGTAATGTAGGCATAGCCAAGAATATTGAAATAGCATGTTTACATACCTAAGTATAGGATGTAACATATGCTAGGTTCTTAAGGAGATAATTATAGGAGGTTAGTAAATATCGTTTTGACACCTACAAGCTTGACAGAGATTTAGGGATGTATTTGCTTTGAATCACATCAATAATTTAAGAGATTAAGTAGGAAAGATATGTTAATTACATTCATTAATACAAAACACTTCATCACATATTATATCCATTATCTTTTACAGATGTTATTTAATTGATTGAATCTCCAAAACCATCCATTTTCTTTGGTAGGATAATTATTATAATTAGGGTAAGCAGTACTAGTAAATTGCAAGTAAGCATACTTCCTTCTTGGATCGATACTCTACTCTATCACTATATTATTTTATTTGACACGTATACTTGTGTATATTAAGTGAGAATTTTATAATTTTTATATCAAAGAAAATATAAGAATTATTTAGGGATTGATAGTGTTCCATGATTATTTCATAATTTAAAAGGTTACTCCACATACTTATAACCGCCCCCACATCATGTTTTTGGCACTATTATTGGGAAAGTATTTTGTTTTTTATGGTTTTAACTATATTGTTGATATTGATTATATAATTAGACCTACTTTATTTTTTTAATGTTTATTCATATTATTACTTATTACATATCTATGGTTGCATGCTTAGTAGGCATAGAATAAAACCATTGTTAATTTTTGACTCTAAAATTGAAAATGACTGACCCTATTCAAGATCATGATCATTTTAGCCTCTTAAGGATTTTGAAAATCTTTTAGTAAATAGAATTCATTAAAGTATTATAAGACCTTCCATCCATACTGTAGAAGATCCTAACTTACATTTAGGCAGTTTTTTTTAAACATTTGTGCTATATTTAAGTATAGTGGTGTTACTGTTGATGTTATTAGACTTAGATTGTTCTCATTTTCTCTATGGGATAAGGCTAAAATATGGTTGAATCTTTACCCCCAGGCGCTATAACAACTTGGAATGAGTTGGCTTATAAATTTCTTGGTAAGTATTTCCCACCTTTAAAGACTACCAAACCTAAATATAACATTAATTATTTTTACACAGTTTGAAGGAGAACCCATTTATGAGAGTTGGTTGGAAGATATTTAAGGAAATTCATGGGAAATGCCCTCACCATGCCTCACTTGATTGGTTGGTTATTCAAATATTTTATAATGGATTACTAGGACCACTTAGAGTTATAACTAACTCTGTAACTGGAGGAACATTAATGTTAAAGCCATTTGAAGAACATATGAATTAATTGATTAAATGACTACTAATAATTTTCAGTGGCCTGCTGAGAGGGTGAATCCTAAGGGAGTGGCAGGGATTTATGAAAATGTTGCATTATCTATCTTAGCTGTACAAGTTACAGCTATTTCTTAAAAGTTGAGTATAATAAGAATTAATTCTAAATCATCTCAGTAATTAAAAGTAAAAAAATTAATTAAAAATAATGATATATAAGGGATTAAAAATCAAATTGATTAGAAGACAAAATAATCCCTATTCCAATACTTATAATCCAGGATGGAGGAATCACCCTAATTTTAATTGGTCAAATGATAATAGTGGTAGTAATCAATAGAATTCTTGTCAAATTAATCAAGGAATAAATTAGAATAATCTTAATCAATCTAATAGTAATTGAAGACTAGCTTATCCTCCTTCATTTAATCAAAGAAATTAGTTTAGAAAAAGAAAATTATCATTGGAGGATGTAGTAATGCTGTTAGGAACTCAATTGCAAAGTCAAGTTGCTTCTATTAAAAATTTGAAAACTCGATTAACTCAGCTTACAATTTTAGTGAGTAGTAGATCTCTTAGATCTTTGCCTAGCAATACAGAAGTAAACCCTAAAGAAAAAGAAAAAAATATCTTATTTGAATTTTTTTAAAGGTTAGTTGCAATCTTCCCCAACCAAATTGAGATATCTAGGAAAGTTTGGCTGAAGACTATAAACTTAGCATTTATGGGAGGCAACCAACTTGTGCTCTAGTTATCTTATAACTTGTGATATGTTCTGTTATGTTTAACACATGTTTTATGAATCTTTTATCATTTATATGAAAGCATGTGTTTATGTTAATTATTTGTGTCTTTTAGTTATATTTTATTAAAATTTCTCCCATGCTTATAATGATTTTCATTGGCTTTTATTAACCTCTTGTATTTCTAATTATTTAATTAATCTTAATAAAATGATAATTAAAAATTATATAAAATTAGGATAATAATAAAATCCTAGATTATAGTTCAAATAAACATTTATTATACTTTATAGAGCAAAAAAACTAATATTTAATTAACTTAGATCATCTAAGTTATTTTCTTAAATTGAATTTATAAGTTATATCTTTAAGCATTAACCTTTGAAGTGAAGCTGAATAATTAGGATTAAAAAATTAGATATGGGTAAATTAAAATTCGAAAATAGAAGTAGCTTGAATTTAAAATTAGTAATCTTAATAAATCCTTAAATAAAAATGATTAATATTTTAAGAAGATTTTAAAAAACAATTAATATTCAAAATCATTAACTATGCACTCCATAAAATAAAAAGAAACAAAAAAGAACTATGAAAATAGTTCTAAAAAGAAAAAAAAAAAGAAAAGAAGAAAAAGAAAAGATGAGTACATTAAAAATTGGTATTAGTTATAAGCTTAGGATCTGATTATAATATTATATTTAAATTCATAAAGGATGAAACAAGAGAGCTCGTACAAAGGATGGTGAACTAATAAAATTCTAATTTTAACTACCAATGCTTCTCATCCTTATGTTACATTTTTAACTTCAAAATTCAAAATTTAATAATTAAATCTATAACCTGTGAATTTAAATTAAATAATAATAAGGATGATTAGTTAGTGTAACTATTAAAAGTTCATTAGGGATGTTAAACCCTCATGAACTAGTCCCGAGGCTAATCAAGAGGGGGGTGAATTGGTAGTTTTAAAAATTCATGAGAAAATAATGATTTTGAAAAATCTTTTTGAATAATTTTTAAAACTAATTACAGTAACACAATGATGTGCAATATTCAACGATAACAGAATAATAATCACAATCACACAATCATCAACAGAAAAATAAGTACAAAAACTAATCAGAAAGAACACACCAGATTTTATAGTGGTTCGATCAACTTGACCTACGTCCACTCCCTAGAGCCTCCCCTCCGGGTATTGCACTAATACTAAGTGACTCTCCTTCTGTTCCTACAGCAAGGCAGAGAAGCCTGTATAAAAACCTCCTTTCCACCAACCTGGTGAGGTAGAGAACCTGAACTCCTTTTGCTTCCTCCTGAAGCAGACAGAGAACCTCTACTCCTTTCGCTTCCTCCTGAAGCAGGTAGAGAACTCGGATCTTCTTGCAGACCATCCTACCACAGAACCACCAACAAGATAAGAGACGACGATCGGAGAATATGACTTAAATCCTTGCTTCGAGCAACCTTTGTGAACATTGCACAAACTCCCCCTCTCAAGATCCTCTCTCTCTCTCCCAAGCTCTCTCTCTCTCTCTCTCAAGGTTTTCTCTGGTAAGGAAAGTGGCAAAAGATTTTTCTTGTTGGAAGAAAAGATCTTAAATAGGAGGGCTAAAAAATTGTCCTAAATCTCAACTGGCCGTCAAAGATCGTCCAGGACGATCGGTCGATCGTCCTGTACGATCAGATCAAAATTACATATATCAGCCTGGATAATCTCGTTCCTCTGGATGATTAGTAGACAAAATTTATTCAGATCGTCCCATAGGATTCTATGATCATTCGGGATGATTAGTATAAATCAGGAATTTCATCTAGAAGACAGCTCTGGTTGTCCAGGGTAATTGATGCTAGATGATCTCAAAATGACTCGATCGTCCAGGATGATATATCTATCATCCTGTACGATTAGTTCAAAAACACCCAAAATCATCCTAAGCACCGCTCTGGGCGTACAGATTAAACATGATGGATGATTTTAAAATGACTTGATCATCCGGGATGATATGTTTATCATCCCGTACGATTAGTTCAAAAAGCTGAGAATCATCCTGAACACCACTCTGGGCGTACAAGTGAAAGGCATTGGACGGTCAGGATTTTTCATGTATCATCCCATACGATCTTGCGATCGTCTGGGATGATATGATCGTACCAATCAAATATTAATTGCTTTTCTTAATTACTAAACTAATTTAGGCATGATTATAAAGAATCGTCCAGGATGATACACGTATCGTTCGGGACGATCAGACCAAATCTCTAAAAAATCAAACTTACCTAACTCAGTCTGGCGGCTGAGATTTTCCAGACTGAGCATGTTGTCCCGTACGATGGGTCTATCATCCAGGAAGATCTGCTTAATCAAACTGACTTAATTTGGTCACATTAATTAGGGTATTTATTTTTATTGGATCGTCCAGGATGATATGAATATCATCCAGGATGATATGAACAAAAAAAATAGAAAATCTAATTCACTAAACTCTCCCCCTGAGTGTGTGTGTGCAAGGTTACTTAGCTAGGGGATCAATTACATTGAATTTGACTCAAGAAAGGGAAAAATATAAATTAGACCTAAACCACATCCATACCGACTCAATCTTGAGCTGACTTGGATTGCACTTGATCTTGTGGACCTAAAATGGTTAGCCAAGTAAAACATAATACAAACATGTTTGTTATCATCAAAATTATACTCTTTGAATTCAAATTTACAATAATCTCCCCCTTTTTGATGATGGCAAATATTTGTTAGGAAATGTAAGTTCAGTAAATAAATATTAATATTTCAAAAAACATCTGAACATTGATAAGCCAAGGAATTACAACAGTCCAGAAATACAATAAGTAGAACACAACAACAACAAGACACAATAACAATAACTACTCCCCCTTTTGACATCTCAAAAAGGGAAAAACAACATAAGCAAAATAGACTAGCACGAAGGTGGGTCCTGATCAAATGGAGGAGGAGGTGGTGGTTGAAAGTAGCCATGGATGGCTACAAACTATGCTCCAAACCAGGCCATGTCCTAGTCGTGTTGCTGTTGCTGCTAGGCAGCGTAGTCATTAAAGCATCTCAAATCCTCAGCATGCTGCTGCTCCTAGGCAACCATATAGGAGTCAAAATGGGCCTCCCACTGGTCAAACCACTATACCAGGTGATCGAAAGGTGATGAAATATGAAGAGGAGTAGGTGCATCAAGTGCAGCAGGCACATGAACCTATTCTTCCTCGTCCCCCTCAACATCCACGATGGGCATCGGATAAAGTCAAGTACTGTAGAGGACATGGAAGGAGTTATTTGTGTAGTAGGAAGGAGGGATATTAGCAGGAACCAGATATTCCATATTATACTTTGACTTAAGTGTATAGGCAATGATGTGGCCTAGGGCTAGATTTGGGCATCTATTGTGGCCTAGATCCCTAATGCTAGTGAGATGTTTGATATAGTGGAAAAGGAGATTAGTAGCATTGAACTCCTGGTGGCCATGATGTAGTAGGTAGTCAGGGAAAGTAAAGGTGTGATGTGGATGCGGTCTCCAGCCTTTGGGATGATTGAGGAATGAAGGACATATTGAATTATATGGGCATCCTTAAGAAGGGAAGAACATCCATTATCGTGGTAGTGGATGTTGATATTTCTAAAGAAATGATTGGCGACACTCCAATCAAAATCAGGATCGGAAACTATGTTGTGGAGCTTATCGCCAGTGATTAAAAGTTGGAGGATACTGTGAAAATCCTATGTGGTCAATTCTACAGGTCTCTGATTTAAAAAGGAGTGCAGTGCAGAGTATTCAGAGGTGATGCAAAGAATGGCAAAAAAGACCCTAAGAAGTTCAGTGCTAAAGGGGAAGGCCAGGGTGAGAATGGAGGTAAGGGAGGTATGAGCAAACAGATCCAGTACCGGGTAGGTAAGAGTGCGGGGGTTAACGATCTTTGATTGAGTGATTCCAACTTCAAGGTAATGCTGGAAGGCAGCCTGATTGGCTACATTAGGAAAACAGGGATCGACATTTTCCCGGGATGAACTCGCACCGAGATGCCTTGATCTTTTTTCACCAGCCGTGAGAAAAAAATGCAAGTGAGGAGAGGGAAGAGTGGAGTGAAAAATTTAGTGAAGAGGGGCTATTTATAAAGAAAAATGGATCAATCGTCCAGGATGATCGCAGGATCGTCCAGGATAATAGGTGCAATATTGACGGCCTGGACGATTGGTCAAAAAGGCTGTCAGATCATCCAGGATGATTGGATATCGTCCAGGATGATTAGACACAGACGGTCGTCTCGAGGAGTCCATCCGGATGATCGTTGATAAAAAGTATCATCCAGGATAATGAAGTGGATCATCCGTGATGATATACAATAAATGCATCGGACGGACCAACTTTGAATTATCCAGCTACAGACACATGGATCATCCAGGATGATAGGGTGGATCGTCCAGAACGATCACCAATAATTGGTGCAGATCAGCTATTGGATTAAGTGGGGATGATTTGAATGGATCATCCAGGATGATGAATGGATCGTCCGGGATGAAGAGGATCGTCTAGGATGATGTAGGGATCATCCAGGATGATGTGAAGAAAAAGTGAAAAAGATGAAGGATGGAGAGGTAAGATCAGGGATCCCAAAAAGACACAAAAAACATAATAAAAACAAATCCCAAAAAAAAATAACGAAAAAAATAATAAGAAATAAAGAAAATAATAGTAAAAATAATGTTTTTTTTTTTCAAATTAATTGGCTCCAGTAAATCAAAATTTGTCCTTGATTTTTAATTCAAAAGCCAATAAGAAGAAAATCGACGACGCTGAAACTCAAAAAAGTTGGAAAATCAATTTTCGTAACTCTTACCTCATACACCTTACAGGTTTAAATTCCTTTGAAACAAGAATCTAATTCAGAAGAGAAGAAATTAGATTTGAAAAGAGATCCTTTCAAACCTCATTCCAGAAAAATATCTGATAAAATAGTATTGCAAAGGAAGGAATCAGAAATCATGAGTTTTAATCTCAAGCGTTTGAAAATATTAAGTGGAGTACAGATTTTTCTAAAATGTTTAAAGATCTGAAAGAGAAAAAGCTTATTTCCTTGTGGGCTCATTTTATGCCTCTTATATTTTTCACGTTGTTTGGCGCATCTTTTGATTTTGATACACTTTGTGTATCCTCTCAGTTTTGGCGACATTGAACATCTTTTCAGTTTTGGGTTAATTTTATGCCTCTTTTCATTTCTTTTGCAAGCTTGCTTCCTTTCATAATCTCTAAAGTATCTCAGTTGTGTGATTACCTTCTAGATATAAGAGAAGAAGAGCTTACTCTCTACAATCAGAAATAATAAACCACAAAACAAAATCATTCTCATTTGATAAATGCAATTACTTGATCAAGAAGAACATAATGATGATTTAATGCTTTAAAAATACTATTCATATGAGATAGATTACTGTAGAAAGATAAAATAGATCTCTATTTCAAAAACCAAGATTTTAATTTTGAAAGAAGATCTCTATTCAAAAGGAAAAATACACCATTAAAAGAGTTAGAGGAAGAGAAAACAATTATCAAAGTTTCTTCCCTTTAACTGGTTTAGAGAAGTCAATCACCGCTTACAAGCTTTCAACCAAAAATAAGAAAAAAATCTCAGTCAGAAAATCAGTTTCTCTGCAGTAGTGAGCAGTGATTTGATTCTTAATTGAGTAGACAATAAATCCAAAATCAAAGGAAAGACTCAAAAGAGAAGGCAATCAAATTCAATAAGCAAATCAAAGAAACTAAAATCAGCAAAAATACAAACCAACAGGAAACATATACTCAACTCAAATAAATAAATAATAGAAATAAAAAAGAGAAGATTCAAAAATCAACAGTCATCAAATTCATCCATTTATGTCAATCACACCCAATCTGGTCCTCAAAATACTGAATGAGTCAAAGGCCAGTAGTTTAGTAATGATGTCAGCCAGTTGATTTTCAGTTGCTATATATATGATGTAGCTCAATGTCCCCTTTTGTAACATGGTCCCTAATAAAGTGATGTCTTATATCAATGTGTTTGGTTCTAGAGAGTTGGATTAGATTCTTAAAAATGCAGATGGCACTGGTGTTATCACATAGAACTGAAATTGTGCCAACAGGTAATCCTAAATCCAAAACTTATTGCTTCAACGAAAGGACTTGGGCCACACAACTTCTTAAGGCAATGTACTTAGCTTCAGCAGTGGAAAGTGCAACTGAGTTTTGTTTTCTACTGGACCAGGAGACAAAATACTGTCCTATGAACTAGCAAGTTCCAAAGGTGCTCTTTCTATCCACCATACATCCTACAAAATTAGAATCAAAATATCCAATGATCTCAAAAGAAGTGCTGTGCCTAGGATATCAGATCCCTAGGTTTGGGGTTCCTAAGAGATATCTAAGGATTCTCTTAACTGCAGTCATGTGGGATTCTTTAGGATCAGCTTGAAATCTAGCACAAAGACAAACACTAAATATAATATCAGGTCGGCTAGCAGTCAGGTAAATAAGTGATCCTATAATCCCTCTATACTTCTTTTGATCAACAGATTTTCCATTTGAATCCTTTTCTAACTGAATAGATGAACTCATGGGAGTGTTGATTGGCTTGGCTTTGTCCATTTCATATTTCTTCAAAATATCCTTAGTGTATTTTAATTGATTAAGAAAGGTTTCATCATCTATTTGCTTATACTAAACCCCATAAAGTAGGATAATTCTCCAATCATACTCATCTCAAACTCTTTACTCATTATTTTAGAAAAATCATCACAAAAATTTTTATTAGAAGATCCAAAAAGTATATCATCAACATAGATCTGGATAATGAGTAAATCATCTCCTATTTTCTTTAGAAAAAGGGTAGTGTCTACACTTCCCTTAACAAACTCTCTTTCTAATAGGAATGTGCTAAGCCTCTCATATCAAGCTCTGGGTGCCTGTTTTAATCCATATAAGGCATTTTTTAATTTATAAACATGATTTGGAAATTGGGAACTCTCAAAACCTGGGGGCTGCTCTACAAAGACATCCTCTTTTATTACCCGATTCAAAAAGGCACTCTTGACATCCATTTGGAACAACTTAAATCCCTTATAACAGGCAAATGCTAATAGCACCCTAATGGCTTCCAATCTAGCTACAGGGGCAAAGGTCTCCTCAAAATTAATCCCTTCAATTTGATTGTACCCCTTAGCTACCAAGCTTGCCTTATTCCTAACCACTACACCAGAGTCATTCATCTTATTTTTAAAGACCCACTTGGTTCTCACTACACTTTGATTCCTAGGCCTTTCTACTAACTCTCAAACATCGTTCCTTACAAACTGATTCAATTCCTCTTGCATAGCTAAGATCCAAAATTTATTAGAAAGGGCTTGATTGATGTTGGTGGGTTCAGTCATTGAGATAAAGGCAGAATGGTTTACTTCCTTCCTAAGTTCGTACCTAGTTCTAACATCTTCGGAAGGGTCTCCTAAGATCAGTTCTTTAGGATGACTCGAAGAGTATCTCCAATCTCTAGGCAATGAAACATCAGCTTCTATCCTTTCCTCCAAATTTGTATTTTCAACTCCTTGGGTGACTTCTATAATCTCTTCATCTTCTACTTTAGATCTAGACTCCTTAGGATATGATTCATCAAACACTACATGAGTTGTCTCCTCCACCACCAAAGTCCTCTTATTAAATACCCTAAAGGATTTTCCCACACTTGAATATCCTAAGAACACTCCTTCATCATATTTGGGGTCAAATTTTCCTAAGGTTGATTTCCCATTATTGTGAATGAAAACTTTACAGCTAAAGACATGGAGGTGGGAAAGGTTTGGAGTTCTACCCTTAATGATCTCATAAGGTGTCTTATTCAGATTGGATCTAACATTTACCCTATTCAGCACATAACAGGCAGTGTTCACCGCTTTAGCCCGAAAGTATTTAGGAAGTGAATACTCAGCAAGCATGGCTCTAGAGGTTTCCACTAAGGTCCGGTTCTTCCTTTCAGCTACCCCGTTCTGCTGAGGGGTCCTAGGAGCTAAAAAATTATGGCTAATCCCTTAATCCTCACAGAAAGTCTCAAATCTCATATTTTTAAACTCCCCACCATGATCACTATGGATGGTCAAGATCTCACAACCTAACTTCTTCTGAATCCAAGTGGAGAAAGATTTAAATTGAACAAATGACTCAAACTTATGTGACAGAAATCTAATCCAAGTGAACCTCGAGTAGTCATCAACAATCACAAATCTAAAGACTTTTTCCCCTAAACTGGCAGTGCTAATGGGTCCAAATAAATCCATGTGAAGGACTTCTAAAGGTCTAGAGGTGGTGATGTCCTTAATGGAGTGGAAAGAAGATTGGACTTGCTTCCCTAGTTGACAGGCATCACACAGGTGGTCCTTAGTGAACTTAAGCTTGGGGACACCTCTAACTAAGTCCTTTCGGTTGACTCTTCTAAGGGTTTTCATACTGGCATGACATAACCTCCTATGCCATAGCTAAGACTCATCAGTAGCAATTTTTAAGAAAATAGCAACATCAACTTTAAAGTAATTTAAATCCAGCATGTAAATATTGTTGACCCTTTTTCCCTGCAAAATAATTTTGTCATTTAAGCTTATAATGCATCAAGTAGGCGGGAACTTTATGCTGAAACCTTTATCACAAAGCTGGCTGATGCTGAGCAGATTATGTTTCAGTCCATCTACAAGCAAAATATTATCAATAATGAAATTTTGCGAATCATCAATTATATTTGCTCCTACTACCCTCCTGGTGGTGTTGTCTTCAAGTTTAACCTTGCCTCCAGCTCTGGTCTCTAGCGAAATGAACTAATTTGGACATCCCATCATATGTCTTGAACATCCGCTATCCAGGTACCACATGCTCTCACGAGGCCTTTTATTAGAGCACAACTACAAAATCATCAAACGTTATATTTAGGAACCCAAACAGGTTTAGGTTCCTTCTTATGAAAAGAAGAATGCAATGCTTATGTGCTGTGCTGTGAAACATGCAATCTGGGTCTCCACACCCAATATGTACTATGGTGAACAGTGCAGGTGTGAGAGATGTATCCTAACATGCCACAAGAAAAATATCTAACACCAGGAAAAGGGTTAACTAATCTACGTAGGTGATAGTGCCTGTTCCTAGGTTTGAATGAAATATGCTTTGATGATTTTGAAACAGATTCTTCAAAAGGTGGAGGTGCATAAAATTGTGCAAAAGTAGGAGGTATTTCACTTTTCTTAAAAGCATAAATTTTTACACTTAGAAATTCATTTTCTTTCTTTAGCCTTATAATTTCAAATTTCAAATGATGTTCACTACTATCTAAATCAGATGCATGAGTTTCTAATTCCCTAAATGCAGTTTCTAATTCAACATGTGATGCTTTTAATGAATCATGCTTAGAGGATAAATTAGAATGCTTTTTGTTCAGTTCATCAAATTCGTTAAGTAATGCCATATGATTGCTATCCAAGGTGGAATAATATTTAATCAAAATTTCATGCTCTTTTCGTAAATTCAAAAATTCCAATTTCAGGCTAGCATGAGTTTTCTTAAGCTTCCTATATGATGAGTGAATTTTCTCAAAAACATCAAACAACTGATCATAAGTAAGTTTACATACCTCTTCTTGGTCAGACTTACCAAGCTGATCATTCGCCATCAAACACAAGTTGGTTACCTTCTCTTCAGCTTCCGTTTCAGAGGAGTCTGATGCTGAGTCTGCCCAGAAAGCCTTTTGGATACTCTTCTTATCCTTCCTGAGCTTGGGTTTCTCCTCACCCTTCTCCTTACTTGGGTGAGCTTTAAGTGTAAGACAATCAACTTTTATGTGACCAGGCTTCTTGCATTCAAAATAAACTGTATCAGAAGAATTTTTATAATTTCTACTGCTCTTATCTTTGTTCCACTTCTGAAAGTTCTAGTGTTTCTTCCTTCGAAAGCTTTTGAATTGCCTAGTGATTAAGGCAACATCATCGCTATTAGACCCAGAAGTACTAGTATCAATATCATTGGCCTTCAGTGCCATAGTTTTCTCTTTGTTTTTCTCACCTGTATTAAGCTGTCTTTGGTTTACTCCTTGCTCGTAAGCAATGAGTGATCCAAGTAATTTATTAATGGAATAAGCATTCAAATCTTTATATTCAGTGATCATAGTTATTTTTGCATCATAGGAAGAGGGAAAACATCTCCGAATTTTGTTAACTTTTTCATAGTTGGTGAGTTCTCTTCCTAAGGCATGCAGGGATGTTACAATCTGTGTAAACCTAGTATACATTTCAGATATAGACTCACTAGCTTTCATGCAAAAAAGTTTGTAGTCATGAAGCAATATGTTTAACCTAGACTATTTGACTTCAGATGTACCTTCATAAGTGATGCATAATCTATCTCAAATTTTATTACAGGTTGTACAAGTGAAGACACGCATGTAATCTTGAGATTTTAAAGAACAGAAAAAATAGTTCAAACATTTAGCATTCAGTTGGGCTAAGTCACGATCATCAAATGTCCATTCAGTAAAAGGAAATTCAGTTTTAATGCCATTTACAAGTCTATGAGGTGCTACATAATCATCTTTAACAAGCATCCACATGCGATAATAAATAGATTGTAAAAAGGTGGACATGTGAGTTTTCTAAAAATCAAAAGGTATGTTATCAAACAATGGTGGATGTGTAATTGAATAACCTTCAACGGTGTTTCTATTCCCAAAGTTAGCCATGGATCAGATTCAAAAATTTTTCAAAACTAGATTTTATGAATCTCTCTCTAATACCACTTAAAAGTTTGTTAGGGATGTTAAGCCTTCATAAACTAGTCCTGAGGCTAACTAAGAGGAGGGGGGGGGGGGGGGGTGAATTGGCAGTTTTAAAAATTCGTGAGCAAATAACGATTTTAAAAAATCTTTTTGAATAATTTTTAAAACCAATTACAATAGAACGATGATGTGCAGATATTTAACAATAATAGAATAATAATCATAATTACACAATAATCAATACAAAAATAAGTGCAAAAAATAACCAAAAAGAACACCCCAGATTTTATAGTGGTTCGGTCAACTTAACCTACGTCCACTCCCTAGAGCCTCAATTCCAGGTATTGCACTAACACTAAGTGACTCTCCTTCTTCTCCCACAGTAAGGCAGAGAAGCCTGTACAAAAACCTCCTTTCCACCAACCTGGTGAGGCAGAGAACCTGAACTCTTTTTGCTTCCTCCTGAAGAAGGCAGAGAACCTCTACTCCTTTCGCTTCCTCCTGAAGTAGGCAGGGAACCTGGATCTTCTTGCAGACGATCCTACCACAGAACCACCAATAAGACAAGAGATGATGACCAGAGAAGATGACTCAGATCCTTGCTTGGAGTAACCTTTGTGAACACCACACAAACTCCCCCTCATAAGAACCTCTCTCTCCCAAGCTCTCTCTCTCTCTCAAGGTTTTCCCTGGTAAGGAAAGTGGTAAAAGATTTTTCTTATTGGAAGAAAAAGATCTTAAATAGGAGGGCTCAAAAATTATCATAAATCTCAACAGGTCATCAAAGATCATCCAGGATGATCGGTCGATCATCCTTTACGATCAGTTCAGAATCACATGTATCAGCCTGGACGATCTGGTTCCTCTGGACGATTAGTAGATAAAATTTGTTTAGATCATCCCGTATGATTATGCGATCGTCCGGGAGTATTAGTGTAAATCAAGAATTTCATTCAAAAGATAGCTCTGGTCATCCAGGGCAACTGATGCTGGACGATCTCGAAATGACTTGATCATCCAGGATGATATATCTATCATCCTGTACGATTAGTTCAAAAACACTCAAATTTGTCCTGAGCACTACTTTGGGCGTACAGGTTAAAAATATAGGATGATTTAAAAATGACTTGATCATCCGGGATGATATATTTATCATCCCGTATGATTAGTTCAAAAAGTTGAGAATCATCCTGAACATCGCTCTGGGCGTACAGGTGAAAGGCACTGGACAGTCAGGATTTTTCAAGTATCATCCTGTATGATCTTGCAATTGTTCGGGTTCATATGATCGTACTAATCAAATATTAACTGCTTTCCTTAATTACTAGACTAATTTAGGCATGATTATAAAGAATCATCTAGGATGATACACGTATCATCTAGGATGATCAGACCAAATCTCTAAAAAATAAAACTTGCCTAACTCAGTCTGGTGGCTGAGATTTTCCAGTTTGAGCATACTGTCCCGTAAGATGGGTTTATCGTCCAGGATGATCTGCTTAATCAAATCGACTTAACATGGTTGCCTTAATTAGGGTATCTATTTTTATTGGATCGTCCAGGACGATATGAACAAAAAATTGAAAACATAAATTCTAATTCACTAAACTCTCCCCCTGAGTGTGTGTGTGAAAGGTTACTTAGCTAGGGATCAATTACGTTGAATTTGACTCAAGAAAGGGAAAAAATATATATTAGACCTAAACCACATACAGACTGACTCAATCTTGAGCTGACTTGGATTGTACTTAATTTTGTGGACTTGAAATGGTTAGCCAAGCAAAATAGAACACAAACATGTTTGTTATCATCAAAACTATACTCCTTGATTTCAGATTTACAACAACTATTAGTATTTTCTAAACTAGAATTATAACCTTGTTCATTTTTACTATTTTTAAAAAGTAATGTATTATCCTATATTTTAATAATTGTAAATTGTCAATTTTTACTTTGATAAATCATTTAATCAGAATTACAAAATCTTTACTTGAGGACAAGCAAAAATTTAAGTGGGGAGAATTTTATAAGTGTGAATAATATATTATTTTATATGTTGTATTTTCAATAAAAATATGCTATTTTAGATGTGTTGTGAATGGAAAATAAAAAAAGGGCATAAAAATTCTATATATCATTTAGTGCCATGGCGTTGGATGAAACACCCCGCAACACCATCAAGGACTCTATCGGGGTTCCACAATATGGACATGGAAGCACACACTTCTCCATTTGGGAGTGCCACGATGGAAAAATCTCAGCTTTGCAGTGCTATGTCTCTATTTGCGCCATGTCACGGTGGCATATTTCAGTGTTGCGAAGCCGAAAATTGCTACTCTAGTACCGCAACACTCAAAAGATAGCTATGTTGTGGTGCTGTAGTTATAACTATTTAAGAATATGAATTACCAACAAAGTATTGTGACTATTCTCTTTAAAATGGATCCATATCAGCCAACACAGTGGCTAAGTAAAAACATCAAAGTTGAGGCATTAGTTGATTTTATGGGCACTGTAGTGCTGAACTTTCAAGCACCGCAGTGTTAGTTGCCTAATTTATGTTTTTCTATAAATAATTATTATGTCATGTTTATAAGGGAGTTCAGTTACTTGTATAATTTTAGTACTTTTTAGAGTACTTACATGAATCTCTCTTAGAGTGATAACTAAGTGAGTTTAGGGAAGTACTTGATATAGTCATTAGGGTGTTTGGCTTATATTTATGGAAGTAACATTATAAGAAGGAGTGTAGAGGAGATCCATTGAACCAATTGAAATTTCAAAGTATGATGTTAAACCTCAACGAGCTATCCCTTGGTACACCAAGAGGAGGGGGGGGGGGTGGAACTGGTTGATTTAAAAAAGTACTTTACACAAATTCTTTTTTGATTTTGATTGATTTTTTTAAAAATAACTTAAAAATAAATAATATTATCACCCGATGTGCAAGCAGATTAGCAAAACAAAAATTTTAAACTATGGTGATAATGAATAACTTAAATCAATATATTATCAAACAGATAATTTTTTAACATGTAATTTCTAGAAAATCAAAATGTAGAAAAGTAAATTGTGTAAAATAAAATTCAGAAAGAACATATAAGAATTTCATAGTGGTTCAGTCAAATAATGACATATGTCCCTTCCCCAGAGTCTTCCTACCTGAGTATTATACTAAAACTTTAGTGTCTCTCCTTTAGCCCCCACAGCTAAGAGGAGAAGCCCTTATAATCTTTTCACCAACCCAGTGTGGTAGAGAACCTTGACCTCTTTTTTACCCTCCTGGTAAAGGCAGAAAACCCAGTAATCCTTTTTGATCATCAAGGTGAAGGCAGAGCACCTTGACCTCTTTTTCACCCTCCTAGTGAAGGCAAAGCACCTTGACCTCTATTTCACTCTCTTGGTGAAGGCAGAGAACCTAGAAATTCTTTTCACCCTTTAGGTTAAGGTAGAGAACCTCGACAGTCTTGGAGCTAACGATCTTTTTCCTAGAGCCACCCAAGAAATCAAGCAAGAAACTCAAAGAAAACATGGCAGTAGCTTATTCAGAGAAACCGTATGAAAACCCCTCACACTCTTCCCTTACCAATAACCTTTCCTTTTTCCTTCCAAAATCTCTCCAAGATCTCTTCTCTAAGCTCTCTCTCCAGAAAACCCAATAGCCAAAGACTTGAAACAAGTATGTTAAGGGAGCTTAAATACAAGGCTTCATAGAAAGCCCTAATAATTTAATTTTTTTAACACTGATTGCACAGTACTATCCTAGATTGTCTGGTATAATTAATTCAAATAGCCCTATTAGTACTGTGTGAAGAATAAGATATTATACTATCAGTTCAAGATTTTGAGCTAATTATCTAGTATGATATAGAGCACTGTCTAGTATGATTAGCTCAATTGAATTTGATTACCATCTTGCATGATTGGTGGTGATTAAATATCATCTTATACAAAGATCGGGTTGTATAGTATGATTGGTTCAATCATATAGTATGATTTGACTCGATCAATTAATATAAATTTGATCCCCTAATTACAGGATTCATTTAGGTATGATTTGCTTATATTGTATAGTATGATGAGTATCACATAGTATGATTAGTACAAAGTTTGAATTTCAAAATATTGCCTAAATTATGATTGGTGGCTAAGATCTTGATTTTAATTGATCATCCTATAAGATCTGGATCATACAATATGATGAGTTTAAATAGCTTTAGATATGCCAATTATCCATTATAATGATTTTCTGAATAGCTGATCATCTAGTATGATATGGATCAAACAATATGATTAGTTTAGAAAAAATACATTTCTATTTTTCTCACTATCTCATTCCCCTGAGTGTGTGTGTGTGTGCATGGTCACTAAGTTTAGCATCCACCAAATATATGAGTTTGACTCAAGAAATGTAGAAATAAATAAAAGTAAAAAAATACATACTCTTAAAGACACTTAACCCTATTCTACCCAGCCTTGAGTTGATCACTTTGTGCAATGTACAGTGGACTTGAAATGTTAGTGCAAAAGAATAAATATGTAATAATAATAATAGGAGATTACATAGTAGACAACCCAATAATATTTGTTATCATCAAAATCATCAGACCTAGGTCAAGATTTGTAATAATCTTCCCCATTTTCATGATGACAAATATTGTTGGTTATGATTTCAAATTAATTTTTCTATGTCCTAAACTCCCCCTTATTAGTTGAGTTTTTGGTAAACAAGGAGTTTTTTCTTTTTAAAAAATGAATGAGAAGAACTGGAATAACACATAATCATGAACAAGAAATAAATAAAATAATAAACTAATCATATCAATATAGAAATATAGCCTACCAATAACATTCTACTCCCCCTTTTGACATCACCAAATAGGAGGAATGACTAAGCATAATAACAAAAACAAAATAATCATGATAATGAAAAGAAAAATAACATAGATAAAAACTAAAATAATACATGCTAAAAATAAGAAGGTCCCTAATTAGGTGGTGGTTGAAAGTATCAATGATTGGATGTGAATTGCTCTCCAAACCATGCCATATCAGTCTCATACTACTGGTGATGCTCCATGACATAAGCATTGAAGTGAGTCTCCAACTGATCAAATTTCTTAATTAGTATCTCATACTGAGGGCTGGTGTACAGGTGCTGGTGCTAGAGCTAGTGTTGGACCTCCCTTTGCCTCCTCTAGCTTGGGGTCCACATAATGAACATTCTAGCGATGAGCACTATGAAGGACATGGAAGGAGCTTCTTGAATAGAAGATTAGAAGATGGCCAGGTGGTGTAGAAAATTGAATATTGTATTTCGATTCAAAAATAAATGCAATGATATGATCTAATGCATGGTTTGGCTTTCTCTTATTTCTAGTATCTCTAATGTGGGTAAGGTTTTTAATGTATCAAATAATTAGAGCAGTTGCTTTGAAATCAATTTCAACCATAATAAAGTAGGTGGTGCGGAATAGAAGAGGTGTAATGTTTATCCTATCGCCAGCTTTTAGAATGACTGAATTTTGAAATATGTGTTGAATGATTAGAGCCACTTGGACTAAGGTATTAACGTAAGGATTGTTGAAATTTACTGAAGACTCCTTAAGGGTAGTATTGACAGGGATCCAATTATAGTCAGGGAGAAAGGCTAAAGAGTGAACTTTTTATCGGTCGTAGATAGGTGTAAAGTTTGATCAAAGTCTTGATAGATGATTTCTACAGGCCTTTTATTAATATAAAATTGAAGGGTTGTTCCTTCCATATTGATTCAAAGGCTAGCAAGAAATTGAAAGAGGAGCTCAGAGTTGAATGGAAATGCTAGAGTAAGAATGAATTAAAGGGAGGTGCGAGCAAATAGATTGAGTGCCTAGAAGTTAAAAACTTGCTGATTTATAATTTTGTAAGGGGTGATCTCGGTAGCCTTATAATGATGATATGCTTCTTCATCCGCTGCTTTAGGGAAATGGGATCAACAGGATACTTGGAAGAACTTCCTACGAGAGTCCTTGAGTGCTTTTTGCTGACCATTACAAGGACTAAAAACTTGTATAGAATGAGAGAAAGATTGACAGGAAGGATTAGTGTGAAGAAAATGCTTGTGATTCCTCCCTTTAAAAGAAATTATGTATATCATATAATACGATGTGATATCATATAATAAGATCAAAGGAATTTAATTTATATAGTATGAATGGTTTGCTTGTACAGGACGATCACTAATAATTGATCAATCATAACTATTAGATCGTTCTTTGAGAAGTGATGTAACATTTTGTAAAGATCGTATGGTACGATATGATATTGTATAATATGATGTGAGCAATTTTGACTTTATGTGTGTAATAATAAGGAAAACTTGATGAATAAAATAAAAAAATTCATGCAAAATAGATCATAAATATAAATAACAAACATGAAAAATCATAAAATAAATTACATAAAAGAACACAAAAAATTTAAGTTTTTAATTTTCAATTCATCCTGAATCAAATATGAATGTCTATAACACAAAGTCTAGTCCTCAAGGTGCTAATGGTGTCATAAGTAAGTGGTTTTTTAAAAATGTCTGCCAATTAATTTTTAGTAGTTATATGATATAGTTCTATATCTCACATGGTTACATGATCTCTAACGAAATGATGTCTAATCTCTATATGCTTAGTGTGGGAGTGTTGGATTGGACCTTTTGAGATATAGATGGTATTAGTGTTATCACACATGATTGTAATAGTGTTGATAGAGAGTCCAAGGTCAAGGATTTATTGCTTAATCAATAAGACTTATATAACACAACTTCCTATAATTATGTATTTTGCTTTAGTGGTAAATAGGGCTACATAATTTAATTTTCTACTGGATTAGGAGACTAAAGATTATCTTATAAATTGATAGGTTTTAGAGGTACTTTTTCTATCAATCCTACATTATGCAAAGTTTAAATCAGAATATCTAATGATTTTAAAGGATGAGCTATGTCTAGGATACCAGAATCCTAGGTTTTAGGTTCCTATAAGATATCTAAGAATTCTCTCAATAGCAATCATATGGGACTCCTTAGGATTAGCTTGAAATCTTGCATAAAGACAAACCCTAAACATAATGTTAGTTATGTTAGCAGTTTCTACTGAGGTTTTATTCTTTCTTTCATTAACTCCATTTTGCTGAGGGGTTCTAGGAGCTAGCAATTAATATTTTATTCTTAGCTCCTTATAGAATGATTCAAACTTATCATTTTCTAATTCTCCATTATGATCATTATAGATAGTTAAAATTTTATAACCTAATTTCTTCTGAATCCATATGGAGAATGTCCTAAATTTCTTGAATGATTCTTTTTTATATGATAAAAATCTAATCCAAGTAAATCTCGAGTAATCATAAATAATCACATATCCATATATTTTCCCACCTAAGTTGGCAGTGCTAACCGGTCCAAACAAGTCCATGTGAAGGATTTTTAAAGGTCTACATGTGATGATGTCCTTGATTGAGTGAAGGAATGTTTTGATTTACTTTTCTAGTTGGTAGGCATCACAAAGATGGTCCTTAGAGAATTCTAGTTTGGGTATGCCTCTAACTAGGTCCTTTTGGGTTATTTTTCTAAGAGTTTTCATGCTTGCATGATATAGTCTCCTATGTCATAATTAGGATTCATTAGTGATTATTTTTAAACATAAAGAACTAGTATACTTAATACAATTCAAGTCAAACATCTAAATATTATTAATTCTCTTTCCTTCTAAAATAATATTTCCATTTAAGCTGATCACATAACTAGTAGATAAGAATTTAATATTTAAAACTTTGTCATATAATTGACTGATGCTAAGTAAGTTATGTTTCAGGCAATCTACTAGTAAGAAATTTTTAATAATTAAATTCTTAAAATTATCAATTATACCTGAACCTACCACTTTTCTGGTGGTATTACCTCTAAGTGTAACTTTACCTCTTACCCTGGCCTCCAGTGTGATGAACCGGTTCATATCTCTAGTTATGTACCTTGAGCATCCATTGTCCAGGTACCACATGCTCTCACTAGGACTTTTATGAGATCACTCCTATAAGGTCAATCAATGGTTAGATTTAAAAACTCAAGTGAGTTTGGCTTCCACCTTAAGTTTTGATGAATGACTTGTATGCATTCTATGTTGTGATACTGATGCTTTGGGCCTCCATACTAAATGTGTCCTATGGTGTATTATGTAAGTACATGCTATGTGACTTAGCATGCCACAAGAGTAACACTTAACACCAGGGAGAAAATTTACTAATCTCAGTGGGGTGTGGTGCCTCTTCCTAGGGGTGTATGATGCATGCATTGATGTGGGGTTATACTATTGGGTTAATGTAGGAATTAGTTTGTTGTGCTGAAGTGCATGGATTTTTTCTTTTAAAAGCTCATTTGCACTTTCAAATCTTTTAACTTCTAATTTTAATGAATGCTCATTTGATCTAGTTCACATGCAAATATTTCTAATTATTTATACGAATCTTCTAACTTAAAATGCTTTGATTTAAAGGATTCATATGCATTAGTTAGGTCAATATGCTTCTTATTTAATGCATCATACTCATCAAGTATAGACACGTATTCTTTATCTAATGCAAAATATTCCACTCTAAGGCTATCATACTCTTTTTACAAACCTAAAAATTTAGAATTTAAACTAGCATATATTTTCTTAAGCTTTTTATATGCATTATGAATTGTTTTAGAAACTTCAAATAATTCATCATATGAGAGCTCACATGCCTCTTCTTGATCAGATTAATCAAGACTATTATCTGCCATAAGACACAAATTGGTTACCTTCGCCTCCACTTTCAATTATGATGAGTTAGAAGCAGAGTCAACACAAAATGGCTTTTGCATTCTTTACTTCCCATTTTGACTTTAGTCTTCTCCTCAGTCTTCTCCTTGATTAGGTGAGCTTTTAGATTTGCGTAGTCTGTTCTCAAGTTGCCTGGTTTCCTGCATTCAAAGCAAATAGTATCAGGTGATGCTCTGAAATTTTAGTTTGGTTTAACTTTATTCTACTGCTAATGATGCCTTTGTTCTCTTTTTAGAAAGTTTTTAAATTGATGTATCATCAGTACTATGTCATCATCTACCTCAGCTGTAGAGGTATCACTTTCTAGTTCATTTACTTCCAATGCCACCACTTTATCCTTTCTCTTATCTCCTATATCTTGTAATCTCTAACTCATACCTTGCTGGTAGGCAATAAGTGAGCCTAACAAGTTATCTATAGAATAAATATTAAGATCTTTTGATTCATAAATGATAGTAACCTTAGCATAATAATTACTAAGCAAAAAACAAAAAATTTTGTTCACTTTTTTAGAATTTGAAAGCTCTCTTCCTAAAGCATGCAGGGATGTCAAGATTTGAGTAAACCTAGTGTACATGTATGAGATGGTTTCATTAGGTTTCATGCAAAAAAGTTCATATATGTGTAATAAAATTTTCAAACTAGATTGTGTGACCTCACTATGCAATACATAGCTTATAACAAATATCGTTTCAGTGGTAAAGTAGAGACTCTCATGTAATCTACAGACTTAAGAGCATAAAAACATGTTTAAACATTTTTCATGTAGTTGAGCTAAGTCCTTATCCTTATTGCTCCATTCCTTAAATGGTACTTCAATTTTGATGCCAGTGACAAAGTGAAAGGGTGTAGAATAACCTTCTTGTACCAAAAGTCACATGTGAAAATCAATAGATTACAAGAAAGTAGACATGCAAATTTTTTAAAAATCAAATGGTATGTTATCAAATAAAGGTGGAAGAGTTATAGAATAACCCTTCGCAGTGTTTCTATTACCAAAATTTGTTATGGATCATTTTTCTCAAGGTTTTCTAAATTGCTACTTTTGAGAATATCTTTGATACCAATTGAAAGTTTGATGTAGGATGTTAAACCTCGGTGAACTATCCCTAAGCACACCAAGAGGGGGGGGGGGGGGTGAATTTGTTTATTTAAAAAAAATACTTCAAAAATAAAATAAAATTTTTATTTTGATTGATTTTTTAAATAACTTAAATACAAATAATATTATCACCCAATGCGAAAGCAGATTAACGAATCAAAATTTTAACTATGGTGATGATGAATAACTCAAATTTATATACCATCAAATAGATAATTTTCTAACATGTAGTTTCCATAAAATTAAAGAGCACAAAAGTAATTTACAGATAATAAAATTCTGAAAGAACACACTAGAATTTTATAGTGGTTTGGTCAAACAATGACCTACATACACTCCCCAGAGTCCTCCTCTCCGAGTATTGCATTAAAACTTTAGTGTCTCTCCTTTATCCCCCATAGCTAGGTGTAGAAGCCCTTATAATCTTTTCACCAACCCAGTGCGGAACCATGACCTCTTTTTCACCCTCGTAGTGAAGGCAGAGAACCTAACAATCCTTTTTCACCCTCCAAGTTAAGACGCAACACCTCGACCCCTTTTTTACCCTCCTGGTGAAGGCAAAGAACCTAAAAATCCCTTTTCACCCTCTAGGTGAAGGTAGAGAACCTCGATGGCCTTCGAGTTGACGATCTTCTTCCCAGAGCCACCCAAGAAACCAAGCAAGATACTCGAAGGAAACACGATAGAAGATTTCTTGGAGCAGCTGTGTGAACACATCTCATACTCCTTTTCCCTCACCCACATCCTCTCATTTTTCTTTCCTAAAGCCCTTTAAGATCTCTTCTCTAAGCTCTCTTTCTATAAAACCCAACATCTAAAGACTTAATATAAGTCTATGACGGGAGCTTAAAAATAAGGCTTCATAAAAGCCCTAATAATTTAATTCTATCAACAATGATCATACAGTACAATCCCAGATCATCTAATATAATTAGTTCAAATAGCCATATTAGTACTATATGAAGAATAAGACATTGTATGATCAGTTTAAGTATTTGAGCTGATCATCAAGTATGATATAGAGTGTCATCTAATTTAATTAGTTTAATCAAATTGGATTATCATCTCATACGATTGGTGACGAATAAATATCATCATATGTAAAGATCGGGTCATACAATATGATTGGTCCAATTATATAGTACGATATGACTGGATCAATTAATTCAAATTTGTTCCCATAATTATAGGATTCATTTAGGCAAGATTTGATTATATTATATAGTATGATAAGTATTATATGATATAATTAGTATAATTTTTTAATTTCAAAACATTACTTAAATTATAAATAACAGCCATGATCATAATTTCAACCATCCTATATGATCTGGATTGTATAGGATGATGAGTTTAAATAACATCAATTATGCCAATTAGCCATTATAATGATTTTTAGAATAGCTGATTGTTTAGTATGATATGGATCATACAATACGATTTGTTCAAAAAATCACACTTCTAATTTCTCACTATCTCACTCCCTTAAGTGTGTGTATGTGTCCGGTCACCAAGTCTAGCATCTAATAATTACATGACTTTGACTTAAGACATATAGAAATAAATAAAGTTAATAAAATACTAACTCTTAAAGACACATAACCCTATTCTACCCAGTCTTAAGTTAATCACTTTGTACGGTGTATGGTGGACCTGAAATGTTAATGCATAAGAATAAATATGCAATAATAATAATAGGATATGACATAGTAGACAACCCAATAATATTTTTTATCATTAAAATCACAAGTCCTGGGTCCAGATTTGCAACACCAATCTGTTGATATCCATCTCTTGTATTTTCATTCTTCAGTAATATTAATGAAATTGAGTTTGCTTTATTTTTACTTCATGTCTAGCCAAATTATCTTATATTGGATTGATGATGTAAGGATCATATTAAGTACTAATGAATACTCTTGTTCAGTAAAGGATTAAAATGATATTTTCAATATTACCCATTCTTAATTTCATGCATATAATGTCCATGTATATAGTTAAAATATAGTGTAATATATAACCTCGACAAAGGAATGTTGGCATAACTAGAAATATTAAAATAAATTTTTTGCATGCCTAAGTTTAGTATGCAAAATATGTTAGGATCTTAAGGAGATGATATAATTATAGAAGGTCAGTAGATATCCTTTTTACGCTTACAAGTTCGATAGAGATCTAGGGATGCTTAAGATTTGAATTGCTTCAATAATTTAAGAGATTCATTAGGAAAGATATATTTACTAACCTCATTTTTATATGAGGTCAACATCCACCATACAGGTGTCAATTAATCATATATCTAACCTTCAATCATATATTCAGCCTGCACTTCTAGCCTTACAATCAACACTCAATCAGCTATCTTCAATCAATAAATTAGCTTGCATTCATCAATCAAACTTTAATTAGCCTACATCTTCTTGCAATCATATAGCATCCAGTTAATAAATTACTTTGATAATTATCATCAATCAATCAATCATCAAAGTTATAATTACCTATAACTGCAACCCTGAACTACAGTCAGTTGACTCAGTGCACTGCCTAGCTTAGTGCACTTACATCCATAACCCAAATTATAGTCCATATCACTTCACAAGGAGTCCATTATGGTATATAAATCATCACTAAAACCTATAATCACCAATTGACCTATACGGCCCAGCTGAGCTAGCTCAAGATAATTCAAATGATCATATATATATTGATTACTTCCAAAATTTAACCTTGAATCAACCTTGATCCTCTCCACACTTGTACCATCATCCCTCCTAATGAAAGTTATCTTACTAATACTTCATCAAACTCTACTATATTCTCAGAAGATGTAGGCCGATTGAAGAAAGAAAATAGAAGAGATGATTATATTTTAGTTATTTTAAGCAAGTCAGCTTACTAAGACTTGGTTAAACTCCAATACATTCTAACTCATTTGCTCAAATATCACTCTTAACTTTTCAAACCTTTGGAAATTGATCCAACCTTCAAGCCTACCTTTTATGGAGTCCACCTCAATAGTTGTTGACTAGTTGACTGTTCGAACCAGTCAACAAAGTCTTCAAATGGGTTTATTTAGACAATTCCCACCATCTAACACATTTCCCTCCAAGACCAATAGATTTAAATTCTTGAATCTCTTCTTGAAGTTTCTTAAGCATTACTTAAACTAGCTTTGTTCCCTGGTTTAACCCTAAACAAAGCTAATGGTCCCATATGCCCATGTGAAGATAAAGTGGCCTTTATACATTATTGTAACTTATTATCCTTTGTCTTGCCCTCCCTAATATACTTGAACACTTGACACTCATCCTTGAATGCTTCCCAATTGATCCTAGCCATCCAAATGGACTACGATGTTTGAATTGAGCTAAATGAACAAAAATCATTCATTCAACGCCTTACCACTCTCTCACTTCACTTAGCCTCCAATAGCCATCCCTATTTTCGTTTGGTCTCTAGAGGGATTCCTACATACCTCTTGAGATAAAATCTGACTGTTAAAGTTCACCAGTGAGAGGTCGAACACCACCTTTGTTTCAAAGACCATCCAAGGCTCCTAGCAATTGATTCAAGCATCCTCAAGCTTTGAGTCCTTCAAGTGAATTGTTCGAAACCTTTCAAAGACTAAAATGAGCCCAAGTTTAGTCATTTACGTCTAGTAAATTCAGGTAAATCAAAAATCCAAGTCTAGGAGCTTCATATTTAAATTGCTTTCATTAGATACATTTTAGAATTCAAAATTACCTCCACATTATTCATCTAGTTGAATTCAAGATCTGTCTAAAATTTTATAGCATTTGCTTTAGCAGACTATAAGTTTAAAGGATTCTTCATCTTCAAGGGTTTATTAGGATTATATCTAAATTATACAAGATCTAAGCCATTGATATTGTGATCAATAGCTCTGATCTTGTCATTTCTCAGCTTATTCAAAATTGTGCAGTCTACTTATTTATTTGGATCATCATCCGACACAATCTCTGCCATCCATTCAATACCACAGATGATCCAATGGTGCACAATAGCTATTGATGCGGCTAAGTGAAATTGCATGCGCTCTATGCTACCTCCACTGATTTTTTTGAATTTATTTGAGCATATATTTAATTATATTTAAAATTTTAAGTAAATAAAGTATATTTTTATGAGTTTATTTTGAAAATTCATAATTAAACATTCATTAAATCATTACATACTTATAATCACTTTATGGAATATTTAGACAGAGCTTGTTCATGGATAAAATGGAATCAACCAAGTTTGATACATGTGTGTCTAGTAATTGCATGGTCATTATTCTTTAAATATTTGCATGATTTTATCTTAAATGTTAAAAAAAAAACTTGGAATCAAATTTGGTTGATAAATGCTATGATACATCTCTGATTTAGCATAATATTTAGATGTAGTTGAATGGGAAATTATTCTTCAAGTGAATTTTCAAACATTTGGGTAATTATTTGATTAAAAGGCTTAGAAATTCACTACTTCCAATGCACTTAGATTTTGGTCACAATGTTTGATGTTGTATGCTTATATTCATTTATATAAGGGTTAGAAACTTTAATTTATGGACCTATACAATCTAGTGACACCTAAGGATAATAATTAAGGCGTGCCTATGGAATTTAGGACAATTCTAGGATTCACATACACATCTTGTTTGGATGAAACATTAAACTTAGAAAATTTAGTGACATTATAAATTTATAAATCTAGACCTAAGTCCTATAATTTTGATGATAACAAACATTATTGGATTCCTTACTATGCTATCTCATATTAATTACTATTGTTGCATAACCGCTTTTATTATGTACTAATATTTTAAGTCCACCATACACTGTGCAAAATTGATCATCTCAAGATTGGGTAGAATAGGGTTAAAGTGTTTGAAAGAGTCTGTAATTTTGCTTCTCCTTTTTTACTACTTTTTTTGAGTAAAATTATGTATTTGGTGGATACTAAACTTGGTGACCATGTACACACACACACACACACTCAAGGGAGTGAGATAATGAGAAAATGTAGAGTATAATTTTTGAACTAATCATACTATACGATCTATATTATACTGTATGATCAATTAATTACAAAATTCTTAAAATGGCTAATTATGTTAATTAAAGTAATTTGAACTCATCATACTGTATAATCCAAATCTTACAAGACAATTAGTTGAAATCAAGATCCCATCTGCCAATCATAATTTAGGTAATATTTTGAATTTTAAAATTTGAACTAATTATACTATATGATATGTATCATATTGAATGATGTAATTAAATCTTGCCTAAATTAATCTTATAATTAGTAAAATAGTTTTAGTTAATTTATTCAATTATATCATACTAGATAATCGTAGCCAATCATACTGTACGACCAGATCCCTACATTTGTTGATAAATTATCGTCGTCTATCATATAGGATTAAAAACCAAGTCATTTCAACTAATCATACTGGATGACCCTTCATATCGTACTAGATGATTAGCACAATCTGTTGAATTGATCATATAATGCATTATAATTCACACAATACTAACAGGGTAATTTAAACTAATCGTATCTACGATCTTGGATTGTATTATACGATCAAAGTCGATAGAATTGAATTCTAAGGCTCTTTGTGAAGCCTTGTATTTAATCTCTCTCATTATACTTATTTCAAGTCTTTGGCAATTGAGTATTCTTGAGAGAGAGCTTGGAGAAGAAGATAAAGCTTTAGGAAGAAGAAAGGGAGAGGTTGTGTGTGAGGGAGTAGTAGTGTGAGGGGTTCACATGGTTGCTCCAAGCAAGTGTCTTGCCTTATTTACTCTAAGTATTTATTTTGGTTTCTTGGGTGGCTCTGGGAAGAAATTCTTCAGCTCAAGGAAGTGGTTCTATGCCATCACCAATAAAGTAAGAAAGGAGGTCATGGTTCTCTGCCATCACCAGGAGGGTGCAAAAGGATTTTGGGTTCTTTGCCTTCTCCAAGAGGGAGAAAAAGGATTAAAGGTCTACTGCCATCACCAGGAGGGTGAAAAAGCTTTCGACTCTTAGTCGCATTGAGTTTGGTGGAAGTAATTTGTGCAAGGGCTTCTCCACCTTATTGTGGGGACAAAAGGAGAGACATTATAGTGATAGTGCAATACTCATAGTGGAGGACTTTGGGGAGTGGACGTAGGCCATTATTTGATCGAAACACTATAAATTTTTGGTGTATTCTTTCTAATTTCTTATTTTTTATATTTTATTTTTTAGCGTTTAATTTTTTGTAATAACTACTTGGTGGTCAATGATAAATGATTTGCTCTATTATTTAGAAAATCATCATTATTATTTCAATTTTTGATAACGAAAATTGCTTTTGTATCAAGTAATAGTAGTTGCTTATTTTCAAATTATAAAAAAAAATCAAAAGGCATATTAGTTACTTTTTTTAAACAAGTAGTTAATTTTTTAAATTCACTAATTTACCCCCTCTTGGTGTGCCTAGGGATAGTTCACTTAGGCTTAACATCCTATATCAAACTTTCAATTGGTATTAGAGAGGTACTCAAAAATAATGTTTTAAAAAACTTAGAGAAAAATGATCCATGACACATTTCAAAAATAGGAACACCACAGAAGGATACTCTATTACTCTTCCACCTTTATTTGACAACATACCATTTGATTTCTGAAAAATTTGCATGTCTACTTTCTTGCAATCTATCAATTTTTGCATGTGATTTTTAGTACAAGAAGACTATTCTACACCATCTAATTTTATTAAAGGCATTAAAACTGAGTTACCATTTAATGAATGGAGCAATGAGGATAGAGATTGAGCTCAATTGAAGGAAAAGTGTTTAAACTACTTTTTCTATGCTCTTAAGTCAGAAGATTATATGAGAGTCTCTACCTACACCACTAGAAAGAAAAATAGGGATAAACTATGAGTTACTCAAAGGAAGAACACCCAATCTCTCTCACCTTCATGTCTTTGGATGTAAGGTGTCTATTCTAAAAAATGGAAAATATCTACTAGGTAAATTTAGCCCTAAATTTGATAAAGGAGTTTTCCTAGGATACTTAACTATTGGTAAATTCTATAGAGTTTTTAATAAAATGACATTAGTGGTAGAGGAGACCACCCCTATATTATTTGATGAATTTGATAAATTTGGTGGGTCTAAGAAGAGGAAGTGGTTGAGGTCACTCAAGGAGTATAATCTATTAACTTAGAAGATAAAATAGAGCCTCAGTACCTATTACCTATAGATTGGAGATATTTATCTAGTCATCCTAAGGACCTCATTCTAGGAGATCCATTAGTAGGAGTAAGAACTAGGCATGGGCTTAAAAAAGAGGTTAGCCACTCTACCTTTATCTTTATGATAGAACCCTCAAATATAGATCAAGCTTTATCTAATAAATTTTGGATCCTAGCCATGCAAGAAGAGTTAAATTAATTTATTAGGAATGACATTTGGGAATTAGTTAGTTGACTCAAAGACTAGAGAGTGGTAGGAATCAAATGGGTTTTCAAAAATAAGATGAATGATTATGGCATAGTAATTAGAAATAAGGCTAGATTAGTAGCTAAGAGTAATAATAAAATTGAAGGGATTGACTTTAAAGTAATCTCTGCCCCTGTAGTAAGACTAGAAGCTAATAGAGTGCTATTAGCCTTTGCTTGCTTTAAAAGATTTAAGCTATATCAAATGGATATTAAAAGTGCCTTCCTATGTGGGATAATTAAAGAAGATGTATATGTTGAGCAACCCCTAGGTTTTGAGAACTCTAAATTTTCTAATCATGTATTCAAACTAAAGAAGGTGTTATTTGTGTTAAAGCAGGCACCTAGAGCCTGGTATGAAAGGCTGAGCACTTTCTTTCTAGATAGAGATTTTATTGAGGGTAGTGTAGACACCACCCTATTTCTAAAGAAAGAATAAGAAAACCTACTCATTATTCAGATTTATATTGATGATATACTGTTTGGATCTATGAATGAAAGATTTTATGATAAATTTTTAAAAATAATGAGCGAGGAGTTTAAAATGAGCATGATGGGAGAGCTTACCTATTTTTTTTAGATTTAATGTAATGCAAAAGGATGATGGATCCTTCCTTAGCTAATCAATACTAAGGCAATTAATACTCCCATGAGCTTCACCATTCAATTAGATAAATATCTAAGTGCAAAATCAGTTGACCAGAAGAAATACAGAGGAGTAATTAGATCACTTCTTGACTATCACTGTCTCTAAGCTAAATTTCAAGCTGAAGCCAAAGAATCCCACACGAGTGTTGTTAAGAGAATTCTTAGATATCTTCTAGGAACCCAAAACTTAAGAATCTAGTATCCTTAACATAGTACTTCTTGCAAAATTATATGATATTCTAATTTAAATTTTATAGGATGTATATTTGATAGGAAAAGTTCTTCTAGAACTTATTAATTCATAATAATCTTTAGTCCCCTGGTCCAATATAAAATAGAACTCTATAACTCAACCTATTACTGAAGCAAAAAATATAGCTGTAGGGAGCTATGTTGCATAAGTTCTATGGCTGAAATAGCAAATTCTAGATCTTAGATTCCTTGTTGGCAATATTGCAATCAAGTGTGATCACACCAGTGACATCTATATTTCAAAGAATCTAATTCAACACTCCAGGACCAAACACATAGACATTAGACACAATTTTATTCGAGATCTGTAACCAAGGGAGATATAGAGTTACATTATGTAGCTATTGAAAATCAACTGGTAGATATCCTTACAAAACCCTTAGCTTTTAAAACTTTTAGCACTTTGAGGGCCAGGCAGGTGTTATAGATATTCATGCTTGAATTAGGATGTTTTGGAAATTGAAAATGCAAATGTTTTTGTGTGTAGTTTTCTGTTTATTTTAGTGTCTTGTTCACATTTTGTTATTTATATTTGTGATCTATTTTTGTGATAATTTTCCTTCTAATTTTCCTTTTATAAAGTTTCCCTGATCATCACACATTATTCAATATTTTCCCAAAGTATGGCATCACTGCTAGCAACACACCCAACGGCTCTAATTGTTCAATTATGGGTGACTGTACTATACAAACACCTAATTTATACTCTATGATCTATATGGCATTAGGCATTGGATGAATTGAATTAGGATGGTATGATATTTAATATTATATTGTACTATACAAACACCTATTCGTATAGGATGATCTGACAGTCAACGATCACCTATACTAACGCCTCAAAATGAACATCTTCACTCTAATTTTCTAGTATGATTATAATCGTAATGTATGATAAGACCACCTTTTTTGATTGATCAGATTGGAAAAATTAAAATCACTCGATTGTACTATTTGATATCTTATCATACTATATGATATGAGTGATTTCTATTTAAAGGGATGGAAAATAAGTTTTTATTCACTCAACACTTCTCAACATCCTTCTTCCTCCCTAAGATCTCAATTCTTGCAAATGGCCAATGGAAAGCGATCAAGAGTTCTCGTCATAAGTTCCTCTCGATGACCCTTGGATCCTTTCTTTGTCAAAGCAGCAGACGAAGAGGCTTATAATTATTACAAAACTACTGTGATCACCCTCTAAGATTATAAATCAAGAAGTTTTGAAGTTCCAAGTACTTACTCTTTTCAATTGCGTCGCCATTACATTCATTCTCACTCTTGCCTACCTGTTCAATTCTGAACTCCTTTTCAAATTCTTTGCTGGTCTCCAAATTAACTATGAGGGCACTACCTTCCAATCTTACGTTAATATGAGGCCTATTAAAATTATCTACTAAGACATTCATGAATTCCTCCACCTTTCTACTACTAGCAAAAAATTTAACCTTATAGCATCTAACATTGATTATGACTGGACCCTTAGTAATGCTACCCTTAGGGAATCAACTATCGAATACCACATTCCTCACATTAATACCTTAGTGCCAAATGCTAGAATTATTCAGCATATCCTTTGCAACTTAATAATTTCAAAATCTTGGGATCGAATCAATATCACACCACTTTTATCCCTAACCACTATTTCATAATGGCTATGATTGATTTCAATGCAACTGATTTAATTATTTAATGCCTTGAGAATCTAACATGTATTAGAGATCCTAGACATAAAGGAAAGCCAAATCTTGCCTTAGGTTACACAATTACCTTCGTCCTTGACTCTAAATACAACTTCCAATACCCTTCACCACTAGATCATCTCCCAATTTTTTATTCAAATGGCTCCTTCAACATACTTCACAACGCTCACCGCCATAATATTTTGTTGCAAATCTGGACCCAAGTCTTGTGATTTTGATGATAACAAACATTATTGAATTTCTCACTATGCTAATTAAATTTATTGCACATCTATTTTTTCCTTGCTCATTAACATTTCAGGTCCACAGTTCTCTTGCAACCTCGATTAGCTCAAGATTGGGTAGACTAGGATTAAAGTCTATATTTTTAGTCTTTTATACTTTTAATTTTCATGAGTCAATCATATGATCTAGTGGATCCTAAAGCTAAGTAACCTTGCACACACACACTCAAGGGGGAGAGTTAGTGAGTTAAGAAAAATATTTATTTTCTTAACTAAACATACAATATGATTTATATCGTACATGGCGATCAGATAACCATAAAATCCTAATTAGGGCACCTTTATCGATTAAGGATTGATTAAACGAATCATATCATATGATCAATATAATATAATACTATCTATATCATATAGGACAATCAATTATTATCAGTAAAATAGTTACCAACCATAATTTAGGTAATATTTTATAATTTAAAATTTGTGTCTATTCATACCGTATGATTTTCATCATACTGTATGATGTATGATAATCATGCCTAAATTGATCCTATGATTAGAAGAATAATTATGGTTAAATTATTTGATCAAATCCTATAGAACGATTTGAGCAAACATACTATACATCCCAATTCCTGTATGGGATAATAATTAATCATAGCGCTTGCCGCCATAAAATTTTGTTGCAAATCTGGACCCAAGTCTTATGATTTTGATGATAACAAATATTATTGAATTTCTCACTATGCTAATTGAATTTATTGCACATCTATTTTTTCCTTGCTCACTAACATTTCAGGTCCACAGTTCTCTTGCAACCTCGATTAGCTCAAGATTGGGTAGACTAGGATTAAAGTCTATATTTTTAGTCTTTTATACTTTTACTTTTCATGAGTCAATCATATGATCTAGTGGATCCTAAAGCTAAGTAACCTTGCCACACGCACTCAAGGGGGAGAGTTAGTGAGTTAAGAAAAATTTTTATTTTCTCAACTAGTCATACAGTATGATATATATCGTAATCGGTGATCAGTTAACCAGAAAATCCTAATTAGGGAACCTTTATCGATTAAGAATTGATTAAACTAATCATATCATATGATCCATATAGTACAATACTATCTATATCATACAGGACAATCAATTATTATCAGTAAAATAGTTACCAACCATAATTTAGGTAATATTTTATAATTTAAAATTTGTGTCTATTCATACCAAACAATTTTCATCATGGTGTATGATATATGCTAATCATGCCTAAATTGATCTTATGATTAGAAGAATAATTATGGTTAAATTATTTGATCAAATCCTATGGAACGATTTGAGCGAACATACTATACATCTCAATTCCTGTATGGGATAATAATTAATCACTACCAATCGTACTAAATGATTATCCATATTATTTATACTAATCATACGGGATGATGCTCTCAATCATCCTGGATGATCAGTTCACCTCCTTGATCTGATTATACAGGGTTTATCTCCTCGTACAGTACTAATATGAGTACTTTGTACTAATCATATAAGATGGACTTGAATTAAATTTGGAGCTTTTTGAGATGCTCTCTATTTAAACTTACCTATTGTCTTATTTCTAATACTTTTATGGTTAATTTTCTTGAGAGAGAATAGAGAGGGAGCTAAGGAGTGCTTTGGGAGAGAAGAGAGGGAGAGTTGGTTATGAGGGATTCATAAGGTTAATCCAAGTAAGGTTCTTTCCTATCTTCTTCAAGCTTCTGCCTTGATCCTTTTGGTGGCTCTAGGGAGACATTCTATAACACTAGGTAGGTTCTCTGCCATCTCTAGGAGGGAGAAGAAGGATTTCAGGTTCTCTGCCATCTCCAGGAGGGAGAAAAAGGATTCTAGGTTCTTTGCCTTCACTAGGAAGGAGAAAAAGAGTAAGGACCTCTACCGCACCAGATTAGTGGAAGAGATTTTATAAGGGCTTCTCCGCCTTGCTGTGTGGGAAAAGGAGAGACACTAGTTTTAGTGCAATATCTGGAAAGGAGGTTTCCGGAGAGTGGATGTAGGTTAGGTTAGATCAAGCCACTATAAATTCTGGTGTATTTGCTCTGGTTATTTTTCTGCACTTTTATTTTTTTACGATTTGCTATTTGATTAAAAAACTTTGATTTTCTATTATTTATGAAATTAATTCACTTTTGTATTAGGGATTAAGGTGTTTGTTTTTAGATATTAAAAAGGCTATAAAATGATTTTCTTTTTATAAAAGAAAAATTTTTAAATAACCAATTCATCCCCCCCCCCCCCCCTCTTGGTTAGCTTTGAGCTAGTTCTTTGAGGTCTCACAACCTCCTCGAACTTTCAAGTGGTATCAGAGTGGGATTCAAAAACTAAGTTTTAGAAAACTTCTGAAAAATGATCAATGACTAACTTTTGTAATTGTAATACTGCGGAAGGGTATTCAATCTCATAACAATCTTTATTTAAAAATATTCCTTCTAATTTTTAAAAAATTTGCATGTTTACTTTCTTGCAATCTATAGATTATCACATGTAGATTTTAATTAAGGAAGGATACTTTGCACCTTCTCATTTTGTAAATGGCATTAAAACTGAACTACCTTTTTTTGAATGGAGCATAGAGGATAAAGATTTAGCCTAATTAAATATAAAATATTTAAAGTACTTTTTTTGTGCACTAAAATTTAAAGATTACATGTGTGTATCTACTTGCACAACTGGTAAAAAAATTTGGGATAAACTCTGCATAACCTATGAAGGAATAAATGAAGTGAAATAATCTAGGTTGAACTTTCTGCTCCATGATTATGAACTATTTTACATAAAACTGTTGACCTCATTTCTGTATGAGGTCACTAAGACCCTCTTGGGTTTCTTTCTGGTGACCCAATGATTGGCAAGTGTCTTCCTCCTAATCATATAGGTCCTAGATAAGACCAAATTTAACCTTGATCTAACTCAATCACACCTTCCAATCTAATCCATGTCCCAGCTTCCAATCAACATTCAATTAACTTCCTAATCACATCCAATGTATCTCAACCATCCATTTTAATTTTATTCATGTGGATGATCCATGTTCAACCATTCAATTCCAAAATCTAATCCAAATCCAAGTTTTTAAGCCAAATCTTGAGACTAAGAGCCCAGGTCCTAAAACCCTTTCTGGGTGGATTTTCCATCACCTTGGAACCTAATCAAATAACCTTTGATTTAGGGTCTGTCAAGTGTATATTATTTGGATATGCCTCTAAGACCAATCCATCAAATTTGAGCTCATTTTGAGGTCCCTACCCCAAAAACTAAATCTTTTCCCATAGGCTACAAAACCTTCAAATATTTATAGCATGTGCCACTAGACATGCCACTCAGTGGAATTTAACCTTGGAACCCTTTCCAAACCTTGTAATCACATCCAAGACCTCTTTCATGACTCATTAACTAGTATACTACACTTTTCAAGACCCAATTTGACCCAGGGTTGATCAGGGGTTAAAATGACCAAAATGCCCTTTATAGAGACTTTTGGTCTTTTTCCCAAAATTCAACATGACCTTCCTATTTCAACCATTAAAACTTATCCCAATGGATCCTAAAAATCATTACGAACACATTGGACCCCAAACCCTTCGTTAGTTTTGAAAGTTCGATAGGGATGTTAAGCCCTGATGAACTAGTCCCGAGGCTAACCAAGAGGGGGGGGGGGTGAATTGGTTATTTAAAAATTCGAGAGCAACAGTGAAAATATTTTCTATGATATGTAGAGGAAACAAGTAAATACTCAAACAAAAAGATTAAACACAAATTTCACCCAAGCAGATAATCACAGAAAAACTTAAGTGCAGAAAGTAATCAGAAAGAACACACCATATTTTTATAGTGGTTCGGTCAACTTAACCAACATCCACTCCCCGGAGCCTCCCCTCCAGGTATTGCACTAACTCAAAGTGTCTCTCCTTTTGCTCCCACAGCAAGGCGAAGAAGCCTGTACAAAAACTGCTTTTCACCGACACAGTGAGGCAGAGAACCTAACCTCCTTTCGCTTCTTCCTGAAGTAGGCAGAGAACCTCAGACTCCTTTCACTTCCTTCTGAAGCGGGCAGAGAACCCGAATCTTCTTATCGACAATCCCCCCAAGAAATACTGACAAGACCAGAGACGACGAGCGGAGAAGATGACTCTAATCCCTGCTTGGAGCAACCTTCGTGAACCCCTCACGAACTCCCCCTCACAAGATCCTCTCTCTCTCCCAAACTCTCTCTCTAGGGTTTCTCTGGAAAGGAAAGTGGCAAAAGATTTTTCTTGTTCGAAGAAAAATATCTTTTATAGGAGGGCTCAAAATTTGCCCTAAATCTCAACTGGTCGGCCTAGATCGTCCAGGACGATCGATAGATCGTCCTGTACGTTCAGTTCAAAATAAGTTGTTTTAGCCTGGATGATCTGGCTCTTCTGGACGATCAGAAGAAAAAATTGTTCAGATCATCCCGTATGATTCTGCGATCGTCCGGGATGATTAGTGTAAATCCAGGAATTTCATCCAAAAGACCGCTCTGGTCGTCCAGAGGAACTTGTGTTGGACGATCCACAAATGACTTGATCGTCCAGGCCGATAAGGATATCATCCGGGATGATTAGTTCAAAAAGGGCCATAATCACCCTGATGACTGCTCTGGACGTACAACTGAAACACAGTAGACGATCCTGATCATCCCGGATGATATGATCGTATCAATTAAATATTAATTACTTTCCTTAATTACCAAACCAATTTAGGCATGATTATACTGGATCTTCCAGGATGATACACGTATTATCCAGGATGATCAGACCAAATATCTTAAAATAAAAACTTGCCTAACTTGATCTGGCGGCTGAGAATTTCTGATTTGAGCATATCATCCCGTACGATGTCGGGATCGTCCAGGACGATCTGCTTAATCAGACACACTTAACTTGGTCGCCCAAATTAGGGTTTCTATTTTTACTTGATCGTCCAGGACGAAGTGAATATCATCCAGGACGATCTGAACAAAAATTGAACAGAAACTCTAATTCACTCAAGCTCTCCCCCTGAGTGTATGTGTGCAAGGTTACTTAGCTAGGGGATCAGTTACATTACAATTGACTCAAGAAAAAGAAAATAGTACATTTGGACATACTTAGAACCGATCTTGAGTTATCTTAAGTTGCTCTTGATCTTTTGTACCTGAAATGGGTTAGCCAAGCAAAACACAATAAAAATATGTTTGTCATCATCAAAACCAGATTTATAATAATCTCCCTCTTTTTGATGATGGCAAACATATGTGCAGTAGTTTAAAAAATAAAAGAACTAGGAGATCAAAAAACAAATTTTTTCCAAATTTCATTGACCAACCAGAATAGTACAGGAAACACAACTACACATGAAGTAACCAACACAAGCAAGAACAAAAGCTACTACAATTGAAATCAAGAAAAAAAAACTACTACAACTGACTCCTCCTTTTGACATCACAAAAAGGAGGAGGGAAAACAGAAAAATAGAAACAACAATACAAACATAAAAAGAAAAACATCTACAAAACATAATACCAAAACGGAGGCGGATCCTGATCAGAAGGAGGAGGTGGCTGTGGTGGTGTAAAGTAACTGTGGATGGCTGCAAAGTGGGCTCCAATCTAGGTAATATCCTGGTCGTGCTGCTGTTGATGATGTAAGGATCATCTAGGACTATCACCAATAATTGGCGCATTCTCAACAGTAAGATCAGAGGGGGGACGATTTGAATTGATCGTCCAGGATGATTGTTGGATCATCCAGGACAAAGAAGATCATCCAGGATAATCTGTGGATCGTCCAGGATGATGTGAAGAAAACAGGAAAAAGATGGAGGATGGAGATGAACGATCAGGATCCCAACAACATAAACAGTAAGATGAAAATAAAACCAAAGTGAATAAACAGTAAAATGAGAACACAAAAAAAATAACGATTTTTTTTATCAATCTACTCTAGTAAATCAGAATTTTTCCTTGATTTTAAGTCCAAAAACTAATAAGAAGACGATTGACAGAGCTGAAACCTAGAAAAAGTGAAAAAATCAACTTTCGTAACTCCCACCTCGGACACCTTATATATGTAAATCCCTTTCAAGACAAAAATCCATTTCAGAAGAAAAGAAATTAGTTCCGAAAAGAGATCCTTTCAAGCCTCATTCCAGAAAATTATCTGATATAACAGTGTTACAAAGTAATAAATCAGAAATCAGAATTTTCAAACTCAAGCTTTTGAACATATTAAGTGGCGCACGGATTTTTCTAAGACATTTAATGATCTGAAAGGGAAGAAAGCTTGGTTTGGGCTCATTTTGTGCCTCTTTTTCAATTTGTTTGGCACTTTGCGCATCTTTTAATTTTTGATACATTTTGTGTACCTTTTAGTTTGGCGACATTTCGCATCTTTTCAGCTTTGAGCTCATTTTGTGCATCTTTTTCAATTTATTTGGTGCACTGTGTGTCTTTGTAAGCTTTCTCTCTCTCAAAATAGTTAAAGGATCTCAGCTGTAAAATTACCTTCCAGACATAGGAGACGCTCTCCACAGTGAGGAAGAGTAATTCACAAAATAAAAACCATACGTCGTATGATAAGTGCAATCACTTGGTTTAGAAAATCATAATAATGACTCAAGACTTTGAAAATACTATTCATATGAGGTAGATTACTGTAGAAAGATAAATTAAATCTCTATTTCAAAAACTAATATTTTAATTTTGAAGAAGATTTTTTTTATCCAAAAGAAATAATACACCAGTAAAGGAGTTAGAGGAAGAGAAATAATCATCAATATTTCTTCTCTTTAACAGATCCAGTGGAATCAATCACTGCTTACAAGCTTCCAAATAAAACAAGGAAAAACTCTTAGTTAGAAATCCATTTTTTTCAGTAGTAGTGAGCAGTGATCTAATTTTGAAAGGAATAAAATAGAAAATCAAAATGCAAGTAGGAACTCACATCAAGTTAAATACTCAGATCAACCTAACAAAACTAAAATGAAAATCAATAGACAAATAAAAATTAACAGAAAATGGATAATCAAATCACACAACTAACTAACAGAAATAGAATGAAAAATAGTCACATCAAAAATCAGAATTCATCAAAATCATGCATTTATATCAATCACACCTAATCTGGTCCTCAAAATACTGAATGAGTCAAAGGCCAGTGGTTTAATAAATATGTTAGCCAGCTAATTTTCAGTTGCTACATGATGTAGCTCAATGTCCCCTTTTGTAACATGGTCCCTAATGAAGTGATGCCTTATATCAATATATTTGGTTCTAAAATGTTGGATTGGATTCTTAAAGATGCAGATGACACTAGTATTATCACACAGAACAGAAATTGTGCCTACTGGTAATCCTAAATCCAAGACTTGTTGCTTCAACCAAAGAACTTGGGCCACACAACTCCCTAAGACAATGTACTCAGCTTCAGTAATGGAAAGTGAAACTGAGTTCTATTTTCTACTGGACCAGGAGACTAAAGACTGTCCTATGAATTGACAAGTTCCAGAAGTACTTTTTCTATCCACCCTACACCCTGCAAAGTCAGAATCAGAATATCCAATAATCTCAAAAGAGGTACTGTTCCTAGGTTTGGGGTTCCTAAAAGATATCTGAGAATTCTCTTAACAATAGTCAGGTGGGACTCTTTAGGATCAGCCTGAAACCTAACACAAAGACAAACACTAAATATGATATCAGGTCGGCTAGTAGTCAGGTAAAGCAGTGATCCAATTATTCATCTATACTTCTTCTAATTAACAGATTTTCCACTTGAATCCTTATCTAACTAAACAGAGGAGCTCATGGGAGTGTTGATTGGCTTAGCTTTGTCCATTTCATATTTCTTCAAAATATCCTTAGTGTATTTAGATTGATTAAGAAAGGTTCCATCATCTATTTGCCTTATGCTAAACCCCAAAAAGTAGGACAACTCTCCCATCATACTCATCTCAAACTTCTTACTCATTATTTTAGAAAACTCATGACATAAATATTTATGAGAAGATCCAAAAATTATATCATCAACATAGATCTGGATAATGAGTAAGTCATCCCCTATTCTCCTCAGAAAAAGGGTGGTGTCTACGCTCCCCTTAACAAACTCTCTTTCTAACAGGAATGTGCTAAGCCTCTCATACCAAGCTCTGAGTGCCTGTTTCAATCCATATAAGGCATTTTTAATTTGTAAACATGATTTGGATATTGGGAACTCTCAAAACCTGGGAGTTGTTCTACAAAAATATCCTGTTTTATTACCCCATTTAAAAAGGCACTCTTGACATCCATTTGAAATAACTTAAATCCCTTATAACAAGCAAAGGCTGGTAGCACTCTAATGGCTTCCAATCTAGCTACAGGGGCAAAGGTCTCCTCAAAATCAATCCCTTCAATCTGATTATACCCCTTAGCCACCAATCTTGCCTTATTCCTAACCACCACACCAGAATCATTCATCTTATTCTTAAAGACCCACTTTGTTCCCACTATACTTTGATTTTTAGGTCTTTCTACTAGCTCCCAAACATCATTCCTTACAAATTGATTCAATTATTCTTGCATAACTAAGATCCAAAACTCATTCGAAAGGGCTTGATTGACGTTGGTGGGTTCAGTCATTGAGATAAAGGCAGAGTGGTTTACTTCCTTTCTAAGTTCATGCCTAGTCCTAACACCTTTAGAAGGGTCTCCTAAGATCAGTTCTTTAGGATGACTTGAAAAATATCTTCAATCTCTAGGTAGTGTGGTTTGAGGTTCTACCCTTTCCTCCAGATTTGCATTTCCAACCCCCTGGGTAATCTCCTCTACCTCTTCTTCTTCCTCAACTCTAGTCACCTTAGGATCAGATTCATCAAAAACCATATGAGTTATCTCTTACACCACCAAAGTCCTCTTATTGAACACCCTAAAGGATTTCTCCACACTAGAATAGCCTAAGAACACTCCTTCATCAGATTTGGGGTCAAATTTTCCTAAGGATGATTTCCTGTTGTTCAAAATGAAAACCTTACAGCCAAAGACATGGAGGTGGGACAGGTTTGGAGTTCTACCATTAATAATCTCATAAGGTGTCTTGTTCAGATTTGATCTCACATTCACCCTATTCAGTACATAACAGGCAGTGTTCACCGCTTCAACCCAAAAGTATTTTGGAAGTGAATACTCAGTAAGCATGGCTCTAGTGGCTTCCACTAAGGTCCTGTTCTTCCTTTCAGCTATCCCGTTCTGCTGAGGGGTCCTAGGAGCTGAAAAATTGTGACTAATCCCTTGCTCCTCACAGAAACTTCTAAATTTTACATTTTCAAACTCTCCACCATGATCACTATGAATAGTCAAGATCTCACAACCTAACTTTCTCTGAATCTTAGTGGAGAAGGACTTCAACTCATCAAATGACTCAGATTTATGTGACAGAAATTTAGTCTAAGTGAACCTCGAGTAGTCATCTACAATCACAAAATCATAGACTTTTCCCCCTAAGCTGGCAGTGCTAATGGGTCCGAAGAGATCCATGTGAACGACTTCTAAAGGTCTAGAGGTGCTAATGTCCTTAACAGAGGGAAAGGAGGACTGGACTTGCTTCCCTAACTAACAGACATCACACAGGTGATCCTTAGTTAACTTAAGCTTGGGTACACCTTTAACTAAGTCCTTTTGGGTGACTCTTCTAAGGGTTTTCATACTGGCATGACACAATCTCCTATGCCACAACCAAGACTCATCAATAGCAGTTTTTAATTAAATTAAATTTTCAGCTTTAATGTAACTTACATCCAGCTTGTAGATATTATTTATCCTTTGTCCCTGCAAAATAATTTTGTCATTTAAGCTTAAAATGCAGCAAGTAGGCAGGAATTTGATGTTGTATCCTTTATCATAGAGTTGACTGATGCTTAGCAAGTTATATTTTAGTCCATCTACAAGCAAAACATTGTCAATCATTAAACTCTTTGAATCATGAATTATACCTATACCTACCACCCTCCTGGTGGTGTTATCTCCGAGTGTAACCTTTCCTCCAGCCCTGACCTCCAACAAAATGAACTAATTTGTATCTCTAGTCATGTGTCTAGAACATCCGCTGTCTAGGTACCACATGCTCTCACGAGGTCTTGTGTGAGAGAACACCTACAAAATCATCAAACGTCAGTTTTAGGAACCCAAACAGGTTTGGGTTCCTTCTTATGAAAAGAAGAATGCAATGCATGTGTGCTGTGCTATGAAACTGACAATTTGGGCCTCCACACCCAATGTGTACTACGGTGAACAGTGCAGGTGTGGGAAATGTGTCCTAACATGCCATAAGAAAAATATCTAACACCAGGAAAAGGGTTAACTAATCTACGTGGGTGATAGTGCCTCCCCCTAGGTTTGTATGAAACATGCTTTGATGATTTTGAACCAGATTCTACAAAAGGTGGAGGTGCATAAAACTGTACAAACGTAGGAGGTGTTTCATGTTTCTCAAAAGCACTGATCTTAACTTTCAAAAATTCATTTTCTTTCGTTAAACTTACAATTTCAAATTTCAAAGCACCATTGCTACTCTCCACTTCACATGCCAGATTGTCTAATTCTTTGAAAGCTTTCTCTAAATCAACATGCGTGATTTTTAGTAAATCATGCTCAGTAGTCAGCTCAGAATATTTTTTATTCAATTCATCAAACTAATCAAGTAAAGACATGTGATTACAATCAACAGTAGAAAGATCTTTAATCAAAATTTCATGCTCTTTTTGTAAGTTCAGAAATTCTAGTTTCAGGCTAGCATGAGTTTTCTTAAGCTTCCTATACGATGCATGAATTTTTTCAGATATTTCAAATAATTGATCATAAGTGAGCTCACATACCTCTTCCTGGTCAGACTAACCAGGATGATCATTAGCCACAAACACAAATTTGTTTCCTCCTCTTCAGCTTCAGTCTCAGAGGAGTCATATGTAGAATCTGCCAAGAACGCCTTCTGAATCCACTTCTTATCCTTCCTGAACTTGTGTTTCTCCTCATCCTTCTCCTTGCTTGGGTGAGCTTTAAGTGTAGGACAATCATCCTTAATGTGTCTAGGCTTCCTGCATTTAAAACAGACAGTATCAGATGAACCCTTAAAATTTTTGTTGGACTTACCCTTGTTCCACTTCTGAAAGTTCTTGTGTTTCTTCCTTAGAAAGCTTTTGAATTTCCTAGTGATCAAGGCAACATCATCGCTATCAGACCCGGAAGGACTAGTATCACTCTCGTTGGCCTTCAGTGCCAGTGTTTTCTCCTTCTTCTTCTCACCTGCATCAAGCTGTCTTTGGTTCACCCCTTGCTCGTAAGCAATGAGTTATCCAAGTAGGCTATCAATAGAGTAAGTATTCAAATCTTTAGACTCTGTGATTGTAGTTATCTTAGCATCATATGAAGAAGGTAAATATCTAAGAATTTTGTTCACTCTTTCGATGTTTGTAAGTTCTCTTCCTAAGGCATGCAAAGAAGTGACAATTTGAGTGAATCTAGTATACATTTCAGAAATGGTTTCAATAGGTTTCACGCAAAAAAGTTCATATCATGAAGCAAAATGTTTAACCTAGACTGTTTGACTTTACTTGTACCCTCATAAGTGATGCACAATCTATCCCAAATCTCTTTACCAGTCGTACAAGTAGAGACACGCATGTAATCTTTAGATTTTAAAATATAGAAAAAATAGTTCAAATATTTGGCATTTAATTGTGCTAAGTCATGATCATCAAAAGTCCAGTCAGTAAAGGGCAATTCAGTTTTCACATTGTTAATCATTCTAAAAGGTGGTTCGTATCCATCCTTAACAAGCATCCACATACGATAATCAATTGATTGAAGAAAAGTGGACATGCGAGTTTTCCTAAAATTAAAAGGAATGTTATCAAATAATGGCAGTCGTGTAATTGAATAACCTTCAGCAGTATTACGATTATCAAAGTTAGCCATGGATCAAATTCAAAAGTTCTTAAACTTAAAATTTTTTTGAATCCCGCTCTGATACCACTTGAAAGTTCGATAGGGATGTTAAGCCCTAATGAACTAGACCCGAGGCTAACCAAGAGAGGGGGGGTGAATGGGTTATTTATGAAAGTATGAGATACGCCAAGAGGGGGGGTGAATTGGTATTTTAAAAAATCAACCCTAAACAAGAGTTCTACTTTTTGTATTTTTTTTAAAGGATAACTTAACGAGTAAAGTATGGAAGCAAGTAAAACATTCACAATGATAATATTGATGATATAATTGTACCTTTCACAATACCAGATTTAAATATGATTTTTCACCACGTAATTAAAAGTACTAATTAAAAGAATGAAAAATAAAGTAAGGTAAAATGGAAAAAACACACCAGAGATTTTTATAGTGGTTCGGTCACTTGACCTACATCCACTCCCCGGAGTCCTCTACTCTGGGATTTGCACTAGTAAAAGTTGACTCTCTTTTTGCTCCCACAACAAGGCGGAGAAGCCTTTACAATACTCACTTTCACCTCCCTCGGTGCGGCGGAATACCAAACGCTATGTCACCCTCCTGGTGACGGCAGCGGACCTTCTCCTTTTTCTCCCTCCTGGAGATGGCAGAGTACCTTGACGATGTTGATCTTGAAGCGACTCTTCCCTTGAGAACTTTCCCAAGACTCCCCAAAGCCACAAGAGGAGCAAAGCATGTAGCTAGCTTGGAGCCACCGTGTGATCCCCTCACACTACTTCTCCCTCGCTCATGCTCACCTTCACCTTCCTCTCGCAAGCCCTGGATCTCTTCAAAGAAAAAGAAGTTCTCCTTCAAGAGTCCCTTCCTCCCTCGAAGCCTCTCACAGCAGGAAAATAAATCAACAACTCCTTATAAAAAAATTTAAGTTATTTTTATATCAGGCTTCAGAAAACCCTAAAGATTTCAACTTTTACATTTCTGTTCGTACAGTACGATATATAATCGTACAGTACGATCAGTTCAAGTACAGCTCCGTCCAGTACGAGCACAGACGGACAGTTATCAAAGTTTATATATATCGTACTGTACGATATGTATATCGTACCACACAATAATGTTGATTCGTACTGTTTGTACCGGACGATCTGTGGGATGATCCCTGGGATGAAAGAATTCATCTCTGCCAGTCGTCCAGCACTCCACTTGTCGTACAATACGATTAGTTTATTTTCAGGATATCATCCTGTACGATATGAATATTGTCCAGGATGAATAGAACAAAAAATCTTGGTTTCGTCTAGTACGATCGAAGGGACGAATGAAATCATCTCTATCAGTCGTCCAGCACTCCACTAGTCGTATAGTACGATTAGTTCATTTCAGGATATCATCCTGTACGATACGAATATCGTCTAGGACGAACAGAACAAAAAACCTTGGTTTCATCTAGTACGATCGAAGGGATGAATGTAATCATCTCTATCTATCGTACGGTACGATATATCATCGTATAATACGATAGACTTTAAATAAGAAACCAACGTTTATTTCCTGATTACGGGAGATAATTTTGGTAAGTATTCAATTAATCATACCGTACGATCATGATCGTACAGGATGAACAGTTCAAGAAATCAAAATTATAAACTTACTAAGCTTATTCTGGCGGCTAGGGTTTTCAATTGAATCTCACCGTACAGTACGATAATGATCGTACAGTATGATTAGATTACAAAGTTAATCATCTAAAAAATAGCTGTTAGTTTGAGTATTATTAATTAATCGTATAGCATAATTTAAAATCGTACAGTATGATATCTTTAAAAAAAATTTTAAAGATGAAAATAAATCTCCCCCTGTGTGTGTGCATGGTTGCTCCTTTCACATACATGCTTCTATGGCAGACTCAAGAAAATAAAAATAAAGAAATAAAAATTACAGACTTTTCAACATCCTATTATACCCGGTCTGAGTCTCCAGTAACCTTGAGCAGTGTGCATCTGACCTGAAATGTTAGTGCTCATATACAAGGATAAGCATTTGTAATCTTAAGGAAGTCCATATGGATTCAGTAAGTATTAGTTGTCACCATCAAAATTAAGTGCTCGGGATCCTGGATTTCAACAATCTCCCCCTTTTTTATGGTGTCAAATAATATTTTCTGATGGCCCTAGTTTTTCTGACTTCCTTAGCTCCCCCTCAGAAGAATAACTTATTATTTTTTAAATAGGAGGTGAGAAAAAATTTTATGTTCTTTTTATTATAACATACAGAAAAAAAATATAACAAGAGAAAAATATATAGTGAGAACAGAAGAGTAAACATAAACAATTGATATCATTAATAGTAAGAAAAACATAACAACACAGACCCAGAAATGTCTCCCCTTTTTGACAGCACCAAAAAGGGAAGAACAAAAAAACAACCATAATGACAAGAAACTAAAAAAAATAACATAAATAACTACAATAACTCAAAATTCTGGATCCTGATCCGGAGGTGGAGGTGGAGGTCATGGAAACAGTTGGTAGTACTGATGGTGGGACGCAAACTGGTGATCGATGGAGGTGAAGCGCTCCCTAAACCATTTCATATCACTTTCATGTTCCTGATGTTGCTAAGCAATGTGGGAATCCAGCCTAGTCTCCAATCGATCATGGCGTTTAATGATGTCTTCGTAAGGGTAGTCTGGATGAGCAAGGCCAGGTGGGTGGATTAGTGGTGGTGGAGGAGCGTCAGCAGGAGCAGCAGCCTCTTTGTCATCAAACTCGGGATCGGCGTGAGCGGCCCCCCGATGGAATAAGATACGAAAAGAGGCATCTGAGTAGAAGATAGGGAGATGATCTGGAGGAAGCGGATAATGAAGTTGGTACTTAGCATCTAAGATGTATCCTATGACATATCCTAAAGCAAGGTTCAGTTTTCGGCGGGCACCGGGATATCGGTATACAGACAATGTATGGATAATTATGAAAGAAGTGAATTGAGAAAGTAAGGAAATTTGGAGTGAGTGAGTTAAGCCAAAGAAGCCCTCCATTTTATAGAAATTTGGATATATCATACAATATGATTGAGTATCGTACAGTACGATATGGGCATTAATGTCGTCTAGACGACCGTTCAAAAAAGGGAGTCAAATCATACAGTACGATCAGAATCGTACTGTACGAACGTGAGTGAGAGGCGTTCGTCCCGAGAATTCGTCTGAACGACCTTTGACAAAAATAATAGTATAGTACAAACAGGTGTTCGTATAGTACAAAAGGCAATAATGTTTGACCGATCGGGTTTAAATTCATCCCAATCCATTTGACACGTGGATCGTACAGTATGATCTGTGGTTCGTACAGTACGATGTGTGGTTCGTACAGTACGATGGCCAATAATATGTAACGTACGGTACGAGTGGAGAGTCGTACAGTACGATATGTGCAAGCCATGAGAGATCTGGACCGTGAATGGGAGTGGACAGCTGAGATTTGAGTGATTTTGGGATAATCGTACAGTACGATATTTGATCGTACAGTACGACTTGTAGAGAAATTCAAGGTTTGTCATTAGCAAGGTAAGAGGATCAGAAAACCATTTTTTTTTTTTGTTTTTTTTAGGCTTGAATGTCTATGACACCTAATTTTGTTCTTTTGGTGCTAAAGGTGTCATAATCTAATAGTTTTGTGAAAATATCAGCCAATTGATCTTCAATAGCAACGTGGTGCAGTTCAATATCTCCTTTTGCTATGTGATCTCTGATGAAATGATGTCTAATGTCTATATGTTTTATTCGTGAATGTTGAATTAGATTTTTTGATATGCAAATAGCACTAGTGTTGTCACACATGATTGGAATGGTTCCTACAGGTAGTCCTAGTTCTAAAAGTTATTATTTTAACCATAAAACTTATGCAACACAGCTACCTACCACTATATATTCTGCTTCGGTTGTTGATAGGGCTACCGAATTCTGTTTTCTACTAGATCATGAAACTAACGATTGTCCAATGAATTGACATGTACCAAAAGTGCTTTTTCTATCTACCCTACATCCTGCAAAGTCTGAATCTGAGTACCCTAAGATTTCAAAAGTAGTGCTGTGTATAGGATACCAAATTCCTAAGTTCGGGGTGCCTAATAGATATCTAAGAATTTTTTTGACGGCAGTCATGTGAGATTCTTTCGGGTCAGCTTGAAAGCGAGCACAGAGACACACACTAAACATTATGTCTGGTCTACTGGTAGTCAAGTAGAGAAGTGATCCAATTATTCCCCTATACCTCCTGTGATCTACAGACTTCCCACTGGGATCTTTATCCAATTGAATGTTAGAGCTCATGGGTGTATTCATAGCCTTAGCATTATCCATTTCATATTTTTTTAAAATATCATTTATGTACTTAGATTAGCTAAGGAACATTCCACCTTCCATTTGTTTTACACTAAATCCAAGGAAGTAACTAAGTTCTCCCATCATACTCATTTCAAACTCATTACTCATTATTTTTGAAAATTCATTACATAAGCTTTTATCCGTCGATCCGAACAAGATGTCATCTACATAAATCTGAACAATGAGTACCTCAACTCCTACCTTCTTCAAGAATAAGTGGTGTCCACCTATGGCATCCTAAGAGGGGGGGTGAATTGGGGTTCTTAAAATTTTTTATAAAAGAAGATAATTAAAATAATTTGAAAGCTATTTTGTAATGAATAAATAAACATATAAATTTTTACAAAAATGTTAAATAAAAATTGATGCAAGAAATAAAAATAAAAATAAGAGGCACAAGATTTTTATGTAGTTCGGCCTGGATTCCAATCCGACCTACGTCCACGCTAGCCAACTCTTGAGCTAGAATCCACTAATCCAGGTTTGCCTTGCAAACCTTACTTCTTTAAACCAAAGAAGTTCTTTACAACCTAAGTACTCTCCTACACGGGCAAGTACAACCCAATCTATTTACAAGTTAAGCTTTACTAAGCCAAATGGCTTAGATCAAGAAAAAGAAAAATACAACTTGATATAAATAAAATAAGCTCAAAATATCTTGCAACAAAATGACCAAATTATTTGAGGTGATCTTACAAATTAATTTTAATCACCTCACTACTTACAAATGGAATATAAAGTTTGCTCACTTTAAGATAGATTTATATTTTGATAAAAATATGAATAATATATTAAATAAAGATATTTTTCTTACTGATTTTAAATTATAACTCTTTAAATAAAATAATTTTAAGAAAATTAGATTTGAAATGCAAATCTATGCCACATAAAAGAAAATTAAAATACTTGCTTTGTTGTCTTTTTGAATTTAAAAGATTTCACATATAAAACTTAAAATAACATTTCTAACTAGTATTTCATCAAATGATAGATATTTTCAAAAGAGTATATATGATGAAAACTAATAGATCAGCAAGTAAATATTTGGAATAAGAAAATAAACTTAAGAACTTCAAGAGACGTTACTGGATTTAGTGCGTTGAAACTTTCCAATCAAGAATTTGATCACGCAAATGAAAATAGCTCTTAGAATGAAGATCAAAGTTTCTCCTCTTAAGATTTAGCATATGAGCAAGAAGAAAGGAATGAAGAAAGTGCTGGAGTTTCTCTCTTGAATTGCCCTCATATGAAGATGATGAGTGGTATTTAAAGAGAAAGGGAAAGTAAAACCAAGTTTCAATAAAATTATTAATCTAATATTAGTTTATCATCTAAAAATTATTATATTTGATAAAGAATTCATTTATATTAAAGAAATATAAGTTCCAAACGGCTATAAAATGGCTAGTCATATGGATAAGTCAAAAAGTCTTCATATACATCCAAAACAAGGCAAAAACGGCTACCCAGCAAATATTATTAAAATCAGCTAATGTTTAGAAAATCGTAATAAATTAAATGTAGCTCAAAACGGGTCATATAACCTATCAAATTATATCTACAAAATCCAAACAATCTAACGGAGTAATAATGAGACCACGTGTCGATTAAAATAATATCATATTCAACAAACTAATAACTTATATATATTTGTATATATTTAAGGATATATTAAATATTCATATAACAATATGATATAATTTAGATTAAATTAATCATACATAAATAAATTGATATGAAACAAGTTAATTTAAAAAGAATATGTAAAGCTTATTATATTTATTTACCTTATTAAGTATCTTTGCATTCTTAATAAAATCTATGTAACTTATGAAGCATATAAAATTTAATTAAGGAATTTTATTAGATCATTAATAATTTAGAAATAATTTTAATAGATATTTAAATGTGAGTAAATTAAATCATGCAAGTAAATACTAATGAACCACTAACACCCTACTATATAAAAATCTTCAAGCTTTCCATTTTGGTCCATCTTGAATTCTTTCAACTTAAATTTAAATATCATACATATCCATCAAAACATTTCACCTGAAATACTTAACACATATATTAGAACAACCAAGCATATATTTGTTATCATCAAAATCTCTAGAATGGGTCATGATATAGATAATATCAACAATCTCCCACTTTTTGATGATGACAAACTTATGTTGGATATAGTTATAATAAAGGTACAAATTAACTTTTTATCATAACTTTTAAGCATTAAAAATATATATATAATAATTAAGAAATATTTTTTCATGCTAATTAAAAAAATAATTCTCCCCCTAAAAATATGCATGTAAAAAAAATTATGACCAACATATATATTTCTTCTCCCCCTTTGACAGCATCAAAAAGAATTTAAAAAAATAAGAAATTTAAATGTTAGGGTCTAACATTCCAAGCATACGTCTTAACATGCAAAATCTCTCTTCAGCTAAAGGTTTTGTAAAAATATCAGCTATTTGAGAATCTGTGTTTACAAAATCTATATCCATATCACCTTTACTAACATGATCTCTAATAAAATGATGTCTAATCTCTATGTGTTTAGTTCATGAATGTTGTATAGGATTTTTTGTTAAACTAATTGCACTTGTGTTATCACATTTAATAGGAATATTTTTAAGCTTAATTCTAAAATCTTCTAATTGTTGTTTTAGCCATAAAACTTGTGCAACACAACTACCTGCAGCTATGTACTCTACTTCAGCAGTGGATAAAGCAACAGAATTTTGTTTTCTAGAAGACCAAGAAATGAGTGATGATCCTAAAAATTGACATGTTCCAGATGTACTTTTTCTATCAACCTTACAACCAGCATAATCTGTATCAGAATATGCAACTAAATTGCATGATAATAAGTTTTTGGGGTACCATAAGCCTAACTTAGGAGTTCCTATCTAATAGCGAAATATTCGCTTAACTGCTATTAAGTGTGATTCTTTAGGATTAGCTTGAAATCTAGCACACAAATATACAGCAAACATAATATCAGGCCTACTAGCAGTAAGATACAAAAGTGAACCTATCATACTCCTATATAGCTTTTGATCTATTGGTTTTCCTGATTCATCTAAATCAAGTCTAGTTGATGGGCTTATAGGAGTTTTACTCAATTTGAATCTCTTCATATCAAACTTTTCTAATAATTCATTTATGTACTTAGTTTGACATATGAATGTGCCGGACTCTAGTTGTTTTACTTGAAGTCCTAAGAAAAAGGTGAGTTCTCCCATCATACTCATTTCAAATTCCTTTGACATTAAAGAGGAAAACTCATGGCACAAACTCTCATTTGTGCTTCCAAATAATATATCATCAACATAAATTTGTATAATAATTAAATCATCTCCAATATATTTGATAAAAAGAGTTGTATCTACCTTATCTTTTCTAAAATTATGTTCAATTAAAAAGTTACTTAACCTATCATACCAAGCACGTGGAGCCTGTTTTAAACCATATAAAGCTTTCTTTAATTTATACACATGATTAGGAGAATTAATACTTTCAAAACCTGGTGGTTGTTCTACAAAAACATCTTGATCAATATACCCATTCAAAAATGTACTTTTGACATCCATTTGAAAAAGTTTAAAGTCTTTAAAACAAGCAAATGCAAGGAGTAATCTAATGGCCTCTAGTCTTGCTATGGGTGCAAAAGATTCCTCAAAGTCAATTCCTTCTATTTGTGTGTACCCTTGTGCAACTAATCTAGCTTTATTTCTAATAATACTTCTTGAGTCATCTAGCTTATTTTTATATACCCATTTAGTTCCAATTATATTTTGATCATGAGGTCTTAGGACTAACTCCCAAACATCATTTCTTACAAATTGGTTAAGTTCCTCTTCCATAGCAATTATCCAAAAATTATCTTGTAAAGCTTCATCTATATTTTTAGGTTCAATTTCTGATAGAAATGCAGAATGCTCTACCTCATCTCTAAGGTTTCTCCTAGTCTTAACACCTTGAGAAGGATCACCAATTATTAATTCTTTTGGGTGATTTCTATTATATCTCCATTCTTTAGGTAATGAATCATCATCCTTTGCCTCCAAATTTATTTTCTTTATATTTTCAATATCATCATCATTCAAATCATTTCTTATTAAATCTATAGGATTTTCATCAAAAATTACATGAATGGATTCTTCAACAATTAATTTTCTTTTATTAAAAATTCTAAAAGATTTTCCAAAAATTGAATATCCTAAGAATATACCATCATCAGATTACTATCAAATTTACCTAAAGGATCCTTGTCATTATTTAAAATAAAACACTTACAACCAAAAACATATAAATGACTAATCTTAGATTTCTTTCCAAAAAATATTTCATAAGGGGTCTTCTTAAGAATAGGTCTTAAATAAACTCTATTAGTAACATATTATGCTGTGTTTATTGCTTCTGCCTAAAAATACTTTGGAAGTTTATATTCATCTAACATTGATCTTGCTAATTCAACCAAAGTACGATTCTTTCTTTCAACTACACCATTTTGTTGAGGAGTCCTAGGAGCTGAAAAATTATGTCTAATTCTATTTTCATCATAATAAATTTCAAATGATTTATTTTTAAATTCTCCACCATGATCTGTTTGAATTTTATGAATCAAATAACCTTGTTCTCTTTGAATATATTTAGCAAATTTTCTAAAATCATCAAATGCGTTATTTTTATTAGCTAAGAATAATACCCAAGTATATCTTGAATAGTCATCTACTATAACAAATCGATAATTTTTATCACCTAAACTAGTTGTATTAATTGGTCCAAATAAGTCCATATGTAATAATTCTAAAGGTCTACTAGTAGAAACTATATTTTTACTCTTGAATGAACTTTTCATATGTTTACCATGAATACATGCATCACATATAGAATCAAAATAAAAATTAATTTTTGGTAAACCAACTACTAAATCAAGTTTAAAAATTTTATTTAAAGTGTGAATATTAGCATGACATAGCCTTCTATGCCATAACCAAGCATCATCATTTGTAGATTTCATGCAAAATAAATTTAAATTAATATCATTTTTATTCTCTAAATCAATTAAATAAATATTCTTATGTCTATTTCGAATAAGTAAAATAGTTTCATTATTTCTAATAATGCAATGTGAAGCATAAAAAGAAACATTTAAACCTTTATCACATAATTGACTAATTGATATTAAGTTATGTTTTAAACCAGAAATAAATAAGACTTTTCTAAAGTAATAGAGTTCTTAAATATTGATCCAATACCAATGATCTTTCCCTTTGCATTATCTCCATATGTGACATATCCTCCATCACTTGGTTGTAATGTAGAGAATTTTGCTTTATCGCCCGTCATATGTCTTGAACATCTACTGTCCAAGTACCACATGCCTTCATTAATTTTATTTTGAAGGCATTCCTACAAAAGAAAATCACATGTTAACTTTTGAAACCCAAATATTTTTGGGTCCACATTCTAAATGAGTAGTATGATATCTATTATGTATGGTATAAGAAGTACTTGTATTTTTTAGAACCCATACAAAAGATGGTTGTCTAGTATTTTGTGATCTACGAGCATAACAATCAAATGAGATGTGTCCCTTTCTACCACAATAATTACACCAAATATTAGTGTTTACAAATGGCTTAGCATGATGTCTATGTGACATATAAGAAGAATTTTTATTTGGTGGTGTATTTAATGGAACTTTATAATGAACTTGTGATTTCATGCATAAATCTAATCTTGCTTTTAAAAGAATATTTTCTTTTTCAAGTTTACACACAAGTAAAGAACGATCTAATAAAGAACTATTTTTATTTTTTAAATCTTCACATTCATTTTTTAAATCATTAAAAAACATATCTAAATTTTTGTGCTCCTTTTCTAAAATATTATATTTTCTTTTTAATTTTTTATATTCAATAACTAATTCATTAAATGCAACATCTAACTCTTCATAAGATATATCATTACATACCTCTTGAGAATTACAATCAGATTCTTCTCCTTCCATAAGACAAATGTTCACCTCTTCATCTGATAAACTTGATTCATCTGAATCTGGGTTGGCCCATAGAGCTTTCTTCTTCTTCTTGAAATGCTTCTTTTCTTTCTTGTCACTCTTCCTCTCTATATCCATCTCTTTCTTCTTTGAGTCATTAAGATCTAGATAATCTCCTCTTATATGTCCAGGCTTCTTGCAATGGTAGCAAATAATTCCTTCTCATGTAGGAAATTTCTTAGTTTGAAATTTATAATTTTTGAATTTCTTGTATATTTGGTTTTTCTTCCTTAGTAAGCTTCCAAGTCTTCTTGAAAGTATGGCCACCTCATCGCTATCTTCATTAGAGCTTGATAAACTAGGTTCATCATTATCATCAACCTGTAAGGCAATAGTTTTACCTTTCTCTTTCTCTTTCTTAGAAGAGCTATCCAATTTATCCCTTTGAGCTATAACATGTTCATGTGCTATCAAAGAACCCAAAAGTTGATCAAGTGGATAAGTAGATAAATCCTTAGCCTCACTAATTGCAGTCACTTTAGCATCCTATTCTTTGGGAAGGCATCTAAGAATCTTATAGACTAAGTCTTGATTCTTATATATTCTTCCAAGAGAATGTAATGTATTAATTATTTTCATAAATCTTGTATACATATCAGAAATAGATTCGGAAGGATACATGCGAAATAATTCATATTCATGAACGAGTCTATTTATGTGTGCATCTCTAACCTCACTTGTACCTTCATAAGTTATAATTAATTTATCCCAAATTTCTTTTGCGGAATTTAACATGGAAATTTTCATATAATCATCTGGAAGAAGTGCACAATGCAAAGTATTACAAGCCCTAGCATTTAACTCATCTAATTCCCTCTCTAATGCAGTCCATTCATCAAAAGGTTTTTCAATTTTAATTCCATTAATTTCTTTAGTGGGTGTATGATATTGGTGTGTAAGCATGTGCCACATACGAGAGTCTTATCCTCTTAAGAATGTACTAATTCTATTTTTCCAATAATCAAAAGGAACATTATCTAGCAAAGGTGGTCGATGAGTAGATTGTCCTTCGGGAAGTGAACCCTTAGGAAAACCTTGTGCCATAGTTTATAAGTGAATCTACCCTAGGATGTTAAGCCAAAATAAAAAGAGCCAAGGCTCTGATACCAATTGTTGGATAACTATGGCACCCCAAGAGGGGGGGTGAATTGGGGTTCTTAAAATTTTTTATAAAAGAAGGCAATTAAAATAATTTGAAAGTTATTTTGTAATGAATAAATAAACACATAAATTTTTACAAAAATGTTAAATAAAAATTGATGCAAGAAATAAAAATAAAAATAAGAGGCACAAGATTTTTATGTGGTTCGGCCTGGATTCCAATCCGACCTACGTCCACGCTAGCCAACTCTTGAGCTAGAATCCACTAATCCAGGTTTGCCTTGCAAACCTTACTTCTTTAAACCAAAGAAGTTCTTTACAACCTAAGTACTCTCCTACACGGGAAGTACAACCCAATCTATTTACAAGTTAAGCTTTACTAAGCCAAATGGCTTAGATCAAGAAAAAGAAAAATACAACTTGATATAAATAAAATAAGCTCAAAATATCTTGCAACAAAATGACCAAATTATTTGAGGTGATCTTACAAATTAATTTTAATCACCTCACTACTTACAAATGAAATATAAAATTTGCTCACTTTAAGATAGATTTATATTTTGATAAAAATATGAATAATATATTAAATAAAGATATTTTTCTTATTGATTTTAAATTATAACTCTTTAAATATAATAATTTTAAGAAAATTAGATTTGAAATGCAAATCTATGCCACATAAAAGAAAATTAAAATACTTGATTTGTTGTCTTTTTGGATTTAAAAGATTTCACATATAAAACTTAAAATAATATTTCTAACTAGTATTTTATCAAATGATAGATATTTTCAAAAGAGTATATATGATAAAAACTAATAGATCAGCAAATAAATATTTGAAATAAGAAAACAAACTCAAAAACTTCAAGAGACGTTACTGGATTTAGTGCGTTGAAACTTTCCAATCAAGAATTTGATCGCGCAAATGAAAAGAGCTCTTAGAATGAAGATCAAAGTTTCTCCTCTCAAGATTTAATATATGAGCAAGAAGAAAGGAATGAAGAAAGTGCTGGAGTTTCTCTCTTGAATTGTCCTCATATGAAGATGATGAGTGGTATTTAAAGAGAAAGGGAAAATAAAGCCAAGTTTCAATAAAATTATTAATCTAATATTAGTTTATCATCTAAAAAATATTATATTTGATAAAGAATTCATATATATTAAAGAAATATAAGTTCCAAATGGCTATAAAACGGCTAGTCACATGGATAAGTCAAAAAGTCTTCATATACATCCAAAACAAGGCAAAAACGGCTACCCAGCAAATATTATTAAAATCAGATAATGTTTAGAAAATCATAATAAATTAAATATAGCTCCAAACGGGTCATATAACCTATAAATTTATATCTACAAAATCCAAACAATCTAACGGAGTAATAATCAGACCACGTATCAATTACAATAATATCATATTCAGCAACCTAATAACTTATGCATATTTTTATATATTTTAGGATATATTAAATATTCATATAACAATATGATATAATTTAGATTAAATTAATCATACATCAATAAATTGATATGAAACAAGTTAATTTAAAAAAAATATGTAAAGCTTATTATATTTATTTACCTTATTAAGTATCTTTGCATTCTTAATAAAATCTATGTAACTTATGAAGCATATAAAATTTAATTAAAGAATTTTATTAGATCATTAATAATTTAGAAATAATTTTAATAGATATTTAAATATGAGCAAATTAAATCATGCAAGTAAATACTAATGAACCACTAACACCCTACTATATAAAAATCTTCAAGCTTTCCATCTTGGTCCATCTTGAATTCTTTCAACTCAAATTTAAATTATCATACATATCCATCAAAACATTTCACCTGAAATACTTAACACACAAATTAGAATATCCAAGCATATATTTGTTATCATCAAAATCTCTAGAATGGGTCATGATATAGATAATATCAACACACACTACCCTTAACAAATCCTCTATCTAGTAGGAACGTACTAAGTCTTTCATACCAGGCTCTAGGTGCTTGTTTTAACCCGTATAGTGCCTTTTTTAGTTTGAACACGTGGTTTAAAAATTGTGAGTTTTCAAACCCCGGGGGTTGCTCCACATAAACATCTTCCTTGATTACCCCGTTCAGGAAAGCACTCTTGACATCCATTTGATACAGCTTAAAATTCCTAAAACAAGCAAAGGCTAGCAGTACCCTGATGGCTTCTAATCTAGCTACCAGAGCAAAGGTTTCTTCAAAAACTATTCCTTCAATTTGGTTATACCCCTTTGCTACTAACCTAGCCTTATTTCTCACTACTATTCTAGAGTCATTCATCTTATTTTTAAAGACCCATTTAGTTCCAATCACACTTTATTCTTTAGGTCTTTTGACTAATTCCCATACATCATTCCTAACGAATTGGTTCAACTCTTCTTGCATTGCTAGGATCCAGAATTCATCTCATAAGGCTTGATCTATATTCGTGGGTTCAATCATAGATATGAATGCAGAATGACTAACCTCTTTCCTAAGTCCATGCCTAGTTTTTACCCCTTCTGATGGGTCTCCTAAGATCAGTTCTCTAGGATGATTAGAGGAGAATTTCTAATCTCTAGGCAGATGTTCTTGAGGTTCCGCTCTAGTCTCAATGGTAATGATTTCTACTCCTCGTATAATCTCAACTTCTTCTTCTTCATGATTAGATTCAGAGGTCTTATTGGATTCATCAAATACCACATGGGTGGACTCTTCTACTAGGGTTCTCTTATTAAAGATTCTATAGGCTTTACCTACAGATGAGTTGTCTAGGAAAACCCCTTCATCAGATTTAGGATCGAACTTTCCTAAGGGTGACTTGCCATTGATTAGGATGAAGCATTTGCAACCAAAAACGTGTAAGTGGGAAAGATTGGGTGTCCTACCCTTAAGCAACTCATAGGGTGTCTTATTAAGTTTGGATCTAACATTTACCCTATTTAACACATAGCACACGGTATTCACTGCTTCTGCCCAAAAATATCTAGGAAGAGTGTATTCAGCTAACATAGCCCTAGCAGCTTCAACTAAAGTTGTATTCTTTCTTTCTGCTATTTTATTTTGCCGAGGAGTTCTAGGGGCAGAGAAATTATGTTCTATTCCAACATCTTTACAAAATGATTCAAATTTATCATTCTCAAATTCTCCACCGTGATCACTATGAATTGTTGAAATTACACATCCTAATTTTCTTTGAATCCAAGTGGAGAAAATTCTAAACTCTTCAAATGACTCACTCTTATGAGCTAGAAATTTCACCCAAGTAAACCTAGAGTACTCATCCACTATTACAAATCCATACAACTTCCCTCCTAGGCTGGCTGTACTAACAGGTCTGAACAGGTCTATGTGGAGAGTTTCTAGTGGCCTAGTGGTGTTGATATCCTTGATTGCATGAAATGAAGATTTAACTTATTTTCCTAATTGGCAGGCATCACAATGATGATCCTTAGTAAAGTCTAACTTTGGTATGCCCCTAACTAAGTCTTTCTGAGTGATGTTCCTAAGTGTTTTCATACTAGCATGGCATAGTCTCCTATGCCATAACTAAGAGTTACCAGCTATTATTTTCAGACATAAAGAGTTTGAGTTTTCAATGTAGTTTAAATCTAACATGTAAACATTGTTTATGCGTTTTCCTTCTAACACAAGTGTATCATTTAAGCTAATCATACATTTATTAGAAAGAAATTTTATATCAAAGCCCTTGTCACATAGTTGACTAATACTTAAGAGATTATGCTTTAAACCATCAACTAAAAGTACATTCTCAATAATCAAATTCTTAGTGTTTCCAATGATACCTGAGCCCACCACTTTCCTAGTGGTGTTGTCTCCCAAAGTTACCTTGCCTCCTAACCTGGCCTCCAGTGTCACGAACTGCTTCATGTCTTCAGTCATGTGTCTCGAGCAGCCACTGTCCATGTACCACATGCTCTCACTAGGTCTTTTGTGAGAGCATCCCTACAATGTCAATCACAGATTAGCTTTGGGAACCCAAGTGAGTTTGGGTTCCACCCTATACTTATATGAATAAAATGTATGCATGTTATGCTGTGATGAATGCGATTTAGGTCTCCACACTAGATGTGTCCTATGGTGAATTGTGCAAGTGCGGGCTATGTGACCTAGCATGCCACAAGAGTAACACATAACACCAGGAAATGGGTTCACTAATCTACGGGGGTGGTAGTGCCTATTTCTAGGTTTGGATGATGCATGCCGTGCGGGTTTTGAATGAGATGGTTCATATGGTGGAGGCTAAAAAAACTCAGCAACCGTGGGAGGTATTTTATTATTTTCAAATGCATGAAGTTTTTCTTTTAAAAATTTATTACTTTGATTAAGGCTTGCATATTCAAATCTCAATGCATGCTCACTTCTGCTTAGTTCCTCTGCAAGTTCTTCTAGTTCCTTGAATGTATTCTCTAGTTCAACATGTGATGATTTCAAGGTATCGTGTGCAGTGGTTAACTCAATATACTTCTTTTTTAATGCATCATATTCATCAAGCAAAGATATGATCTTTGTCCAAGTCAGAAAAATTCTTAACTACACTAGCATGCTTCTTTTGTAAAGTACTAAACTCAGTGTTAAGACTAACATGCTTTTTCTTTAACTTTCTATACGAGTCATGGATTTTTTCAGAAATAATAAATAGTTCATCGTAAGACAGTTGACATACCTCATCTTGATCTGATTGATCAAGATTATCATTAGTCATAAGACATAGATTCGTTACCTCCTCCTCTGCTTCTTCTTCCAATGATTCTGAGGCAGAGTCGGCCCAAAACGCTTTTTGTGTCTTAAATTTTCCCTTCTTGAACTTTGATCTTTCCTCACCCTTTTCCTTGGTTTGATGAGTCTTGATGTTGGGGCAATCAGCTCGAGATGATCGGGTTTCCTGCACTCAAAGCAAATTGTGTCAGATGCAACCTTAGTATGCTTTGAGCTTTTACCTTTGTTCCAATTGCTTTGATGACGGCGCTGCTTTCTTTTCAGAAAATTTTTGAACTGACGAGTCATCAAGGCGATGTCGTCATCTTCCTCCACTGCTGAGTTGTCACTTTAAGAATTGTTTGCTTTTAAAGCTACCGTTTGCTCCTTCTTCTTTTCACTTGCATCACTTTGTCGTTGACTCACTCCTTGCTCGTAGGCAATGAGTGACCCAAGTAAATTATCAATAAAATAAACGTTCAAATCTTTTGACTCAGTTATTGCATTGATTTTAGCATCATACGAGCTAGGCAAACATCGTAGTATTTTATTTACTTTTTCTGAGTTAGACAACTCTCTCCCTAAAGCATGTAGAGATGTTACAATCTGGGTGAATCTAGTGTACATGTCAGATATAGTTTCACTAAATTTCATGCGGAATAGTTCATAATCATGTAGCAGTATGTTCAACCTAGATTGTTTGACCTCACTAGTTCCTTCGTACGTGATACACAGTTTGTCCCAAATTTGCTTACCAATAGTACAAGTTGATACTCGCATATAGTCTTCTAATTTTAATGCGCAAAAGAAACAATTTAGACATTTAGCATTTAACTGTGCAAGTTCTCTATCCTCAATGCTCCATTCATTAAATGATATTTCAGTTTTAATTCCATTTAATATACAAAATGGTGCAGAATAACCTTCTTGGACCAACATCCACATGCGATGGTCTAGAGACTGTAAAAATGTAGACGTGCATATTTTCCAGAAATCAAACGGTATATTGTCAAATAAAGGTGGACGGGTTATAGAATAACCCTCCGCAGTGTTACGGTTACCAAATTGAGCCATTGATCTTACGTTTCTAGATTTTCTAAAACACTATTTTGAAACCCTGCTCTGATACCACTTGAAAGTATGAGATGCGTCAAGAGGGGGGGTGAATTAGTATTTTAAAAAAATTAACCCTAAATAAGAGTTCTACTTTTTATATTTTTTTTAAAGGATAACTTAACGAGTAAAGTGCGGAAGCAAGTAAAACGTTCATAATGATAATATTGATGATATAATTATACCTTACACAATACCAGATTTAAATATGATTTTTCACCATGCAATTTAAAGTACTAATTAAAAGCATGAAAAATAAAGTACGGTAAAATGGAAAAAACACTCCAAAGATTTTTATAGTGGTTCGGTCACTTGACCTACGTCCACTCCCCGGAGTCCTCTACTCCGGGATTTGCACTAGTAAAAGTTGACTCTCCTTTTGCTCCCACAGCAAGGCGGAGAAGCCTTTACAATACTCACTTTCACCTCCCTCGATGTGACGGAATACCAAACGCTATGTCACCCTCCTAGTGACGGTAGCGGACCTTCTCCTTTTTCTCCCTCCTGGAGATGGCAGAGTACCTTGACGATGTTGATCTTGAAGTGACTCTTCCCTTGAGAACTTTCCCAAGACTCCCCAAAGCCACAAGAGGAGCAAAGCATGTAGCTAGCTTGGAGCCACCGTGTGATCCCCTCACACTACTTCTCCCTCGCTCACGCTCACCTTCACCTTCCTCTCGCAAGCCCTGGATCTCTTCGAAGAAAAAGAAGTTCTCCTTCAAGAGTCCCTTCCTCCCTCGAAGCCTCTCACAGTAGGAAAATAGATCAACAACTCCTTATAAAAAATTTTAAGTTGTTTTTATATCAGGCTTCAGAAAACCCTAAAGATTTCAACTTTTGTATTTCTGTTCGTACAGTACGATCAGTTTAAGTACAGCTCCGTTCAGTACGAGCACAGACGAACAGTTATCAAAGTTTATACATATCGTACTGTACAATATGTATATCATACATGATGATAATGTTGATTCGTACTGTTTTTACAGGACGATCTGTGCGATGATCCCTGGGACGAAAGAATTCATCTCTCCCAATCGTCCAGCATTCCACTTGTCGTACTGTACGATTAGTTTATTTTCAGGATATCGTCCTGTACGATACGAATATCGTCCAGGATGAATAGAACAAAAAGTCTTGGTTTCGTTTGGTACGATCGAAGGGACGAATGAAATCATCTCTGTTAGTCGTCCAGCACTCCACTAGTCGTACAGTACGATTAGTTCATTTCAGGATATCGTCCTGTATAATAAGAATATCGCCCAGGATGAATAGAACAAAAAATCTTGGTTTTGTCTGGTACAATCAAAGGGACGAATGTAATCATCTCTGTCTATCGTACGGTACGATATATCATCATACAGTACGATCGACTTTAAATAAGAAACCAATGTTTATTTCCTGATTACGGGAGATAATTTTGGTAAGTATTCAATTAATCGTATCGTACGATCATGATCGTACAGTATGAACAGTTCAAGAAATCAAAATTATAAACTTACCAAACTTATTCTGGTGGCTAGGGTTTTCCAATTGAATCTCATCGTATAGTACGGTAATGATCATACAGTATGATTAGATTATAAAGTTAATCATCTGAAAAATAGCCGTTTGCTTGAGTATTATTAATTAATCGTACAGTACGATTTAAAATTGTATAGAACGATATCTTTAAAAAAAATTTAAAGATAAAAATAAATCTAACCCTGTGTGTGTGCATAGTTGCTCCTTTCACATACATGCTTCTGTGGCTGACTCAAGAAAATAAAAATAAAGAAATAAAAATTACAGACTTTTCAACATCCTATTTTACCCGGTTTGAGTCTCCAGTAACCTTGAGCAGTGTGCATCTGACCTGAAATGTTAGTGCTCATATATAAGGATAAGCATTTATAATCTTAAGGAAGTCTATATGGATTCAGTAAGTATTAGTTGTCACCATCAAAATTAAGTGCTCGGGATCCTGGATTTCAACAATTTAAAATTTTAAGAGCAACAGTAAAAATCTTTTCTATGATATGCAGCGGAAACAAGTAAATACTCAAACGAAAAGATTAAACACAAATTTCACCCAAGTAGATAATCACAGAAAAACTAAAGTGCAGAAAGTAATCAAAAAGAACACACCAGATTTTTATAGTGGTTCGGTCAACTTGACCTACGTCCACTCCCTGGAGTCTCCCCTCCGGGTATTGCACTAACTCAAAGTGTCTCTCCTTTTGCTCCCACAGCAAGGCTGAAAAAGCCTGTACAAAAACCTCCTTTTTACGGACACAGTGAGGCAGAGAACCTAACATCCTTTTGCTTCCTCCTGAAGCAGGCAGAGAACCTCAGACTCCTTTCGCTTCCTCTGAAGCGGGAAGAGAACCCAGATCTTCTTGTCGATGATCCTCCCAAGAAACACTGACAAGACTAGAGACGATGAGCGGAGAAGACGACTCTGATCCTTGCTTGGAGCAACCTTCGTGAACCCCGCACGAACTCCCCCTCACAAGATCCTCTCTCTCTCCCAAACTCTCTCTCTCTCTAGGGTTTCTCTGGAAAGGAAAGTGGCAAAAGATTTTTCTTGTTCAAAGAAAAATATCTTTTATAGGAGGGCTCAAAATTTGCCGTAAATCTTAACTAGTCGGCCTAGATCGTCCTGTACGATCAGTTCAAAATCAGCTGTTTCAGCCTGGACGATCAGAAGAAAAAATTGTTCAGATCGTCCCGTACGATTCTGCGATCGTCCGGGACGATTAGTGTAAATCCAAGAATTTCATCCAGAAGACCGCTCTGGTCGTCCAGAGGAACTTGTGTTAGATGATCCATAAATGACTTGATCGTCCAGGCCGATAAGGATATCGTCCGGGATGATTAGTTCAAAAAGGGCCAAAATCATCCTGATGATCGCTCTAGACGTACAGCTAAAACACACTAGACGATCCTGATCGTCCCGGACGATCTTGCAATCATCTTGGACAATATGATCGTATCAATTAAATATTAATTACTTTCCTTAATTACCAGACTAATTTAGGCATGATTGTACTGGATCATCTAGGACAATATACGTATCGTCCAGGACGATCAGACCAAATATCTTAAAATAAAAACTTGCCTAACTTGATTTGGCTACTGAGAATTTCTGATTTGAGCATATCGTCTCGTACGATGTTGGGATCGTCCAGGACGATCTGCTTAATCAAACACACTTAACTTGGTCGGCCCTAATTAGGGTTTCTATTTTTACTTGATCGTCTAAGACGATGTGAATATCGTCCAGGACGATCTGAACAAAAATTGAACAAAAACTCTAATTCACTCAAGCTCTCCCCCTGAGTGTGTATGTGTAAGGTTACTTAGCTAGGGGATCAGTTACATTACAATTGACTCAAGAAAAGCAAAATAGTACATTTGGACACAATTGGACCCAATCTTGAGTTGGCTTGAGTTGCTCTTGATCTTTTGTGCCTGAAATGGGTTAGCCAAGCAAAACACAATAGAAACATATTTGTCATCATCAAAACCAGATTTGCAACAAGTTTGACTTGGTTGACCAAGTCAACCATGGTTGATCAAAGTAACCCTTAAGGGTTTAAACACCCATTTCTAACCAAATGACCATCTCTTGACTTAGGACCTCTCCCATTGAGTTCATATGATCAACATGAACTTAATGGACCCAACCCTTGACCCTAAGTCAACTTGGTTGACCAAGTCAACCAAGTTTGACCAAACCTTCCTTACACTTCCACCTTCTCAGACCCTTTGATCAAAACCTTTCCAAACCTATTAAAACTCATGGAAGGACCCATTGGGTCTTTAGGGAGGCCCCCTTGAGATCCTAAGGCTTTAGACCCACTAGGGTTAGCCATTTGGCTTAACCCAAGTGTCCAAAGATCCCTTTAACCAAATTCTAAGTCTAATTGAACCAAACCAATGGTGGAATTGGGTTCCCCTTAACCCAATACACCTTCCCTAGTTAACGCAGCCCTTAGATCAACTTGGGTTAGGAATTAGGCTAACCCAAAGTGGCCAAAACCACCTTGGGTTGAACCATTTCCCAACCTAAGCCCTACCAAACCCAATCGACACTTTCATTGGATAGCCCTAGATCCAACACATCTACCCTAGCCAGCCCAGCCCTTGGGTTGATTTAGATCAACCTCTAGGCTAGTCCAAAGTGGTCAAAACCAATTTGACCAGAGCCATTTCCCACTATAGGCCACACCAAGCCTAACCAACACTTGCAATGGGTGCCCCTTGACCCAATGCACCTTCCACCTCAATCCCACCCCCTGGACTCACCTGAGTTAAGCCCAAATTGACCTAAACCATGTAGGTTTGGGTCAACACGAGCCTCCCTATTGATTTAAGCTTTCCCATGCCAAATTAAGCCCACCTTTAAGCTCACCTGACCTCCAACAAGCTTGCCACCTCGACCTAACCCAGCCCCTAGCCGGCAGCGATCAAAACCAATGGAGATCCACCTCTGATGGTCCACTCCATCTCGCGCTCCACCAAAAGGCTTCCAGGCTAGCGTAAACTCTTGCTTACCTTAAGCAATGGTGAAATCATCTTTTGATTAACCTAATAATCAAAATAAAAATTGATAATTTAAAATTACTAAAATATAAGATAATATAGCATAGTATAGAATTAATTTGGAATGAACTAAGTTATAATTCTAATTTGAAAGGTCATAATAACTATCCCAATCAATCGCCCTTATAATTGCTTGTATTGGGCCTATCCACTATAATTGCATGTGTATGTTTGACTTCTGAATTAAAAATGAATAATATATTATTTAGGAATTAGTTGTACTAATAGTTAAATTAGAAATTCAATAGTGCATCATCATATGTAGTAGTTCACTTACCTTAAACAATAAGATGCTTTCAGACTTAAGCTTCAACTCATACCCATTTTTGAATGTACTAGTCTTTTTTTTCAAATATCTTTTTAGAATTTTTATAATTTTCATTCTTTTATACTTGTCGAGTACATATTTAATAATTTTGAAAATCAACTTTGCTTTTATCCTCCTACAACCTTAATTTATTTAATGTAAAGATTTAATAAGTTTACTAATTTCACATTTATGTTTACTATGATGTTCCTAATTTTAGTTACTCTCTTCTTTTCCCTTTACTCAGTGATTCCTTTTTCAAATCAGTAATCAATGTATTAGTGTATATATTTTTTGTTCAAAATAAGTCAATAACTTAGATGATCTATATTAGTTAATTATTAAGATTTCAAATTAATAATTATTATCTAGTGTTTATTCAAACTATCATTTAGGGTTTTATTATTATATTAATTTTTTATAATTTTTAATTATCATTTTTATTATGACAAAATAAGTAATCAAAGTGCAAGTACTATATAGAGTACAAAAATTAATAGTTAAGTAGAAAGGAATATGAAGTAAATGTGAATAATAGAATGACACAATAAGAAATAAACAAACATAACTAAACATAAAACGATAATCATTGTTGCAAATCTGGTTTTGATGATGACAAACATGTTTCCAGTGTGTTTTACTTGGCTAATCTGTTTCAGGCACAAAAGACCGCGAGCCACTCAAGCCAACTCAAGATCGGGTCCAAGTGTGTCAAATGTATGATTCTTCCTTTTATTGAGTCAATTGTAATGTAACTGATTCCCTAGCTAAGTAACCTTGCACACACACGCTCAGGGAGAGAGATTGAGTGAATTAGAGTTTCTGTTAAAATTTTGTTCAGATCGTCCTGGACGATTTTAACATCGTCCTGGACGATCCAGTTAAAACAGAAACCCTAATTAGGGACACTAAGTTAAGAGGGTCTGATTAAGCAGATCATCCTGGATGATCTCCGGATCGTACGGGACGATATGCCCAAATCAGAAATTCTTAGCTGCCAGATTAAGTTAGGCAAGTTTTATTTTAAGTATTTTGGTCTGATCGTCCCGGACGATACGTGTATCGTCCTGGACGATTAACTACAATCATGCCTAAATTAATCTGGTAATTAAGGAAAGCAATTAATATTTAATTGATACGATCACATTATCCTGGACGATCGCAGGATCGTCCCGGACGATCGTGATTGTCTAGTGCATTTCAGCTGTACGACCCGAACTGTGTACAGGATGATTTAGGGCCTTTTTGAACTAATCGTACAGGATGATGTCCCTATCATCCTGGACGATCAAGTCATTTTTTGGTCGTCCAACACAGATTTCTCTGGACGATCCGAACTGTCTTCTGGATGATTTTCCCTGATTTGCACTAATCGTCCCGGACGATCGCAGGATCGTACGGGACGATATGAACAACTTTTTCTACTGATCGTCCAGAAGAGCCTAGTCATCCAGGCTGAAACAGCTGAATTTGAACTGATCGTACAGGACGATCTACCGATCGTCCTGGATGATATTGGCCGACCAGTTGAGATTTAGGGCAAATTTTAAAGCCCTCCTTTAAAAGAACTTTTTCCAATTTTTGAAAATATCTTTTGCTGCCTTCCTTCCCTGAGAAACCCTAGAGAGAGAGAGAGAGTTGGGAGAGAGAGAGAAGATCTTGTGAGGGGGAGTTAGTGAGGGATTCACTAAGGTTGCTCCAAGAACGGATCAGAGTCGTCTTCTCCGCTCGTCATCTTTCGTCTAGTCGGTGTTCGTCGTGGGAGGATCGTTCGCAAGAAGATCTGGGGTTCTCTGCCCGCTTCAGGTGGAAACAAAAGGAGTTCGAAGGTTCTCTGCCTGCTTCAGGAGGAAGCAAAATGAGTTCGAAGGTTCTCTGCCTGCTTCAGGAGGAAGCAAAAGGAGGTCGGGTTCTCTGCCTCACCGTGTGGTGAAAAGGAGGTGTTTGTACAGGCTTCTCCGCCTTACTGTGGGAGCAAAAGGAGAGACACTTTTGTTTAGTGCAATACCCGGAGGGGAGGCTCCGGGGAGTGGACGTAGGTCAAGTTGACCGAACCACTATAAAATCTGGTTTGCTTTTTGATTCAGTTTTGCACTTTACTTTTCTGATATTAACTGCTTGGGTGAATATCTGTGGTTAATCTTTTTATCGTTGTATTAATTCGTTTCGCTGTACGTTATAAAAAGATTTTCATTGTTATCGTGAAATTTCTAAATAACTAATTCACCCCCCCTCTTGGTTAGCCTCGGGACTAGTTCACTAGGGCTTAACATCCCTTTCGAACTTTCAAGTGGTATCAGAGCGGGATTCAAAATTTAGGTTTAAAAACTTTTGAATTTGATCCATGGCTAACTGTAACAATCGTAATACTGCTGAAGGATATTCTATTACAAGACCACCGTTGTTTGATAATATTCCTTTTGATTTTTGAAAAACACGCATGTCTACTTTTCTGCAATCTATTGATTATCGCATGTGAATGTTAGTTAAAGACGGATACGAACCACCTTTTAGACTGATTAACAATGTGAAAATTGAATTGCCTTTTGCTGATTGGATGTTTGATGATCGTGATTTAGCACAGTTAAATGCAAAATGCTTGAACTGTTTCTTTTGTGGTTTAAAATCTGAAGACTATATGCGTGTTTCTACTTGTACAACAGGAAAGGAAATCTGGGATAGATTATGCATAACATACGAAGGTACAACTGAAGTCAAACAGTCTAGGTTAAATATCTTGTTACATGATTATGAACTTTTTCGCATGAAACCTAGTGAGACTATTTCAGAAATGTACACAAGGTTCACTCAGATTGTTACCTCTTTGCATGTTCTAGGTAGAGAACTTACTAACTACGAAAGAGTGAACAAAATTCTAAGATGTTTGCCTGATTCTTATAATGCTAAGATTACTGCTATTACTGAATCTAAAGATTTAAATACTTACTCTATTGACAGCTTACTTGGATCACTCATTGCTTACGAGCAAGGGGTGAACCAAAGGCAACTTGATGCAGGTGAACGCAAGAAAGAGAAGACAGTGGCACTAAAGGCCAAGGATTCAGATGCTAGCTCTTTCGGGTCTGATAGCGATGATGTTTCCTTAATCACAAGGTAATTCAAAAGCTTTCTAAGGAAGAAACATAAGAACTATCAGAAGTGGAACAAGGGTAAGTCCAATAAAAATTTTAAGGGTTCATCTGAATCTGTTTGTTTTGAATGCAGGAAGCCTGGACACATTAAGGCTGATTGTCCAACACTTAAAGCTCACCAAAGCAAGGAGAAGGGTGAGGAGAAACCAAAGTTCAGAAAGGATAAGAAGTGGATTCAGAAGGCGTTCTGGGCAGACTCTGTATCCGACTCTTCTGAGACTGAAGCTGAAGAGGAGGAAACAAACTTGTGTCTTATGGCTGATGATCACCCTGGTTAGTCGGATAAGGAAGAGGTATGTGAGCTTACCTACGATCAATTATTTGAAGTTTCTGAAAGAATTCATACATCGTATAGGAAGCTTAAGAAAACTCATGCTAGTTTGAAATTAGATTACTTAACTTTGCAAAAAGAGCATGATTCTGTAGTTAAAGATTATTCCACACTTGATTCAAATCACATGTCTTTGCTTGATGAATTTGATGAGTTGAATAAAAAATATTCTGATTTAAGTTTTAAGCATGATTCATTGAAAACTACGCATGTGGACTTAGAAAGAGCTTTTAAAGAATTAGATACAATGGTATGCGAAGTAGAAAGTAGCAAGGGAACCTTGAAATTTGAAATTGTAAGTTTAAAGAAAGAAAATGAGTTTTTGAAAGTAAAGATCAGTGCTTTTGAAAAAAACAAAACACCGCCTACTTTTGAACAGTTTTATGCACCGTCACCTTTTGAAAAATCTGTTGCAAGTTCTTCAAAGCATGTTTCATATACATCTAGGAAGAGGCATTATCATCCACGTAGATTAGTTAACCCTTTTCCTGGTGTTAGATATTTTTCATGTGGCATGTTAGGACATATTTCTCACACATGCACTATTCACCGTAGTACACATTGGGTGTGGAAACCCAAACTGCCTGTTTCACAGCACAGCACGCATGCATTGCATTCTTCTTTTCATAAGAAGGAACCCAAACCTATTTGGGTTCCTAAGACTGACATTTTGACTCCTACGTGGTTACCCAGGAGCAGCGGCACAACGAGGACCTCCAACGCTTCGCGGACTATGCTGCGCAGCAGCAACAACAGCATGACCAGGACATGGCCTGGTTCGGAGCTCAATTTCAGGTCATTCACCATTACTTCAACCCTCCACCACCACCTCCTCCTTCCGATCAGGATCCACCTCTGTTTTAGTTTCCTGCTTTTGTAGTTAGTAACTTCTATGTCTTATTTCCATGTTCTACCTTTTTTTTCCTCCTCCTTTTTGTGATGTCAAAAGGGGGAGTCAGTTGTAGCGTGTCTGTTTCTATTTTATGAGTCATGGTTCCTGTATTGTATTAGTTGTTAAATGAAAATTTGGAAAAATGTTTGTTGAGTTTGATCTCCTAGTTTACTTTTATTTTCAGACTACTTTATAAATGTTTGCCATCATAGGTTTTGATGATGACAAATATGTTTCCAGTGTGTTTTACTTGGCTAATCTATTTCAGGCACAAAAGACCACGAGCCACTCAAGCCAACTCAAGATCGGGTCCAAGTGTGTCAAATGTATGATTTTTCCTTTTATTGAGTCAATTGTAATGTAACTGATTCCCTAGCTAAGTAACCTTGCACACACACACTCAGGGAGAGAGATTGAGTGAATTAGAGTTTCTGTTAAAATTTTGTTCAGATCGTCCTGGACGATTTTAACATCGTCCTGGACGATCCAATTAAAATAGAAACCCTAATTAGTGCGACTAAGTTAAGAGGGTCTGATTAAGAAGATCGTCCTGGACGATCTCCGGATCGTACGGGACGATCTGCCCAAATCAGAAATTCTCAGCCGCTAGATTAAGTTAGGCAAGTTTTATTTTAAGTATTTTGGTCTGATCGTCCCGGACGATACGTGTATCGTCCTGGACGATTAACTACAATCATGCCTAAATTAGTCTGATAATTAAGGAAAGCAATTAATGTTTAATTGATACGATCACATCGTCCTGGACGATCGCAGGATCGTCTCGGACGATCGTGATCGTCTAGTGCATTTTAGCTGTACGACCCGAACTGTGTACAGGATGATTTAGGGCCTTTTTGAACTAATCGTACAGGACGATGTCCCTATCGTCCTGGACGATCAAGTCATTTTTTGGTCGTCCAGCACAGATTTCTCTGGACGACCCGAACTGTCTTCTGGACGATTTTTCCCGATTTGCACTAATCGTCCCTGATGATCGCAGGATCATACAGGATGATATGAATAACTTTTTCTACTGATCGTCCAGAAGAGCCTAATCATCCAGGCTGAAACAGCTGAATTTGAACAGATCGTACAGGACGATCTACCGATCGTCCTGGACGATATTGGCCGACCAGTTGAGATTTAGGGCAAATTTTAAGCCCTCCTTTAAAAGAACTTTTTCCAATTTTTGGAAATATCTTTTGCTGCCTTCCTTCCCTGAGAAACCCTAGAGAGAGAGAGTTGGGGGAGAGAGAGAAGATCTTGTGAGGGGGAGTTAGTGAGGGATTCACTAAGGTTGCTCCAAGCACGGATCAGAGTCGTCTTCTCCGCTCGTCATCTTTCGTCTAGTCGGTGTTCGTCGTGGGAGGATCATTCGCAAGAAGATCGGGGGTTCTCTGCCCGCTTCAGGTGGAAACAAAAGGAGTTCAAAGGTTCTCTGCCTACTTCAGGAGGAAGCGAAACGAGTTCGAAGGTTCTCTGCCTGCTTCAGGAGGAAGCGAAAGGAGGTCGTGTTCTCTACCTCACCTTGTGGTGAAAAGGAGGTGTTTGTACAGGCTTCTCCGTCTTGCTGTGGGAGCAAAAGGAGAGACACTTTTGTTTAGTGCAATACCCGGAGGGGTGGTTCCGGGGAGTGAACGTAGGTCAAGTTGACCGAACCACTATAAAATCTGGTTTGCTTTTCTGATTGAGTTTTGCACTTTACTTTTTTGATATTAACTGCTTGGGTGAATATCTGTGGTTGATCTTTTTATCGTTGTTTTAATTCTTTTCCGCTGTACGTTATAAAAAGATTTTTATTGTTATCGTGAAATTTTTAAATAACCAATTCACCCCCCCTCTTGGTTAGCCTCGGGGCTAGTTCACTAGGGCTTAACATCCCTATCGAACTTTCAATCATGAAATAACATAACACATAAGAAGATCACTAAATATCTAAAAGAACTTCAAACACCAAACACATTTGGGTTATCTCTCAAATAACATTAAGATTATAGTCTTCAACCAGATTTATCTAGATTTATCAATTTGGCTGGGGTGTATCACTACAACTCCTCAAGTGGCTTCCACTAAGATTCTTTCATTTCTCTTTAGGATTAACTTCAATATTATTGGGCAATAATCCAAAGGGTCTACTATTAAAAGAGATTATAAGCTACCCTAATTGAGTTTCTAAATTTTTTATTGAAATAACTTGACTTTGCATTTGACTTCTTAATTAAATCTTTACCTCTTCTAAAGGTATCTTCCTATCTCCAGAATAATTATTTTGATTAAACCCTAGGGGATATAAAGTTCTAAGATTCACTAAAGTTATTGAGGATTATTCTAATTTTCTCATTGATTTGATTGACCTATATTCCACTAATTAGTACCACTAATATTATTTAATCAACTAAACTTATGATGGTTCCTCCAACCTGGATTGTATGTATTATAACATGAATTATTTTTCATTATACTTAAATTCATATTTTCAATCCCTAGAGTACTACTATCATCTATAAGTCTTTCTTTATACTCTTCCTATTACATAGATGATCTTGGTCATGAATTAAATCAAATAGTATCTTATTTCTTTAAAACTATTATTACTTATGAAATTAGAATAGATAAAGCATCTGATTTATACACACCAATTACTTTTTTAGGATTTACCCTATTAGAAGGCCACCAAAAATATTTTATAATCATTTCTTCAATTAATTCATATGCTTCCTCAAAAGGCTTAGACATTAAGATTCTCTAACCGCTGCATCTATGATTGACCTAGGGGATCCTACCAATCCATTATAAGAAGTTTGACTAATTAATAAATCTAGTAAAGTAAGGTGAGAATATTTCTTAATCATTTTCTTAATTCTCTCCCAACTTTTATAAATGGACTCCCACTCAAAGTGGGTAAAAGATGTAATATCATTTCTAAGTTTGGTAATTTTTGAAGGTATGAAATATTTAACTAGTAATTTTTGTGCCAACTTATTCTAAGTGATTATAGATCCTAGAGGGTAAAGAATTCAACCACATCTTAGTGTTATCTCTTAAAGAAAATGAGACCAATCTAAGTCTAATATCATTATCACTGGCACTATTATACTTAAATATTGAATAGATTTCTAAGAAACTAGTTAAAAGTAACTTGAGATCCTTAAGAGGAGTTCCTCCAAATTGAAAAAGTTGAACTATCTGAATTATAGTAAGTCTTAGTTCAAAGTTATTGGCCTGAATAATAGGTCTATTGATAGTCTGATGTATTCCTTCTACTTAAGGGTTAACATAATCTCTAAGAGATCTAGAATGATCCTGATCTTGTACTAGGTCAGACATCTCTAAAATCTTTTTTTTTCTTCATATTTTTGTAAGGGACCTTTCTATATTAGAATAAAAATATAAGGGCTCCTTATTAGATCTACTAAGTATATAACAATGACGAAATAACTAAAATAAAAATCACAAACAAACTAAATTTTTTTTCTCTTTTTTAAAATTTTATCAAATAGAAAAAAAATAAAGATATAAGATACAAATAAATCTAAATACATACTTATTTTAATAATATAGTTAAAATTATAACACATACATTACTTCCCCCATAATGATGCCAAAAACTTGATGGGAATTTTGCGTACCTTACTTTAAATTGATGCATAAATATGCTTAGATTTTCTTTGATATAAATTTATGAAATCTCACTAGATATGCAAGTACACATGCCAAATCAAGTAATAAAGTGATAGAGAAGAGTGTCGATCTCATGAAAAAGTGTGCTGCTTAATTGTAATTAAACTATTACTGTTTATTCTAGATGCATAATTTATCATACTAAAAAAATAAAAATGATGTGTTTGAGTTTTTGCCACATAATAGACTTGCAAGAAAATTGATATTAATGTAAATAAAAAGTTTTGGATTAATGAATATATTACAACATAATTTTTTTAACGAGACTTTATTCTAGATATGGGTCAGAGCACATGTATCCCTAGATCTCTATTAAGCTTGTAGGTGTGAAAAGGAAGATTTCATGTCTTCCTATAATTATATCATCTCCATAGAACCTAAAAAGTTTAACATTCTATATTTAGGTATGCCAATATTTCATTTCAATGCTCCTAATTATTTCGAAATTCCTCCATTAAAGCCATATATTATACAAGATATTAACTACATATATTGCTGTAATATGAATTAAATAAAAAATAAGAGATATTTTAAATATCTATGTAAATAATCTTAAGTATAAGAGTTTATATTAGTACTTACTAAGCATTTACATTATTATCCCAAACTAGTGATTTAGCCAGACAAGAATAATAAAGGAAGCAAACTCATGTTCATTTTATTCATATAAAAAAGTATAGGAGAATGAATAAAGTAAATGTCACTCAAAATGATCAATTAATAATCTCCACTCTCTTGCTACTTTCCACAATCGAATTATTTACATAATAGAGGCTAAGATCTCCCTAAAGAAAATATTTTTCACTTTTCTAACCTTCCTTAAACTTTATCCTAAGGAGGAGCTAGAAGAAGACTTTATAAAGTACAAGAATCCATTGACATGATAGAACTCCCTAAACAAAATAACTAAAAAAAATTTATACATGAAAAAAATGGGTTCAGACACTACGATGCTTGACAAGTTAGCACTATAGTGGTCTAAATTAAACTAGCACATTGGCACTATAATATCTGACCCCTTTCGGTGCTTGGCTGACCTGGTATGGTTACTGAGTGAATTAATGTGTCTTTTGACTAAGTCAGCATGACTTCTCATTTTGGAAACTACTCCATTGCGGTGCTAATAAGTTAAGTGTAATGGTTCTTAAAAGTAAAATCTAGCGCCACGGTGTTAAGATGAACGATGCTCTGAAATTCAAATTTTTAAGACTCCAGTGCTACGGTGCTAACCATGACTCTGCCATAATGCTTATATTCCTAAAATTTTAAAGTGGGAGGCATTGCTATGTCTAATTTAGGTGTTGGAGTGCTATAGATTTCCACACTGTGGTGCTATACACGTGGAAGCTGCGACATTATTCAACACTTATAAAATTTTCCTTCTCCTAAGAATCTTCTACACAAATACAAATAAAATAATATATTTTCACTAATTTTGAACATAATAAATGTTACACACTTTACACTTAACATAACATCTCCCCTTTTTTTTCTTTTTCCTTCTCTAGTTCGAAAAAGCCTTCTCATTCCAGCACTGTAGTATGTAGTTGGGCTGACAGTTCATAATGAGAAGTTTGGGTAGCATGGGAACTAGTAGCGCGACCTAGGAGTAAGGGAGGTAGGCTATTGATGTGAGCTCAGAATGAGAGGGGACAAGGTTATAGATGGGCTAGGTGCACCAACAAGGATTTAATGAGTTAGAGTGGTGCTGGGATGAGGGAAGTTTGAGTCAAGTAGAAGGCTGAGTGGTTAGAGTGTGAGGGGCATAGTTTTAGGTCTATTTGTTACTTTTTTAGTTAGACGGGGGATGAGGTAGACAAGACATATGACAGTTGCAATGACTTTTTTGGTAAAACATGAGGAAAATTGATGTGACATGTTAGGTATTCGTTTAGTTTTTTTATTATTTAAATATATGTATATATTATTTTTGTAATAAACATAATTAAAATAATATAAACAAAAGTAAGAGATGATTTAATTAACCATTTTGCTTAAATTCTCATTTCTCATGCATATTAATTTTCATGTCATTGCCTCACATTATGCAATACCCTAGCCGATATAGATGTTCATTTTAGGTGGTTTCAATGTTTTTGACATAATGACATAGTCATTTTCATGAATGGGTGTTGTTTGGGTGACATCACATATTGTTGTACCTATAAACCATCACCTTTCAGCCACCTTTTCTCAAATTGATTGCTTAGCATAGCCCATATTGCAGATTCAAAGAGCTTTACTTAGGAGAAGATAAGGAGATAAGTAATTCATTGTAATTGCTTAGTGTAAACCATCGTTCTCGACCTCTTGACCATGGGTTAGCTACTTGAGTAGGCCATTAATAGGCTTGAGCTTGGCTATGAGGACAGCCTATATATAATAAAAGACATAGCTTAGCAACATAAAGATAGTTGTTATATTGGGTTTGCTTAATTATCATATAATGGCCTATTCCTTCTCTAATCATACCTTAAACCATATGTAAGAGCTTCATCATTCCCTAATCTTGAAAATTAGGTTAGTCTTTAGTCCAATGCTGTCTATTGGATTGGATGAATTGGTCAATTGGACTTGGTTGTAGGTTTGGGCTCATGTAGACAAAAATTGCTCAATTGGGGTTAACATGGAATCATAGGGTTTAAATAGGTCAAGTGGCATGTAATTGACCTAATGGAATCAAATTGAAGGAATATATTTTGCCAATTGAGCCAATTTGGTCACTTGGCAACTAATCCAAAGCAACCTAATATGGGTACAAATTGGGTGAAATGGTTCACTTGGCTCAATTCAATCAAAATACTAGTCAATTTAAAAGCAAATTCTTAGGGTATAAGGGGCTAAAAGCCATTAACATCCCGCCTTCCAAATTCTTGGGGGATAAGTGGCACAAGCCATTAACATCCCATTTCCATATGCATAGATCTAGGGTCGGAGCACAACAGAGATCTGTTAGATATAGGACCCGCATTCTTAAATCAATCAGGCGGGCTAGATTATGAGCCATAACTAGTTTCCAAAACAGTACAAATGGCTGGGCACCACAAAGCAGCGTACATATTATACCAGAGCACATGTTTAGACTCATCACACGGGAGAAAGTGGAACCAAAAATGTTTTTCCCATGGGAGCGCAAAAGTAACAGTGGCCTTGTCATTTGAGGTGCTGCTTCATTCACCTGTTAAAGTAAATAATTCGTCTGGCTGGTTGAGCAAGAGAAAAGATAATTAAACTTTTTACGGCTGGTGATTTTCAGTACACATCGTCAGGGGATCTTAGTACTGGCGAAGAAGATCAAAAAGGAAAGGAAAAAAAGCTAATGGCATGTTTCAGCCTACTCGAACCTACTTCACCAGATTTCATAAAATTGCTGGAGACTATATAGAAAAGGTAAAACATGTAATGCCTTGCAAAAATAAAATAAGCACCTTGAGCTAATACTCTACAAAAAATTAGCTACATTACAGATTAATTCTGCCTCGCATTCCTATAATATTTTCAAAGAAAAAAATATGATAACAGCATGAACGTCCATGCAATGTTGCCTCTTTACTTTAATTAGGCCACATCAAAGTTCAATTTTACTGTCCAGGAAGATTCATTTGGCAAGGAATTACTGTCAAGAGCTTCTCCTTTGCAGCCTGCTCCGTGCCGCTCGGCAGCTTCACAACAAATGTGTGTAAGACAGTTTCATCCGTAGTCAACAACTTCGACTCGACAGCAGTGAAATGCAGCTCCTTGAATGCTTGAATGACTCCGTAAGTTGGGTGACTGTCCAAAGGGCAGTTAACCTGAACAATCACCTCTTCTTGCCCGGTTTGCACTTCAACACCTGGTGTCACCTTCCTTTCTGACTCTATCTCTTTAAGCTTATTTTGGAGGTCAGTAATGTAAGCAATCGCATCACCAAGCAGAGAGGCCTTGTCCATTTTGGAAATGTTGGGGACAACAGCCCTCAGAGCATAGAAACGCTGGTTCAGCTTCTCCCTCCTCTGCCTCTCAGCTTCCACATGGTTGAGTGGCTCCTCTCTACCATTTGCCGGCTTCCTTCCCCTTTTCCTTGGTCTGCGCTCATCTATTATGCTGGGTTTATCCTCCTTGCAAGAAGCCTCCGCATCTGAATTCTCAAGGCAGGCGAAATCTATCCGCCTTGATGCAGGCGGAAGCTGCTGCTGTTGGTGAATAATACCCAGCCCATTTCGCTCAATTTCAGCTCTCATTACCATCAGCCCATTGGTAGAATTCAACTGTTGGGGCACAATACCTCGATTTTTATTCGAATTGATAACTTTTCTGTTGTTTGCAATGAGCTCTAACGGCCTCTCGGCTTGCCTGATGTTCAGATCCTTCCCGAGGATCTTCGGCCACTCCGCTCCCTTGAAGAATACAGACCTAATCATCATCAACGCCTCGAAGCTTTCTGGAATAAGATTCACAGAACCTAATTCAAGAACCCCATTCTCAAATGGAACCAGAACAATAGTATGAAATCCTGCAGCCCTCGCAAGAAATGCCCGAACACAGTAATCCTCGGAAGCGGTTGATGGAGCATTCCAGATGTGTTTACGGTGGAGTAAAGCTCGGCCAGGGGCACCCTCTCCGTTGGGAAAGGCGAAGTACATTGAAGCAAGAAAGAACATCTCAGCATCAGTAACGCAATCGAGTCGGAGAGCGTAATTCTCATCGTCGGATCCACCGTGGAGTAAATGAAGTTTCTGCAGCACCCGCTTCCTCTTCTTCTGCTGCACATCATCGACGGAACAAAGACTCTCGAGCTCCGGCTCACGGAGATGCCCATCTCCCCATCCAAGTACCAGATCGCCGGATTTGAACCGGGAAATTTGCCAGAAGATGGCGAAGGACCAGCCGTCGCCGCCAGAGGCTTCCACAAGGTTCACGAGCTTCGTTTGAAGGTCAGCGACGGTGGCGCCTGATGCAGAGAAGAGACTGTCAGGGGACACGTGGCAGGTCGTGAGGTACTCGAAGGCGTTGGTGCCTAGGACGGCGACCGCCATGGACTGCTCTTCGTCCGACCAGGCGACGCCGTTTACCACTCCTACTCCGTCGAGACCGCAAGTTCCCATGTTGGGAGCACAAGAAGGCAGCGCGATGCCCTAATTAGCGAGCAGAGTGACGTTTCACTACCACCTCGCCTTCTTCTTCCTTCTCTTTACTCTAAGTGAATCTTAGGGTGTTGAGGAAAACATGCGCGGGCCCGGCAGTTGCGTGAAGCGGAAGGGGAAAGTGTAGAGAAGTGCCCAGGAAGAAGGTAGATGGGTTCGTTTTGGATAAATAGGGTAACAGAGTGGGGTCTGTTAGAAATTTGATGAACATGTGGTGAGGATCGGACGGCGTAGAGGGACAAGGTGAGTTGCACGTGCTCGAGGTACTGACCCGGTACGTTTAGGTCGGGCATAGGACCGGTTCTTCGTAAATTTGCGGTGGGCTTAACGCGGTTTTTTGACCAGCAGTTTCGGTTAGGAAATTGACGGGAGTCACGATTCACGCGGGAACAATGACTGCAGGGAGGAGTAACAGTCACCCGCGTCAACACTGTCGTCTTTAATTTATTATTATTATAATTATAAATATATATATATAAAAGTAACTTTCTCTTATGTTGCAACACTGTCATCTTTAAAAATTACTTTTATGTTGCATTATAAAAGTAACCTTCTCTTGCTTGGGATTCAATAATTCTTTGGTTTGAATGATTTGAAGGATTATCTTAATTGGCAGGTTTGTAATATCACTACTCCTAATGACTAGTTTTACGCTGACAGATTCCTTCTTATATTATTTATTTAGTTGTCATAATGCCTTTTGGCTCTTCTTTTTCTAGTAATGTTAGCTAGGTTGGGTTATAATTCCCTATTTTAGAAGCATTTTCTACTAAGTTCTATGATAATTTAAACAAAGTAACCTGGTTTAAGATTGTTTGGCATAAAAGGTTTTTCTTAAGATATTAAAAAAACCATTTAGAATTTTAAGCATGATAGTTTACATTAGTGACTACTTATGTATTGACAACATTAATCTAAAATTATGAGTTTAGCCGGCCATAAATAAAAATAGAATAACATAAATTTTATTTTTTGCTTAAGAAAGAAAGTACAAGTATAATATAGTAAATAGATATCATCTGGAATGAAAGATCCCAAACCGAGTTGGTAGATGAACCCTTCCCATAGTGAATCTTCACTTACAACTTTGTGAAAGTTTAATATAAGGTTGTTAAACCTAGTTGAACTGTAATAGCACACCCGGGGGTGAATGGGTGTTTTAAAAAAAACTTTACTTTTTCAAGAGACTCTTCGTTGAAATATTTTAACCAAACTCACAATAACAATTTTTAAACAAGTTTTCTCAAGCGAAGGCAAATAATAAAACAACCAAATATAATTTTTACTTTTTATCTTATAGAAAAATGAATGAAAAATATTTTTCTTCCTTTCAATTTATATTATATATATATATATATTCTTTCTTGCTCACAAAAATTCAATAAAAAATAATCACAATGTTTTTAACCTACATTTGTAAGAATGTAACATGCAGGAAAATTAAAAAATGTAGAAAATAAAGTGCTAAACGAAAAAAGGAACAAGCACACCAGAAATTTTATAGTAGTTCTGTCAAACTTGACCTATTTCCACTCACCGGAGTCCTCCTCTCTAGATATTGCATGAAACCTTTTGTGATTCTCCTTTTACCCCTACAGTAAGGCAGAGAAGTCTTTACACAATCATTTCCACCCTTTTATGATGCAACAGAGAAGCTGAATCCCTTTCACCAACCTGGTGCAGCAATTTAACCGAATCCCTTTTACCAACCTGGTGCAGTGGAGTAGCCAAATCCTTTGATGCCAATAGCCTCTTCCCGAAGTTTTTCTCAGCAAAGAAAAGACTCTTGGAGGAAGAAGGTGAATGTTCACGGAGCAATGGTGTGTAGAACCCCTCATATACACTCCCATGATCTCATAAGGCTCTTCTCTCCCAAAACCTCACTCTCTCTCTCTCTCTCAAGTATAAAGCTATATTTTCAAACCCTAAACTAGACAAATACTCTCTTAAATGAATAAAGAGATGTTTAAATATAAGGATAAAAAAAACTAATTTTTAATACAGTTGTCTCTATTCGTATAGTACGATTAGTTTAATTATCCCTTAAGTTTTGTACAATAATTATTTCCCTGTATGGTTAGTTCAAATATTTTTAATTAATCATCCAGTATGATTTTAAGTTCATATAATATGATTATAAAGTCATACAATATTATTAGTTCAATCGAATAATCAGTTTATCTTGAATTAAGCCTGACGATTAATTATCATCCTAGTTGACACTTGATTTGTACAATATGAACCTCACTTCGTACAATATGATCAATAATCACAGTTCATTTTTTATTCAATTTATTAACTTAGGGAGTTAATTAGGTAAGATTTTCAAATATCATATGGTATGATTAGCATCAAACTATATAAATAGAATAATTTTAAATTTTAAAATATTGCCTAATTATAATTGGCAACATGGATTCTGATTAAACAAATAGACTACAAGAGAATAAACAAACTATATGACTATTCCTCGAAAATAGGGTAGATAGAATCGGGACTTGAAATTTTTTAAACAGATCGTACTGTACGAAGTTGGTTCGTCCTGGACACCAATCAAAGTACGAAATCAGGTTCGTACCCATTCATTCCGTACAAACTCAATAATTTTAAACTGATCGTACAATATGAAGTTGGTTCATACAAACGCCAATCAGGGTACGAAATAAGGTTCGTATTGATTCGTCCCATATGAACTCAACAATTTTGAACTGATCATACTGTGCGATGTTGGTTCATCCCAGACGCCGATCAGAGTACGAAATCAGGTTCATACCCGTTCTTCCCGTACGAACTCAATAATTTTGATCTGATCGTACTATACGATGTTGGTTCGTACAGACGTCGATCAGAGTATGAAATGAGATTCATACAGCATCATACATCACTTTTTGAATTGGTTGTATATACGAAGTATGATCATACTGTACGATCCAAGTCTGTTCAACTTGAAATTTTTAGTTTTTAGGATAATTTTCTTGTCCTTTATATATAAGGGTCCTAAAAATTGACACGCTACACTCATGCTATGAATTTCTCTTGAGTGTGCCTTAGGAGTGTGTTTGGGAGAGTATTTTGAGATTAAAAAGTGAGAGATCTTGTGAGATGGATTTGTAAGGCAATTCACAAAGGTGCCCAACGGTGAGGATCTCTTATTTATTCTTCATAGTTCTTCCCTACTTCCTTGAAGGCTCTTAAGAAAGGATTTTCAAAGGAGATCCAGTACTCTGCCGTCACCAGGAGGGTGAGAAAGGACATCGGTACTCTGCTATCACCAATAGGATGAGAAAGATGTCGGTACTCTGCCGTCACCAGGAGGGTGAGAAAGGATGTCGGGTACTCTGCCTTCACAAGGAGGGTGAAAAAGGATGAGTTGGTGTGCTGACATCACTTACAGGGTGTAAACGGTGTTAGTTCTCTACCGCACCAGGTTGGTGGAAGAGAGTTTATAAATGCTTCTCTGCCTTGCTATAGGGTAAAAAGGAGAGACACTATTGAGTAGTGCAATACCTGGAGAAGGAGTCTCCAGGGAGTGGACGTAGGTCTTGTTGGACCGAACCACTATAAAAAAATTAGTGTTCTTCTGTGCTTTTGCTTTTTACTGCAATTTTATTTTTCTGCATTCTTAATTTTTGTGGTTGAAAAATATCTTTGTAAAAATTTATTATTGTGCTCAAAATATTTAATCAGTTTTTTAAATAACCAAGAAATTTTTAAAATTAGCAATTGACCCCCCCCCCCCCTCTTGGTTAGCCTTGGAACTATTATAGTAGGTCTAATGACCTGCACGTACTTTCAGAGTGGTGTGATCCAAATGCTTAGATTTTCCCTCCCTTATATAGCTCTCAGTAGATCATTCAATATGATATACATCGTATAATATGATCAAAATAATTCAATTCATCCTGATTGAACTGTATAAAAGGTTAGTCAAATCATATAGTATGATGAGAATCACTCATTAAATAGATCATCCCAAGGAGTCAGCTTATACGATCTTTGATCAAACCATCATACATTGTGAATAAGTGTTCATACAGTATGTTAAATAATTAAATATCATACTAGCCTAATTAAAAATGCTAATGGTAATTGCCACATGTATCGTATAGTACAAAGTATTGCTTTATACAGTATGACCACCAATATTTGATTTGATCGAAACCATTGAGTGTGTTGTATAGTGATGATATGAGGATCTATTGAGATCACACAGTACGAAGTAAATCATACATCACGATGTAGAAAATTTTACTTTTGCATGAGATGATTAGGGAAAAATCTATGAGCAAACTTCACAAATAATCTATCATACAACATACTACAAACAAAAATAAATAAATACACACACTTATAAACAGAAACATATAACATAAATAATTAAATGCACACTAGTGGTTTCTATATCCTTATGCCATTTTATTTAGGTATTGATATCAATGACAGCTAGTCTAGTCCTGAGTGTATTAAAAGTCTCATAACTAAGGGGTTTTATAAAGATGACTATTAATTGATCTTTAGTAACTACATGATGCAATTCTATATCTCCTTTTGCTATATGATCCTTGATGAAATGATGTCTAATGTTAACATTACTTTACATGGGAATGTTGGATTGGATTCTTTGAAATGCATATAGTACTAGTGCTATCACATATGATAGGGATAATACCTATAGAAAGTCCAAGGTCAACAATTTGTTGCTTTAGCCATAAGACTAGAGCAACACAACTTCCTACTACTATGTATTCTACTTCAGCGGTGGATAGGGCTATAGAGTACTGCTTTCTACTATACCATGAAACTAAAGATTATCTTATGAATTGATATGTACTAGAAGTTCTCTTCTTGTCTATTATACACCATGTAAAATTTGAGTATGAAGATCATACAATTTCAAAGGTAGTTTTATGCTTAAGAAACCATATGCTTAAATTTTGGGTGCTTATGAGATACCTAAAAATTCTCTTAATAGCAATCATATGGGATTCTTTAGGATCATCCTGAAAGATAGCACAAATACAAACACTAAACCTAAAATATGGTCTACTGGTGGTCAAATAAAGAAGTAATCCTATTATTCCCCTATACTTTTTTGAATCCATCCATTTTCCATCTACATCCTTAATAAGCTGGATTGTTAAACTCATTGGTGTATTTATGCTTTTAGAACCTTCCATATCAATTTTTTTAAGGTGTCCTTAATATATTTGGCTTGACTAAAGAAGGTATCATCCTCTCTCTGCTTTATACTAAATCTAAGAAAGTAGCTCAATTCTCCCATCATAATCATCTCAAACTCCTTACTTATACTATTTGAAAATTTATTACATAGATTTTCATTTTTAGATCCAAATAATATGTTAATCAACATAGATTTGAACTATAAGAAAAACATATCTTATTTTCTTATGGAATAGAGTGATGTCTATAGTACCCTTAATAATTGATCTATCTAGGAGAAAGGTGCTTGTCTCTCATACCATGCCTTAGGTGCATTTTTCAATCCATATAAAGCTTTCTTCAACTTATAGACAAATGAGGACTATAGAGAGAACTTTTGAATTGTATAAAAAACTTATGGCTATATCACCCCTAAATAATGCTCAGATTTTTTTTTATATAAAATAATAAAATCCCACTTAATATAAGCAAGTATACATGCTGAATCAAATAATAAAGTGAAAGAGTAAAGTGTCAAACCCACGTGAAAGTCTGCTTACTTGAACAAACTACCACTATTTACTCTAATTATAATAATTATCCTCCTAAAATAAAAATATTAATTTTTGGAGATTCTATCACTGAATAAAATACTAAAAAATTTTTAATATAACTTTTAATTAAAGTATTTTGGATTGATAAATTTAAATTACATACTTTTCTTGATGAGACTCTTCATAGTAACACTGCCATTACCAGGTCCCAAGTCCTGGATGAGAAAAGTGGAGGGTTGCGTTAGGTAGTCGACAGCCAGCGTAAAACTTGTTGAATAATAATGACATAAATCCTTTAAGAAATTGTGTTAATACTAGGGCATCCCCTTGAAGCGACGTGCTGTATGGCTTGAATACAATGACAAGTGTGCAAGGGTCGCTGTACCGCCACCCGGGTGCAGTGTTAAATAGGCAAGGGTTCCCAAATCAAGGACGGATGTGGGCAAAGAAGCTAATCCATGAAACTAAAATTAGGATAGGAACTTGGAATATAGGTTCCCTTATAAGAAAATTAATGGAATTAATAGATATAATGATTCATAGGAAGATAAATATTCTGTGCATTCAGGAAACTAAATGGGTTGGAGAGAAGGCTAAGGAGATTGATAGTTTAGGATTTAAACTTTGGTATTCGGGTAAGAGTTATACTAGAAATGGTGTAGGCGTGATTTTAGATAAGAGTTTGAAGGATAATGTTATAAATATTAATAAAATTAGAGATAGAATTATAGCTTTAAAGATTATTATTGATGCTAAGATTGTTAACATTATAAGTGCTTATGCTCCTCAAGTAGGTTTAGATATGGGTTTAAAATTAAAATTTTGGAATAACTTAGAAGAATTAATATAAAAGATACCTCTTGAAGAAAGAGTTTTTATTGGAGGAGATTTAAATGGACATGTTAGTAGAGAGGTAGATCATTTTAAAAGCATTCATGGTGGCCATGAGTTTGGAACGGCAAATGAAGGTGGTAAGTCCATATTATATTTTTGTTTAGCTTATGATTTTTTAATTACTAATACCTTATTTAAGAAAAGAATGAGCATCTTATTACTTATAAAAATGGATATAATATAACTCAGATTGATTATTTTCTTATAAGAAAATTAGATCGTTTAGATTGTAAAGATTGTAAAGTTATTCTGAGTGAAAATTTATGTACCCAACATCGTTTATTAGTTTTGGACTTGAAAATAATAGGGTAGAAAATAAAAGATAAAATAAAATGATATTCTAGGATTAGATGGGGCATTTAAATAATATTAACAAAAATATTTTTGAGAGTAAGATTTTAGATCTTAAGATTTTGTCTGTGCATGAGGATGCTAATGTTATATGCGAAAAAGTGGCTAGTGATATTAAAAATATTGCAAAAGATGTGCTTGGAGTTTCAAAGGGAAAAGCTCCTAATAGTAAAAATAGTTGGTGATGGAATCCAAATGTGCAAGAAAGATTAAAAAAAGAAGATTTGTTATAAAAATTGGTTTAATTATAAAAATTCTGATAATTGGAAAATATATAAAGAGGCACGTAAGAAATCTATGAAAACAATATGCGATGCAAAGAGATTAGCTTTTAGTGATTTATATAATAGATTAGATACTAAGGAGGAAGAAAGATATATATATATATATATATATATATATATATATATATATATATATATATATATATAAGTTAGCCAAACAAAGAGATAGGAGTAGTAAGGATTTAGTTCAAGTGAAGTGTATTAAGGATGAAGATCAAAAAATATTTTTTTAGAAGATGATATTCAACAAAGGTGGATGAGATATTTTGCTAAACTTTTTAATTAAGAATGTGAAAATAAAATTAACTGTAGTGACCTTAGCACCCTAAATGAAATTAAAGATTTCTATTTTTATTGGCGTATTAGTAAAACCGAAGTTAGAGAGGCTTTAAAGAAAATGAAGGGTGGAAAAGCTGTTGGACTTGATGATATTCTAATAGAGGTGTGGAAATGCTTAGGAGATGAAGGAATTTCTTGGCTAACGAAACTTTTTAATATTATTTTAAAGACTAAAAAGATGGCAGATGAGTGGAGAATGAGTGTGTTAATCTCTTTTTTTAAGAATAAAGGTGATGCACAAGATTGTACAAATTATAGAGGAATTAAGTTAATGTGTCATACTTTAAAACTATGGGAACATGTTATGGAGCATAGGTTACGGCATGATACTAATGTTTCTCAAAATCAATTTGGATTCATGTCGGGTAGGTCTACTATGGAAGCCATACATTTATTAAGAGGTTTGATAGAGAAATATAAAAAGAACAAGGAGGATTTGCATATGATATTTATTGATTTAGAAAAAGCATATGATAAAGTTCCAAGAGAAGTGCTATAGAGAATTCTTAAAAAGAAAGGAGTTAATAACACTTATATTCAAATCATTAAAGATATGTATGCAAGAGCTATTACTTGTGTTCAAACACAAGGAGGTTTGACCAAGTATTTCCCTATTTCAGTTGGATTACATCAAGGATTAGCCTTAAGCCCATATCTTTTTTGCTTTAGTCATGGATGTTCTCACTAGACATTTGCAAGAGGATGTACCTTGGTGTATGCCTTTTGCTGATGATATTCTTCTTGTTGATAAGACTAGAGAGGAAGTTGAAGGTAAATTAGAATTATGGAGGTCAACCTTAGAGTCTAAAGGTTTTCGCTTGAGTAGATCTAAAATGGAATATATGGAGTGTAATTTTAGTAATAATAGACCTAGTGAGAGGATTGTGACTTTGGGCGATCAAGTCATTAATAAGAGTACATGTTTTAGATATCTTGGATCTATTATTCAGAGTGATGGTGAAATAGATGGGGATATTATTAGCAGAATCCAAGTTGGATGGTTGAAGTGGAGGAATGCATAGAGCTTATTATGTGATAGAAAAGTACCCATCAAACTTAAGGGAAAATTCTATAAGATGGTGGTGAGACCTGCAATGCATTATGGTGCCGAATGTTGGCCATTAAAAGAGAAGCATAATTCTAAGTTAAGTGTTGCAGAGATGAGGATGCTCAGGTGGATGAGTGGCTTTACCCTTAGAGATAGGATACGAAATGAGCATATTCATGAATAGGTTGGAGTAGCTCCAATGGAAGATAAGATTAGAGAGAGTCTCCTTAGATGGTTTGGTTACATAAAATGGCGACCTCTCAATGACCCAGTTAGGAAAGTAGTGGTCTTAGATTTGACTTATGTTAAAAAGGTAGAGGTAGACCTAAAAAAAACTTGGTTAGAAAATATTAGAAATGATATTTCTTTATTAGATTTAAATGAGGATTTGACCTTTAACAGAACATAATGGGGGAAAAAGGATTCATGTAGCCGACCCCATGTAGTGGAATAAAGGCTTGATGTTGTTGTTGTTGTTAGACTCTTCATAGTAACGTAATTTAAAGCATATGCTTCCTAAGATCTCGTTTGAGCTTATAGAGGTTAAAAGAATATCTGCTGACCTCCTACAGTTATAGTATCTCCTTAAAAGCCTAGAAAATTTTACATCCTATGTCTAAGCATGTAAACATCATATCTTAATACTTCTGCTTGTTCTTCTATTCCTCCGTCGAGGTTATACATCACACTAAATTTTAACTACATATATGGCCACTATGTGTATTAAATAAAGAGTGGAATAGTATTAAAAATATCTTTTAATATTTATAGAATAAGTGTCTTCATTAGTACTCAACATGCATTTTACATCATCAATTCAAAATAAGTGAATTAGCCAGGCATAAGATGAAAAATAAATCAACTCATTTTCATTAAACTCATGGAAGAGTGAAAATACAAGAGAGTGATATCACCAGGAAGGATCAAAGTATCTCCTCTACACTACTTCTCCCTTAACTTATAGAGTTGCTTCAAGAAACATCAGCTCAAAACTCTAAATGATTGTAGCTTATTCTTCCTTAGCCTCCCTTAAATTTTACTCTAAGAGAAAACTAGAGAAGTACCCTAAAAAGTACTAAATTTTACACAAGTGCCTAAACTCCCTAACAAACATAATATCATAGCTATTTATAAAAAATGTAAAAAGGCATATAGCATTATGACGCATGAAATAATGGCGACGTGATGCCCTTAAAGTGATTTAGTTCCCCGGGGCTGGAACTTCTGCACTGATGTGGGGTTTGCTAATGTGGATAAGTTATTTAGTGAACAATCACGACTTTTCACTGAGAGATTAGGGCCTTGGAAGTTATAACTATAATACCATGGCATTCTTGACTTTCAAGTGTTGTGGATCCCAAGTAAATAAAATGGCACTGAGGCGTGAGAAATTATGGTGCTATAGCATTTAAAAATAGAGAATCTGGTGCTACGAAGCTGACTTTGTAATGCTGTGGTATTGATAATCTTGTGGTGCTATCTGTGTTGCTACCACAATAGTTGCAAATAGAGAACTTAGCACCGTAATATCAGAATTGTGGCTCCTTAGCGATATTGAAGGAAGTGCAACTGCATTGTTTCATCAGACACCATGATGTTGTTGACTACTTAGAATTTTCTGTCAATTTTAGTTTTTTCTGCACAAAACAACAAAAATAATATATTTTTACTAAAAATAACACATAAAATTATATGTAATTTACACTTATCAATTCTCCCAAGCTTAAACTCTTTATTGTCCTCAAGGAAATAAAGGAATCTTCAATTTTGATTAATCAAATAATAAAGATAAAAATTGATAATTTAAAATTACTAAAATATAGGATAATATATCATGGTTTAGAAGTAGTGGGTATGAACAAAGTTATAATTCTAGTTTGAAAAAAATACTAACAATTATCCTAACGAGTCATCCTTCTTATTGCTTAATTTGAATTTTCATGTTATGAATGCAATCATTGACTTTTGAATTCTGAATTGAATAATGTAGCTTAAAGATTAGATGTATTTATAGTTAAAATTGAATTTTATAAGTTTGCTAGCATTTGTACTAATTTTCCTATCTAATCCTTTGTGAATTTAAGTATAAGATTATAATGAGACTCTAAGTTTTTATCTGATACTAATTTTTTATTGTACTCACTTACTTTTTCTTCTTTACTTTTTTTTTCCTAAAAACTCTTTTCATTTTTGTTTTTGTGGAGTACATAGTTAATAATTTTTAATATTAGTTTTTCTTAAAATCTTCTTATAATCTTAATGAGTTAATGTAAGGATTTAATAAGATTGCTAATTTCAAATTTAGGTTGCTTATAATTTTCAATTTTTATCTACTCATATCTATTCTTTAACCTTTGTTATTCATCTTCAATTCAAAGGTCAATGTATAAATATATAACTTAAAAATTCAAGCTAAGTCATTAATTTAGATGATTTAAGTTAATTATTAATTTTTCAAATCTATGAATTATAAAGTAGTGTTTATTTTAACTATGATATAGGGTTTTATTATTATCATAATTTTACAAAATTTTTAATTATCATTTTTATTAAGGTTAATTAAATAATCAAAATGTAGAGATATTAATGGAAGACAATGTAAAAATTTAAGCACAAGAAGAATTTAATCAAATGAAAATAACAACACCCTTAAGCATTAATAAAAATACATATTTTCATATGAATGATAGAAAGGTACAAAACATGTGATACATGATAAGTGTAAATAATATTTTATTTTATATATTAATTGTTAGTAAAAATCTATTATTTTAGTTATGTTTGTGTAAAAAAATACATAAATTGGAAAAATTATCAAGTTTGGTACAGTGCAATGATGTCGGATACAATACTGCTGTAGCGCCATCATTGACACCACTGGAGTGCCCAAATATGGACATGGAGGTGCCTAGTCTCTATTTGATAGGACTGCAGCATCATAGGAGTTAGCACGATAAAGCCCAGTCTCTGTCTGCATAGCGCTGCGATGCCAAATTCTAGCGCCACTAAGTCAAGGAAGTGCCACGTGGATGTCACAGCGTTCAACCGTCAGCAGTGCCATGGTACTTTAGTTGTAACTATTCAGGGCACAATTTACCAGTGAAGCAATGCATTAATTCATTAAACAGTGGGTCCATATATGAAAGCACTGTAGCAAATGAAACCCTTCAGCGCTACGGTGTTAGTTCATTTTATGGGCGCCGCAGTGCTAGAATCCATTTTTAGTATTTTTTTTATAAATAGTCCATTTGTAATGTTAGTAAGAGAGTTCATTCACTTGTTTAATTTCAATCTTTATAGTGCTTCTCTGATTTTTCATTTGGAGTGACAACTAAAGGAATTTAGAGAAGTACTATATACATTTCATTAGAGTGTTTGACTTATATTTGTGGAAGCAATTCTATAAGTTCAAGGAGGAGTGTAGAGGAGATCATTAAACCCATCTGATGATATCTTTTCTTTTATACTTTCTTTCTTTTGTATAATTAATGAAAATGAATATGCTTCACTTGTTCTTCATGTCTGACTAAATTCACTAGTTTTGGATTGATGGTGTAAATGAAATATAGAGTACTAATGAATTTTCTTCATCAATAATTTCATAATAATTTCAATATATTATGTCTTCATTTAATACATATAGTGGCCATATGTCTACTTATTATCACATGTAATGTGGAGTCTAGGAATAAAAAAGCATGCACAACTTGGTATGTTGGATTGGTATGATTTAAGCATAGGCATAGTACTTATCATGTATTAAATTTATGGAGACAAATTATCATGAGAGGGTTTTAACAGTACATTCTTTACTAAATCTTCTAAGATTTTTGTAGGGTGACATACTATAGGAGTTTAGAGTGGTATTGAGGTTGGAAGAGTTTAATTAATCCTTTATCTCGTCACACTTGACTAAGCGATCGGTGATGCATATGATATAAATAATATCAATATAAAAGAAAATCATTAGGAAACATATTATATTTATATTTCATCAATCCAAAACTATTTATTTAAACAGTGTTTCAATTAATTATTTTTATTTTAAATTAAGTGATTAAATCTCCACCCAAACTTATTTCAGTTGAGTAGGATAATTATTGTAATTAAAGTAGAAAATACTAGTATTTAAAAGTAAACATTCTTCCTACTATGATCGATACTCTACACTATAACTATATTACTTGATTCAGTATGTATACTTGTGTATATTAAGTGGGGTTTTTATAATTTTTATATTAAAGAAAACCTAAGCATTGTTTAGGGTTTGATAGAGCTCTAAATCATTTTTAACTCTTTAGATTACTCTAGGAAGGATCAAAGTATCTCATATACATTCCTTTCTTAACTTATAGAGTTGCTTCAAGAAACCCCGTCTAAAAACACTGAATGATAGTATCTTGTTCTTCCCTAGCCTCCCTTAGATTTTACTCTAAGAGGGAATTAGAGTTATCTTCTAAACAATACTAAATTTTATACAAGTGATTAAGCTCCCCTACAAACACAAAATCACAACTATTTATAAAAAAACATGAAAATGCATCTAGCATTATAGCGCTTGAAATAATGGTGCTGCGATGTCCTTAAAGAGAACAAGTGCCTTCGCGTTGGTACTTTTGCACTACCGTGGAATTCATTGACATGGATCGATTATTGAGCGAACAGTCGCATCTTTTCACTATGAGATAATGGCCTTGGAAGTTAAAAATGTAATGCCGTGGTGTTATTAACATTTGAGAGCTACAGTGCCCAAGTAGCAAAAGTGATGCTGAGGCATGAAAAATTATGGTGTTGCTGCATATGAAAATAGAGAATCCGGTGCTGTCAAGCTAACTTTCTAAAGCTACAGTACTGATAATACTATGATGCTATCTATGTTGTCACCACAGCACTTGTAAATAGAGAACTCGACACCGTAATGTTAAAATTTGGGCCCCTCGGCTTTATTGAAGGAAACACTACGATATTATTTCGTCGAACGCCACAACATTATAGAATACTTAGAATTTTTTACTATTTTTAGTTATTTTTTGCATAAAAATAACTAAAATAATACATTTTTATTGAAAATAAAATATATAAAATAATATGTAATTTACAGTTATCATAGATATGGTTGGAAAATGGTGTGGGGGTTATTCTACAAACACATCTTCCTTAATCACCCCATTGAGAAAAGCACTCTTCATATCCATTTGATGTAGTTTAAAGCCTCTAAAACATGCAGATGCTAAGAGGAATTTAATGGCTTATAATCTAGATATAGAAGAAAAGTTCTCAAAATAATTCCTTATATTTGATTGTAACCCTTAGCTACTATTTTAATATTATTCCTAATCATCGATCTAGAGTCATTCAACTTATTTTTAAATATCCATTTGGTGCCAACTACACTCTGATTAGAAGGTCTACTAACTTGCTACCATACATCATTCCTAATAAATTGGTTCAATTCCTCTAACATGGCTAAGATCCAGAATTCATCATTGAGTGTTTAATCACTGCAAGTTTGTTGTATCATGGAGATGAAGGCATAACCACTTTCCTAAAACCTTGCCTAGTCCTAACCCCTAATTATGGATCTCCTAATCTAAGCTTTTTAGGGTGACTAGATGAATATCTCCACTCTTTAGGCAAAGGATCCTAAGGTTCTTCTCTATCACATAGGTCAATAGTCTCTACTCCACGGGTAATTTCTATCTCCTCATCTTCTTCTAACATAGGCTTAGTAAGTCTATCTGATTCATCAAATATAATATGGATAGATTCCTTTATAACTAAAGTTCTTTTTTTGAAGACCCAATAGGATTTACCTACTGAGGAATAACCTAAGAAGTATCCTTAATCTAATTTGGAATCAAACTTTCCTAGAGGAGATTTACCATTGGTAAAGATAAAATACTTACACCCAAAGACATACCAATGTAAAAATGAGGTATCATACCATTAAGCAACTTAGAAGGTGCCTTATTTAATTTAGATCTAATGTTCACCCTATTTAGCACATAATAAGCATTATTTACTACTTGTGCCCAAAAAATCTAACTAGTGAGTACTCAACTAACATTTCCCTAGTAACCTCCATTAGTGTCGTATTTTCCATCTAGCTATACCATTATGCTGCGGGGTCCTAGGGGCAGAAAAATTATGATTAATTCTTGAATCTTTTTAAAATAATTTAAATTTATCATTATAAAATTATCCATTATGATCACTATGAATTATGGAAATCAAAACTCCTAGCTTCCTCTAAATCCAAGTGGAGAATTCTTTAAATTCATCAAATGACTTACTTTTTTGTGTTAAAAATCTAACCCAAGTGAATAAAGAGAAATCAAGCACTACCACAAATTCAAAACTTTACTACCAAAGCTGGTTGTACTAAGAGGACCAGACAAATCCATATATAAGATCTCTAGTGGTGGTGATATCCTTAATGGAATGGAAGGTTGACCTAGTTTATTTTCCTAATTGAAAGGCATCTTAGAGATGATCCTTGGAGAAGTCTATCTTGGGTTTGCCTCTAAGTGGGTTTTGCTGGGTAATCTTTCTAAGTGTTTTCATATTGTTATAACATAGTCGCGTATGACATAATCATGATTCATCAATAGAAACTTTTAGACAACATAAGTTTTTTTAAAAACATCAATATAGGATAAATCAAACATGTAAATGTTATTGATTCTCTTACCTTCTAAAATGATTTTTCCATCTGAACTTATTGAACACTTATTAGATAAAAACTTAAAATCAAACCCCTTTCACATAACTGGCTACTACTAAGAATATTATGTTTTAAGCCTTCCACTAATAGAATATTCTCAATTATAAAGACATTAGGTTTGCCAATTATACCTGAGCCCACCCACCAATTTTCTAGTGGTGTTATCACCTAGTGTTACCTTGTCTCCGCTCCTAACCTCTAGTATTATTAACTGCTTCATGTCTCCAATCATGTATCTTGAGTAGCCAATATCAAGGTACAACATGGTCTCACTAGGACATTTATGAGAGAATCCCTACTAAGTCAACGATGATCTCATTTTTGTATGAGGTCATCAGAACCTATCCAAACTCCTACATGTTGATCTGATGGTTGATAATCATCTAGAACTCAATATTGACTTCTATCCAGAGCTCAACCCAAACCTCAACCCAAACTTCAATCTAGACTTCAATACATACCTCAATCTAGAGTTCAATCTAGACTTCAATCCAGACCTCAATTTATACTTCATTCTAGACCTTAGTCTAGTCTTCAATCAAACCTCAATCTAATCTTCAATCAAACCTCAATCCAATTTTCAATCACGCTTCAATCATTTCCAATCATCCGATTGATTTTCATTGATGTGGATAATTTAAATTCAATCAATCAAATCTAGAACCCAACTCAAATCCACAATTCCAGACCAAAATCTAGGGCTAAGGGCCCTTATCCTAAAACCCTTTATGAGTGATTTTTTTAATCACTTCAAAATCCAAACAAATGACCCCCGATTCATGATCTGTTAATTGTATATTGATTAGGCATGTCTCTAGGGTCAACCCTCTAAGTTTCAATCCAATTTGAGACCTCTAACCCCAAAAACTCAATTGAAATCCAAATACTACAAAACCTTCAATTATTTAAAACCTATGCCACAAGACCTACCACCTTGTGAAATTTGACATCAGGACCTTCCCCAAGATCCTTGATCATGTACATAGCCTTTGCTTTGACATGTTGAGCATTAAAATATATTTTGTTGTACTTAGCTTGACCCACAGTTGACCAGAGGTTAAAATGACCTAAATTCCCTTAAGAGAAAAAATTGAAGTTCTCTCTAAACTTCAACATGGCCAAGTCAAATCAAATCCTGAAACCTCCTCTAATGTATCCTAAATACCAGTAGGAGTGCATTAGACTCAAATCCAAGCCTTGGTCAAACGTGGTTGACTAAGTCAACCCACTTTGACTAAATTACCCTTTAAGGGTTTAAATGGTCATTTCATCCCAAATGACTTCACCATTATATGGGACAACCTTCATTGGATCCAAAATGTCATTTTGAACCTATTGAACCAAAACACAGGCTTTGGTTCGAGCTAGTTGAACAAATCAACCTTAGTTGACCAAATGACCCCTTAAGAGTCCAAATGGTCATTTTGACTCAAAACACCATTCCAGTCCATGAGGCTATATTTATTGGTCTTCGATAATCAAATCAAACCTGTTGGATATAAATCCAACCCCTAGTTTGACCTGGTTAACCAAGTAAACTATGGTTGACCGGATTAACCATTAAGCTCTATACACATTGAATCAAGCTTTAAATCCACCTTGAACTTCATTCAAACCTCCTGATCACTTTTCGTAGTGAAATGGACCTGACTGATCACCCTAACCTAGTCCGCAGTTGACTTGATCAAGTGGGTCCATGTTTGGTTAAACATGACCTATTTAGGTCAAATCACCATCTAAAATTTAATCAAGCTCTTCAAACCCTCTAGACCATTCAAGTGCATGCTTTGAACCTCTCCGAACCCTTCATGAGTGAAATCTTGATGAGTTTGACCAAGTAAACATATTGGATTCGATCAAACTCTCATGTTTTTAATTAAACCATCACATGCATTCAATCAAATCCTATCAAGTCCTTGATCCTATTCCATTCCATAGTTCAAGTGTATTCAAATTTAATACAGGTTAAGTCTTAGCAAATTTGACTAAAGTCAACTTAGTGATTTAGTCAAACTCCCATATCATAAATTAAATCTCCATGCATTTTCAATCAAGCCCTTGGGAGTCCACTAAAATAGCTCCCTATACTCTCTACCTACCACCTCATCACCCCTTGACTTGTCAACTTAGTCAAAAAACATATAAAGAGGGGAAAAATAGTCAAATCACCTATCTCAAGCCATACCCATCCATTCTAAACCTCTATAGCCATCTAAACATCCTCTAGAAGGTTCTTAAACCACTCTTAATCCCTGGATTAAAGTTAAGCTAAGCCTAATGATCCCATGTGTAAATAAGGGTAAAAATAACTTTTTACATTATTATCCTTAGATCGTCCTTTCCCCTAGAGTTCTAACTACCTTAGGACACTTAACCAATATCCTAGCAACCTTCCAAATCAATCCTAGCCATTCAAACATGCCAAGGAATTTGCAATGGGAAAGAAGGGGAAAAATGAGGTCATTCACCATAATTGACTCATTTTGAATTCTATAAGAGACTCCAACCCTTCAAGTTCTTCCCCAAGCTTTTCCAGCATCTGCTCTACCTCCTCCCATCATTTCATCACCATTTCCAAGCCCCCAAACCTTGTTTTGGTGATGAGAGAGGGATCTAGAGAGAAATGAGAATTTTTAGTGTAACTTGTGATCTAACTAAAACCAAGTCTCAAGATCTTCTACAAACTTGAAGTGGATCTCTCTAGCTTTCCAACAAACCCAAGATCTTGAAAATCCACTGACATATTAGAAAGTTATCTACATTTTAATTTCTATGATCAAACCTTTCCCTGAGCCTTAAAACTCCATAGATTGCAAGATTATGGTATCTAGATCTGACGTTTCAAATTTCATCAAATTTGGATGGTTGGATCGAAAGTTATGGGCATTTAAAATTTCTAGTCAATTTTGAACTTCAATGGATCGTCATCTGATTAGGCGTTCAGCTCGATTGGACAACCCAGATTTTTCCATGTTACCCCCTTTGATTCCACGCACAGCTGGATGGTTTCGAAGTCAGTCCAGCTAAAATTATGTGGGGTGACCTGGCTTGATCCCATCCGTCCATTTTAATTATGAGAGATCAGATTCTAGCCGTTCGACATGGTTAAGTGGCGCGTCATTGCATGCCACATGTCAGGGCGGCACGATAGTAGCGCAATCATTGCCTCCACCATCCAATCATTGGAAATTGATTAAAAATCAATTAAAAAATTATTTTAAATGCCCAAAACTTTAAAAATTCACCAAAAATTCATATTTTATCAAAATTTAATGTTCTTGAGATCGATGGAACCGTCTTAAGTCCAAGTTTATTTTAAATTTTAGTTTGGTTGATTTTGATCAATGTATAGAGAGTTATTAATATTTTAATGGAAAATAAATTTCTTTAAAAACTCTCAATCCAGTGATCCGATTGAGCTCAAATTTGGACAGGGTAAAGTAAGGTGTAATACCCACATGTCATAGTTAATAGCTGGATTTTGGTGAATTAAATTTTGAAAGTTTTGGGTCAAAATTTGACCCAAAACTTTAAAAATTTTTAACTTACAGACCACTTAGAATTAGGCATGCATTTTTTCGTCGTATGTGTAATTCAGTGTAAGGTTTATATACAAGTGATTCCAAACCTAGTAGAAAACTAGTGACACCTAGGAAAAATAATTAAGGATAAGGTTTTGATAACTAAGAAATTTTAAGGAAATTGTATACACACCAAATAGGGGTGAAACTTTGCAACATTAAACTTAGTGTCATTTCACACATTAGGTTCAAATTTCATTAGTTTTTAGCCCATCAGGTCAGAAAATTAGCAAAGATAAAATTTTTTTAAGGACCCTGAAATTTCAGAAAATTATAATAAATCCAATTTTAATAAAAAACTATAAGTAATATATCAAACTGTGCAGACTTTAACCCTCAACTTAAAAAAATTAAAAGCCTTTTGACTAGAGCCTTAATTCAAGCTTAATTTAATTTTTAATAAAAATTAGTATTTAATTAATTTAATTTATTAAAAATAACTAAAAATCCCAAATAAATTTCAAACACATGAAAATACTCCCATGGGTCATTATTAACCATTGGGATTGGGAGTGATTTCACAAAGTTTGGAATAAGTTTGGATCAAAACCATTTAAATCTCATTAATTAGATAATTTAAAATTTTAATTAAATACTCAAACTTTAAAAATTCATAATTAATTCTAAAAAATTCCAAATTAAGTAAACTCAAAATAATTAGACTCCATTAAGGGTCTAGTATTTATTAAAAATATCAAACCACTAGAAATGAGTTAAAGTTAGAAAAGTCAACATTTTGGTCAATTTAGTTCAAATTTCAGTCAAAACTTTAAAAATTTATAACTTAATCTATAAAAATTCAAATCCAGCAAACTCAATGTCTAACTACTCATCTTAGGGTCTAGTATTCAAGAAAAGTATTAAAATTCTAGAATTTACTTTAATTTAAAAAATCAAAATTTGACCCTTAAATTTAATACATTAAATAATTCCAAAAAAAATCCAAAATTCATTAATTGACTTTAAATTCCTAAAAATATCAACTCAAACATTAAAATCTTTGAATAATTAACTTAATTAAAAATTTTCAACCCCTTTAGTATTAACCAATCGGTCAATTAATTCATATTGGTCACTACTACATAACTCAGGCCTATGAGGCTATTAACTTAGCCCCAAGGTAGGCGAAATAAACTTTATGGCCCTGGTGTAAATAAAGATAGTAATCAATCAATACTTAAAATATTTTTTAAAATCAATATTAAAACACTAATACTTAAACTAAAATCCTTTAAGCCTTTAAAAAAATCAAAATACTAGATAACTTTAACAAATTACCTAGTATAGGGCATATCCAAGCCACACAGCCTACTCCACACTCTTTGAATGGTTTGCTAAGACAATTGACTCCAATTTTAAGAAAGGTCGGTGTTTACTTTCTTGATGATTGTATGCCAGATTTTTCATAGTTTTTACTGTATGCTGGTTGCTAGAATTGATTGATATGATTATTTAAATGAATGTAATCTGTGAATTGATTTTATGGGTGTTAAATTACCTTTAGGTTAGGAATGATCTGGATGCTGAACATAATTTTCTATAGGTGGCCATACTCATACAGGGTTAAAAATGAGCGGGAAAATTAAAGTTTAATTAATAAATTTTTTGTAGGTGCTAAGCATGCTAAGCACCTTTAAAATTGAAAGAATATGGCCAAGTATGGCTGTGATTAAAATTTAAGCAATTCAATATATATAAATGCTTGGGATGTTGATTTCAATACTAATTACTTAGGATAACCATGCAGGTGTTTTAGAGTCTTTTAATTTTTTATATTTAATGTAATTTAATTCAAGTTAAGTGTTGTGAAAGTGATTTTGAGGTGAGATACCAATTAGCCAACCTAAAATCTAAAGAGAAGGATAACATCCCTTATTGAAGAGTTTTTCTTCATTTGGAGATTCATGTTAGGATACTTTGAAAATCCAAAGAGAAAAGAAAACTACTCTTTAGGGGGGTTTGTTTCTTTTCATTTGGATATATTGACCTGATGAATCCAAGGAGCTTATAGAAGGATGAAGAAGTGAAGACGTAGAATATCCCACTCTCTAAAATTACTTGTGTCATTTCTAGGATTAGAATCCGTGTTGTTGTCAGTGGTACCCGACCACTTTTAATTTCCGTACACCCTAGGTTGTAAATTAAGAAGCACTTGCCACATGGATATTTAATTTATTTAATTGATTGATTTAATTTATTTATGTTGATTGTGCAGTAGAAATTGCATGCTTTTTTAGGTTTCTTTCTTACATGTCAATTTTTATTTTAGCCTAAATTTGTTAGGAGGCTCGTGAGGACATGTTAAAAATTTTTCTATTTAAATTAAATTATAAAATATCAAGCTCACATAGAATCTAATGATATGAAGAAGTAATCCTAAGAATGACCAGGGAGTTCACATACATTTATATTAAACTTTCTCTTCCTTGTTAGGCACCTGCCCGCCCATAGGTTCTGGCAGACTACCTGATCTATTAGGTTGTAGTTCTGTTAAGAAGATGTTGTTCAATCTTTAAGATAAAATATATTTTTAATTCTTTTTAAAATTGCTTCATTCTGATTTATGCATTCAAAGTCAACTAGCATGCATTACATTAAAAATAAATTAAAAAGAGTAAAACTTTTAATTGCATTTTATTTTCAAGTATCAATTAGCCATATAAGTAAAGGGACCAATTAGGGTCTTCTCTATATGTTGGTTCCAATTCCTTAAAACTTAATTAATTAATCTCCCATCTTTCATAAAAGACTAGATACATGGATTTTAAGCACCTAAGTTATTAGCTGGCTCCCCTAATCAAGGGTGGGGTAAGTCTAGATTTGCACTGCATTAGTTAGGTTTCGGACTACTATAGTTTAGTGCCTAAAATAGACTTAGGATCCAGGGAGGCCTCAAAATCATAAGACCCCAACTTCTGGTAATATAATCCTAATTTTCTAATAAATTGACAACTTAAACTAAAATCTCTCTTTAAATCAAAATTTAATGCCCAACACATAGGGTAGGCTGAGGTATTTCTGAATTATTTTAAAATCCCAAATTGCCTCCTACTTATCCTTTGTCGACCACCAGAAATAAATGTTCAAAATTTGATCCAATCCCAGTTAAAAATTCAAGCCTCACCCCTTTGATATCAATACTTGAGAATTCTAAAATAAAATTTTTAACATTATTTTAATTGAGAGTTTTCATAGGAAACTCAGGTTTCCTATGATGTAATTAACTACGAGGGCTTGCTCTCATAAGAGATTTAAGAATCCAAATCAATTTTCAAAATTCAATTAATTTTTCTTGAGAAAAATTAAAATCAACGATGATCATTGTCGTCTTATTCGAATAATTGATTAGGGATGATATTTTCTTCCCATGAGGAGACATATCATTCATTATCATGACCTTGGATATGAAATTAATGATAATACATCAAGATTATTGTAGCTAAATATTTGATTGAACATTATTTTGACCCTTCAGGGTCATATTTAGTTCTTTCCTGAATTTGGCTATAATATTTAAGATGGAATCTACAATTCTAAATATGAACCCCATTAATAAATCTTATTTCCACCTCTCGAGTTGATATATCATTTTTGATGGTATGTTTGATTTCAAAATTAAAATTAAAAAATTTAATATTAAATTTCCCAAAGAAATTTAATTTTGGTCTAGTTTGCACCTTCTCTAAAGCAAAATCTCCTTTTCAAACCAACGGTCAATTAGAGGTTAGATTTGGGAACCCAATTAAGTTTGGCTTCCCCTTATACTTCAATGAATGAGTGGAGTACATGTTATGATATGATGAGATATTTGGCCTCCAAACTAGGTATGTTCATTGATAGAAGGTGCATGTGCATACTATGTATCCTAGCATGCCATAAGAGTAGCACCTAACCATAGGAAATGGGTTCACTAACCTATATGGGGGATATTGCCTTTTCCTAGGTACATATGATGTATGCTATATTCTAGGATGTAGCTTTAGTGCTAGTGTAGGCCCTTGTGTACCATTTTGGGGTGCAATTATTTTCTTTTGCAAAATTCATTTGCATTTTTATAACTTTCAACTTTTATTTTAAAATCATGCTCACTAGTGACTAGTTCCATTGCAAGTGTCTCTAAGTCCTTGAATGCATTCTCTATTTCAACATGCTTAGTTTTCAAGGATTCATGTGACTTGCTTAATATAATATGCTTCTTATTTAACTCATCAAATTCATCTAATAGAGATGAACATTCTTTGTCTAATAAATATGTCCAGCCTTAAAATTATCATGCTCTCTAACTAACATCGCATGTGTATTTTCTAAGTCATAAAAAATCATTTTTCAGGCATGTATGCTATTTTTTTAATTTTCTATATGATTCATGTATTTGTTCTAAAATTCCAAATAGATCATCAAAAGAAAGTTTGCATTTTGCTTCCTTATTGGGGTAAACTAACAAGTTATTTTCCATTAAACATTGATTAGTTACCTCCTCCTCTTGTTCATGTTCAGATGAATCTAAGGCTGAGTCTACCCAGAAAGACTTCTACATCATTTTCTTGCCCTTATTAGATTTGAGCTTTTCTTTACCCTTTATGTTAGTGAGGTGATGGTTGAGATTAAGGCAATAGAACCATAGATGTCATGGCTTCCTTCATGTAAAATAAATAGCATCAGATGAAACTTTGTTAAATTTGCTTGCCTTTCCTTTGCTTTGGAATCGCTTCTGATTTCTTCCCAAAAAGCTTTCGAATTATCGAGTCATCATAGCTATTTCATTATTTTCATCTTCCACAGAGCTGTTATTATCTTAGTCATTGGCCTTTAGTGTTATGGTCTTCTCTTTTCTCCTATCACCTGAATGTAATAATCTTTGACTCACATTTTTCTCCTAAGCAATGAGTGAGCCCAATATATTATCAATAGAGTAGATGTTCAAATCTTGTGATTCATAAATGGTAGTAACTTTAGCATTAAAACTATCAGTTAGGCAATGCAGGATCTTGTTAAACTTTTCAGAGTTAGATAATTCTCTACCCAGTGCATATAATGAGGTTACTATCTTAATAAACCTATTGTACATGTTAGTTATTATTTTGCTAGGTTTCATGCAAAAGAGTTCATATTCATGTAGCAATAAGTTCAAATAGGATTGTTTAACTTCATTGGTTCATTCATAAGTGATACATAATCTATCCCAAATTTTCTTGCCATTTGTACATAAACAAACATGCATATAATCCTGAGACATTAAAGCACAGAAAAAATAGTTTAACAATTTTGCATTGAGTTGAGCAAAGACTATGCTCAACATTTGATTCAATAAAAGGAATTTCTTCCTTGATATCGTTAACAATACAAGATGGAGCAGTATATCCTACTTTTATCATGTGCCACATGTGGTAGGTAATCGATTGTAGGAAAATAGACATAGAAAGTTTTCAAAAGCCAGAAGGAATATTATTAAATTTTGGTGAGCGATTAATCGAGTATCCTAAAGTAGTATTATGATTACTATTGAAATTATCCATTGGATCTACTCAAGGTTTTTAACCAATAGTTCTAGAGAACCCACTCTAATACTAATTGAAAGTTTAATATTTAGTTGTTAAACCAAGTTAAACTCTAATAATACACTAAAGGGGAGGGGGGGGGGTGAATTGGTGTTTAAAAAAAAACTTTTTATTTTCAAGAGGCTCTTCTGTGAAAAATTTTAACCAAACTCATAATAAGAATTATAAGACAAGTTTTCTCAAGTAGAAACAAATAATAAAATAACAATTTTTACTTTTGATCTTATAAAAAAATGAATGGAAAAATAATTTTCTTCCTTTTGATTTTTATATTTTTTCATTTCTTGCTCACAAAAAATCAATTCAAAATGATCACGATATTTTGAACCCAATTTTGCAAGAATATAATGTGTATGAAATTAAAAATATAGAAAATAAGGTACTAAAAGAAAAAAGAAATGAGCACACCAAAAATGTTATAATGGTTCGATCAGAACTTGACCTATGTCCACTCTCTGGAATTCACCTCTCTGGGTATTGGACTAATCCTTTAGTGACACTCCTTTTTCCCCCACAAGGCGGAGAAGCCTTTTCACAAGTGCAATGGATTAGCTGAATTTTTTTACCAACCCGGTGCGTGCAGCAGAGAAGCCAAATCCCTTTAACTAACATAGTGCAGTAGAACAGTTGAATCCCTTTCACCAATTCGGTATGGCAAAGTAGTTGAATCTCTTACACTATCCTGGTATGACATAGTAGCCGAATCTCTTTCAGCAACCTGGTATGGAAGAGTAGCTGGATCCTTTGATTCCATGAGCCTCTTCCCAGAGTTTTCCTCAAGTAAATAAAAGACTCTTGGTGGAAGAAGGTGAATATTCATGAGCAACAACATATGTAATTTATTTCACACACTCCCTTGATCTCACAAGGCTCTTCTCTCTCAAAATCTTAGCTTTCTCTCTCAAGAACAAAGCTCTCTCTTCAAACACTAACCTTCAGAAGAGCTCCCCCAAAAAACTGTCCAAAGTCTTTCTTAAACTAATTAAGATATGTTTAAATACAAGGTTAAAAAAACCCAATTTTTAATTCAATCATCTCTATTCGTATTGTATGTTTGTAGGATCATACAGTACAATTAGATCAATTCTCCCTTAAGTACTATACGATGGCTATTTCCTTATATGATTAGTACAAATGTTTTTAACTGATAGTCTAGTATGATCTTAAGGTCAAATAATATGATTAGTTCAATCAAATAATCATTTCATCCTGTATGAAGCTTGAAGATTAATTATCACCCTAGTTGATGCAAGATTCGTACAGTATGAACCTCACTTTATACAATATGATCACTAATCACACTTAATTTATGATTCAATTGCTTAATCTTAGGGAGTTATTAGGCAAGATTTTTAAACATCATACGATACAATTGGCATCATAATGTACGAATAGAACAAATTTTAAATTTTAGAATATTACATAATTATTATTGGCAGCAGGGATTTCTAAATATAAATTGATCATCTAGTATGATTAATACATATCGTACAGTATGTTTATTCATCTTAAACTTTTCTTAATTTAATTATTTTAATTATTCTACATTAACAGATTATACAATATGATCTAGATCATCTAGTACAATCCAAATCATCTAGTTCGATCTTAAAAAAAACCTTATGTTTTATTCTACTCATGTGTGTGTGTGCATGGGTGGCATACTAACATACACCAAATATAATTCATGGACTCAAGAAAAATAAAAGTGTAGAATTTGCATACATCAACCTATTCTACCCTGTCTTGAGCCCAAATCCTTTGGTAGTGTTTGGTGATGTTGTACTTGAAATGTTTGTACACAGTGAAAAACTTATACAATAATAAAATAGTAGAATATAAATAAAAACCAATAATATTTGTTATCATCAAAACATAAACTCGGGCTCTTGGATTACAACACTTTGCTCTCCACACTCCTTTCCACTCTGAATGCTTTCTTGCTCACTATAATGTTAGGCAACCACTCTAAAGTATGTACCTTACTATCCTTTAGTCTCTCCTCTAAGAAAATTATATAAATCTATAACACTCTCTACATAAAAAAAATAAAAATTTATTCATACTTAATAGAGAATAACTCAGGCATCGTGAAGCTCGACTTTATAGCAACCCAACATTACAATCTGAACTAGCACAAAGGCACTGATAAACAGGCTCAATTGCAATGCTGGGCTAACTTGGTGCAGCTATTTCCTAAGAAATTGCTGAACAACATTAGCTAAAAATAAACATATTAACTAGAATTCAACACAATAAAATAGTATATAAATTTCACTTAATAAATTCCCCCTAGCTTAAACTCTTATTTGCCCTCAAGTAATTATGTTTGAACCTATGATAGCTTCATTAGTTTAAATGAAAATTTTGCAATTTAAAATTAACTAAAATATAAGATAATACTCTACCATTTTGATGTAAATTACAATGATCAAAGTGTAGCAATTCTAATTGAACAAATTATGAAAAATCATCCAAAGGAATTATCTTTTTTAAAATCCAAGATAAACTCATCTACTATAAGTGTTAAGTGCAATGTTAACTTATTTGTTTAGTTTAAATTGTTTAAAATTAGGAATTTTGTGTACATTAGTTAATTTTGAAGTTCAATTATGAACCTACTTATTCAATAGCTCACTTACACTCCTTTTAAAATTGTGTGTTAGGATCCTTTTAGGAATTCAACATCATTAGGTACAAATTTTTATGTTATAGTATTGATTTTTCTTTTGACTTTTCTTTCTTTTAATTTTCTTTCATTTCACTTCTTTTCTTTTTAATACACTTGAGTACTAAAGTAATAGTTTTGAATATCCAATTAGCTTCTTCCTTTCAAGATGCCCTAATTTGCAATTATGTAAGGATTGTACAAGTTTACCTAATTCATACTTGAGTTCATAATGAATTGTATAAATTAATTAAAGTACTTTTTTTTGCTAAACTTAATTATCCAGTCATGTTACTAATAGTCAAGGCTTAAGTGTTATAGTATTTGAGTTTAAAATTGAAGTACTGAGTTAGATAATTTTCTTTATTTTATTGTGATGATTTTCAAATTAGAAATTATTGATCTATATTTATTTAATTTAGTTCCTATACTTTTGTATTATTTTTAACTTTAAGTAATTTTTAATTACTATTTTTATTTTAGGTTAACTTAACAATTAAAGTGTAATATATGGAAGACATTTTAACAGTTAAGCAAAATAGGAAATTTAAACAAATGAAATCTATTCTAACAATAATATATAACAAAAAAGAAACAATGTTAAATTAAAAATGCTGATAATCAATAAAGAACACAACTTAATAATGAAGAGAAAACTAACATTGGCACAACACCATATAACACATCGAGGTTGCTTCCCAAGCAGTGCTACATTTATAGTCTTTAGCCAAGCTTTCCTAGATATTTCATTTTGGCTAAGTGGCATCACCACTACTCCTTAAATGATCATAATTATGTTCTTTCCCTTTCTTTTTTGGATTAACTTTAGTAGTATTGGGTAAGGTGCCATGGGGCCTATTGCTAAAGGATACTTCAAGCTATCTTAATTTATTTTCCAAATTCTTAATTGAAGAAGCTTGACTTTGTAAATGGTTTCCTATTTGGATCACTAAGCCCTCCAAAGGTGTCTTCCAATCTCCAATTTCATTATTTTGATTATATCCTGATGATAAGAAGGCCTAATAATCAATAAAGGTGGTTAAGGATGATTTTACTTTCTTACTGGGTTTGATTGGTTTGAATTCCACTAATTTCTACCATTATTATGATTCCAACTAAAATTAGGTTGGTTCCTCTAACCTGGATTATATGTATTACAATAGAGATTATTTTTTATTCCAATTAAATTCACATTCTCAATCCATTGAGCACTAAACTCACTAAAAGAATTCAAATCATGCTCTTCCAAATGTATATGTTATCCTGAACCTGAATTAATTTTGAAACTGTCCAACTTACCTAAGCTATCAAAATTAAGAAAGCATCCAAATAATAGACACTTGCTACTCTCTTAGGATTCATCCTATTAGAAGGCCAATGAAAATTTCCATCTCCTCTATCAAGGAAAAAGCCTCATCAAATGGTTTTGACATTAAAGAATCTCCAACTATGGCATTATTTATTGAGTTAAGGGATCCTACAAGTTCATTATAAAAGTCTTAATAACTATGCAACCAGACAAAACATGATGAGGAAACTTTCTAAATATCTCCTTAAATATTTCCTAACTGTCACAAATTGACTCTACTTTAAATTAAAAGAATTAAGCTATATCATTCCTAAGCTTAGCAATTTTAAAAGATGTGAAATATTTTGCTAGAAACATATGTGCCAACGCATTTAAAGTGGTTATAGAGCCTGGGGCCAAAGAATTCAACTACATATTAGCTTTCTCGCTTAGAGAAATGGAGACAAATGAAGTCTAATAGCATCATTGCTGACTCCAATATACTTGAATTTTTTATATATTTTAAGAAGGTAGCTAAGTATAAGTTGGGATCTTCAATAGGAGTTCCTCCAAATTGAGAATTCATAATCATTTGAATTGTGATGGGTTTTAGAACAAGGGTATTGGCTTGGATAGTAGGTCGGTTGATACTTTAATGAATTCCATCTATTACAGGATAGGCATACTCCCTAAGAGGTCTAAGATGGTCCTGATCTTTATTTGGTTCAGCCATTTTAAATGATGCAGTCTTTTTATTTTTTATTTATTTTTGTAAGGGTCCTTTCTATTTATAAGTCAAATAATAAGGGCTCCTTACTTACTCTACTAGGCATACACCAATACCAAATAGAAATTGAAGTATAATTAACAAATTAAAAATATAAATTTCAAGATGTAAATAGTCACATATTCAGAAAAGAACAATGATAACAAGAAAAGATAACAGTGGGATTAAATATGCAACTCTTTTCAAATAATATAGAATAATTGCAAGAATGAATGTTACTTCCTCAGCAACGGCACCAAACACTTGATGGGGGTTTATGTCAAATATGGGTTATTCTTATGTTTATTTAAATAAAAATGTCCATTGAAAATGTTAGTACATGTTTCAATTAAGTAATAAAAGTGTTATGAGAGAGTGTTAATCCAAAGAGAAAGTATTTTGCCTCATACAAATATTCTAATATTGTCTACTTCAAGCTATAAAAAGCATCCTATGCAATAAGTTTAGGGTTGTATGTTGTCTAGAATAAGAATTAAAGAACTACAGTGAAGATACCAATAGATAAAGTGTTTTGGACTAATGACATTGAAATCCTATGATTTTGTAAGTAGACTCTTAAAAATTAGTTATAAATTGGAGCATATGCATCCTTAGATCTCTTTGGAGCTTATAAGGATATAAAGAAAAGGTTATCTCCTTCCTATAATTGTTCTATCTCCATAGACCCTAGAAGACTAAATATCCTATGTTTAACCATGAAAGTATTTCAATCCAATTCTCATAATTATTCCAATATTTCTCAATTAAAGCAATATATCACACTAGGTTTTAATTCTACACATGGCCTCTACATAGATTAAATGAAGAGTGAGAGAAATTGAAATAATAATTCAGAATTTTAAGCATGAGAGTTTACATTAGTAATTACTTAGACTTTCACAACATTAGTCCAAAAGTATGAGTTTAGCTACACATAGAATAAAAATAGAACAACATATTTTCATTTCTTACTCAAGAAAGAAAGTAGAAGTAGAAAAGAGTAAAAAGATATCACCCAGAATGAAAGATCCCAAATTGTGCTGGTAGATGAACTCTTTACAAAGTGAATCCTCCCTTACAAATTTTCTCTCCACACTCCCTTCCTCTCTTAAAGGTTACTTTCTCACTATAATATTAGCCACCCACTCTAAAGTATGTACCTTACTCTCCTTTGGCCTCTCTATAAAAATTATATAAAACTATAACAATCTCTATATAGAAGAATAAAAAGCTATTTATACTTATTGTAGAATGACTCAGGGGCCACGATGCTCGACATTATGGTGCCACGACATTATAATTTGAACTAGCGAGACAACGCTAATAAACCAGCTCCCCTGTGGTACTATGCTAACTTTGTGTGCCTGTTTGCGGATCTGGTGTGATGGTTGACTATTCCAGAGTGGTGCTTCCTTTCCTTAACTGCTCCACCATGGCACCTCAAAAGTTGGGCATGGCGGTGCTCTCTTATGTCATTTGGCACTATGGCACTTTTGAGGTCTACACTCTGATAATGAATAACTATGTAGTTTTCCTGAGACTCCAACGCTGTGATGTTGATTCCTAGTGTAGTGGTTTTGTGAAGCATTATGATGCTGATCTTGGCTCCATCTAGGCATTGAATTAAATAACATTTTTCTTAAGGTTTCAGCACTATAATTTGCTGGTTTGATGCTGGAGCATTGATAACACTGCAGTGCTGATAATTCAACTATTACGATGTTAGTTCAGTAGTTGTGATTTTTTTTCTATTTTCTGAGAAATTCCTTCACAACATCATGTAAAGACAAACATATTCACTAGAATTTAACACAACAAAATACTACATAATTTTCACTTAACATTATCTTAGTTCATTTATATAGTGGATTCAATTTTGAGAAAAAAGAGGCCCTGCAGTGTGATATAAGTGGATGGTCATATCAATAACATCGAGAACATTAAAGCAACATCTAACAAAATAAAGTTAACCATTATATGTGCCCTATAATCTACTTCAAAGGCATATTTTGGGCATTCTGATCCCCATTGAAGGCTAGAAGATCTTTTGTTCTATTCTAAGTTTGGATGGGTCCTTCCTCCTTGATAAGTTGATGTGCGTAGGATATGGTCGCACAGGTGTGTGTAATAGGCAGATATACATGAAATATGCTTAGATTATCATAGATATAAAACCTACTAAATAATGTAAGTGCACATGTCGATCAAGTAATAAAAGTGACATGAGAGAGTGTCAATCCCATGAGGAAGTATTCTGCTACAATAAAAATGTTCTAGTACTGTTTAATCTTGCTATAACATTTATCGTACCAACTAAATATCAAGTTTTTGAATTTTTTCCCTGCTGAAAATTATAAGAGAAAATATAAGATACCAGTTGCTAAAATATTTTTGATTGATGACTATGAATTTTGTTAGTTTTCCAACGTAGACTCTTCTATGTTTGATGTGGATTAGAGCATATGCATCCTTAAATCTCTGTCAAGCTTATAGGGATATGAATGGAGATTTATGGCCTTCCTACAGCTATTATAACCCAATAGAACCTAGAATACTAGCCATCATATATTTAGTCATGCAAGAGTTCCATTTCAATTCTCCTAATTATTCTAATATTCCACTATTGAGGTAATAGATAACACTAAATTTTAACTACATATATGACCATTATATGCATTAAATTAAGAATGAGAGATATTAAAAATATCCTTTAACTCATTAAATCATAAGATTCTGCATTATTACTAATAAAGACTTCACAACATTAACCCAAAACATTAAAATTAGCCAGCCATAGAATTAAACAAGAATAACACTTAATTCATTGATTTCGTAAAAAGAATAGTACAAAAGTCAAAGTGAAAATAAATATCACCCAGATAGTATAGGTTCACTCTCCACACTCCTTCCTTACTCTAAAAGTTTGCTTGCACATAATAAAATAGGCCAGTAATCTCTAATTGATATATCTTTTTCTCTCTTAGCCTCCCTTAGATTTTAATATGTGGTGGTACTACACTTAAGCACTCAGGACTCATAGAAATGATAAAACCCATTAAAAATGATAGAACCCCCAATAAAAAGTCTAAAAAATATTTTATATTACATACATAAATAGACTTTGGCACCACAACACTCAACAAGGTGGTGCCATAATGTTATAGAATGAACTAGGGCATCTACGCTACTAGACTTGCTCTACTGTGGTGTTGGACTAACTCAACATGGGCATTGTCTAAATCAGTGAGTTGTATGGCTGATTCAATCTAGCTCCATCTTTCATCATATGCTCCACTATAGTTCTCCAAAAGTTAAGTGTTGTGGTGCTTGAATGTGAAATCAAGTGCTCCGGTGTTGTGTTGTTCAGTTCTTTGGTGCTCAAATCCCTGAGACTTTAGTGCTGCGATACTGATTTCTAGCACTATGATATTGTGAAGGGCTACGGTGTTGGGGCACTAAATTAATTGAGATTTTTCCTGAGGCCCCAACAGTACGATATCCTAATGTGGCATCAGGCTGTTGTGGACATTGCAGTGATGGTAGGTGGAGCGCAGCGGCACTGGTTCAAAACTTATGAATTTTTCACTTTTTTTGAGACATTACTGCACAACAAAAAAAAAAAAATATTTTTATTGATATTCAAGATATTAAAATACTACAAAATTTATACTTAACAAATTCCTCCCAGCAAAAACTCTTGCTTGTCCTCATGCAATGTTGTAATCACCTATTATAAGCTTACTAGCCCAAATAAAAATGGGCAAATTAAAATTAGTAAAATAAAAAAAAACAATTCACCATTTATATATAATTTGGAATGATCAAATTTATGTAATTTTAATTTAAATAATCATAAGCAATTATCCTAATCAATAATTGTTATTATTACTCAAATTGAACTTATCCACTGTAAGTATAAGTGCAATGTTGAGTAGTGATTTTAGATATGAATAATATATCATTTAGAAATTATTTTTGCTTGTAGTTAAATTAGAAGTTCAGTAGTAAACCATCACATGTATTAATTTACTTACATTCTCTTATTTGACTTAAGTATTAGAATATTTTTAGGAATTGAATTTTATCAGATGCCAATTTTCGAAGTACTCATATTTCTTTTTCTTTTTACTTTTTTCTTTAAATTTTCTTTTTTTTTCAAATTTTTTTGTATTTGAGTACAATATAATGATTTTGAATATCTGATTTATTTCTTTCTATAAGTAACCCTAAATTAAATTAATATTAGGATGGTAGTAAACTCACTAATTCCATATACAAGTTTACAATGATTTTTAGAATTTAATCTATACAAGTTTACAACGATTTTTAGAATTTAATCTACACCTTCCCTTTCTCTAAACTCAATTATTAAATCATTAAATTATTAGCCTATGCTTAAGTCTATAGCATTTAAGTTCAACGTAAGGTAATAACTTAATGATTTTATATAGTGAATTATTATTATTTTCAAATTAAAAATCATGGTTCATTAATAATCCAAATTATCACATTGAGTTTAGTATTATTCCTAATTTAAAATTATTTTTAATTGCTATTTTTATTTTGGCTAATTGAGCAATCAAAGTGTAAGCACTATGTAGAGGACATTTTTGATAGTTAAAAAATTATGAGAATTTTACTTAAATGTAAATTAAACTAACAAAATAAAAACATAAGCAAATAACTATAATAAGTAACTTACACTAATGATAAATAGAATAGAGCCCAATACTAAAAAGAAACTAAAAATGCTCATAATAATACATATCATACTTGGGTTTCCTCCCATCAGTGCTAAGTTTTCCATCTTTAGCCAGACTATGCTAATTACTTTTCATGTGGGTGAGCCAATTCAGTGATGTTCCTCAAATGATATATGTCTCCTCCTAAATAAGGTTTCAATCTATAGCCATTTACTTTAAAAAATGTGAAAGGGCTTTTTTATCCTGAATTTCTACGAATCCATAAGGGAACACATTCCTAATAGTGAATAGACCAGATCACCTGGACATCAATTTGCCTAGAAATAATTTTAATCTAGAGTTAAAAAGCAAAACCTATTATGTAGGGGTAAATTCTTTCTTAAAAGGCTTATGGTTATGACATTTTTTTATTTTATCTTTATAACTCTTAGCTTTTTCATAAGCTTCATTTCTTAATTCTTCCTACTTATTGAATTGTATTTTTTTCCTTCTTTCTTTTACTCCCTTAAGATTATAGTTTAATTCCTTCACAACCCCAAATGCCTTATGTTTTAATTTTACAGGAAGATGACAAGCTTTTCTAAAGACTAACTGATATGGAGAAATTCCATTGAGTTTTAAAAGCTGCTCTCAGCCCAGAATGCATCATCTAGTTTAATAGCCCAATCTTTCCTATTAGAGCTTACAATTTTTTTTCAAGATTCTTTTTATCTTCCTATTATTTATTTCAGCTTGGCCACTAGTTTGGGGAAGATAAGTTTTTGCAATCTTATGATGAATGCCATATATAACAAGTGTTGCTTCTATTCTTTTATTACAAAAATGATTCTTCTAATCACTAATAAATATATAGTCTAGGCATTTTTCAAATGAAGAAAAAATATTTTTCTTAAAAACTTTAAGCATAACCTGATCATCAGTTATAGGGGTTGCCACTCCTTCGATCTATTTAGACACATAGTCAATATCAATCAAAATATATTTGCGTCCTTGGGATTAGACAAATGGTCCAATAAAATTTAATCCACAAACATCAAACAACTTAATTTCTAAAATATAATTTAAGGGCATTTCATTTCTTCTTGAAATGTTGCCTACTCTTTAACATTGATTACACTTCTTAACATATTCATTAACATCTTTATATAATCTAGGCCAATAAAATCTTGATTGGAGTACCTTAGAAGTAGTTCTAAAATATCTGAAATACCCTCCATAATATGAGTCATGACATTCACTAATTATCGATTCTACTTCATTCTTAGAGACACATCTCCTAAGATTTGGTCATTACAAGTATTAAATAGATATGGCTCATCCCAAAATTAGTATTTAGCATTATGCATTTCTTTTTTTTTTTAGTAGTAGATAGATCAAGAAGAAGCGCACCATTATTAAAAAAATTGATACAATCTACTCAAATGCAATGCAAGCAGTTGGTCATTAGGAAAATATTCATTGATATTAATTTTAATAAGTGCATGTTCTTTGAATGTAAGTCTAGAACGATGACCAACAATTTGATTTTCAACACCTTTTCTATCTAAAATTTTGACATCAAATACTTGTAACAAAAGAATTCACCTAACTAATCTTGGTTTGGTATCTTTCTTTCTCAAAAGAGATTTGATTATAGAATTATCAGTATATGCAATAACTTTGTGCCAATGAAATAAGACAAAAATTTATCAGAAGCAAAGATAATAGCTAGTAGTTTTTTCATCTAAAATTACATTGGCATTAATCAAATGGAATGAAATTACAAAAATGTGAAATTGTGCCCTGACATGGGTTTCCTATCACTGTCCTCCCTGAAAAGACACAAAAAAGAGGAGGGCAGTGTTCTATCATTTACAATTTTTCAATCAAAGCTATCAAAAACAACAAAGGCTACACAAAAATTATCAACTCTATTGTTTGATATATGTAAAATGAGAAATAAAACTTGTTTGATGTTGCTCAAAAAAGAGAAGCCCAGCTGCAATCTTTTCATGTCATCTCTATCTTGATTTTCCATAGTGAGCTGAAGCCACTTGATCACATTGGTATTATCACCCTCCACAATCGAGCTTGCTTAGTCAAACATCCATTCTTCTTGTCCTTCTTTGATCATAGAAACATCCATAAGCTTAGCCTGCGAGATGTCATAGTGCTGAATTTTTCTCCCAAAAGAAGCCACTAACCTCTCACTGCGCCAAGCTCGACACGGTTAGCGGGGTAAAGAGCTTCCTCCACGTTACCTTGATCCAATGGTGAGGTTGGGGGCACCAAAGATTTTGAGATGGTAGTCCAATAGGCTAATTGGTGTCCCCATGTTCTGATAGAGGGTGAAGGTGGGGGCGAATAGAGTTGGCTTGGATTGTAGCAGCAAGAACAGTTGGCGTACCAAATGATCTTCCAGTTTTGTAGGTGTTTCTAGCTCTCTAAATTAGGTAGATAGTGATGTAGTAAATGCAACCCATGACTGGATCATTGGAAGCAACAGTCTCTAATTGGTGGATAAGATCATCCCAGGAATTCAGTTTAGGCATCAGGAGCCCCCCAAGAGTTCCGATAGTCCAAAGTAGCAATTAATTTCTTACACCAAATTGCCACATATTCAGCATTTTCAGTTTCCTGACAATTCCACGTACATGGATTTGAATCAGCTAACACGTGCTTACAAAGCCAATCCTGCATAGGGATAGAGGTCTTCTGTAACGTCACCAAAAAGGCCTTTCACGAGGGTGGAACTGCAGTTTTTAAAGCTAAGAATTTCAAGCTGGGGCCAACTGGAAGTGTTTGGAAAAGGCTAAAGAAGCTATAATGTTGCCCTAGTTAAGCTATTAAAGTTTTGGCGTGTCCTCAACCAGCTGCGAGTGGATCTGAATTTGCAAAATATGTTAAATTAGAGGTTGACCAAACACTCTTGCAAGGGTCGAAGGGTCCAAGCTGCCATCCAATCCAAGTAAGTTTACAATCTGAAGGGTGTTCAGATCGTGCACATTGCAAAAGTTCAGCCATAGTAACAGGTTTAGATCCAAGATCCAGGTGTCTGCCAAGATATGGATTTGTTACCCATTAGCAATTCTCCACCAGAGGAGGGCCTGAAGAGCCTGAGTCCCATCAATGATCACTTGGTAGGTGTCAGAAGTGCCCTTCTGAATAGAGATGCTCCACAGGTTATTCCCATATTTCACCCTTAAGCATTTACCCAAAGGAGTATTTGACTGCTACATAAGGAACCAGGCTAATCAAGCACTGAGAGGACCAAGACATTTGACAGAAGAGTGGAAGGGGTTGCAGACTTCATCCCATCCAACATAGTGCATGCCACGGTTATTGGAGTTTTTATACCATAGGAAAAAATGGCAGAGCTTTTCAATTTCAAGCAAAACACCTTTAGGCACCAAGTTGTGTGTCATCTGGAACATAGGCATAGAAAGTAGTGAAGAATGAATTAAGGTGGTACATCCAGCAGTGGAGAGGAACCTCCATCCCCAAGTGTTATGACTTCATGAATATGGTACATCAGGCTTGTGAAATCAACTGCCACTTTGTGCTTAAGGAAAAGAAGAATGCCAAGGTGGGAGATTCTAGGAGCTTGAGGGGTTAGCTGAATTCCCAGGTGATAAAGGGTCTTCGTGAGTAGCTTAGAATAAAGTATAAACAAGTAGGGTAAGAGGGGACACCCCTGATGGAAGACTCTGTGGGCTTTGATCCAATCGATTCCACTACTATTTTAAAGGAGGGTAAAACATGGGCTATCAAAACATCTACCAATCCTCTACAAAAACCTCTCTAGAATCCCATTCCTCACATCACACAGTGTAAGGTTTTCCTACTCATATTATTATATGCCTATACAATATCTACTTTAAGCGCCATAAGCCCACCCTTGGCAGTGGAATGGTTAAACTTGTTGATAAATTCTTGGGCTAGTAAGTAGTGGTGGGAGATAGAATGGCCTGGAACAAAGGTTTCAATCTATTCACTAACATTTTAGCAGCAATCTTATAGGTGGTCTGGAAAATGCTGATGGGTCTAAACTTAGTCAGCGAGCTGGCCACTTTTAACTTTCGGCAACACCACTACAAGAGTGTCTTTCAAGTAGCAGGGCTTAACTCCTGTATCAAAGAAAGCAATGATAGCAGCCCATACATCTTTCTCATAATTTCCTAGTAAAATTTAATGAATGATGCTTAATCCCATCATGGTTAGGGGACCGGTTATTTCCCATATTTGTAACAACATCGTTGCTCAAGTTTAGTGAAATCAGCCTCCAACAGGCTGTGGCCAAAATCATCCAACTGTCTATTGTCCACAAATTCAGGCCAATCTTTAAAGGAGATGCCATGAGCAGACCAGCCTAAAAAAATTAAATGAAAGTATCCCCGATAGCTGACGGGTCCCTCACATTCTCATCTGGTGGGGAAATAATAAAGCTAATACGGTTACTTCTTGCAGAAGCCACTGAGTGAATGAAGTGGGAGTTGGAATCAACATCCCCAAACCACTAGGTCTTGGCCCGCTATCTCCACCATGTAGTGAGCCTACCCAAAGTAGAATTCAGCTCTTTGACTTTAGCCTTCAACTCTTCCTCTTGACAAGAAGATAGGCTCGTAGGTCAACAGTCATACTCTTTGAGAGTCATAATATCCTTTTCCAATTGGATCTTCAATTTTCCCAATTCACCTAATTTACTGTGGCTCAAAAAATGCATGGCTCTCAAAGTTCTACCACACTTACATTTCAACACATTCGCCGCAATGTGATATTCCTTCTTACTGTAGGTTTTAAAAAGAATCCTCCAGGAAGCAGGGTAGGAGGTCCAAACATCCTCAAACTGAAGCCCAAAGGATGTGCTATCCGCCTTCACCTGCATGAGTTTAATGAGTAGAGGCCTAGAGGGTAGTGGCCCAAAGCGAGCCTCATGAGGTGATGTACATTTGCTAATGGAAGACAATTTAGTGCCTCAAAATTGACAAGGCAATGGTCCAGACAAACCAAAATTCTGTTTAATCCAGCCTTATTATTACACTATGTGAATTTGGGTCCAAAGAAACCCAAATCATGGAGGTCAATAAACGCCATAAAGTCTTCCATTTCTTGAATGCCTTGAGAGTATCAGAATCCCTTACCCCCCTTAATATCACCCTTGTTAAGGATACTATTGAAATCACTGCCAACCAAAGTTGGAGCATTCCAACTAATCCCCTAACTAACAACCTTCCAAAGAAGCCATCCCACATGATAGTCCTTATTGGCATACACCACCACAATATTCCACACCTTCCCATAAGGGATCGTCAGTTCACTAATAATGCCTTGATCCAATGTAATACTAGCCTAAAAGCTCGTCAAGTTTATTTCTCGGAAAGAATGCAAATCAATTGCATTTATACTTTTGGGAAAATTTAAATAAGATTTTTTTAGATTTTCAGTTTTGAAGTTGAAAACATAATCATGAATGGTATATCACCTTGAATGATGAAAAAACTATTCTATAATGGGTTCAGATTACAAAATCTTAACTTCATTACGATTATCATAGTCAAATTCAAGAAAGAACTAAATATGATCCCGAAGGGCCAAAATATTGTTCGATCATACATTTAGCAACGATAATTTGAATGTGCTATCATTAATTTCATATTCGAAGGCATGTTAATAAATGATATATCAATTTGGAGAAAGAAAATATCAATTATTAACCATGGTTTGAATGTGATTATAATGATCACCTTTTAATTTTAATTTTCCAAACATAACAATTTTCTCCCATCCTATTTAAGAGCTAAGTTGGGTGGGGCTTATTTTATCTGGGGTCTTATATCTCCTATAAAGGCAAGCTTTCATAGTAAATTATAAGGTAGGTAGATTAGGCTTCCTACGGATACACTTGATTAAAATAATGGTAGAAATTTTATTAAGGATTTCTAAGAGTGATACGAAATGAGGGATGTGGAAATTTCAATCGAGATTGGATCAATTTTGAACATTTTGTTTTTAGAGGCCAAAGGATGAAAGGTAGGAGGCACTTTGTGAAAGTTGAGGGGAGGTTATAAGACCTCATTGAAATATCCCTATGGCACACCAGGGGGGGGGGGGGGGGATGAATTGTTTATTTAAAAATTTTTTAGCACAAAAAAATCTATTTGAAATTTTTTAATAACTCAAAATAAATAATTTGATTAGCCAATGTAGAAGCTAATAAACTTATAAACAATTACAATAATGGTGATGATAATTTAATCAATTCAATATAACATCAACCACACATTTCTCAAGATGCAATTTTCAGGAAAATAAATCGCAAAATAGTAAAAATGTAGAAAATAAAAATTATAATGAGCACACTAGAATTTTATAGTGGTTCGATCAAATAATGACCTACATTCACTCCTTGGAGTCCTACTCTCTAGGTATAACGCTAAACCTTTAGTGACTCTTTTTTAGCCCCTACAACTAGGTGGAAAATCCCTTACAAAATCTCTTCCACCAACTTGATGCGTTAAAGGACTGTAATCTTTTCACCCTTCTGGAGAGACAGAGAACCTGTAATCCTTTTTCACCCTATTGGTGAAGGTAGAGAGCTTACTATCCTTTTTCACCCTCCTGGTAAAGTCAGAGAACCTAGAATACTTTTTCACCCTCCTGGTGAAGGCAGAGAACCTGGAATCCTTTTTTTACTATCTTGGTGAAGGTAGTGAACCCCAAATCACTTTCACATTTCCCAACACAGTGGAGTAGCCAGGTCCTTTGACACCAAAGAGGTCTTCTTTCCAAAGCTTTCCTTAAGACAAACCTTGGCAAATGGAGGAACTCAGGTACAATTTCGTCGGAGCAACCGTGTGGAACTCCCTCTCACACTTCCTTGAAACCCACAAGGATCTTCTCCCTCCATTACAAACTCCACCTTTTCTCTCCCAAGTTTTAGTCTCTCTCTTCAAGCTTTCTTCAGAAGAAAATAACTCAATGAATGCCAAAAAGACTCTTACAAAGTTCTATGAGAATACTTAAATCGAGGGTTTCACCTTTAAAATTTAATTCAGTTGACCTTTAAAATTCAATTCAACCGTTAAAGTTCGTGCAGTACGATACTCAAAATTTAACCTGTTAGTATTGTATGATCACAAGTTAGTACAATAGGATCAATTCAAAATTTCACTGTTCGTATTGTATGATGTCAAGTTAGTACAATACTATCAATTTAATTTCGCCTGTTAGTACAATATAATTATTATTTTATACAATACGATATATTCAGATTGTACTGTATGAATGAATAGTAGTACAACACAATTAGTTTAACAGAGTTAATGTTCATCTAGGATGAATTCTGGGATGACGAAATATCATCTCTATCGATCATATAATACGATCCAGTTCATATAGTACAATCAAAAAATTAAAATTAAGCAGATTCGATTGATTTGTCATAGGATTAAATTAGACAATATTTTAAATATTGTATAATACGATTAGGTTTATATAGTATGAATATAACAACATTTAAAATTCAAATTTTTGCCTAATTTACTGAATAATAGGGTTACTGATTATAACAAATCGTTCAGTATAATGTGGTGTTTATATTATACAATTAGTTGTATTTCAAAATTATTTTTTTTTCAAATAAATAAAATATTTTAATTAATTTCTGTAACAACAGATCGCACAGTATGATCTATATCATATAGGATGGTTGACATACCTCATCTTGATCAGACCATGAGACACAGATTAGCTACCTCCTCCTCTACTTCCTATTCTGATGATTCTGAGGTAGAGCAAGCCCAATATTATTTACTTTCCTAATGTTTGCCTTTTTATCACCCTTCTCCTTGCTCGAGTGAATTTTTAGGTTGGGGCAATCAGATCTCAGAAGCACCAACTTCCTACATTCAAAACAAATTGTTTCAGATGAAGCTTTAAAATTTCTACTTCTTTTACCGCTTTTCTCCATTACTGATGACACTTCTTCTTTCTTTTCAGAAAGCTTTTGAACTGTTGTGTCATCAGTACAATATTGTCATTCTCCTCAGATGTAAAGTTGTCACAGTCTGAGTCATTGGCTTTCAAAGCCACATCTTTCTCCTTTTTACTATCACCTACATCAAGTAATCTTTAACTCATGCCTTGCTCGTAGGCAATGAGCGAGCCAAGCAAGTTATCAATAGAATACATATTCAGATCTTTAGATTCAGATATTGCAGTAATCATTACATCATAAGCACTAGGGAAAAAAATATTGGATTTTGTTAACCTTTTTAGAATTGGATAGTTCTCAACATAGAGTATGCAGGGATGTCACTATCTGAGTGAATCTAGTGTAAATTTTAAGAATTATCTCATCAGGTTTCATGCAAAATAGTTCATCATCATGCAACAAAATGTTTAGCCTGGTTTATTTGACCTCACTAGTACCCTCATATATGATGCAAATCTATCCCATATCTCCTTCCCAACTGTGCATGTAAGCACTCTCATATAATCTTCAGATTTCTGTACACAAAAAAAATTCAAGAAATTTGTATTTAATTGAGAAAGATCTCTATCCTTATTACTCCATTCATTAAAGGGTGTTTCTACCTAAATTCCATTAACTAAATGAAATGGTGTAGAATAACCATCTTAAATTATGTACCACATGTGATAATCAATAGATTGTACTAAATGAAAAGGTGCAGAATAACCATCTTATATTATGTACCACATGCGATAATCAATAGATTGTAAAATATTGACATGAATATTTTCTTGAAATCAAGAGGGATGTTATGAAAAAAAGGTGGATGGGTTATAGAATAACCCTTCCCAATATTTCTATTGCTAAAATGTGCCATGGATTTTTCTTTTCAAGGTTTTCTTAAACACCACTTGTGAGACCTACTCTAATACCAATTGAAAGTTTGGGGGAGGTTGTAAGACCTCATCGAACTATCCCTAGGCACACCAAGAGCGGGGGGGAGGTGAGGGGTGAATTTCTTGTTTTAAAAATTTCTTTAACATAAAATAATTTTTTATGACATTTTTCAATAACTTTAAAAAAAATAATATTATCAGCCGATGCGAAAGTAAATTAACAAAATAAAAAAAAAACAACGGTGATAATAAGTTACACAATTCAACATATCATCAAAAACATATTTTTTCCATCATATAATATTTTGGAAAAATAAATTGCAAAAAATAAAAATGTTGAAAGTAAAAGTCAGAATGAACACACGAGGATTTTATAGTGGTTCGGTCAAATAATAACCTATGTCCAATCCCCGAAGTCCTCCTCTCCGGGTATTGAACTAAAACTTTAGTGCCTCTCTATAAGTTCAATTGAATTAGATTATCATCCTGTACGATCTGTGGCAATTAATTCTCATCCCATGTAGCAATCAGGTTGTATAACATGATTGGTTCAATCATACTATATAATTTGAGTAGTTAAATTAATCTAAATTTGATCCCCTAATTGTCGGATTAGATTAGGCAAGATTTGTTTATATCGTACAGTACGATGGGTATCGTACGGTATAATTATGATTGGCCGTTGAGATCTTAATTTCTACTGATCATCCTATCATCCAGTATAATATGGATAATATAGTATGTTTAGTACATAAATAGTAATTATTCCAATTAGCCATTATAATGATTTTTTAAATAGCCGATCACCCAATACGATATTGATCGTATAATATGATTAGTACAAAAATAATTACACTTCTAATTTTCACTCCCCTGTGTATATGTGCATGGTCACCAAGTTTAGCATCCAACAAATATAAGACTTTGACACAAGAAAAATAGAATTAAATAAAAGTAAAAATGCAAACTCTTAATGGACCCTAAACCAATTCTACCTATTGCAATCTAGGATCCCGAGCACTTGATTTTGATGATGACAAATAATACTTACTGAATTAATATGTTCTTCCTAAAAAATCATAAATGTTTATTCTTGTTTGTGAGCACTAACATTTCAGGTAAGATATTGTTATAAATCTGGATTCAAGGAGTATAGTTTTGATGATAACAAACATTCTGTGTTCTTTTTTGCTTGGCTAACCATTTCAGGTCCACAAGATTAAGTACAATCCAAGTTAGCTCAAGATTGAGTCGGTCTGTTTATGGTTCATGTCTAATATAATTTTTCCTTTTTTGAGTCAAATTTAATGTAATTGATCCCCAAGCTAAGTAACCTTGCACACAAACACACACTCAGGGGGAGAGTTTTAGTGAGTTAGAGTTTCTATTTCAAATTTTGTTCATATCATCCTGGATGATATTCATATTGTCCTGAATGATCCGATGAAAATAGAAACCCTAACTAGGGCGGCCATATTAACTTGGTTTGATTAAACAGATCATCTTGGATGATATACCAATCGTACAGGATGATAGGCTCAAATTAGAAATTCTTAACCGCCAGATTAAGTTAGGGAAGTATTATTTTTAGAGAATTGGTCTTATCATCCCAGATGATCTGTGTATCATCCCAGACGATCCTTGACAATCATGCCTAAATTAGTGTGGTGATTAAGGAAAGCAATTAATCTTTGATTGATATGATCATATCATCCTGGACGATTGTAAGATCATCCTGGATGATACATGCAAAATCCTGACAGTCCAGAGCACTTCACCTGGACGACCAGAGCTGTGTGTAGGATGATATTCCCATTTTTGAACTAATCATATGGGACGATACACTTATTATCTTGGACAATTAAGTCATTTTAGATCATCCAGCATAAGTTTTCGTGGATGACTAAAGCTGTCTTCTGGACGAAATTCCTGATTTACACTAATCGTCTGATTGTATGGGATAATCTGACCAAATTCTGTCAACTAATCATCCAGACGAACCAGATTGTCCAGATTGATACATGTAATTTTGAACTGATCGTACAGGACGATCTTTGATGACCAATTGAGATTTAGGACAATTTTTGAGCCCTTCTATTTAAGATCTTTTTCTTTCAATAAGAAAAATCTTTTGCCACTTTCCTTTCCAGAGAAAACTTTAAGAGAGAGAGAGAGCTTGGGAGAGAGAGAGGATCTTATGAGGGGGAGTTTGCGAGGGATTCACAAAGGTTGCTCTAAGCAAGGATCTGAGTCATCTTCTCCGATCGTCGTCTCTTATCTTATGTGGGTTTCTGTGGGAGGATCGTTTGTAAGAAGATCTAGGTTCTCTGCCTGCTTCAGGAGGAAGTAAAAGGAGTCCAGGTACTTTGCCTGCTTCAGGAGGAAGCGAAAGGAGTCTAGGTTCTCTGCCTCCTTCAGGAGGAAGCGAAAGGAGTTTAGGTTCTCTGCCTCACCGGGTTGGTGGAAAGGAGTTTTGTACAGACTTCTCTGCCTTGCTGTGGGAGCTGAAGGAGAGTCACTTAGTGTTAGTGCAATACCCAGAGGGGAGGCTCCAAGGAGTGGACGTAGGTCAAGTTGACCGAACCTATATAAAATCTGGTGTGTTCTTTCTGATTTTTTTCTGCACTTATTTTTTTAGTTGATGATTATGTGATTGTGATTATTATTTCATTATCATGAACATCTCCACATCATTGTGAAACTATATTTGTGTTAAACATTCAAAAAGATTTTTCTAGATCATTTTTGCTCATGAATTTTTAAAATAACCAATTCACCCCCCTCTTGGTTAGCCTCGGGATTAGTTTACAAGGGCTTAACATCCTTATCGAACTATCAAGTGATATCAGAGTATACCTACTTGACTTTCAGAAACAAATAGTTCAAGACTGCTAGAGACACAAGACTGGCTAGAATAGGATGTACAAGATCTTATATTTTTATTTTCTTTTATTTTTCTTTTCTTGAGTCTGCCACAAAAGCATGTATATAAAAAGAGTGACCATGCACACACACATAGGGGGAATTTTTTTTAAGAATAATTTTTTTTTAAATGAATCGTACTATATGATTTTTAATTGTAATGTATAATAGGTCATTAATACTCAGGTTAACGGCTAAATTCTGAAAGATTAGTTTTGTGTACTAATCATACTGTATGATGGTTATCATACTATATGATTTGTTTCTATTTAAAAACCCTAGCCGCCAGAATAACTTTGGTAAGATTTTGATTTTGATTTTCTTAACTAATCGTACTATACGATACCTGTCGTACTGTATGATAATTTCAAATCTTGCCAAACTTATCTCCCATAATCAAAAAATTAAATCTTGGTTCTTAATTAATTACATTCGTACTGTACGATGGACAGAGACGATGTCAGTCATCCAATAAATTGTACCAGACAAAACCAAGGTTTTTTGTACTATTTATCCCGAATGATATTTATATCATACTGGACGATAACCTAAAAATGAACTATTCGTACTATATGAAGGGTACAATACGGGATGATGGACAGAGACGAATTCGTTCATCCCAAGGATCATCCCGTATAAATAGTTGAAAAATAACATGATCGTACTATATGATCTTTGGATCGTACTGGATGATATTCAAAAAATCAGTGAACTTTTCGTCTGCATTCATACTGCATGGAACTGCTTTTAAACTGATCATACTGTACGATATTGGATCGTACTATACGAACAGAAACATCAAATTAGAATTTTTAGGGTTTTCTAAAGCCTGATTTAAAAGGACTTTTTATTATTCATTGAGAAAAATGTTGAGGCCATAGTTGACAGAGGAAGGAACTCTGAGAGGGAGCTTTTGGAGAGATCCAAGGTTTTATGAGAGGAAGGAGAAGGTGAGCTTGACTGTGAGGGAGAAGGAGTGCGAGGGGATCACACGGTTTCTCCGAGCTAGCTGCATGCTTGCTCCTCCTATGGCCTTGGTGAGTCTCAGGAAGGTTCTCTAGGAAGAGAGGCTTTAAGGTCAACATCCTCAAGGTACTCTGCCGTCTCCAGGAGGGAGAAAAAGGAGAAGGTTCGCTGCCGTCACTGGGAGGGTGACATAGCGTCTGGCATTCCACCACACCGGTGAGGTGAAAGTGAGTCTTGTAAAGGCTTCTCTACCTTGCTGTGGGAGTAAAAGGAGAGCCAACTTTCAGTAGTGCAATTCTTGGAGTGGAGGACTCCGAGGAGTGGACGTAGGTCAAGTGACCGAACCACTATATAAATTTCTAGTGTATTTTTTTTCTGTTTTTATCACACTTTATTTTTCATGCATTTATTTACTATTTTAAATTGCTTGGTGTAAAATTAGATTTTAATTTTGTATTGTGAGATTTATAATTGTGTCACTAATACCATAGTTGTGAATGAATCATTAGCTTCTGCATTCTACTTATTGAGTTATTATTTTAAAAATAAAAAAAATTAGAACTCCTATTTAGGATTAATTTTTTAAAATACCAATTCACCCCCTCCTCTTGACGCATCTCGTACTTTCAAGTGGTATCAGAGCGGGGTTTCAAAATAGTATTTTAGAAAACCTAGAAACATAAGATCCATGGCATATTTTGCTAATCGTAACACTGCGGAGGGTTATTCTATAACCCATCCACCTTTATTTGATAATATACTGTTTGATTTCTGGAAAATTCACATGTCTATATTTTTACAGTCTATAAACTATCGCATGTAGATGTTGGTTCAAGAAGGTTACACGGCTCTGTTTTGTGTCTTGAATGGGGTTAAAATTGAATTATTTTTTAATGAATGGAGCAATGAGGATAGAGAATTCACATAGTTAAATGCTAAGTGCTTGACTTATTTCTTTTATGCATTAAAATTAGAAGACTATATGCGAGTGTTTACTTGTAGAACTGGTAAGGAAATTTGGGATAGACTATGTATCACATATGAAGGAACCAGTGAGGTCAAACAATCTAGGCTAAACATACTGCTACATGATTACAAACTATTTTGCATGAAACCTAATGAAACTATATCTAAAATGTACACTAGATTCACCTAGATTTTGACATCCTTGCATGCTTTAGGGAGAGAATTATCTAACTCTAAAAAAGTGAATAAAATACTGTGATGTTTGCCTAGCACATATGATGCAAAAATTACTGCAATAACTGAGTCCAATTATTTAAGTGTTTATTCAATTGACAATTTACTTGGGTCACTCATTGCCTATGAGCAAGGAGTGAGTCAACGACATAGTGATGCAGGTGAAAAGAAGAAGGAGTGAACTGTGGCTTTAAAAGCGGATAATTCTGAAAGTGATAGTTTTGCAGCGGAGGAAGATGACGACATAGCCTTGATGACTCATCAGTTCAAGAATTTTATGAAAAGAAAATAACAACATCATCAAAGCAATTAGAACAAAGGTAAAAGCTCAAAGAATACTAAAGTTGCATCTGACACAATTTGCTTTGAGTGTAGGAAACCAGGTCATCTCCGAGCTGATTGCCCCAACATTAAGACTCATCAAACCAAGGAGAAGGATGAGGAAAGGTCAAAGTTCAAGAAGGGAAAATTTATGACACAAAAAGCTTTTTGGGCCGACTCTGCTTCAAAATCATCAGAAGAAGAAGCAGAGGAGGAGGTAACGAATTTATGTCTTATGACTAATGATAACCTTGATCAATCAGATCAAGATGAGGTATGTTAACTTTCTTATGATGAACTGCTAGTTATTTCTAAAAAGATTCATGACTCGTATAGAATGTTGAAGAAAATGCATGCTAGTCTTAACACTAATTTCAGTACTTTACAAAAAGAGCATGCTAGTGTAGTTAAAGAATTTTCTGACTTGGATAGAGATCACATGTCCCTAGTTGACAAATTTGATGCATTAAATAAGAAGCATGTTAAATTAACTACTGCACATGATTCATTGAAATCATCACATATTGAACTAGAGAGTGCATTTAAGAAATTAGAGGAACTTGCATCTGAGCTAGATAGTAGTGAGCATACATTGAAATTCAAAAATGCAAGTCTTAAGAATGAAAATGAATCTTTAAATATAAAAATTCATGTATTTGAGAATAATAAAACACCTCCTACATTTGTTGAATTTTATAAACCTCCATTACTTGAAAATTCTCATTCAAAATCATCACAGGTATCATCCAGACCTAGGAAGAGGCACTATCACCCACATAGATTAGTGAACCCATTTTTCGGTGTTAGGTGTTACTCTTATGGCATGCTAGGTCACATAGCCCGTACTTACACAATTCACCTTAGGACACATCTAGTGTGGAGATCTAGACAGCATTCATCACAGCATAACATGCATTCATCACATTCATATAAGCATAAGGTGGAACCCAAACTCACTTATGTTCTCAAAACTAATCTTTGATTAACATTATAGGGGTGCTCTCATAAAAGACCTAGTGAGAACATGTGGTACCTGGATAGTGGCTGCTCGAGACATATGACTGGAGACATGAATCAGTTCGTGACACTGGAGGCCAGGTCAGGAGGCAAGGTGACTTTGGGAGACTACACCACCAGGAAAGTGGTGGGCTCAGGTATCATTGGAAATTCTAAAAATTTAGTAATTGAAAATGTTTTTTTAGTTGATGGTTTAAAGCATAATCTTTTAAGTATCAGTCAACTATGTGACAAGGGTTTTGACATAAAGTTTCTTTCGAACAAATGCATGATTAGCCTAAATAATATACTTGTGTTAGAAGGAAAATACATAAATAATGTCTATATGTTAGATTTAAACTGCATTGAAAACTTAAACCCTCTATGTCTGAAAATAATAGCTGATGACTCTTAGCTATGGCATAGGAGACTATGCCTTGCTAGTATGAAAACACTTAGGAACATCACTTAGAAAGACCTAGTTAGAGGCATACCTAGTTAAAGCCTATAGAATCTTAAATAAGAGGACCCTTATAGTAGAAGAGTATACCCATGTGGTATTTGATGAATCAGATAAGACCTCTGAACCTAATCCTGAAGAAGAAGAAGTTGAGGTCATTCAGGGGGTAGAAACCATTGCCATAGAAGATAGAGTAGAACCTTAGGGGTAATTGCCTAAAGATTTGAGATATTTTTCTAGTCATTGTAGAGATTTGATCCTAAGAGACCCATCAGAAGGTGTAAAAACTAGGCATAGACTTAGAAAGGAAGTCAGTCATTCTGTATTTATCTCCATGATTGAATCCACCAATATAGATCAAGCCTTAGGAGATGAATTCTGGATCCTAGCAATATAAAAAGAGCCAAACCATTTTGTTAGGAATGATGTGTGGGAATTAGTCAAGATACCTAAGGAACAATGTGGGTCTTTAAAAATAAGATGAATGACTCTAGAATAGTAGTGAGGAATAAGGCCAGATTAGTAGCTAAGGGGTATAACCAAATTGAGGGAATATATTTTGAGGAAACCTTTGCCCTAGTAGCTAGACTAGAAGCCATAAGGGTACTCTTACCTTTGCTTGCTTCAAGGGTTTTAAATTATATCAAATAGATATTAAGAGTACTTTCCTAAATGGGGTAATCAAAGAAGATGTTTATGTTGAGCAACTTCCCGTATTTGAAAACTCACAATTTCCAAATCATGTATTTAAATTGAAAAAGACATTTTATGGGTTAAAGCAACCACCTAGAGACTGGTATGAAAGACTTAGCACATTCCTACTAAATAGAGGCTTTGTGGGTAGTGTGGACACCACCCTGTTCATAAAAAGGGCAGAAGATGAGATACTCATTATTCAGATTTATGTAGATGCCATCTTATTTGGATCATCAGAGAAAACCCTATACGATGAATTTTCAAAAATAATGAGTGACAAGTTTGAAATGAGCATGATGGGAGAACTTAATTACTTCCTTAGATTCAGTGTAAAATAGATGAAAGATAGAACATTCCTTAGCCAATCTAAGTACATCAAAGATATTCTAAAAAAGTATGAAATAGATAGTGCAAAGGATATGAACACTCCCATGAGTTCTACCATTTAATTAGATAAAGATTCAAATGGAAAGTCAGTAAATAGAAGAAGTATAGGGGAATAATTGGATCACTTCTCTATTTAACTGCCAACCGATTGGAGATAATATTTAGTGTATGTCTCTACACCCGATTTTAAGCTAACCGAAAAGAATCCCACATGACTGCTGTCAAGAGAAATCTTTGATATCTATTAGGCACCCCGAACTTAGGAATTTGGTATCCTAGACACAATACTATGTTTGAAATCTTAGGGTATTTAGATTCTGATTTTACAGGATGTATGATAGATAGAAAAAGCACCTCTGGTACCAGTCAATTAATAAGACAATCCTTAGTTACATGGTCCAATTGAAAATAAAATTCGGTAGCCCTTTCAATGGATGAAGCATAATATATAGCAGTAGAAGTTTTGTTGCTCAAGTTTTATGGTTAAAATAACAAATTTTAGATCTTGGACTACTTGTAGGAATCATCCCAATTTTGTGTAACAACACTAGTGCAATTTGCATATCTAAAATTCTAATTCAACACTCACATACAAAGCATATAGATATTAGGCATCACTTCATAAGAGATCATGTAGCCAAGGGACATGTCGAACTGCACCATATAGCTACATGAGATCAACTAGCTGACATATTCACAAAACTACTAGCTTATGACACCTTTAGCACCTTGAGGAAAAAATTGGGTGTCATAGATATTTATGCTTAATCAAAAATAATAATAATAAAACTAAACAAAAAGGGGGGTTTCTTGATCATCTCACACACATATTAGTGACACTAAAACCTTGAAATTTTGTTTATATCATATTGTATGATCAACAATCGTAATGTATGATCTTTACAATTATATAAATTACAGCCCTTAATTCCATCAACAGTCTAGATTTACTTGCTGATATATACATCGTATTGTACGAACCACCACTCGTATTGTATGATACACATTATTGATCATTATACTATTCGATTCCTCTCTTCATACGGTATGATCCACATGTCAAACTGGATTGGGACAAATTTAAACTCGGCCGATATGATCATAATTGCTCTTAGTATAGGATAAAACCTTGCCTTAGGACATATCATAGGATACATCCTCGATGCCAAATATCAACATACCTTTCCTATTCTACCAGATAATCTCCCTATCTTTTACACAGATGCATCATTCTGTATTCTTTTTCGTTGGGGGTAAGAGCATGCTGATCCTAATTTTGATGAAGAAGGGGAAGCTGCTCCTGCAGGAGGACCTCCACCACCATCAATACCACCACTTGGACTTGCCTACGCTGCCTACCCTCAGGATGATATTATTCAGCAGCTTGATCGACTAGAAACTAGGCTAGACTACCACATCGACCAAAAATAATGATAGCACGAAGATGATATATGATGGTTTGGTTAACGATTCACCTCGATAGATCATCAATTTGCGTCTATCCATTAGTATTTTTAGCCACCACCACCTGATCAGGATCCCGACTACTAGCTACTTTTGCTTGTGTGTCGTGTATTTCTTTTTATTGTACTATTTTTACTTCCCTGTTTTGTGTGTACTCCTCTTTTTGTTGATGTCAAAAGGGGGAGAAGTTTTATGTTATGTTCTTGCCATATTATATATTCTCGTTCTCGTTATCTGTATGATATGTTATTTTTAAGCTGCTTATGATCTATTTATGTTGTGTTATTGTTAATCTCATTACATTTTGTTTATTTATTTAAAAAAAATAAAAAAAATTTAAAATTAAAATGAAATTTTGTTTGTAAATCCTCACATCTTTTAAAATCTACAATCTGGTGAGGGGGAGCTAAGGAAGAAATAATAGTTATCTTGTCTATCAGATAACATTATTTGACATCATCAAATAGGGGGAGATTATTGTAATCCATGATCCCTAGCATCTAATTTTGATGATGACAAATAATATTGACTGGATTACTTATTCTTCCTTGAAAAATATAGATGTTTATTTTTTTCTGTGAGCACTAACATTTCAGGTAAGATACACACTACTTAAGACTACTGGAGACTCAAGACAGGGTAGAATAGGATATAAAAGAATTTATATTTTGTACTTTCTTTATTTTTCTTATTTTTTTGAGTCTGCTACAAAAGAGTGTATGTTAATGGGGTGACCATCTACACATACACACAGGGGGAGAGTTTCTCTTTTTTAAAGATAATTTTTTTTAAAGAAAATAGTATTATACGATCTGTCATTAAAACTCAGGCTTAATGGCTAATTCTGAATGATTAGTTTGTGAACTAATCATACTGTACGATTTGTTTACATATGAAAAAACCTAGCTGCCAACATAGTTTAGGTAAGATTTTAAATTTGATTTTTTAAATAATCATATTGTACTATCTTAATCGTACTGTACGATCATTTGAAATCTTACGAAAATTATCCCCCATAATCAGACAATTAAATCATGATTTCTTAATTACTGTCATTCATACTGTATGATATGAATCATACTGTACGAATTATAGAGATGAATTTTATCATCCCATAGATCATACCAGATGAAACCATAGTTTTTTTAACTATTCATCCTGGATGATATTTATATCATACAGAACGATGATCTGAATTGAACTATTCATACTGTACGAAGTGTACTATGCGGGATGATTTATAGAGATGATTTTTGGTCATCCCATAAGTCGTCCCATATGAATAGTGGAAAATCAAATGATTGTCTAGTATGATTTCTTGATCGTACTATATGATGTGCTTAAAATTTATGAACTATTATCTGCCTTTGTACTGGATGGAACTAATTTTGAACCGATCGTACTGTACAATATTGGATCGTACTGTATGAGCAGTATCATCTGAATTAAATTATTAGGGTTTTTTAAGCCTAATTTAAAAAGAAGTTTTTCATATTTAGAGAGTTAATGTTGTGAAGAAGAGGAACGTGATAACTGAAGGAACTCTTGAGAGGGAGCTTTTAAAAAATCTAGGGTTTGCGAGAGGAAGGAGAAGGTGAGCTTGAGTGTGTGGGAGAAGGAGTGTGAGGGGATCACACGGTTGCTTTGAGCTAGCTGCACGCTTGCTCCTCCTATGGCCTTGGTGAGTATTGTGGAAGCTCTCTAGGGAGAGAGGCTTCAAGGTCAACATCCTCGAGGTTCTCTGCCTTCTCCAGGAGGGAGAAAAAGGAGATGGTCCATTGTCGTCACTAGGAGGGTGACATAGCGTCTGGTACTCCGTGATACCAGGGAAGGTGAAAGTGAGTTTTTAAAGGCTTCTCCGCCTTACTGTGGGAGCAGAAAGAGAGTCAACTTTTAGTAGAGCAACTCTCAGAGTGGAGGACTCCGGGGAGTGGACGTTAGTCATGTGACTGAACCACTATAAAAATTTTTAGTGTGTTTTTTTCATTTTTCGCATTTTACTTTTCCTGCATTTATTTTCTGTGTTAACTGCTTGGTGAAAGATCTAATTTTAGCTTTTATTTGTGAGATTTAAAATTATATCACCATTGTTGAAATTATGAATGGTTAAGTTTTTATTTTAAAAAAATTTGTACAATCCTTCAAAAACTAAAACATGTGTTTAGGATTTATTTTTAAAATACTAATTCAACCCCCCTCTTAGCGTATCTCATACTTTTACTAAAATGCTTACCAGTTGAATAATAACTATAAACATATCATATATCTCATATCCATATTTAGTACATTAACTTTTGATCATTGTGCACCTAGTTATTTTTACTCATTTAAGCTAAAATAATACATATACAAAAATAACAAGTGAAATTATCATATAAACCAGTCAAAATATTTAGAGAAATGATATCTATTACATTTAAAAAATTACATGATAAAAGCTTACTAGAATGGGAAATATCAAATTTTTAACTCTTTTGAGAGAGATAAAGATATTAAACTCAAAATCATTAAAATCAGATATAGAGTAGAGGTCACTCTATAGGAAGAACAACATTCATAATAAGAATGATGAACAAAAAAAGCCTTGGAGGACTTCCTCACTCTTCTCTCTCTCCTCTGCTCTCTCCCCTATCTTCTTCTTCTCCTTTCTTGCCTTCCTGGTCAACGAAATGAAAAGAGGAGAGGGGTTGGTGGGGTAGAAGGGATATATATATATATATATATATATATATATATATATATATAATTATTTTAATGATGGCATCGTGATGCCGAGGAACCAGCATCGCAGTGCTACATGTAAAATAGCATTGCATCGTAATGCCACCTCAATGTCGCTACATAAAATAATTTTTTAAAATATTTAGAAAACTTAGTGCCACATTAGCACTTCCTTTGCCCTTCCTTGCACCATTGTGCTAGAAAGCACAGCACCACTTTGCTACACTTCAAAAAAAAAAAATTTCCACATAAATTTATTTTAAGCATTTTGGGTTATTAATAGAATTGTTAAGACCAAGTCCCTAGATTAGAAAATTGGAGTGTTGCATTAGGTAGTTGACAAAAAGTGTAAAACTTATCGATTAATTATGACATAAATCCTTTAATATTTTATGTTAATACTATGGGTTCCCTTGAGGTGACACACTTTATGGACTGAATATAATGAGAAGTGTGCAAGAGCCACTACACTGGTGTTTGGGTAAAATGATAAATAAGCAAGGGTTCCCATATCATGGATTAATTTGGGTAAAGAAGCTAGTCTATTTGTGGGGTGGCAAGCATATGGTAATAGTATAAGCTAGTATATGACTTGTTGTGTTTGAAATATGCTTAGGTTTTCTTTGATGTAAAATTAATATAAGCCCACTAAATTATGTAAGTATACATGTCGAATCAAGTAATAAAGTGATGGAGTACAGTGTCAAACCCACGAGGAAGTGTTTTGTATATTTACAACTTAACTACTGCTATTACTTCAAATGCATGACTTAACAATCTATGTTTTGCATTTTAGTTGTTTACGTCTCCTGCTTTATAGTGTGTTTTTTCTTCCTTGGTATGTGCATGTATTTCAAGTTCTTTTGGGTAGTGTGTTATGTAGTTTGCTTGATTCTTGTAGTGTTTATTTGATCTAGTTTTTAGTTTTAGTTCTCCTTTTGGTGATGCCAAAAGGGAGAGTAGGAAGTTATTGGATGTACTATTTTTTCCTTTAGTGTAGTTTATTTTATTTCTAGCTTTTGTATATTTATTATATTTTTGTTTAATATTATTATAAAATAAGGAGTTTAACAAGTTTCTTTTTTTTAAAGATATCACTTAGTAAAGAAGAGAGCTTAGGAGAGAAATAAAAATTAACATAAAATTCAACAAATGATATTTTTTATCATCAAAAAGGGGGAGATTGTTATAATCTTTGAGCCCGATCTTATGTTTTGATGATAAAAAATATTATTGGACTTATCTAATTTCGCCTATTTGTTATTATTACATATAGTTTTCTATCTGTATTAATATTTTAGGTACAACATGCTCCAAACATTATCAGAAAATCAGGACTCAAGACTGGATTGTATAGGTTTGATTTATGCAAGTGTTTATACTTTTTATTTTCTCGAGTAAATCAATGTAAAAAGGTATATGTTTTCTTAGGAACCGTGCACACAAATACTCCCCTAAGGAGTGAGATTAAATGTTATTGTTTTTTTGAAGATCGTACTAGATCATCTGGATCATCCTGAATGATATGTATAATTAGCAATAAATTTAAATGCTTAATTAATTAAGAATTAAATTGAAATAAATTTAACTAATTATGTTAAACGATCAACACATCGAGTAGGATGATCATATATTTTAAAAATCCCATCATTAATTTAGTTAGGTAATAATTTAATTTTTAAATTTTATTATATTTTTACTGTATAAACATAATCATATTGTTTAAAGTATTACCTAATCAAATCCTAGTGATTAAACAATTGAATTTGCATTAAATCATACTATACAGACTAAATCATATTGAATAATCAACAAAGAGGATATTTGGCCATCCTAGGGTTCTTCCTAGATGAACTATAATTTGATTAAAATTCTAATGTATTACTCTTCATTGGTATAGTGTGATTAATAAAAAAATAAAATTGATCATACTGCACTACTATTCATCATATAGTACTAACAAGCAAGATTTTAATTGATTATTTTATACTAACTAGCAATTATACAATACTAATTGGTCAAATTTGAACTAAGCAAACTATACGATCTTTAGATCATACTATATGAATAAAGATGGTAGAACTAAATAATTAGGGTTTTTGGAAGCCCAAATAAACTTTCTCATTAGACTTTATATGAGTCTTTTGGCATTAATTGAGTTATCTTCTTTGAGAAAGCATTGAAGAGAGAGCTTTGAGCTAGAGAGATAAAGGGTGAAGTTTGTGAGAGAGGGAGAAGATCCTTATGGGATTCAAGGGATTGTGAGAGGGTTTTTTCATATGGTTTCTTTGGCAAACTAGGACCATAGTTCCTCTATATGTTAAGGTTTATCTCGAGGGATGCTTTGGGAAGAAGGCTCATTTATTGACAAAGGACTAAACTATTGCACTACATCTGGTTGGTCAAAGGAATTTGGATACTTCTTTTCACCAAGTTGGTGAAAAGGATTCAGCTACTCCGTCGCAGTGTTGGTGAAAGGGATTCAATTACTCTATCACACCATTGGTGAAAGGGATTAGACTACTCAATCACACTGGATTACTGGATGAGATTTTTTAAGAGATTCTCTATCTTGTTGTGGGGGTAAAAAGAGTGTCACTAAGAGTTTAGTGCAATACCTAGAGTGGAGGACTTTCAGGAGTGGAGGTAGGTCAAGGTTGACCAAACCACTATAAATCTCATGGGTGTTTGTTCTTTTTTTTTTCTGCAGCTTAATTTCAACATTTTACTTTCTTGTAAATCCAATTTGAGAACATTGAGATTATTTTAGATTTAACTTTAATTTGAAAAAAAAAACAAAAATTTGAAAAATTAAACAAAGAAAAATATTTTCATATTTATTTTCTACAAAATCAAAACAAACAAAATAGCATTTGATTTTTCCTTTTATTAGCTTCCACATTACATGATCTTATTTTGAACTAATGTTTTGAATTTTGTTGTAATTTTTAAAAAGAGATTTTTAAAGAAGTAAATTTCTAAAATACCAATTCACCCCCTGTTAGTGTGTCATTATAGTTCAAGTGGTCTAACAACCAAAAATCTGACTTTCAATTGGTATCAGAGTTGGTTCTTTGAATTTGTGGTTTATGAACTCTAAGAAAAGACCCATGGCATAACTCAAGAATAGGAATATTGCTGAGGGTTATTCATTAACCCATCCACCACTACTTTATAATTTTCTTTTTAATTTCTAGAAAATTCATATGTATACTTTCTTGTAATTGATTGACCATCACAAGTGGTATATGATTGAAGGTAATTGTTATGTTCCTTGACATATAATTAATGGTGTTAAAACTAAAATTCTATTTATAATATGGAGCATTAAGGATCGAGACAATGCACAACTTAAGGCCATATGCTAAAACATTTTTTTATGCACTTAAATCAGAAGACTATATGAGAGTTTCTTCCTGTATAATATGTAAGGAAATATGGAAGGGGCTTTGCATCACATATGATGGTATAAATGAAGTAAAGAAATCCCGTCTAAATTTATTGTTGCATGATTATGAACTCTTCCACACTAATCTAATAAGTGCAAATTATGTATTATTTTATATTTTTTAGTTTTAGTAAACATATGTTATTTTATTTATTTTTGTGAATAAAAACAAAAAAAGGCAGAAATTCTAAGGAGATTACAACACCATGGTGTCTAATGAAATAATGCCACAGCACCGCCTTCAATACCATTGAGGTGCCATAAATTAGATATTGCGACGTTGATTTCTCTGTTTATATGTGCTATAGCGATGACATAGCAAGTGCTGCAGCATTACCAGCACTGCGATGTCAAAAAGCCATCTTGGTAGTACCAAATTCTCTATTTTCAAATGCCTCGGTGCCATAATTTCTCATGCCTTAGCACCATCTTTTGCTAGTCAGGCACCATAGCGCTCGAATGTTAATAGTGTTGCAGTGAGTTGTAACTTCCAAGGGCCACTTTCTCTCAATGAAGAGACCCAACTATTCACTAAGTAACCGATCCATGTTAGCAAGTTCCATAGCGGTGCAAAAGTTTTAGCATCGAGGTGTTAATTCACTTTAATGTGACTGCAATGATTCTCTTAAGCACTGTAGTGCCAAATGCCTTTTTGTGTTGCCTTATGAAAAGTTATGATGTTATGTTTGTAAGAGAGTTCAGTCACTTAAGTCAAATTTAGTACTTATTTTTAGAGAACTTTTCTAGTTCCCTCTGAGAGTAAAAGTTAAGGGAAGAAATAAAAGTATAATATACAATATTTTGGAGTGTTTATCACATGTTTCGTAAAGCAACTCTGTAAATTAAGGGAGAAGAAGTGTAGAGGAGATACTTTGATAATTTTATGTGATATCACTCTTTTGTATTTTCATTCTTCCATAAGTTTAATGAAAATGTGTTTACTTGTCATTCATTGTATGTGTGACTAATTCTCTTATTTTGGAATGTTGATGTAAACTGTATGTTAAGTATAAATGAAAACTCTTATTTTATAAATTTTAAATGATATTTTCAATATTATCCCTTTTATAATTATATATACGTAGTAGACATATGTGTAGTTAAGATATAGTATGATGTATAGCCTTGACAGAGGAATGCAAAAATAACCAAAAATATTGAGATAGGATGTTTGAATTCCTATACATATGAAGTCAAATATTCTAGGTTCTTAAAAAAGATATTATAATTGTAAGAAGTCAGAAGATACCCTTTTCACCAGTACAAGCTCGACAGAGATTTAGGGATGCATATGCTTTGAATTACATCTATAATTAATAGTCTAATTAAGAAAGAAATAAAATTACATTCATCAATCCAAAACACTTTTATGAAAAGATATATCCAATATTTTTACTATTTTATTCAATGATAGAATCTCCATAAATATCATTTTTATTTTAGTAGGATAATTGTTACAATTAGATTAAATGACTGCAATTTATTACAAGTAAGCAAACTTCCTCAAGGGTCTAACATTCTACTCTATAACTTTATTACTTGATTCGGTATGTATAATTGCGTATATTAAGTGGGATTTTATTATTTTTATGTCAAAGAAAATCTAAACATTATGTAGGGGTGATAGAGCCCTAGATTTTTATACAATTTAAAAGTTCACTTCACATCCCCCATCAAGTATTTTGGTGCCGTTATTGGGGAAGTATTTTATTTTTTTATAATTTTAACTATATTATTGAATTAATTACATAGTTAGACCTAATTATATCTTTTATTTCATTAATTTTATTTTTTGATTGCATATTCATAGTTGCATGATTAATAGACATAGAAAAGAACCTTTATTGTTTGACTGTGAAATAGAAAGAATCCTTTCAAAAATTTAAAAAACTAAAAAGGTTGTGAAAATGCCTAAACCTGTACTAGATTATGATCATTCTAGACCTCTTAAGTATTATGCTAGCCCTTTAATAGATGGAATTCATTAGAGTATTAGTAAATTTATGATCCAAGCTAATAATTTTGAATTAAACCTGCATATTTTAAATGGTTCAAAATTCTCAGTTTGGGTGAACTCCTATTGAAGATCTAAATTTATGCTTAGCTAGTTTCAAAGAAATTTGTGCAATATTTAAGTATAATAGTGTTAGTGATGATGCTATTATACTTAGATTGTTCTCTTTTTCTATAACAGTTAAAGCTAAGATATGGTTAAACCCTTTACCCCAAAGCTCAATAACCACTTGTAATGAGTTGGCACATGTTTCTTGCTAAGTATTTTCACCTTTAAAGACTGCCAAACTTGGAAATGAAAGCACTCTTTTTATCAAGTTTGAAAGAGAATCAATTTACGAGAGTTAGGTGAGATTTAAGGAAATGCTTAAGGAATACCCTCACCAAAAATTCCCTGATTAGTTGGTTATTTAATTAATTTATAATGGATTAGTAGGATGTCTTAGAGAAATCATAGATGGTACAGTTGGAGGATCATTAATATCTAAGCCATTTGAGGAAGCATATAAATAATAGTGGAAATGACTACAAATACTTTCCAGTGACTTGCTGACAAGGTAAATCCTAAAAGAGTAGCATGAATTTATGAATCTAATATTTTGTCAGTTTTGACTGCACAAGTTGCTGTAATTTCTAAGAAATTAAATAATTAAAAAGTTATAACTAGGATAGAGGGGTATGGTAATAACAACAGAGATCAAATAAATTTAAGCACCACAGCACATCACTACGTAGCATGATCACTCAGATTTTGAATATCTACATCACGAATGAAATGGGATGATACCCTTAGAAAATATTGTTATACAACTAAGAATCTAATTGCATAATTAATCTACTACTCTTAAAAAATTGAGCATCAAATATGGCATCTTACTATGATGATTAATTATCAATAATTGGAAGAATAATGTTATATTATCGAACTTTGAAGTGAAAAAGAATTAGCAGACCCTTGCAAAGAAAAAGAATTACCTCAGAAGCAAGATGGTGAAACTGAACTAGTAGAAAATTAATCTTTAATTGAGTAACTTAACCCTATAAAAGAACCTAAAATATTAATTAGAATGGTTGTAAAGAGACCACCACCACCACCTTTTCCTCATATGTTAAATCAAATAAAATCTTGATAAATAATTCTCAATGTTCGTTGAAGTGTTTAAAAAATTAACCATTAATATACCCTTCTCTGAAGCTTTAAAATAGATGCCAACTTATGCAAAATTTATGAAAGATATTTTGAACAAAAAAAGAAAGCTAGGGGAATTTGAAACTGTAGCATTAACTAAAAAGTGTAGTGCTATAATTCAAAAGAAACTTCCTAAAAAACTTAAAGATCTTGGGAGTTTTATCATTTCTTTAACTATTGGTGACAAATTTGTGGGGGAGCCTTATGTGATTTATGATCTAGGAAAGGTTCAACCTACTTATGTTACTTTTAAGTTGCCTGGTAGATCTTTCACATACCCAAGAGGGGTAATAGAAGATGTTTTGATTAAAGTTGATAAATTCATTTTTCCTGTTAATTTTATTATTTTTGATATGGAATAAGATAGGGAAATACATCTCATTTTAGGAAGAACTTTCTTAGCTACTAGAATAGTCATGATCGATGTGCAAAAGGGTGAATTGACTATAAGAGTTCAAGATTAGGAGGTTATAATTGATGTGCTTAAATCTATAAATTCCATCAAGAAAAGAATAAAGATTGCTTTATGGTGGATTTCGAAGAGTTTGTAGTAGAGAGTCTAAAGGAAGAATTGTTGGAAGGAGAATTATTAGAAGAGGAAAAATATTAAAAGAATAAAGGGATGTTAGGAAAATATGTTGTAACAAATGATGGGAATGAAATTTTGATCAATAGAAATTTTGAATTGTTAAAAACTTCCTCTTTTGATAAAACTTTAAAACCATCTATAGAAGTGGTCCCTATATTAGAGGTTAAGGCTTTACCTTAACATCTCAATTATGCTTTTTGTGGAAATAACTCTACTCTTCCTGTGAACATTTTAGCAAATTTAGAATAACATCAAGAAACTGAATTTATCTTATCATCTCAAGTATGATTTTTTAGTGATTTTAAAAGAGCTTTTGGGTGGACAATTGTTGACATTAAGGGGATTAGTCCATCAATTTGCATGCATGAATTTTAATGGAAGCTAATTCAATACCAAAAGTTGACCCTCAAAGAAGACTTAACCCATCCATGAATTATGTTGTTAAGAAAGTGATTCTTAATTGGCTTAATGCTAGAATTATTTATCCTATTTTTGATAGTTCTTGTGTTAGCTCTATTCATTGTGTTCCTAAAAAAGGATGATTTACTATCATAACAAAATGAACATAATGAACTTATACCCATAAGAACTATCATTGGTTGGAGGATTTGTATAGATTATAGAAAATTAATAAAGCCACTAGAAAAGATCATTTCCCCTTGCCTTTTCTTGATCAGATGCTAGATAGGCTGGCAGAGCATCCATTTTATTATTTTTTAGATGGATCTTAAGGATATCATCAAATCCTTATGGCACCTAAGGATCAAGATAAAAATCCCTTCATTAATCCTTAATGAACTTTTACTTTAAGAAAAATACTATTTGGTATTTATAATGCACCTGCTACTTTTCAAAGATATATAATGCCAATCTTTCCATACTGAATTGACCTGGGTATTAAATTTTCATGGATGACTTCCCTATATTTGGCACTACATATGATTCTTAACCTCTATTTTGAAAAGATGTGTAAAAAATAATTTAGTGTTAAATTAGGAAAAATGTAAATTTATGGTAATTGAAGGCATTATATTAGGGCATAAGATTTCTAGGAAAGAATTAAAGGTAGATATTGCAAAATTTTGGTGATAGAAAAACTACCTCCACCCAATTCTGTTAAAGGCATTATAAGTTTCTTAGGTTATGCAAGATTTTATAGGAGATTAATGAAGGACTTCTCTAAAATTTCTAAACTATTATATAAAATATAAGAGAAGGATGTTGCTTTTGTATTTAATTTTGCATGTCTTGAAGCCTATAATATTTTAAAATAACATTTGATTACTGCTCTTGATTTTTCTTTACCTTTTATAGTGATGTGTAATACCAGCGAGATTGCTATGTTACGATTTTGGGACAAAAGAGAGAAAATTCCATGAAATTTTTACACTAATAAAACTTTAAATATTGCACAGTGTAATTATATGACTACTGAAAAAGAATTGTTAGTTATTTTTTTGGCACCAAATTAATTATTTTTACAGATCATTTTGCTATCAAATATCTTATGTGAAAGGAAGATACAAAACGTAGATTGGTTAGGTGGATTATTTTGTTACAAGAATTTGATGTAGAAATTTTTGACTGAAAGGGTACTAAGAATTAAATTTTGATCATCTTTCTAGACTTTATATTGAGTAGTATGCTTCAGATAAGGATGAGATTAATGAAAATTTTCTTGATTAACAATTATTTTCTCTACATTTCAATAAATCACCATGGTATGTTGACACTGCTAATTTTACTATTAGTGGTAAACTTCATTATGATTTATCTCCAAATCAAAAGAGGAAGTTTTTGCATGATACCAAGTTTTATTTTTGGGATGAACCTTATTTATTTAATTATTGTAATGGTTAAATTATTAAAAGATGTGTCCTTGAATAAGAAATAGAACCAATCAATAATGAGTGCCATAATTATCATTATGGGGGATATTTTAGAGGTTTTAGAATACTTTCAAAATCAATTAATATTATTTTTTGACCTACCGTACTTATGGATGTAAGTGAATACTTTAAGAAATGCGATCAGTGCCAAAGCGTAGGAAATATTTCAAAAAGAAATGAAATATCTTTGAACTATATTTTGGAAATATAAATATTTTATGTTTGGGGATTAGATTTTATGGGACCTTTTATGCTAGCCCATGGAATTCAATATATTCTTATTGTTGTGGATTATGTTTCAAAGTTGAATGAAGGTGTGACAACCTTTAAAACTAATGCTCAAATTGTGATCAAATTTTTAAATAAAAATATTTTCTCTAGATTTAGAAAGCCAATAGTTTTAATCAATGATGGAAGAAGTCATTTATGTAATAGAAGAATATAAACAATCTTAAAGAAACATGGGATTTATCATAAGGCAATGGCTGCTTATCATCCCCAAACCACTGGTCAGGCTAAAATTAGTAATAGGGATATTATGAGAATCTTGTAAAAAATAGTCAGTTTTAATAGGATGGATTGGGCGATTAAGTTAGATGATGCATTATGGGCCTATAAAACTACTTTTAAGACTTCTATTGGTATAACTCCAAATAAATTAATTTTTGGAAAAGCTTAACACCATTTTGAGGAACTAGATCACAAAGCATTATGGGAAATTAATGAATTAAATTCTAATTTAAAAAGTATTAAAGAGAAAAGATTGATGTAGTTGAGTGAATTGGAAGAAATCAGAAAAGAAACTTATGAAAATGCTAGAATTTATAAGGATAAAGTTAAAAAATGTCATGATCGTAAGCTTCTTAGGAAAGAATTCACTCTTGGACAGGATGTTTTACTTTTTAATTCTATACTCGCCCAAGAAAATAAAAATCCAGATGGTTAGGACTATTCACCATCATAAAAATATTTCCCTATAAAATTATGGAAATTCAAGATAAGAAAAGCTTGCATATTTTAAAAGTGAATGGCCACATATTAAAACTTATTTAGGTGGAGATATTGATCATTTATGAATTTTAACTGAATTGGTACATCTTGAAATAAAATAATTGGAATAGTCTGGCTGATCAAGACTGTAAACTCAGTATTTATAGGAGATAACCCACTTGTGCCTTTAGTAATCCTGTTGTGATGGTGAGAGTGTTGCTTTAAGCATTAGTTATCTTGTACGATATATATATATATATATATATATATATATATATATATATATATATATCACATGTTTTACACTTTTCTAAAATTATATAAAAGCGTGTGTTATTTACTAATGTTCATTTATATTTTATTTACATTTGATTAAATTCCCCTTATACTTTTATTTTTATATTGTCTGCCATTAATATCTCTACATTCTAATTATTTGATTAATCATAATAAAAATAATATTTAAAACTTATGTAAAATTAGTATAATATTAAAACCCTATATCATAGTTCAAATGACTATTTTCTCTCCCCTCTCCGCTACTCTGCTATGGAGATTAGGTTTTCCCTATTCCCGCTTGGTCATTTTCCTATTGAATCTGGTGATTTGGGTTCCTATTTTATTTGTGCGGGACTTCTTCGTGGTCCCGTGACCTAAGGCCTTTTGGCCTTTGGTTTATTTGCTTTATTGCTCCCAATGGCGATTGACCCATCCTCGTCTAAGCCCTCGCCACGGGGTAACCTGCCTGCAGCTTCAGTTGTTAACAAGAAAGGTTTCCTTAGTGATTCTAGTAATGATTCTAACCCTAAAACTTGATTTTTTCACGATGTTCTTGCTGGGGGTGCTTTGTCGAATGACTCTGGTATTAGTTTTACCAAATCTTCGATTAAAGGTTCTCCAGCTTTATTGATTTCTAAGGATGATATTGTCAAACTTGCTTCCCCTTATCAGTTTATGCTGGTAGAGAAATTTTCATTAAAATGTCCGAACCTCGACTCGATTAGGTCTTTTTTTAGCAATCTAAAATTGTCTGGTTTTTATTTGATTGGTCTTCTTGACCCGCATCATGTTGCTATCCAATTTACAAATGATTTGGATTATAGCCAGATTTTTGCTAGAAGATCTTACTATATTAATCATTATCTAATGAGGGTTTTAAAGTGGACTCCTTACTTTGATATCAAAGAGGAATCTCTGATCGTTCCTATTTGGGTGTCCTTTTTGAATTTGAGATTACATTTCTTTAATTCACATGTTCTTCATGCTTTGGGTTCAATTTTTGGTAGTTCTCTACAAAATGACCAAGCTACCGCATCCAAATCTTGACCTTCTGTTGCCCGAATTTTGGTGGAATTGGATATAACCAAAAAAAACCTGCGTGAAGTATGGCTTGGTTCAGAAAGTTTAGGTTATTTGCATAAGGTTGATTTAAAAAAAAAATCCTAATTTTTGCTCTCATTGCAAAGTGCATGGACATTCCTTTAATGAATGTTTTATGGCTCACCCAATGTCATAAAAAGTGAGTAAAGAATGAAATATTGTGGAGCATTCGGGTAAAAATGCTGGTGATGTACAAGAGACCCCTATCCTTTTAGAAGTTAACAATGATAAATTGGCTGAGCAAGACAACATAGTTTCTTTATCTACAGATATTCCTAATAATGAGGAAGGTAAGGATGATGGAAATCACTTATTAAAGGAATCACAAATTGCTGTACCAAAGGAGGTTTTGGTTGATCAAGTTGAAGAACTTTCGAATATACATTTGGAAGATTCTGTACAATATAAAAATAGAGGGGCTAATCCTTCCAATGTTTGTAGCGACGGTGATGTGGTGCAAAATCCATCTAATGGGCAATAATTGGAGAAGGAGAAAGGAGATGAGGAAGAACACATGGAGGAAGGAGAAATTGTCCCTATTAATGATACTATTTTATTAGGGAAATCTGTAGGTATGGATGATGATGCTATGTTATCTTCTCCTTCATATGCCAATAAGATTGCTGAGAATTTTACTAAAGTGGGGAAGAAGAAATCCAAAAGTAACAAACTTTCTGAAGGTTCATCTTCAAGAGTTACTAGAACTTCTCATAATTCTTCTTCCAATGGTTAAAGCCCTCATTTGGAATATTAGGGGTATTGGTAACCCTCCCACTAGGGATAGGGTCAAGAACCTTTATAGGATTCATAATATTTATGTTTTGGTTTTACTTGAACCTTTAATTTCAGATTCTAAGATTGTTTCCATGTATTCTAAACTTGGCTTTGATTGCTCTTTTAGTAATTGTTCCAACAGAATTTGGATTTTTTGGAACATTGGGTGTTAAATATTCTTAAATATCTTCCTCAAATTGTGCACACTAATATTAGTTATTTACAGTTTTCTTGCGTTGGGTCTTTTGTGTATGCTTCTTATTCTAGATTTGAACGGAGGATTTTATGGGAGGAAATTATGAATTTTTCATCTAATTCCTCTAAACCGTGGATTGTTGGCGGTGATTTTAACACTATCACTAATACTTCTGGGAGGATTGAGGGGAGACCTCCCAATTTCCAAGCTATGGATGATTTTAATGATATGTTATTAACTTCGAATTTACATGATATCGAATTTTCTTGTAATGCCTTTACGTGGAACCAAGGTACCATGTGGCAACATTTAGATCGTATTATTTTTAATAATGTTTGGATTGCTAAGTTCCAAAAACCCACATTGAGCATTTGTCTAGAACACTCTCTGATCACGCTCCTTTACTTTTTGACATTTCTATTAATGATACTAATTTTCCTTCTATTTTTAGATTTTAAAATATGTGGCTCTTACATGATTCTTTTCTTACTAATGTTGAAGCTAATTGACATGCTCTGTTATTTCCTAATGATAACTATGCTGGTATGACTCATTTTTGGTTTAAGCTCAAGCGGCTTAAGCAAAGCTTAAAATGGTGGAACAAATGTGTTTTCAAAAATTTATTCTCTAATATTATGGAAGCTGAGAATCAAGTTAACTTAACTGATAATGTTTATATGAACAATCCCACGGCGGGTAATCTTGTTAATTTAAATCAAACCAAGGATTTTTTAGTTAACCTTCAAGATCAAGAAGAAGCTTATTGGAAACAAAAAGCTGCTTGTAAGTTTTTAGCTGAGGGAGATAGGAACACTAAATTCTACCATAATATTGTGAATCATAATAAAGTCTCTAGTTATATTCACAAAATCTCCACTCCTGAAGGTCATCATATTGAATCTCCTGATTTGGTTTATGATTATGGTGTTAATTATTTTAAGGAGGTTTTTAATAAAAGCTTTATCCCAGTTTAGAGTTTGATTTCTCTTTTATTTCGTTACTGGTGATGGAATAAGATAACACTATGCTCACTAGAATCCCTTCTCCTAATGAGATTGAGACGATCATGAATGAGATGAATACTGATTCTGTTGCCAGACCTGATGGATTTACTACCAAATTCTTTCAAAAAACTTGGCCTATCATTAAAGAGGACCTTATTAATGCTGTTTTTGATTTTTTTAAAGGCAACCCTTACCAAATTTTTTTACTTCTGCTGCTATTATTTTGATCCCCAAGAGTGTGGTTACTAGTTCCTGGAATGATTTACGTCCCATTAGTTTGTGTTCTTTTCTTAACAAGCTTATTGCTAAATTAATTGTGTCTAGACTTGCTTTAATTCTTCCTAAGATCATCTCCACTGAGCAAACTGGTTTTGTGAAAGGTCATTCGATTTTTGATAATGTCTTACTTGCTCAAGAACTTGTTCATGATTTAGAAGAAAAAATTACGGGAGGGAATATCATCTTTAAGATCAACATTACCAAAGCTTATGATAATCTGAATTGGGATTTTCTTTATACTATGCTTCATACTTTTGGTTTAAACCAGGATTTTATCAGACTCATTAAGAATAGTATTGAGCATTATTTTTTCTCTGTGATTATCAATAGGAAGAACCATGGTCTTTTTAAATCTACTAATGGCCTTAGGCAAGGGGATCCTTTATCTCTTTCTTTGCTTATTATTGCTATTGAGTTTCTCTCTAGAGGCCTTAATGATATGTTTAGAAATCACCCTAATTTACAATATCGCATTTTTGGTGGTTTGGTCATGTCTCATTTAAGTTTTGCCGATGATTTTATTATTTTTATGAATGGTTCCAGAAAGATGCTAAAAATCCTTTTTAAAATTTTTGGTCTTTTTCAACGTGCTACTGGTTTAATTTTTAATCCTATGAAAAGTTGTTTCATTAGTGCTAAGTCTATTTCTCATCCTAGGATTTCTTCCATTTAGGACAACTATGGTTTTTTACATAAGCAGCTTCCTCTTAAATACTTAGGCACCCCTCTCTATAGAGGAAGGAAAAGATCTCACTTATTTCAGGACATTCTCTTTAATGTTAAAAAAAAACTCTATACTTGGGCTTTTAATTTCCTTTGTTTTGGGGGTAGATTAGTTTTGATCAAAAGTGTTCTTTGTTTTATTCCTATATATTTATTTTGTACTTTATCTCCTACTAAGAACATTTGCACTAGACTTGAAATGATTTTTAATAAATTTCTCTGGGGGTTAAAGACAGAAAATTTGCTATTGTTTGGGCTTCTTGGGGTAGATGTTCTGGTATCAAGGAAGAAGGCAAGTTGGGTTTTAATACTTTAAGTGACATGGACCTTAGTTTTTCTTTTAAACTTTGGTTTAATTTTAACTCTAAAAATAGCCTTTGGTCCAAGTTAATGATGGCTAAATATTGTGTCGATAAGCATCCTCTTAATTGTTTCTTCAAAAATGTGAACTCTTTCAATTGGAAAAGGCTTTGTTCTATTAAATTGGAGGCTGAAAACTTCATTCAATGGGGTTTGGGTTGCGGGGACATCTTTTTTTGGCAAGATAACTGGCTTGGGTTCTCTTCTATTGATAATTTACTTAACACTCATACCATTAGTGATTGTAAAGTGGCTAACTTTATTCAAGATGGGTCCTGGAATTTATCTTATCTTGCTGAAATGATTCCGGATTTTCTCATTAATCTTATTGTGAAAATTCTGCTTTAACTTGATCAAAAAGATTGTATTTTATTTAATAAATCTAATGAGGGCAGTTTCCAGTTCAATGAGTTTTGGCATTCTATTAGGTCCGTTCAACCTAAGTCGATTATTTTTTCTTCTTGTTGGCAAAATTGTATTCCTACTTCTTACTCTATTCTTATATAGAGAATTTACAACAATTATATTCCCATTGATACAAACTTAATGAAGAGAGTTTTCTACATGGTGTATAAATGTCAATGTTGCTACTATATTGAGAACATGAATCATGTTATTGCTAATGGCCCGGTTGCTCTTAAAGTGTGGCTTTATTTTGACAATTTATTTACCTCTCAATTTTGTAAAAATTATAACAACATTATTGATATTTTGCATGATTGGATGGTTCATACCAATAAGCATATCAGAAATGTGATACCTACCATTATTTGTTGGTTTCTTTGGAAGAGTAGAAATGAGGCTAAGCATAAGAATATTATTATAAAGGCTTCGTCCATTATCAACCAAGTTAAGGACAAAGTGAGATCTTTATTCTTGGCTAAGCGGATTACTTTAGATTTTTTCAATAATTCCACTCAACTTGTCGAGCATTTTGGCATTTTTGGGGAAGGTCTTTTTAGATGCTCCTCCAAAGATGTTTTAGTTAGATGGATTAAACCACTTTTGGGGTGCTAAAATCTTAATATCAATGGCACTTTTAAGGGTTTGAAAGATGGTATTGGTGGCATCATTCGAGATTCCATGGGACAAATTGTGGCTATTTTTGCGGGCCCCTATGAGGGAACCTCTGCTCTCATGGATGAAATTTTGGCTTTAAAGTATGGTTTACATTTATGCATTTCTCTTGGCATTACTAATGTGTAGATTGAGTTGGACTCTAAGCTTGTTATATGATTTGTTACTGGAGACAGCTTTGCTAACCCTGCTTGTTTCTATATTTTAAGGGAGATTAAACAGTGCCTATCCTTTTTACCTTCTCTTTAACTCATATTTATAGAGAAGGAAATGCTTCTACAGATTTTTTAGCTGAGTTGGGTTGTAATTTTTCTGAGTTGATGGATTTTGTGGGATCTTTTTTTCCTCTTAGGCTGTTGAACCTTGCTAGACTGGATCGATTGTGCATACCTTATGTTAGATTTTCTTAATTTAATTCTTCTATTCTTTATAGGTTTTCTTTTATTGAGCTTCTTGCTTATCTGGCTTTTGCTTGCTATTACATGTTTCATAGGGTTTGCTAGTCTTATGAACCTTTTCTTTGCAGTTTTTGGGACCTGCCTTTATAGATCTGGCATTCATGGCTCTTGGTGGTTCCATTATCAGCATTGGTGTGGGATTCATCTCAATATCTTCTTGGTTGTTTCCTACATTCATAATTACTGGATCAGGATGGATTTGAATAATTCTTGGAGAAGTTCATATGTTGTTCTTTTTTTAATTTACTGCTTGTCCTATACCTAGGCTTATACGAATTGGATTCCTACTTTTTGTGTTATGTTTCTTTGTCTTCAATGTGGTTGATGGATAGTTTGGTCTCTTTTCATTTTATTTACGTTATGTGTTGGGGGACTCATGTGCTTATCGGTGCTGTTGGGGACTCTTTTATTTGTGCCTCACGGCCCGTCTGTTCTGGCTTGTTTGGGATCGGGATGGTTGGTACCTCCGATAATGCTATGCATCAGGCTTGGGAGGGGACTATCTTTGGGCTTCTATGCTGCTCCTGTTTTACTTTGATTTGGGATTTAAATCTGGTTTACTACTTTGTTATTGACCCGAGGATTGGTAGGTATCCCAAGCAATTTGTCATTTATCCTTTTGTTCTGTTGCCAGTTGTGTTCTTCCTACCTACTACTAATTCTGTATCCTTTAGTTCTTTAATGTTGATTGATTTCAAGCTTACGTGTTTCCTGTTATATTTGTGTTGGATTTACAGAATGTTTTCGTTGCAGGTTGACGAGAACGAGATTTCTTGAGATAAGCTGGAATTTTTTGGTAGGATGTTGGTGCTAAAAGTGTCTACTTTTTGCTTCCCTTTTTGGGCTCTATTTTCTAGCAGAACTAGAATGTTTTTAGGCTATTTTGTAACTGGTAGAATAGGGAACCATCAGCTCTTAGGTTTTCTTTTATTTTATTTTGTAGCTCTGTCGAGCATTAGTGAGCTGAAGGTTCCCTTTAAGGACCTGTAACCGTTTTTCTTAATTAACACGTAGGCCCCCATAAGCGGTTCGCCCACCCCCCCCCCCCCCTCCCCCCCCCCCCCCTAAAAAAAAAATAAAAAATAAATAATAGATCAAATGAATATTGCTTTATAATTCATAGATTAGAAAAATCTAATAATTAACTAACTTAGATCATTTAAATTATTGACTTAACTTGAATGTATAAGTTATTCATTTATACATTAACCTTTGATTTAAAAAAGAATAATTATGGTTAAGGAATAGATATAAGTAGATTAAAATTGAAAATCATAACAACTTGAATTTATAATTAGTAATCTTATTAAATTCATATACTAGCTAATTAAAATTGTAAGAAGATTTTAAACAAAACTGATATTCAAAATCATTAACATGTACTCTACAAAAATAAAAAGTTAAAGAAATGTGAAAATAGTTCAAACAAGAAAAGAAAAGAAAAGAAGAAAAAGAAAGGGAGTTCATTCAAAAATTGGTATCAAATAAAAGCTTAGAGTCTGACTGCAATCTTTTATTTAAATTCTTAAAGGATACGATAGGAGAACTAGTACAAATGGTGAACTAATAAAATTTTAATTTTAACTACAAACATATTTAATCTTTAAGCTATATTATTCAATTCTAAATTCAAAAATAAATGATTATATTCATAACATGTAAATTCAAATTAAGCAATGATAAGGGTTACTGGTTAGGATAATTATTAGTATTTTTCTAAGCTAGAATTATAATTTTATTCATTTCCACTACTTCTAGGCTATGATATATTTTCATATAATTTAGTAATTTCAGATTATTAATTTTTACTCTAATTATTTGATTAATCATAATAGTAGATTTCTTCATTTAATTTAGGATAAGTAAGAGTTTAAGTTAGAAATAATTTGATAAGTGTAAATTATGTACAATTTTATATATTTTATTTTTAGTGAAAATGAATTATTTTAGTTATTTTTGGGTAAGAAAAACCCAAAAATGGCTAAAATTCTAAGGAGATCACAAAGTCGTTGCATTCGACAAAACAACACGGTAGTGCCACCTTAAATACAGATGAGGCACCACAAATTAGACATTACGACATGAGTTTTTTATTTTTAAGCGCTATAATAGTAACACAGCTAGTGCCATAGCATTACCAGCACTACGGCGTGAAAAAATTAGATTGGTAGCATTGGATTCCCTTTCTTTAAATACCGCGATGCCACAATTTCTCACGCCCTGGTGCCATTTTTTCCACTTGAGTGTTGTAATGCTTGAATGTCAACATTGTCACAGCATTGTAATTAAAACTTCTAAGGCTACATTCTCTCAATGAAGAGATGCGACTATTTTCTAAGTGATCAATCCACATCAACAAGCGCCACGGGGGTGCAAACATTGTTGTGAATCTAGATTTAAGGACTATGATTTTGATGATAGCAAACCTTTTCATTTCAGTTTGAGTGTCTAACATTTCATTTCTGTGCCAGCTCAAGATCGAGTCAGTCTATTTGTGTTTCAAGTTTAATGTACTATTCTATTTTTCTTGAGTCAAGTGTAAGTAATGGATCCCTAAGCTAAGTAATGTTGCGCACGCACACTCAGAGGGAGAGTTTTAGAGAGTTAGAGTTTTGGTTCAAATTTTTTTTAAAATTGTCCTAGACGATATTCATATCATCCTAGATGATCCACTAAAAATAGAAACCCTAATTAGGGCGACCATGTTAAAACGGTCTAATTAAGCAGATCGTCCTGGATGATACACCCATCGTATAGGATGAAATGCTCAAATAAAAAATTCTCGGCTGCCAGACTAAGTTAGGTAAGTTTTATTTTTAGAGATTTGGTCTAATCATCCTGGACGATCCATTACAATCATGCCTAAATTAGTCAAGTGATTAAGGAAAGTAATTAAAGTTTAAGTGATTCGATCATATCATCCTGGTCGATCGCAAGATCATTCTAGACGATCAATTAGAATTCCTGACCGTCTAGAGCATTTCACCTGGATGACCCAGACAATCCTCTAGATGATATTCTTAATTTTGCAATAATCGTACGGGATGATATAAATATCTTCCTGGATGATAAGGTCATTTTGAAATCGTCCAGCATGATTTGGATGTATGACCCGAGGAATCTGCTGGATAATTTTCGGTAATTTTGAACTAATCGTACAGGATGATATACTTATCATTCTGGATGATCAAGTCATTTTCTTCAGATTGTCCAGGCTTTTCTCCTGGATGTCCCAAGCTATCTTCTAGATAATATTTCTGGTTTGAATTAATAGTCCAGGATGATCACAAAATCATCCCAGATGATATGAACAGTATTTATCTTCTAATTGTCCACAAGAATCAGATCATCTAGGACAAAAAGGCCTGATTTACACTGATCATACAAGATGATCTAATGATCATCTTGGATGATCTTTGATGGCTAGTTAAAATTTAGGACAATTTTTGAGCCGTCCTATTTAAGATCTCTTATCTTTTATCATTGAGATCTTTTGCCGCTGTCCTTTCCTGTGAGAGTTTGGAGAAGGAGAGAGAGAGAAGATCTTGTGAGGGGGAGTTTATGAGGTGTTCACAAAGGTTGATCTAAGCAAGGATCTGAGTCGTCTTCTCCGGTCATCATCTCTTATCCTTTGTGTCTTCGTAGAAGGATTGTCTGCAAGAAGATCAAGGTTCTCTGCCTGCTTCAGGAGGAAGCGAAAGGAGTCTGGGCTCTTTGCCTCATCGGGTTGGTGGAAAGGAGTTTTATAAATGCTTCTTCACCTTATTATGGGAGCTAAAGGAGAGTCACTTAGTGTTAGAGCAATATCCGGAGGGGAGGCTCCGGTGAGTAGACGTAGGTCATGTTGATCGAACCACTATAAAATTTGGTGTGTTCTTTATGATTATTTTTTGCATTTACTTTTTTGTTGCTGATCGTTTGATTGTAGTTATTATTTTGTTATTACTAAACATCTGCACATCATCGCAAAACTGTAATTATTTTAAAACATTGAAAAAGATTTTCTAAATCATTTTTGCTCATGAATTTTTAAAATATCAATTCACCCCTCTTTTTAGTTAGCCTTGAGCTAGTTCATAAGGGCTTATCATCCCTAATGAACTTTCAAGTGGTATCAGAGCGGGATTCATAAAATTTAGTTTTGAAAAACTTTTAAATTTGATTCATGGCTAACTTTGGTAATAAAAATACTGCTGAAAGTTATTCCATTACTCGACCACCCTTGTCTGATAACATACCTTTCGATTTTGGAAAACTCACATGTCTATGTTTTTACAATCTATTGATTATCGCATGTGGATGCTTGTTAAAGATGTTATGAAGCACCTTTTAGACTTGTAAATGATATTAAAACTGAACTTCCTTTTGCCCGAATGGACTTTAGATGATCGAGATTTAGCAGAACTGAATGCAAAATGCTTGAACTATTTTTCTATGCACTAAAATTTGAAGATTACATGCGTGTGTCAACCTGTACAACTGGCAAAGAAATCTAGGATAAATTGTGCATCACTTATGATGGCACAACTAAAGTTAAACAATCTAGATTGAACATTCTGCTTCATAACTATGAACTCTTTCATATGAAACCTAGTGAGTCAATATCTAAAATGTATACTAGATTCACACAAATTGTCACGTCCCTACATGCCTTAGGAAGAGAACTCACCAACTATGAAAAAGTTAACAAAATCTTGAGATGTTTGCCTTCTTCCTGTGATGCCAAGATAACTGCTATCATTAAATTGAAAGATTTGAACAATTATTCTATTGATAACTTACTTGGATCATTAATTGCTTACGAGCAAGGAGTGAACCAAAGACAGCTTGATGCAAGTGAGAAGAAAAAAGAGAAAACTGTGGTGCTGAAGGCCAACCACATGGATACTGATACTTTCAGGTCTGATAATGATGATGTTGCCTTAATCACTAGGCAATTCAAAAGCTTTCTAAGGTAGAAACACAAGAACTATCAGAAGTGGAACAAAGATAAGAGTAGCATAAATTTTTAAGGTTCTTCTGATACAGTTTGTTTTGAATGCAGGAAGCCTGGACATATAAAGGCTGATTGTCCTACACTTAAGGCTCACCCAAGCAAGGAGAAGGGCGAGGAGAAACCCAAGTTCAGGAAGGACAAGAAACTGATCTAGAGGCTTTTTGGGTAGATTCTACATCTGACTCCTTTGAGATTGAAGCTAAAGAGGAGACTATAAACTTGTGTTTGATGGAGGATAAACATCATGGTTAGTCTGATCAAGAAGATATATGTGAACTGACTTACGATCAATTGCTTGATGTTTCTGAGAAAATTCATTCGTCGTATAGAAAACTTAAGAAAACTCATGTGAATCTGAAATTGAAATTCTTAAATTTGCACCTACACTTAAGGCTCACCCAAGTAAGGAGAAGGATGAGGAGAAACCCAAGTTCAGAAAAGATAAGAAATGGATCTAAAAGGCTTTCTGGATAGATTCTGCATCTGACTCCTCTGAGACTGAAGCTGAAGTGGAGACTACAAACTTGAGTTTGATGACGGATGAACATCGTGGTCAGTTTGATCAAGAAGTGGTATGTGAACTGACCTACGATCAATTACATGATGTTTTTGAGAAAATTAATTCGTCGTATAGAAAGCTTAAGAAAACTCATGCGAATCTAAAATTAGAATTCTTAAATTTTCAAAAAGAGCATGAAGTTTTACTTAAGGATAATTCTACACTTGATAGCAATCATATGTTATTACCTGATGAATATTATGAACTGAATAAAAAGCATTCTGAATTGATAATTGAGCATGATTCATTGAAAGTATTGCATGTTGAATTAGAAGTTGCAATTAAAGAATTAGAAACTCATCCATCTGATTTAGATAGTAGTGAGCATTATTTGAAATTTGAAATTGCAAGTCTCAAAAAGGAAAATAATTTTTTAAGTGTAAAAATTAGTGCATTTGAGAATAATGAAACACCACCTACATTTGCATAATTTAAAAAACCTCCATCACCTGAAGGATCACATTCAAAATCATCAAAATACGTATCATTCAAACCTAGGAGGAGGCACTATCACCCACGTAGATTAGTTAATCCTTTTTCTGGTGTTAGATATTTCTCATGTGGCATGTTAGGACATATCTCTCACACCTGCACTATTCACCATAGTGCACATTGTGTGTAGAAGCCCAAACTACATGTTTCATAGTATAGCACACATGCATTGCATTCCTCTTTTCATAAAAAGGAGCCTAAACCTGCTTGGGTTTCTAAATCTGGTGTTTGATGATTTTATAGGGGTGCTCTCACACAAGATCTTGTGAGAGCATGTGGTACCTGGACAACGAATGCTCAAGATATATGACTAGAGATGCAAATCAATTCATTTTGCTAGAGGCCAGGGCTGGAGGTAAGGTCACTCTTAGAGATAACACCACCAGGAAAATGGTAGGTGCAGGTATAATCAGAAACTCCAAGAACCTTTTAATCGAAAATATTTTGCTTGTAGATGGACTGAAACACAACCTGCTCAGCATCTGTCAACTCTGTGACAAAGGGTTCAGCATCAAATTCCTAGCAAACATATGCATTATAAGCTTAAATAATAACACTATTTTACAGGGCAAGAGGATCAACAATGTCTACATGCTTGATTTAAATAATATTGATTGTGCTGCTTCATTTTGCTTAAAAATTGCTGCAGATGAGTCTTGGCTGTGGCACGGGAGGTTATGTCATGCCAGTATGAAAACCCTTAGAAGAGTCTCCCAAAAGGACTTAGTTAGAGGTGTCCTCAAGCTTAAGTTCACTAAGGACCACTTATGTGATGCCTGCCAGCTAGGAAAGCAAGTTTAATCCTCTTTCCATTCTATTAAGAACATCAGAATGTCTAGACCTTTAAAAGCCCTTCACATGGATCTCTTTGGACCCATTAGCACTGCCAACTTAGGTGGAAAAGTCTATGGATTTATGATTATTGATGATTACTCAAGGTTCACTTAGATTAGATTTCTGATACATAAATCTGAGTCATTTGATGAATTTAAATCTTTCTTCACTTGGATTCAGAAGAAGTTAGGTTGTGAGATCTTGACCATCCATAGTGATCATGGTGGGGAGTTTAAAAATGTGAGATTTGGAACCTTCTATGAGGAGCAAGGGATTATCCATAACTTTTTAGCTCCTACGACCCCTCAGTAGAATGGGATAGCTGAACGAAAGAAGAAGACCTTAGTGGAAGCCATTAGATCCATGCTTGTTGAGTATTCACTTCCAAAATACTTTTGGGTAGAAGCGGTGAATATAATCTATTATGTGTTGAATAGGGTGAATGTTAGATCCAATCTAAATAAGACACCCTATGAGTTCATTAAGGGTAGAACTCCAAACCTATCCCACCTCCATGTCTTTGGCTGTACGGTATTCATTCTTAATAATGTGAAATCATCCTTAGGAAAATTTAACCCAAAATTTGATAAAGGAGTGTTCTTAGGATATTCAAGTATGGGGAAATCCCTTAGGGTGTTTAACAAGAGGACATTAGTGGTGGAGGACACTACTCATGTAGTATTTGATGAATCTAATCCTAAGGAGGTTAGAGCTGATGAAGAAGAGGAAGTAGGAGAGATTACCCAAGGAGTAGAAAATATAAATCTAGAGGAAAGAGTAAAACCTAAAAATAATTTGCCTTGAGATTGGAGATATTTTTTGAGCCATCCTAAAGAACTGATCAAAGGAGACCCTTCTGAAGGTGTTAGAACTAGGCATGGACTTAGAAAAGAAGTAAACCATTCTACCTTTATCTCAATGACTGAACCCACTAACATCAACCTAGCCCTTTCTGATGAATTTTAGATCTTAGCTATGCAAGAAGAACTTAATCAATTTGTAAGAAATAATATTTGGGAGTTGGTAGAAAGACCTAAGGATCAAAGTGTAGTAGGAACCAAGTGGGTCTTTAAGAATAAAATGAATAATTTTGGTGTGGTGGTTAGGAATAAGGCATGATTGGTGGATAAGGGGTACAATCAAATAGAATAGATTGATTTTGAGGAGACTTTTACCCCTGCAGCAAGATTGGAAGCAATTAGGGTGCTACTAGCCTTTACCTGTTATAAGGGATTTAAGCTTTTTCAAATGGATATCAAGAGTGCCTTTTTAAATGGGATAGTAAAGGAAGATGTCTTTGTAGAGCAACCCCTAGGTTTTGAGAGTTCTCAATATCCTAATCATGTCTATAAATGAAAAAAGGCCTTATATGGATTGAAATAGGCACCCAGAGCTTGGTATGAGAGGCTTAACACATTCCTATTAGAAAGAGAGTTTGTTAAGGGGAGCGTAGGAGCCACCCTTTTTCTAAAAAAAGTAGGGGATGATTTACTTATTATTCAGATCTATGTTGATGATATACTTTTTGGATCTTCTGATAAAAAATTTATGTGATAATTTTTTTAAAATAATGAGTAAGGAGTTTGAGATGAGTATGATGGGAGAATTGTCCTACTTTTTGGGGTTTAGCATAAGGCAAAGGGATGATGAAACTTTTATCAATCAATCAAAGTATATTAAAGACATATTGAAGAAATATGAAATGGATAAAGTCAAGCCTGTAAACACTCCCATGAGTTCTACTATCCAGTTAGACAAGGATTCATATGAAAAATTTGTTGATCAGAAGAAGTTCAGAGGAATAATTGGATCATTGCTTTACCTGACTACTAGCCGACTTGATATTATGTTTAGTGTTTATCTTTATGCTAGATTTCAAGGTGATCCTAAGGATCCCACTTGACTATAGTTAAGAGAATCCACAGATAACTCTTAGAACCCCAACCTTAGGAATCTGGTATCCTAAATACAGTATTTTTTTAAGATTATTGGATATTTTGATTCTAATTTTGTAGGGTGTTGGGTGGATAGAAAGAGCACTTCAGGAATATGCCAATTCATAGGACAATCTTTAGTCTCCTAGTCTTAAAGAAAATAAAACTCTGTAGCACTTTCCACTGCTGAAGTTGAGTACAATGTCTTAGGAAGTTGTGTGGCCCAAGTCCTTTGGTTGAAGCAACAAGTTTTGGATCTAGGATTACCTGTTAGCATAATTTTAGTTCTATGTGATAACACTAGTGCCATCTGCATCTCTAAGAATCCTATCGAATATTCAAGAACCAAACACATTGACATAAGGCATCACTTCATTAGGGACCATGTTATAAAAGGGGATATTGAGCTACACCATACAGCAACTAAAAATCAACTGGCTGATATCTTTACTAAACCACTGGCCTTTGACTCATTTAGCATTTTAAGGACTAGATTGGGTGTGATTGACATAAATAAATGAATTTGATGATTACTGATTTTTGAATATTCTGTTTTTCATTTTTCGTTTAGTTTTTTTGTTTGATTTGATTTTCTATTTCATTTTAGAATTTTTTTCCTGCTGATTTTCGTTTGTTTGATTTGCTTATCAGATTTGATTATTTCCTGTTGATTTTTGTTTGTTGTTTTTTATTTATTTATTTTTCTTCTTTTTATTTATTTACTATTTATTATTTTCATAATCAAATCACTGCTCACTGCTGCTGATAAACTGGATTTCTAACTGAGAGTTTTGCCTTATTTTTCTTTGGAAGCTTCTACATAGTGATTGACTCCTCTGAATTTATTAAAGGGAAGAAACATTGATGATTGTTTCTCTTCCTCTAACTCCTTTAATGATGTATTATTTCTTTTGGATAAAAATTTTCTTCAAAATTAAACAGTTAGATTTTAAAATAAAGATCTATTTTATCGTCTTACAGTAATCTACCTTATATGAATAGTATTTTAAAAGCTTTGAATCATTGTTATATTTTTCTTAATCAGGTGATTACACTTATCATATATAGTATGGATTTGTTCTGTGAGTTACTCCTTATTGTAGAGAGTGAGTTTCATCTTCACTAATGTCTAGAGGGTAATTTCACAACTGAGATTCTTTAACGATTATGAAAGAAAGCAAGCTTGTAAAAAGAAAAAAAGGGGTGGGGGCACAAAATGGGCCAAAAATAAAAAGATGCGTAATGATGCCTAAAATTAGAAAGATACACAAAGTGTATTAAAAATCAAAAGATGCGCAAAGTGCCCCAAATAAATTGAAAAAGAGGCACAAAATGAGCCCATAAAGAAATAAGCTTTCTTCCATTTCAGATCTTTAAATGTCTTAGAAAAATCTATGCACAACTTAATATTTTTAAAATTTTGAGATTGAAAATCATGATTTCTAATTCCTTACTTTGCAGTACTATTTTATCAGATATTTTGTTAGAACGAGGCTTGAAAGGATCTCTTTTTGAACCTAATTTCTTTTCTTCTGAACTAGACTTTTGTTTGAAAGGAATTTGAACCTATAAGGTGTCTGAGGTAGGAGTTATGAAAATTGATTTTCCAACTTTTTTGGATTTCAGCATCATTGATTTTCTTCTTACTAACTTTTGAATTGGAACTCAAGGGAAAATTTTGATTTACTAGAGCTGATCAATTAAAAAAAATGTGTGTTTTTATTTCTATTTTCTTGTATTCTATTTTCTTTCTTTTGATCTTTATTTTGGTTTGATTTTATTTTTTATGTTTTGGGATCCCTGATCATTCCTCTCCATCCTTTATCATTTTTTAATTTTTGGTCACATCGTCCTGGACGATCCCTACATCGTACTAGATGATATGATAAAATTATCCCCATCTTGATCCAACAGGTGATCTGAACCAATTATTAGTGATCATCCTGAATGATCCACCTCATCATCCTGGATGATCCACATGGTAGCAGTGGGATGATTCAAATTTGGCCCGTATGATTCATTTATTGCATATCATCCTGGATGGTCCATCTAATCGTCCCGAATGATACTTTTCATCAAAGATCATCTAGCTTGACTCCTCGGGATGACCGCCTGTGTCTAATCATCCTGGATGATATCTGATCATCCTGGATGATTCGAGCACCTTTGTGACCAATCATCCTGGACATAATTATTTCTCCTATCGTCCTGGATGATCCTACGATCGTCCTGGACAATCTGGCTGAATTTTATTTAAACGATCAATTTCCACCATTTTTTCACTACTCCTCCTTCACTCCTTACTCAAATCATCTTCTCATGGCTGGTGGAAAACATTCTAGGCACCAGGACTCTAGTTCTTTCCGGGGAAATGTTGATCCACGCTTTCTTGATGCATCCGATCAGGCTGCCTTACAATGCTACCTTAACGTAGGGATCACTCAATTAAAAATCGTCAACCCCCGCACTCTCACATATCTGGTACTTAACCTTTTTGACCACCCTTCCCTTACCTTCTTCTTGACACTCGCTTTTCCTTTTAATACCGAGCTTCTCTGTGTTTTCTTCTTAAATCTTCACATCGATTCCTCTTACTCTGCTCTCCACTCCTTTGTTAATCACCACCCTGTCGAACTCACCACCCAAGACTTTCATGATATTCTACAACTTTCAATTACTGGTGATAAACTCCATCTTGTGTCAATTGATCCTGATTTTGGCTGGAGTGTCGCTAATCACTTTCTTAGGAACACCAATGCCCATTACCTCGACAATGCTTGCACTTCCTTAGTCTAGGATGCTAGGATAATCCAGCATGTTCTTCTCTCCTCAATCATTCCAAAGGCTGGAGACCACATCTATATTACCCCCTTGCTCTCCATGACTACCTATTTCATTATGGCCCATCACAATTTTAATGAAACTGACCTAATCTTTCATTATATTGAACACCTCACTAACATTAGGGATTCGGGCCACAGGAGTAGCCCCAACCTAGCCTTAGGCCACCTAATTGCCTATGCTCTTAAAACTAAATATAATCTACAATATCTGATTCCAGCTGATATCAATCCTTCCTTTTACTCCAATAACTCCTTCCATGTTCTTCATAGTACACAACTTCATCTGGAGCCTAGCACAGATGTTGAGGGAGAAAAGGAAGGAACTGCTCCTGAACCAGCTGTAACTGCTCCTCTCCACATAGAATCACCTTTAGATCACTTGGTGCTCAGGTTTGGCTAGTGGGAGGCATGCTTTGACTCCTACGTGATTGCCCAGAAGCAAAAGCATGCTGAGGACGTCCACCGATTCAATACCTATATAGCCCAGCAGCAGCAGCAACATGACCAGGACATAGCCTAGTTTGGTGAATAGTTTGCCTCCATCCATAGTCTGTTTCAGCACCTCTACCTCCATCTGATCAGGATCCCCCTTTGTACTAGTTTTTCTACTTTTTCTAATATTTTGTGTTATTTCTTATACTGTGTTATTTTCACCTGTGTTTATATTGTGTTTTCCCTTTTTGAGATGTCAAAAGGGGGAGTAGTTTATGTTGTGGGTCATTATAAATGTTCAGTTCAGTACTTTGAATTATCAATGTTCAAATATCAGTATTTTGAATCATAATTATTCACAATATTTATTTACTAAATTTGGAATTACTAACAGATGTTTGCCATCATAAAAAAGGGAGAGATTATTATGAACATGGATTCAAGGACTATGATTTTGATGATAGCAAACCTTTTAATTTCTATTTGAGTGTCTAACATTTCAGGTTCACAGGATCAATTGTAAATCAAGCCAGCTCATGATTGAGTCAGTCTGTTTGTGTTTCAAGTTCAATATACTTTTCCATTTCTCTTGAGTCAAGTGTAATGTAACGGATCCCTAAGCTAAGTAACCTTGCACACACACACTCAGAGAGAGGGAGAGTTTTAGAGAGTTAGAGTTTTTGTTCAAATTTTGTTTAAATCATCCTGAACGATATTCATATCATCTTAGATGATCCACTAAAAATAGAAATTCTAATTAAGGCAATCATGTTAAGTCAATCTGATTAAGCAGATTATCCTAGATGATACACCAATCATACAGGACGATATGCTCAAATCAGAAATTCTCAGCCGCCAGACTAAGTTAGGTAAGTTTTATTTTTAGAGATTTGGTTTAATTATCCCAGATTTATGTGTATCATCCTGGATGATGATCCATTAAAATAATGCCTAAATTAGTCAAGATATTAAGAAAAGTAATTAAGGTTTGAGTGATTCAATCATATCATCCTGGACGATCGCAAGATCGTCCTGGACGATCAATAGGAAATCCTGATCATCTAGAGTTTTTCACTTGGATGAACCAGACAATCCTCTGGATGATATTCTCAATTTTGCACTAATCGTATGGGATGATAGAAATATCATCCTGAATGATAAGGTCATTTTGAAATCATCGTGCATGGTTTGGCTGTACGACCTGAGGAATTCGCTGGTCAATTTTGGGAAATTTTGAACTAATCGTACAGGACAATATACTTATTATCCTGGACAATCAAGTCATTTTCTTCATATTATCCAGGCTTTTCTCCTAGATGTCCCGAGCTATCTTCTGGATGATATTCCTGGTTTGAACTAATCATTCATGATGATCGCAAAATCATCCCAGATGATATAAATAGTATTTATCTTCTAATCATCCAAAAGAATCAGATCATCCAGGCCAAAAGGGCCTGATTTACATTGATAGTACATCTAAGGATCATCTTGGATGATCTTTGACAGCTAGTTAAAATTTAGGGTAATTTTTGATCCCTCCTATTTAAGATCTCTTATCTTCTATCATAGAGATCATTTACCACTGTCCTTTCCTGTGAGAGTTCAGAGAAGGAGAGAGAGAGAGAGAGCTTGAGAGAGGGATAGAAGTTCTTGTGAGGGGGAGTTTGTGAGGTGTTCACAGAGGTTGCTCCAAGAAAGGATCGGAGTCATCTTCTCCGATCATTGTCTCTTCTCCTTAGTGTCTCTATGGAATGATCATCTACAAGAAAATCAAGGTTCTCTGCCTACTTCAGGAGGAAACAAAAGGAGGTAAGGTTCTCTGCCTGCTTCAGGAGGAAGTGAAAGGAGTCTGGGTTCTCTACCTCACTGGGTTTGTGGAAAGGAGTTTTGTAAAGGCTTCTCCGCCTTTGCTGTGGGAGAAGAAGGGCAGTCACTTAGTATTAATGCAATACCCAGAGGGGAGGCTTCGGGGAGTGGATGTAAGTCAAGTTGACCGAACCACTATAAAATATGATGTGTTTTTTTGATTAATTTTCACATTTATTTTTCTATTGTTGATTGTATAATTGTAGTTATTATTTTATTATTACTAAACATATGCACATCATCGTGAAACTGTAATCATTTTAAAACATTCAAAAAGATTTTCTAAATGATTTTTGCTTATGAATTTTTAAAATACCAATTCACCCCCCCCCCCCCCTCTTTGTTAGCCTCGGGCTAGTTCATAAGGTCTTAACATCCCTAACAAACTTTTAACTATTTCAGTACCGAGGAATTAGTTTTCTTAAATGAAACCAAAACACCACTCTTTTAAGCATTGTAGTGACGGATGTCTTTTTGTGTTGTCCTATAAATAGTTGTGATGTTATGTTTGTAAGAGAGTTGAATAACTTAAGTAAAATTCAGTATTACATTTTAGAGTACTTCTCTAGATCCCTGTTAAAGTAAAATCTAAGGGGGGCTACGAAAGTATAAGATACAATCATTTATAGTATTTAGCCTATGTTTCTTGAAGCAACTCTGCAAGTTAAGAGAGGAGTATAGAGGAGATACTTTAATCCTTTCTACTGGAATCACTCTCTTGTATTTTCATTCTCCCTTGAGTTTAATACAAATGAGATTGCTTGTCATTTATTCTATGTCTGACTAATTCTCTTATTTTGGATTGATGATGCAAAGTGCATGTTAAGTATTACTTAAGACACTTATTCTATAAATATTAAATTATATTTCAAAATTTAATGCGTATAGTGGCCATATGTGTAGTTAAAATATAGTGTGACGTATAGCCTCACTCGAGAATGCAAGAATAATTAGGAATATTGAAATAAGATATTTATATGCCTATATATAGGATGTAAAATGTTTTAGGTTCTTAAGGAGATATTATAACTGTAAGAGGTTAGCAGATATTCTTTTCACCGCTATAAGCTTCATAGAGAGAGAAATGAAAGGTTTTTTTTTCAAATTCTTGTTGAAGATTATCTGGCCGGCAAATAGGGAGGTGGTGGCTACCTCCGATCATCCCCGATAAGCGGCCTGATGGATTCTCGTCGTCCATCCTCTGGTGGGTTGATTAATAAAGTAGTCAGTACCAGACGACATCCTGATTCAAAATGTGAATGTAATGATTCACGGGAGAGGAGTTCTAATGGAGCATTAGTTATTAAAGAAGGTGGTTTTGTTGAGAAAGAAAAGGTTAATTTTGTTGAAGGGAAGGGTAAATCCATTGCTTTTGCTTCTAGTTGTAAAAAACCAAAGGATTTCTCCCCTCCAGGTTTTTCTTCATTAAACGACTGCGAAGCTTCTTCCTCAGGCATGAAAATCTTTTTTAACAGATTTGGTATTTCAAATGAATCCCTGTCAACAGCGACAGTGTGATAAATGTAGTTGCCATTAATTCGATTAACAAGAATGCTTGTGTTATAGAGAAGAATCTATTGGATGGAGAATCATCTGAGTTAATGAGGGATCAAATCTCTGTTGGTAATACAACAATGGGTTCTTCGACTGCTGGAGAAACTTTTACTGATCTAGTTAAAGTTCATACTAGTTTGGAACGAGAACTTTGTAATAATGGTGCTGAAGGTGTTGTCTTTCAGTCCAAAATAAATATTGGGGCTCAGCAAAATGCTTGGAGGAAGTTCGAAAACATTAGGGTTGCTGATTTGGATTTTGGAGATTGTTTATCTGAAGATAGAATTACTGTTAAACTCAATATGGAAAAAGAGAAGGAGAATGCTCAAAGACTTAAAAACTCATTGGTTTTTAAGATCTTCGGGGGAGATCCTCCTCTATCTCTTATTAGTTATGAATTGAGGAGGCAATGGTCTCAATTTGGAAAATTTCATTTAACTCAACTCGGTTTGGGTTGGGTGCTTAGTTCTTTTTATGAGACAGAGCATCTGGAAGCGGTGTTGTCTACTGGGCCTTGGTTTGTGAATGGACTCATCATAGGAATGGATAGATGGTCTCAAAATTTCTCTCCTAACTCACTTTCTGGGTTATCTGCTCCGGTCTGGATAAGATTACTTAATCTCCCCCTGCACTGTTGGGATGAAATAAACATTTGCAGAATAGCTTCCAAGGTTGGTAAACCTTATTTGATTGATGGAAATATGTTTCCGTGGGGGAAGAGGGAGTTCAGAAGAGTCTGTGTTCGTATCAGGTTGGATGCCAAATTTCCCTTGGGTGTTTGGATGGAAGGAAGTGAAGGGAAGTTCTTTCAGAAGGTTACTTATTAGAAAATTCCTAACTTCTGTTTTACTTGTGAAAAGATAGGGCATGTCAATAAGGATTGTAGTAATTCAATCTTTAAATTCACTGTCTGCTCTAATAGCAGGTTCGATCCAGAGGTCTCGGTTGAGGCAGTTTGCTCTAAAGAAAGCCAAGAAAAGGAAGTGGCAAAGTCTATTGTTGATAATCACAGTTTTGGGCCTTGGATGGTGGTTAACCACAGGAAGAAAAGGGTTCTGTCTAATAATAATAATAAGAAGAAGTTTATTCAACCAAAATTGTGCAGCAATGATAAGGCTGTTTCTGTTAACACGGGAGAGCAAAACATTGCACCAGGTGGTGCTGGGTTGGAACCTGTTCAGGAGGATGCTGGCAATACTCCTCAGGAAAATTTGGATGGCAGTAATCATTCCTTGGATCCTGTAGTGATGGAAACTGAGAACCCGTTGAATCTTCTAAATGAGATTGTAGATGGTGGAGATCAAAACAAACAGGTAGAGCCTGATATTGTGGCTCAGGATGGAAGAGTAGCTGATGTAGTTAAGAAGGGTAGCAGTTCTATGGCTTCTAAGAGAAAGGGATCTAAATAGCTCAAAGGTTTGGGTCCTATCAATTCCAATTCTAGGAGTAGGAGATTGGAGTTGGAAGTGGAAGAGAAAGTTAAAGTTAAAGCGGGGAGCTCCTCCCCTCTTTTACAATGATGTCTTCCATTGGATTTTGGAACTGTAGAGGAGCCAGGAAGAGGAAGGCTTCTCTATACCTGAAGGAGTTTGTGAGAAACAATGGTGTATTTTTTTGGGCCTGTTGGAAAATAAAGTCTCCGTTGTTGATAGGAGGGAGGCCGATGATTTAATTGGGGCTGATTGGGACTATGTCCAAGTTTCTTCTGAAGGATTATCTGGTGGTCTGATGGTGTTATGGAAAACCAATATGGCTTCTTTTAAAGTATTATATTCATCTAATCAATGTATTGTAGGTGATTTGGATGTGATTAACAAGGGTAGGTGGACAATTGCATCTATTTATGGTAGCAAGGATGTTAATAGAAGGAGAAGTCTATGGGAGAATTTACAGTTGTATTCTTCAAATGAAATTCCAATGGTAATTGGAGGGGACTTCAATTGTCTGCTGGACAAAAGTGAGAGAAGGGGTGGAAAAAATTTAGCTTTTCCCTGGGATCCAAGGAAATGAAGTGTTTTTTGACTAACAATGACTACCACAAAGTTGGGTGCATTGGTCCTAGATTCACTTGGTGTAACAACAAGTCTGGTGCAGAAAGAATTCTGGAGAGATTGGACAGATGCTTTGTTAACTCTTTTATGTTATGTTCTTCCCATCGGTTGGTAACCAGACACTTGGCTAGAGTGGCTTCAGACCACTGTCCTATTATTTTGAACCTTCTGGAGATAAAACCAAATGTTGAGAAGAACATCAAATTTGAGGATTTCTGGGCAGATAACCCGGCTTCCGTTGCTGTTGTAAGGAAAGTCTGGATGAGGAATTATAGAGGCGATTATGCTCATATTCTGAATACCAAGTTGAAAAGAACCTTGAAAGGCTTGTATTACTGGAGTAAAGCAAAACATGGGTCGATTTTCCTATCCAAGGAGAACTTATTGAAAGAGATTTTGGAAATCCAGGAAAAAGAATCTAATGAGGGTGGTGTTTCGGTTGAGGATGGCTGGATCCTCAAAACTAAAATCAGTGAATTCAATTCCAACTTGGCAAGGCTTAACACTTGGTGGAGGCAACGTGCAAAAGTTAAATGGGTGACTGAGGGTGAATGCAACGCCAAATTCTTTCAATCTTTTTCTAGTGCAAGGAGGAACTCGAATTTCATCTTTAGTATTAATGATGAAATTGGGATAATGATTGAAGACAAACAACAAATTGAAGACATCTTTCTCAAGTTTTTTCAAGGTAAATGGAACGAAAGGAGTTGTAAATTGGAAGAATGGCCTATAGCTTGGAAGCGTTTGGATGAAGAAGATATTGGGGTGTTAAACAAAGAATTCTCTATTGATGAAATAGAAGCCGTGGTCAAGCATACGGGCAACAATATTGCTCCTGGACTTGATGGAGTAACTTATTCCTTTCTTAAGTCCTATTGGGAAATAATTAAGGGTGACGTGTGGAGAGCAGTCAATCAATTCTTCCTCTCGGCAAAGATGAATTCTAATTGGAAAGAGACTTCTATTGTGTTGATTCCTAAGGTATCTAATCCCATTTCACCTTCCAATTTCAGGCCCATTAGCTTGTGTAATGTGGTTTATAAGGTGGTTGCCAAAGTTCTTTTGAATAGAATAACTCCTTATGTTGATAAACTTATCTCTGAAGAACCAGTTGCTTTTTTTAAAAATAGATCTTTTACAGATCATATGATGGTGGCCTATGAAATTTTTCACAAGTTCAGGTACTCTAAGTCTTCCAAGGGGTTTGTTTCCTTCAAGTTTGATTTGGAACAAGCCTATGACTCAATGGGGTGGCCTACCTTAGAAAAATTTCTTGTTTATTTTGGATTCCCCCACACTATATCCAAGCTTATTTTGGAATGTGTTAAAAATCCCAAGTTCTCTTTGTTAATTAATGGTAAGTCTACTAATTGGATTGATGCTAAAAGAAAATTTCGTCAGGGGTTCCCCTTATCACCTTATTTGTTCATTCTTTGTGCTCAGTTATTTTCGAATGCTTTTAAACAGAGAGGTAGAGCTCTTGGGGTTCGGATTTCTCATTTGCTTTATGCAGATGATATCATTATGTTCTCTAAGGATAATTTGAAGATGGTAAAGGAAGTTAAAAGGCTTCTTAATGAATTCTATGGCTGGACCGGGCAAAAGATCAATGTAAATAAATATTGCACCTTGTTTGGCAAATCTGTTAGCAAAAGGAGGAAAAATTCTATCATTCGCATTATGGGTATTAAAAGTGTGAAGGAATTTGTTTACCTTGGGATAAAGATGTCCTTAAGAAGGCTAAGTGGAGCTGACTTTCAGTTCATTATTGACAAGACCTGGAGAATGATCAATGTGTGGGGAGGGAAGTTCATTTCCTTGGTTGGAAAGATCAACTTGGTTAAAAGTATTTTGCTTTCTTTCTCTGTCTTTCACTGTGCTCAATCCTGGATACCGAAAGGGATTCTCCAGGAGATTGACAAGATTAGTAGAAGTTTTATCTAGAATAAAAAGAATGGCTGCCTTGGTCTGCACTATGTTAACTGGTATACCATGTGTCTGTTGAAGGAATATGGGGGCAGATCTCTCCATTCTGTTTGTGAAAAAGTTGGTCCTCTTAGAGCAAGGATTGTGTGGAGATTCAATCAAGAAGAATATTCACTGTTGCATAAGGTTTTTTATCCCAAATATGGCTATTTATTTTGGAGTGAAGGTTCTAAGAATACTGGTTCTATAGCTTGGAAAATCATTCAGCAAGGCGCAAAGTTCCTGAAGCCGATTGTTAGATGGAATATCAGCAATGGAGAATCTATTAATGTATTCAGAGATACTTGGATCTTGGATAAGAGTCTTAGTAGATGGCCTACCTTTGTGATTCCTCAAGTGATGGAAGAGATTTCGGTTGATAAGTTCATTACAAATGGGTATTGGAATAGGATGAAGCTTGGTGAGATGTTTGGAATAGATCTGGTGGATTTGATGTGTAAAACTCCCATTTCCCTCGAGTTACTATGGGATAAGCTGGAATTAATCCCTTTTAATTCCGGTAAGTCTATTGCTTCTCTCGATTTTCAGGCCACGTTCAAGCACAAGCTGCAGGAAAAGGATCAGTATTGGAAATGGATTAAGAAGGCAAAGCTCAGTTCTCGGGTTGAAGGCTTTTGGTGGAGACTTTTCAACAAAGCCATTCCTACTAAGCAATTTTTATGCTACAGGAGATTAGATTTTGACAATGTATGTCCGAGAGGGTGTGGAATGGTTGAAGACATTGAGCATGTGGTTGTCTTTTGTCAAAAACTGATCAAAGTGCTGGAGCTGCTCAACAAGTGGGGGTTTGGTATTCTAGGATTCAATTCGCTGGATCATTATTGTAATTGGCTGGATACGCAAAGTAATTGGATAGTCAATTTATATTGTAATGTTATTTATTTTTCTTGGAATTCTAGGAACAAGCTCATCCATGAAGGGAGAGATGATAGTGACTTGGTAATTGCTTCGAAATCTATCAGCTATGCTGCCATTGCGTCATCCAAGATTCATACTAGCTCGGGTATATGGGTTGCTAATCAGCCTCTATGGCTGTTGAATTCTCATTGGCATCCCCCTCCACCCGATTGGATTAAGGTTAATGTGGATGCCTCTCTTCTTTAGTCTTACAAAGCTGGGATAGGAGGGGTTATCCGGGATTGTAAAGGAAGATTTTTATTAGCTTTTGGTCATTCTCACCTTCATTGGGATATCTCTCGGTTGGAGCTCATGGCCATTCAATCTATCAAAGGTTGCTTACAAGAATGGATTTTCAATTACAAGGGGATCATAATTGAGGGTGAAAATGCAAATATAATAAAGTTCATACATGCTTTCTCAAAGTCCAAGGAGTCGGACCATCCTTATTCTTTCAATGAATTTCAATTTGTTCTTTTTAATTGTATAGATAGAGGTGGCAATAAGTTAGCGGATCTTTGTGCTAACTATGCAATTTTTAGTTCCTTTGTTTGGGATGATATTGGGTCTTGTAAGATTCCTCCTTCTTTCTCTTCTTTGTTAAAGGAGGAATCTGATGCCATTACCTAGTTTATTTGTACCTTCCTTTCTTTAATAAATTCCCAGCCATCTTGGTGCTTTTAGTAAAAAAAAATATAAGCTTCATAGAGATTAAGGGATGTATATGCTCTGAATCACATTTATAACTAAGAGTGTCATTAGGAAAGATATGTAATTTACATTCATCAATTTGAAATACTTGTATTAAATATTGTATCTAATGTCTTTATTATTTTATTCAGTGATCGAATCTACATAAATATATATTTTTTTATTTCAGTTGGATAATTATTATAATTAAAGTAAACCGTTGTTATTTGTTGTAAGCATACTTCCTCATGGGTTCAACACTCTACTCTATAACTTTATTACTTAATTTGGTGCATATACTTGATTATATTAAGTGGGGTTTTGTTATTTTTATATCAAAGAAAACTTGAACATATTTTTATATAATTCAAAAGTTCACTCTACAACCCCCATCAAAAACCTAGCAAAAATGTATTTGACATTTATACTAGGTTTACCAAAATAGTGACATCATCGAATGCCTTAGGAAGGAAAAAATCTAATTTTGAGAAAGCCAATAAAATTTTTTGTTATATGTATGATAGTTTTAATGTTAAAGTCACTACAATCTATAATACTAAGGATTTAAATGTATACTCTATTAATAATATTTTTGGTTGTCTCATTGCTTACAAGCAAAATATGAGCCAAAAATTTAAGATGCACAAAAAAGGAGAAGATTGTTGCAATGAAGGCCAATGATATAGATATCTTTGACCCAGGATCTGATGAGAGAGAGGAAATAGCCTGAATAACAAGCCAACTCAAGAGCTTCCAGAAGCGCACGCACATGCATCACCTCAATATGGGTAAATATAAAATTTGTTAATTCAATAAGGTTCCTTCTAATGTTGTTAGCTTTGAGTGTATGAAACTTGGACATCTAAGGTTTGAATACCTCATTATTAAGAGCTACCATGGAAAGGAAAGGGGTGAGGATAAGCTTATTACAAAAAGGGGAAAATAAAAAATGCAAAAAGTTTGTTAAGTGGACTTAATTTCTGACTCATCACAACATGAACTAGAGGATGAGATAATAAATTTGTGCTAAATGAAAAATGACTCAATTGTGAACTCTGATTAAGATGAGGTATGCGAGCTTACCAATGATGAACTATTTTCAATTTTAAAGCAAATGCATAATTCAAATGAAAAGCTAAAAATGCATCATACTATATTGAAAAAAGAACTTTAAACTTTGAATGAAGAGCACAATAGTTTAATTAACGATCACTCTACTTTCAAATTTGAACATATCACATTAGATAAAGAGAATAAATCTCTATTAGATGAATTTAAAGCATTGAATAAAATCCATATTAAATTAGCAAAATCATATGAATCCTTTAAATAGAACATATTAAATTTGATGAAGCATTCAAGAAGCTAGAAAAACATGTAGTAGAAATGGATAGCAAGATACATGATGCATTAGTTCAATTAGGTGTTGAAAGAAGTATAAATGAATATCTATTAAAGAAATAAGTGCAATTTAATAGAATGCACACGAGCCTATACATACTAAACCACAACCTATGATACAACATGCATCAAACATTCCAAGGAAGAGGTATTTTCCCCAGATAGGTTAATGAACCCATTTAAAAGGGTTAGGTGTTACTCTTGTGGCATGCTAGGACACAACATGAACTTATACTTTACACTTTAGATTACACCTAAATTGGAGGCCCAAAGTTTCATTATAACATAGCATGCATACATTTAATCAGAAGGAAAGACCAAAACCCACTTGGGTTCCCAAAATTAATTTTTGATTAAGTGTGCAAGTGTGCTCTCATAAGAGATGATATGAGAGCATATGGTACCCGGATAACAGATGCAACACTTAATTGGGGATCTAAAATAATTATCGCTACTAGAGACCAAAAATTTAGGTAAAGCAACATCCACAGATTGCACTACTAGAAAGGTAGCATGTGCAGGTATTACTGGTATAAACTGATAAGTTTTTTATGTTAAAATATTCATTAAAAGAATAAATAAAATCTCTTTTAAGTATTATTTAACTGTGATAAAATTTTAATATGAATTTTATTTTCACAAAATATTTACAAATATTTGCAAAATATTAAATGAAAGAAAGTATATCAATTAAGAATTAATAAATTGATTTGAATTGTAATAATGAATTGATTTTTGTTGAATGATGGTTAATGTTTTGGAAATGATTTTTGGTGAGTGATATCTATTATTTTGAAGAATGATTTTTAATAAGTGCTATATTCAAAATAATTTTGAAAATGATAAATGTTAGTTTGAAAATATTTTTAATGAATGATGACTGCTATTTTGGAAAATGATTTTTTGAGTGATGGGTTTATCAGGGCATGCTAGCTTGAGGATACACTAGAAAATCTCTATGTAATGGTTAGTTATAAGCATTCCTAAGTTTGAACCATTAAAAGAACACCTTTTGTGAAGCATGACAAGTAGGAGAAGAAACAAAATCCACTTCCAATTCATTTGAAAGTGTAGTGACAACTAAGTATACTTAGAGATACTCCATATGGATGTATTTGGACCAATTAACATAGTAGGTCTAGAAAGAAAGTAATTTGATTTTGTATTATTTTGATGTTAAAATTAAACGCACTTGGAAATATATATATAGATTAATTTGGACCTATTGATATAATGATTCTATGAGGGGAGTAATTTGAACTTATGACGTTTTTATGATTATACAAGGATAAAAGCTCTTGAAATAAAAATAAATCAATGAAACAAAATTAAAATTTTTCATCTTGGAGAAAAATAGGATATCTAAAAACCATCAATTCATAAGGAACACATAGCTGAGAGTTGTAGAATTACTTCATGGCCAATTAAGAGATATTTTTTCCATACCTTTAAACCATACACATTTAACACACTAAGGACTAGAATAGGTGTCATTGACATTTATGCTTAGAGAAATTGGGGTATAGGTATGATTGAAGTGTGTTTGTTTATTTGTTTCATCTGTTGTGTGCATTTTATTTATTATTTTTGCATGATTGTAGTTTAGTTTCTATTTGCAAGTACATTCCATTCCAAGTTATCATGGTTTTCTTTGCTTTCACTATATTTATTTTATCACTACTTTCTAATGTATTTTTTTCTTTTTGGATATGTGCATATATTTTCAATTTCTATTGAGTTGTGCGTCAAATAGTTTTTTTATTCTTACAGTGTCTATTTTTTCTAAAGTTTAGTTGTAGTTCTCCTTTTGGGTGATGTGAAAAGGGGGAGTAGGAAGTTGTTGGATGTATTAGTTTTCCCTTTAGTGCAGGTTATTTTGTTTCCAGCTTTTTTGTTTTTGTTATATTTTTGTTTCATGTTATAAAAATTAAAAAAAAAGAATTTTTACATGTTTCTCCCTTATTTTTAAAGACATTACTTAGTAAGGGGGAGAGTTTTGGTGAGAAATAAAATTAACTTGAAATTCAACCAATAATATTCATCATTATCAAAATAATGGAGATTATTATAATCTATGAGCCCGAAGCTTATATTTTGATGATACCAAACATTATTGGACTTTATCTAGTTTCTCTTATTTTATGTTGTTGCATATTTTTTTCTATGTGTACTAACATTTTAGGTATAACATACACCAAGCACCGTAAAAAAATCAAAACCCAAGACTAAGTAGTATTTTTTTGATTTATGTAAGAGTCCATACTATTTATTTTTTTTGAGTTAATCAATGTAAAAAGATGTTGCTAGCTTAGCAACCGCGCACACACACCCGAGGAGTGAGATTAAATGTTTAATTTTTTTGATGATCATATTGTATGATTTATGCAATCAAAAATTAATTAAAATGCTTAATTAATTTAGAATTAAATTTAATTTAGCTATTTGTACTGTACAATCACCACATCATATAGGACAATCAAACATTTTAAAAAATCCCATCATTAACTAATTATACTGTATATAACCATATCATTCAGGCTAATCATATATTTTGAAAACCCCTGATGATAATTATACTAGGAAATAATTTAATTTTTTATATTTTATTCCATTCATACTGTATAACTATAATCGTACTATACAATATTTGAAGTATTTCCTAATAAAATCTCAATGAATTATTAATCAATTTTTTATTAATTAAGTTTTGAAACATATTGTGTGAATTTGATCGTACTGGACGATCAACAAAGATGATAATTGGTCATCCTATGGTTCATCCTGGATGAACTGTGATTCGATTAAACTAATTGAACTATATTATTATTTATTCATATTGTATGATCAGTAAAGAAATTAAATTGGTCGTATTATACTAATATTCATTATATAATATTGACATGCAAGAATTTAACTGATACTAACTAGAAATCATGCATACTAATATGTCCAATTTGAACTAATCATACTATACAATATTCAGATTATATTGTATGATCATAGATGGTAGAATTAAATAATTAGGGTTTTTGGAAGCCTGTTATGTAAACTTTATCATTAGACATTATAAAAGTCTTTTGGAAATCATTGGGTTGTCTTCTGTGAGAAAGCATTAAATAGTGAGCTTTGATCTAGGGAGAGAAATGGCGATGTTTGTGAGAGTGGGAGAAGATCCTTGTGGGATTGAAGGGAGTGTGAGAGGGTATTTTAACATGGTTTCTCCAACAAACTTGCACCTGAGTTCCTCCATGCATCAAGGTTTATCTTAAGGGAAGCTTTGGGAAGAAGACTCCTTTGGTGATAAAGGACATGGATACTCCATCGCATTAGGTTGGTTAAAGGGATTCAGCTACTCTACCGCATCAGGTTGGTGAGAAGGATTCAGCTACTTTGCCACATCATTAGTGAAAGGCATTTGGCTACTCTGCTATACTATTCATGAAAGGGATTCGGCTACTCCGTCACACCAGGTTGGTGGAATATATTTTGTAAAGGCCTCTTCACCTTGTTGTGGGGGAGAAATGAGAGACGCTAAGAGTTTAGTGTAATACTCTTAGTTGAGGACTGTAGAGAGTGGACGTATCTCAAGGTTAACTGAACCACTATACATTTTTGGTGTGTTTATTCTTATTTTTATTATAATTTAATTTTCACATTTTACTTTCTTGCAAATCCAAGTTGAGAACATTGAGATTTTTTTTTGGATTTATTTATTTAAAAGAAAAATAAAAATCTAAAAAAATAAAAGAAGAAACATATTTTCATATTTAGTTTCATATAAAATCAAAATTGAAAAAATAGCATTTGATTTTTCCTATTATTAACTTCCACATTACAAATCAGATTTTGAACATAAGTTTTGAATTTATTTTTTATTCTCAAAAATAGATTTTTTAAGAAGAAAATTTTTAAAATAACAATTCATCCACTTCTTGGTGCGCTCTTATAGTTCAAGTGGTCTAAAAACCATGAATCAGACTTTCAAACTCATCTTCTTTTATTAATTGGAAGAAAAGATACAAAAGAAGTATTAAAAAAATAGACACCTGGAAGGATCAAATAATCTTCTCCACAGTCCTTTCACCAATCACGTAGTTGCTTATACAAATAGGAGAGATCTCCACAAGGAAACAAATCTTGCACTTCTCAAACCTCCATTAGACTTTACTTTAAGGGGATACTAGAGAAACATACTTATAAATATAGGTTTCACTCAGGTCATAGAACTCTATAAATAAAAAAATTGAAAAACTATTTAAAGTAAGTACAGGGATAAGTTTATGCACCGCAACACCCGATAAGGTGGCACCGTGATGGTGAAAAGTGAACTAGCACATGGGCACTATAATGTTCACTCCAATGTGGCACTAGCTAACATAGAATAGTTACTGATAAAAAAGGAACATCTTTTTACTGAGTGGGCATAGCTCGTTGCATTGGAAACTACTCCATTGCAACACTGTAGAAGTTTGAGCACTATGGCACTTGAATGGGGCATCTGACACTAAGAAGTAGAAAGGCTTGGCGTTGTGATATTTATTTTCTCGAGACACCCAAAGATGTAGTGCTAAATTTTGGTGCATTGGTGTTGTGTAATGTCGTGGCACTGCCTAAAAATTGTATTTCTTGCAATTTCTAAATATTTCTAGTATAACATACCTAAAATAATATATTTTTACTAAAATTTAAATGTAATTAATAATATACAATTTACACTTAATAAATTTCCCCAATTATAAACTGTTGCTTGTCCTCAAGCAGTAATAACATTCACCCATTCATCACTTAATAACAAAAGTAAAAATTGATACTTTAAAAATATTAGAATATAGGATAATACATCAAAGTCTAAAAGTAATTTAGAATAAAGAAAGTTATGATTCTAATTTGAAAAGTCATAATAGTTATTCCAATCAGTCATATTTGTTATTATTTATTTTTAATCTGTTCACTATGTTTACAAATATAAGATTAACTTTTGAATATAAAATAAATAATGTATCCTTTGGACTAGTTCTGCTTATAAATAAATAGGAATTTCATTAGTGCACCATCACATGTACTAGTTTACTTATTTTATCCCTTTTGATTTAAGTAATAGGATACATTTGAATTTAAGCTACAATTGATACCAATTTTTGAATGTACTCATCTTTTTTTTGGCAATATTTTCCCTTGAATTTTTAAAAAAATTTCTTTTCTTTTACTATTTGTGAAGTACATACTTAATAATTTTAAATATCAATTTTTGCTTTCATTTTTTTTCAATCTTATTGAATTAATGTAAGGATTTAATAAGAACACTAGTTCCATTTTCAAGTTTACTATGATCCTCCTAATTTAAGCTACTCATATATAATCCTTAAAGTTAATTATTCATTTTTAAATTTAGTTGTCAATGAGATAATGTATAGTTTTTAAGTATAAAATCAAGTTAATAGCTTAAATAATCTAGGTTAGTTAATTATTAAGTTAATAGCTTATATGGTTAACCTTAGAGACATGTCTAATCAAAATGCAAGTGATGGATCATGAATCCATAATCATTTGGTTAGGTTCCAAAGAAATAAAAATGTCTCCAAAAATAGGTTATGGGCCTAGGGGTTTTTTATTTTGTTTTAACACTAGATTTTAGAATTTTAAATTTTTAATGAGCTTAGTCAATGGATTTAATTTAGATTTTTTTAGTCAATAATTTAGGGGATTTTAAGGTTTGAAATGCTTAGATCATTGGTAATCAATGATTATCGTTGGTGATTGAACTGGTGATTAGCTGACTATCACTAGGACTTTAAACTGAAGATTTTAATAATTGATTTTTATTTATGTTTTGAATTGATCAATGAAGGTCAATGATTAGAGAAACATCTTCTTTACAATTATTATGTCACTAACAATCAAGGGTAACTGGCCATAATCTTTTATCCTAATCTTTCATGGAAATCAAAATCTTATGGTATCCAAACTAGCCAACTTAAAAATAAAAGAAAGGATGCCTAACTAATCAAAATCTGATGTAATCCCCCAAAAGATTGAGTTGGAGCTTTGGCCGAGCTTTTGAATTTCTTTTTTGAGGGTTTTTAGTAGTAAGGAAGTTTTGGTGGGGGTTGGACGTCGGTCTGGTGTGGCCGATAGAGAGTTGTATTATAGATGTCCTACTGGGTTAAGATTATTGGTTATGTGTGGTAAAGAGTGCTTGGATTTGTTCAGGTTTGAAGTTGTTCTTGAATTGTTGTTTGGTGCGGAGATGCTCTCTGTGAGGGATCTCTTATTGTTCAAGAAAGGGTTATATGGGTCTTTATCTTATAGATATGGATTGTTCTGTTCAGAAGAATTGTCTATGAAGGGTTCGGTGATCCTCCATCTTCAATTGAGGGCTAGAATTCTTCAATTGAGGAATGGTAGTCAAGAATTTTCTTTCTAGAGGTCTTCTCCAAAGAAGGTTATCATTAGCTTAGTTGTTCTACATGGGATTTGGAGCGGTTTTGGTATTAGCTAATATGAAAAGCAATTCATGCGTCAAAATTTTTATATTGTGTATTATAGTGTTATTGTATGCAGTGGTTATCCTTCTTTGGTATATAATTTGTTAGGAAGAATTAATTTGGGAGGCCACCGTGAAGAGCACATTATGTTGGGTTTCTTGAATGATATTGGAGAAAATTCTGATGTGGTCCTTGTTGAGATCATAACTACTTGGCAAATTTTTATAAATACTTTTGGTGATTCTTTAGATTTTCAACGGGTTGGAAGAGTGAAATGAAAGCAGAGTGTGAAGATTATTTTCCTCCAATTTTGTCAGGTTTGATGCTCGTTTTCTTGTTCTTGTGTTGGAATATTCAATTAGTAAGAATTTGGCTAGAGCATGGAATTTTGTTGAAATTTCATTTGGTATGGCATCTAAATGTTGTATTCCATTAATTCCTTCTCAAGGTATTTTACTAAATGCCTCAATGGAGTTGGGATTGATACGATTTACTCAAGTGTTTATTTTGGAAGGGAAGTTCATTGGGAATGATATAGATGTCATTTCTACTTATGAGGTTAGTAATGATTCCTTTGCAACGGGATTTGGCAGCTCTGTTATAGGGACGGAGGATCTATGTGTTGATGTTTCTCCTATTGGAGGTGTTGGTAGGGTGACTAAGTTTTCTTGTCTTGGGGTTATATTTGATATTCCTATAGAAGCTTTTGATGTCTCCATTTGGGAGCTCTTATATCAGCAATTGGATAAGATAAGGGAGATTGTATTTTCATCAGAATCTACTATATCCAGCAAAATTGAGAAGTTTAAGTGTAAACCTTCATCTAGTTTTAAGGAAGTAGAGGTAATGTTTCTTGTGGATTCGATTCCGAATTATTGAATTATTACAGTCACTTGGCTACGATTGTTTAGATTGTCTAAGGAAGATAGTTTGGGGCTTCATAGATGTTTTGGTGATGGTTTGAAGTGGGATCCCATCCCATCAAAGATAATAGTAATTAATACTTTGTTCCTTGAAGTTCAAGGAATTTTTATAGTTGGCTTGAAGCGAGTGGAGATTTTAGGTATAAGAGCAGTAGAAGTTGAGAAGTTCCAGTGTTTTCATATGGCTACAGAATTAGATTTTTAGGTTGTAGTAGTCTTTTTGGAGAGTTTTTGTTCTTCTTAGAGGAAGGATTTATTAGCCAAGGGGAAGGCTAGTTTACAAAGCATGGTGCTCAAGCTCTTTGGGCCTATTAAAGACTTATCTAGGATAAGTGGTAAAATGACGACAGGGGTAGAAATCCTTTTAGTTAGAGTGATGACTTCAGTGATGAGTATCAAAAGGTTTGGTCCTAGTAGGGAAGTGGTGGCAATTTGGCCTCATGGTATTGAGAATATCAGCTTAGTTTTTTATTTGCATTATAAAGTTAGAGTAATGGAATTTGGGACTCTTCCTATTTTTAACATTTTACTTGATTGAGAATTCTGGGATACTAAGCAACCTATTTGGTTGTCAAAAATTTGGTGTCCTCAACACCCCAATTGGTTCAAAGTGGCGAGTAGTGGATCTTATTTCCATTATGATATTTTTTATTTTGCAAATACATTTTTTTATGCTTTATTTAATTTTCTATAATGCTTCTTTTCCTAATGTTCGAAAGGGAAGTCTATTAGCTTTATTTCTTTTTTTGCTTGTAATAGTTTTTTTTCTTGATCTTAATGCAATTTTCATTTCTTCAAAAAAAAAAAAACAATCAAGGGTAACTGTTAAGTGATGATTTCAGGGGTCAATGATTAGGTCACCATGTTCAAACATAGTAATAAATTTGATTTATAGTTTGAACTGTAGTTCAATGGTTGATGTATGAAGGATGAATGTTTGGTATAGGGAATTAACCTCTTTTAAAAAGGGGCCAATAGTCACCTCTATTAGGAATGAACAAGCTTGAGGAACTCAAAATATAGCCTTATCATACATTACTGGATACATCCTATAAACCAAATATAACCTTACTTATCCTGCACCACTTGACTATATTCCAACATTCTTCGCTGATCACTCCTTCCACATTATTTATAGTGAGCACTGTAGAGCTCTTGTATACATTATTGAGTCAGAAGAAGAATAAGAAGCAGAGGGAGCATCACCATAGCCTACCTCTTATCTTGAAAAGAACTATCTATAGGATGCCTACATAGAGCATTTTGCTCGACTAGAGTTGAAAGTTGATTCTTATCTCAAATAGTCTACATAGCACTAAGAGTAACTTTAGCATGAGCATAAGGAGGATTGCAAGTGGTTTAGTGATAAATTTTCTATGCTCCTCCAATATTTTTAGCTGCCACCACCACCTAATCAAGGACTATCATATAATTATTTGTATTTTGTGCTTGTTATTTATTCCTTGTAGTTTGTTTGTTCTTTTTATTCTTTTTTGCCTTATAGTGGCTGGTTCTTATTGTATTTAGCCTTAGTTATTCTCTTATTAGTTATGTCAAAAGAAGAAGGAAGTTGTTGGTTTTTACTCCTTTTTATCATTAGTACAGTTTATCTTGATTCAATTTTTTTGTGTTGAAATATTTTCCATGTTATTATTTATTTAAAATTTAAAAATTTTAAAAATTAAAAAGAAATCTCACTATTATTTTAAAGATATCACTTAGTAAGGGGGAGAACATAAGAGAAAAAATATTGTTAACTTGTAATTTAATAAATAATATTTTCCATCATCAAAAGTGGGATATTGTTGCAATCTAGTATCCGATCATATATTTCGATTATTACAAATATTATGGAGTTTACTCAGTTTCTCCTACTCATTATTATTATTTATATTTTCTATGTACTAACATTTCAGGTATAACATTCTCCAAGAACTTCCAAAGCATCAGAGCTCAAGTTTGGGTAGTTATAGGATTGATTTTGCAAAAGTATGTATTTTATCTTTTGTTTGTCTATATCATACAAGGTTTATATTTGCTTAGCAACTGTGCACACACATAAAGGGGGAGCGAAATTGAAATTATTTTAATTTTTTCATAAATTGTATTGTATGATCTAATCGTACTATACGATCTATTATTACCAAATTTAATTAAAATATTTTATTTTAAATCAAAAATATATATATTTTTGAGATATAACTAATCATATAGTATGAACACCACATCATACTGAACAATCATCTATAATAAAAAACTCCACCATCGAATCTAACTTACATAAAATATGCAAATTTAAATTTTGAAATTTAAACTATTCATACTATACGAATCATTTTGTACTGTATAATCTTTTTGATAATTACCTAATTACGTTTGTTAATTAAGCAATAAAATTGGATCTAATTGATTATAGATCATATTGAACAAAAAATATATCATACTCTACGAATCACCTGAGGAGTCTTTGGATGATGTTTAGTTTGTCCAGTACAATCATAAATTTGTACTTTTCAAATCACTTGAGGGCTCTCTAGATAATGTTTATTCATCTTATATAATCCAATCTGGAGTTGAACTAAATGTACTGTACTACCATTCATTCATACAATATAATCGATTAAATAACTTTAACTGATTATCCTATAGGCTATTCATCGTATAAGACTACAAGTGGAAAATTGTACTAATTGTACTGTACAATCTATAGATCATAGTGTATGAATAGTGACATGTGAATTAAAAAGGGCTTCATTGGAGCCACTTATTTAAACATCTCTAATTTTGTTTAGAGAGGTCTTTGGCAATAAAAGGGCTTGAGTCTACATTAAGAGATAGTATGAAAGGTGAGCTTTAGGCTTAGGATAAAAGTGTGTTAAGAGAGAGGGAGAATATCCTTGTGGGATCAAGGGAATGTTTGAGAGGGAGATTTCTTATGATTTCTCAGGTCATCGTCCATTTTTTCCTCCATTAGTTAAAGCTTTACTTGAGGGAAACTTTTGGAAAAACCTTTTGGAGTCAAAGGGCCACCAATAACTCCGTCGCATCATTGTTGAAGGAGATTTAGCTACTCCATCGCATCGGGTTAGTGGAAGAGATTTTCTAAGGGCTTCTGGGCCTTATTATAAAGGTGAAAGGAGTGAAGCTAAAGGTTTAGTGTAATACTCTAAGAGGAGGACTCCGAGGAGTAAATGTAGGTCAATGTTGACCAAACCACTACAAATTTTTGGTGTGCTCGTTCTTATTTTTCTTACCTCATTTCAATTTTCTGCTTTTAACATTCATATAAATATACGTTCTTGTAAATCCAAGTTAAAGCTTTGTGATTGATTTAGCAATTAAGCTTTTGGTTAGCAAAGAAAATCAAATTAAAATCTTATATATATATCCATTCATTTTTTTACAAATTCATAATTTTTTTTTTGGTTTTCTTATTATTTGCTTCCACCTAAGAAAACTTGTTTTAAAATTATAATTATGAATTTGGTTAAGTTTTTCAAAAATGGTTTTCAAAAATTTTTTTTAAACATTAATTCACCCCCATCTTGGTGTGTCATTGTAGTTCAAGTGGTCGAATAACCATAACTTGAAAATTCAAAACCAATGCTGTAATGATGAATTTTAGTGTAGTGGCACAGTGTAATGCTGCAGCGCTAACTATGGAACCACTATGGCACTTCTAAATAGAGAAGACTGGTGCTAGAAAGTAGGAAATTAATGCATTGGTGTTATTGAAATCGATTTTGTGGCATTATATAAGTTGGTCGCACGACGCTGCTTAACACTTATAATTTTTTTCCATTTCTAAGTATTTTCTATACAAAAACTATTAAAATAAAATATTTTCACTAAAATTTAAATACAATAAATAATACATAATTTATACTTAATACTTAATGATGATACTTTTAGACTTATATTGTTCTTATTTTTTAAAATGGACACGGCTAAGATGTGATTGAATTCTTTGCCTCTAGGCTATATAACCACTTGGAAAGAGTTGGCACACAAATTCTTAGATATGTATTTACCACCTTCAAAAATAATCAAACTAAAAAATTATATCACTTATGTTGCCCAGCTTGAAGGAGAATCAATTTATGAAAGTTGGGAATGATTTAAGGAAATGCTTAGAAAATGCCCTCACTATACCTTACTTTATTGGTTGGTTATTCAAACCTTTTATAATGGATTAGTAGGATCTCTTAGGTCAATGATTGATGTTGCAGGTGGAGTATCTTTAATGTCTAATACATTTGAGTAAGCATATAAACTAATAGAAAAAAATGGCTATAAATAATTTCTAGTGGCCTACTGATAGGGTGAATCCTAAGAGAGTAGATAGAGTCTATGAATCAGATGCATTATCAATTCTTATTTCTCAAGTAGTTGCTATTTCAAAAAATTTGGTTACTATCAGAGTTAGAGTTGAACCCTATTGGTATAATACTTATCTTAATTCTGTTGTAGATCCAAGACATATGAGCATCATAACACTATATAATGCAGCACCGTAGCATCATCCCTTAGGTTCTAAACAAAATAATCCTATAGGGAATGGGAAGATACCATTGGAAGATATTGTTATGTAATTAGAAATTCAAGTGCAGTATCATTTTATAGCCCTTATAATATAGAAGACAAGATAGGGTATCTTGCTAGGTTGATCAACAATAAAAAAATTGAAGAATAATGCAATAATATCCAACTTAGGAGTGCGAGAAATTTAGAGGACCCAAATAAAAATAGAGATCTTCCTCAAAAGGATAATGATGTAGAAGAACCATTAGAGAACTAACCCTCTATTAAATAACCTAAACTTTTCAATGAACCTAAAAGACTAATTAGGAAGGTTGTAGAGAGGCCATCACTACCCTTTCCTAAGAGGTTGATCAAACAAAATCTAGTTATATAATTCCCTATGTTCTTAGAGGTGTTTAAGAAATTAACTATCAATATACCCTTCTCTAAACCCATAGAACAGATTCCAGCCAATGATAAGTTCATAAAAGGAATTTTGAATAATAAAAGAAAGTTAGGGAAATTTAAAATGATACCATTAACTAAAAGTCTAATACTATAATTCAAAAGAAACTCCCTAAGAAATTGAAAGATCCTGGTAGTGTTACCATCCCCTAATAATAGGTGATAAATTATGTGGGAGAGCTTTATGAGATCTAGGATCAAGCATCAACCTCGAACCCCTTTCTATCTTCAAAAGATTACACATAGGAAAGGTTAAACCCACTTCTATCATTCCTCAACTAGCTGACAGATCTTTCACTTATCCTAAAGAGGTGATAGAAGATGTCTTGATAAAGGTTGATAATTTCATTTTTCTTGTTGATTTTATTGTTCTTGACATGGAAGAAGATAGTTAAATATCTCTATCTTAGGAAGAATATTAATGTGCATAAAGGGGAATTAACTATGAGGGTTTAAGATTAGGAGGTTACCATTGATGTTCATAAATTTATAAAAATCTCTTATGAAAAGAATATAAATTTTTTTAGATTTGATCTGGAAGAATTTATTGTGGAGAGTTGAAAAGAAGAATTGTTAGGAGGGAAATTATTGGAAGAAGATGTTAAGGAGAATTGTCAGGATTTAGGAGAATCCATTCAATCTATTAGAAGTAATATTGGAGAGTTTAGGGAGAAGTTTGAAACTTCATAGACTACGTCTTTGGGTAAAACTTTGAGACCTTCTATAGAAGAAGCTCCTTACTTAAAGCTTAAGGTTTTTCCTAGCCCTCTTAAGTATGCTTTCCTTGGTAAAAATTCAACTTTGCTTGTAATCATTTGTGCAAAGTTGGAAAAAGATTAGGAAAATTAATTGATTAGGGTTTAAGAGATTTTGAAAATGCTTTTGGGTGGACTATAGTTGTTATTAAAGAAATTATCCCTTTAATTTGTATGCATAGATTTTTATTGGAAGTTAATTCAATACCAAAGTTGATCATCAAAGAAGACTATACTCTTGCCCTAAAAGATGTTATGAAAAAGAAGATAATTAAATGATTAATGTTGGGATTATCTATCATATTTTAGACAATTCTTGGGTGAGCCCTATTCATTGTGTTCCCAAAAAGGGTGGCTTGACTATAACATCTAATGAACACAATGAACATATTCCTACTAGAACTGTCACTGGGTGGAGAATTTGTATAGGTTATAGGAAGATGAATAAGGCCACTAAAAATCATTTCCCTTTATTTTTCTTTGACCAGATGTTAGATAGGTTTGTAGAACATTCATTCTACTATTCTTAACATGGGTATTCATGGTTTCACAAGATTTCTATCGCACCTAAAGACCAAGAAAAAATGACCTTCACAAGTCCTTATGGGACATTTTCCTTTTTGGAGAATGCTTTTTAGTCTTTATAATGATCATTCTACTTTTCAAAGATGCATGATATCAATTTTTTCAAACTTAATTGAGTTGGGCATTAAAATCTTCATGGATGACTTCTCTATTTTTTGCACTACATTTTATTCATATCTTGAGCATTTAACTTCTATAATAGAAAGATGTGTAGAAAAAAAACATACTACTAAATTGGGATAAAAATTAATTTATGGTGACCAAAAAAATTATCTTAGAGCATAAAATTTCTAAAGAAGGATTAGAGGTAAACATTACAAAAATTTGTGTCATTGAGAAACTACTCCCTGTTGACCTTATTTTTGAATGAGGTCATTTTTTCTATATCAAGCATCAATCTCTTTACATCAATCATCAAACCATACTTCAAACTTTAAATTAAACTCTTCACTATGTTTTGTCATGGTGACCTGATCATTGATCCATAGTACTATCATTTGATAACTACCCATGATTGTCATTTAATCATCTAATCTACCACTTGATAATCACCAAATAATTTTCAATGATATGATCATTGCAATGATAAAAATCCCTCAATCATTGATCTCCATTGAACAATTCAAAACCTAAATCTAAATCAAGCTTTAAATCCTTCAGGTTACAGTCCCGAGGGATAGTCAATTGATCACCTATTCAATCATTGATAATCATTAATGATTATCATTGATATAAGCATTTCAAACACTAAATTCCCTTAAATCATTGACTTAACCAATTATAAATAGAATCCATTGATCAAACTCGGTTAAAATTCAAAATTCCAAAATCCAATGTTAGAATAAAACCCAAAATCTTTTGGTCCATAACCTATTTTTGAGGAAATTTCTATTGCTCTGAAAACTAGACCACTTGACCTAGAATTCATGTTCTATCACTTGCATAAAGCTTAGGCATTTCCATGGGGTCAACCATATTAGTCTGAATGCATTTAAAACCCTTAACCCCTAAAATGCAAACCATTCCCGTAACCCATAAAACCTTCAAATATTTCTAGCATATGCCACTGAATGTGGCATTTTGTGATTTCTGACCTTAGAGGACTATCCAAATTCATTGATTATGATCATCATCATTAGCATGATGCTTTCAATAAGTATTGAACTTTAGTTGATCATGGTTGACCATAAAACCCTAAAACCTTAAACCATCAAAACTAAATTTTCCTTAAACCTCAACATGTCTCAGTCAAACTAAGCCATACAACCTCTTACATCATATCCAAAATATGATTTGGAGTGTAGTGAGACAATGCTCAAGCCCCAGAAAACTTGGTTGACTAAGTCAACCTGGGTTGACAAATTTACCCTTTAACCCATTTAAACCACATTACCTGCATGGAGACCCCACCACCTGGGGACCACCTCTAATAAACCCAAAATATCATTTAGAATGTGTTGAACCAAGTTCCGACCCTTTGTCAACCCTCATTGACCAAATCAACCTTGGTTGACCAAAGAGCCCCTTTAGCCCTTAAACATGCATTTTGAACTAAATGACCCCACTAAACCTTAGGACCACTTCCAATATGCCCAAAAAATCATTTGGAATAAATTGGACCCACCATTGGCTCTTATTAAAACTCAGTTAACCAAGTCAATCATTGTTGACCAAAACCTACCATGCACACTTTAAAATTTTAAGACTCTAGAGTTTGACCTCACCATTAAACAAAACTCTATGGGACACCTTACTGGATCCCCATGAGTCATCCAAAAATGTTTGAGCCAATAGGCCCACATAGTTTAGTCATTTAAGTTGAACTAAGTGGACCAAAAGGGGTTTTAGTGAGCCAAAACCCAACCCTTATAAAATTAAATTTCCGAAATGGTTGTAACAAGTGTATATCAATCCAATGCACATTACCCATGAGGCCCAACCCATGGTTTGACCAGAGTCAACTATTTGGATTGAACCAAGCCACCAAAAATTAACTTTCGTAGGCCCAATCTTGAGCCATCCCAAATTGGATCCAATCATTAGCTTGTATATACTCTAGATCCTTTTTCATACAGGTCATGTTAAGCTTAAGCTACATGGGATATTGATGTGGACAGAATCTCCAAAACTACCTCTCTCTAATAATTGGTTCAAGCCTAACTCCCTTAATAACATACCATGTGCTTTGTGTAGCAAATATGGACCAAGATTTTGTTGGACTCTCTATTATGATATCTTTTGTTATTGTTATTATTGCATATTTGTTTCTTATGCACTAACATTTTAGGTCCACTTTACACTATGAAAATTGATCAACTCAAGACTAAGTAGATTAGAGTTAAAGTGACTTGAAGAGTCTATATTTTTTTTAAATTTATTTTTATATTTCTTAAGCCGAGTCATGTATTTAGTGGATACTAAACTTGGTGACCGTACACACACACACTCTAAGAGTGAGATAGAGAGAAAATTAGAAGTGTAATTATTTGAACTAATCATACTATATGATACATATCATACTGTACAATCAGCTATTTAGCGAATCATTAAAATGGCTAATTATATAATTAAAGCTATTTGAACTAATTATACTGGATAATCCATATCATATGAGACGATCACTCGAAATCAAGATATCAGCTGTCAATCATAATTTAAAAAATATTTTTTAATTTTAAATTTGTACTAATCATAATGTATAATAGGTATCGTACTAGATGATATAATCAAATCTTGCTTAAATTAATCCTATATTTAGGGAATAATTTTAAATTAATTGATCGAGTCAGATCATATAGAATGATTTGACCAATTATACTATATGACATGATTTATGCATAGAATAATATTTATTCATCACTAATTATACGAGATGATAATCTAACTCGTTTGAACTAATCATATTGGATGATGCTTCAAAATAGGACAGGAAGATCAGCTCAATTCTTTGAATAGATCGTACAACACCAAACTCTTAGTACAGTACTAATAGGCTCATTTGAACTAATCATACTGTACGAATGGAGATCATATTATATAATCAGTGTCGATATAATTAAATTTTAAGACTTTTTTGAGGCCTTGCATTTAAGCTCTCTAATTAGCTTGTCTTAAGTCTTTAGATGCTGAGTGTTTTGGAGAGAGTGCTTGGAGAATGGATCTAGGTGAGCTTTGGGATAAAGAAAGTGAGAGCTTCTATGTGTGGGAGAAGTAGAGTGAGGGGTTCACATGATTTCTCTGAGCAAGTGTGTTGCCTTATTTTCTCTAGGTGTTTGTCTATATTTCTTGGGTGGCTCTGGGAAGAAGTTCTTTAGCTCAAAGATCATTGAGGTTATTTTCCTTCACTAGAGCGTGAAAAAGGAGGTTCAGGTTCTTTGCCTTCACCAGGAGGGTGAAAATGGATGTTCAGGTTCTCTGCCTTCACTAGGAGGGTGAAAAAGGAGGTTTAAGTTCTCTACCATCACCAGGAGGGTGAGAAAAGAGGTCAAGTTCTCTGCTATCATCAAGAGGGTGAGAAAAGATGTCAAGATTCTCTACCATACTGGGTTAGTGAAAAGATTATAAGGGCTTCTTTGACTAGGTATGGGGGCTAAAGGAGACACACTAAAGTTCAATGTAATACTCAGAGAGGAGGACTCAGGGAAGTGGACGTAGGTCATTATTTGACTGAACCACTATAAACTTTTTGATATGTTCTTTCTGGTTTTTATTTTCCTATAATTTACTTTTTTGCATTTTTAATTTGCTAGAGATTACATGGTAGAGGTTATATCATAAATGATATATTTATTTAATCTATCAATAATCATCATAATTAAAATCTCATTTCAAAATTTGGCTTCCACATCTTTTTGGCTCATCAAAGATGTTTGAGTGTATATTTTCTTGATTTTTCAAGGACTAATGGTCCATTGAGCTCAATTTTTATGAGTTGATTCTAGAGCATGTTATTTACCACTTATAAATTGCTTGAGTCATGGTGAGCTTTGGGTATTTATAATTTGAATTTCCAAAGTCATATGTCCATTTTGGACCCATAACCATGTTAAAGTATTTATAATTTCTTATGAAATTTTGATTGTGTGTTTATATTCATCTAAGGGCTAGCTAGCCATTGATTTCTCCCAAATCTAGTTCGTATAGTGCCTAAAACAAATTATCAAAGATATAGATGTATTTAGCTTTGATAATTAATTTTAAAACTTAGGGGGACTTTGATGAGCCAAAAATTAAGTGTGTTTGAAGCACATGTATTTATTTACCTATGTTTTGAATTTCACTATATTTGGAGGCTATTTGGTCTTTCATTTAGTGAACCCAAGATTCATGTATATAATTGACCTAGGATTTTCAAATGTTCACAATAAGTCTATTTTAAATCCAAAAATTATATTCAATATATCAAAATATTTAGAATTAAAAGCTTAACAAAGAGAAAATAAAAGCCCCATAAAATTCACCCAAAATAAAAAAAAACAAATTTAATAATCAAGAAAATCTTAAAATTAATAAAAATGAATAATTAAAAATATATTTAAAATATCAAATAAATTTTAAGCACTTAAAATCATCCCTAGGAATCTTTTCCAAAAATTTGGGAAAAATTTTAAGCGGTTTGGTACAAAAATAAGAAAAATACCCTAATTAAATAATTAAATAAATTCATTAAATCTACAAATTTGAAAAATTTATAATTAATTCTAGAAAAATCTAAATTTGGATTTTTATACAATTTGTTATGAATTTTACATGTTACTTATCAAATCTACTTTTTTATGAAAAATAGAAAATTTTCAAAATTCACTGCAAATTTAAAAGTTAACAAATGGGTTAAATATTAAATACACTAAAATATTAATAAAATATAAAAAATCAATAAATCCTCAAAATTTCAATAAATCATTAACCTAATGAATTAAATCAGGTAATTACAATAAAATGAATAACCAACACATTGTCAATGAATTTTTTAGGCTAGACTACCTCGGGTTATGGTGCTAGGGGTTGTATGGAGGCCTTTGTCCTTGTGCCATTGTGACAACACCAAGAATACATGTGATAGAATGTAAACATTAATTTGTAATCTTAATAAATCAGTAATTAATAAACCAATTTAAATACAATTTATTAATAAAATACTTAGAAATTATAGCTTTCATACCCTTGTGCTAGATTCCTTTGAAGAGGACAAAAGTGTATTGGATTAGAAGCTTTAAGAACTAAAATACTTAATTAAATTATGGATTCTATGATATCCATCTACCTCAATTTTGGAGGACTAGTAGCTTAATAAATATGAGTCTAAGACTTGCTAATCAATAGCTTCTAGCACTTAGAAGTTGTTGAGTGCTATATTTATAAAATCTAAAATTAATAATTGTAACAAATGAAATCCTCTTTAAAATAAATTTTTAAAATATCTAAATTATCAAATACTTAAATTCAAACCACCCTTTAAAGACCTTAAACAAATAAAATCAATTATAGGTAATTTGCTATCCAAGTTAATAGACTTCTATACACACTTAGATGGTTTGCTAGAACAAACAACTCGAGCTTAAGATAGGCCGATGATTTGATTTGGTTTGCTTTATGTACCTTTCTTAGAGGGTAATCATGTTTGTGTGTTTACTTTCTTTACTTCAGATTTCATATTTACTTTCTGCTGGTGCATAAGAGGTTGAAGTGAAATTCAGAGCCATGCAATTTTATTTCAATTTAAATTTTTGTATATATCTATCTAATCACACTTCACCATTTCATATTTTCTTTTTTATGACTATTATTTTATTAAGGTTCGTGAGGGTAGTTAAACCCTATATAACTACTCCAGAGGCTAACCAAGAGGGGGGGGGGGGTGAATTAGATATTTGAAAACTTATTTAATGAAAAAAAATCTTTTTATATCTTACAACAGAAATAAATTAAATCAATAATAAAAAGATAAATCAGAGATTTCACCCACTCAATTAATCGCAGTAAAAATAAAGTGCAAAAAATAATTAGAAAGAACACACTATAATTTATAGTGGTTCGGTCCAACCTGACCTACATCCACTCCCTGGAACCACCCGTTCTGGGTATTGCATTAAATCTTGAGTGACTCTCCTTTAGCCCCGACAGCTAGGTGGAGAAGCCCGTACAAAATCTCTTCCAGCTCCCCTGGTGTGGTAGAGAACTTGTAATCCTTTTCACCCTTCAGGTGAGACAGAGAACCTCAAATCCTTTTTCACCCCCTAGTGAAGGTAGAGAACCTGGTCCTTTGACACCAAATAGATCTTCTTTTTCCAAAACATTCCCTCAAGACAAACCTTGAATCCGATGGTAATAAGGTGCAAGCTTGCCAGAGCAACCATGTGAAACCCCCTCCACACTCCCTTGAAACCCCGTCCAAGGATCTCCTACCTCTTTCAAACTCCACCCTTTCCTCTTTCCCTTTCAAGGCTCTCTCTTCAAGTTTTCTCCATAAAATGAAGCCTCAATGGCTGTCAAAGACACATACAAAGCCTTTGGAGAAAGCTTAAATAGAGGGCTTCAAAAATCCTAAATACTCAATTCTGGCGGCAAAGATCATACTGTATGATCGCAAGATCGTACAGTAAGATTAGTTCAATCAAATTACAATTCATCCAGGATGAATCCTAGGATGACCAATATTATACACGAGTGATCATACCATACTATCCAGTTCATAAAGTATGATAAAAAAATCAAAATTAAGCAGATTTGATTAACTAATCACAGGGGTCAATTTAAGTAAGATTTTATGAGATCATACAGTATGATCCATGATCATACAGTATAATTAGTTCAAAAATCAACTTACTTAAGCTACCTGGCCACTAGGGATTTGAGATCATAACAAATTATACAATATGATCTAGATTATACATTATGATTAGTTCAGAGAAACTAAATGTTCAATTAGCCATCAAGCCCATTCTTTCTATACTAATCATACAGTATGATTATAAATCATATAGTATAATTAGTTTAAATAATTTTGGCTTTTAAAATTTTTTCACTTGCCTTGAGTGTGTGTGTGCATGGTCACCAAGCTAGCATACACCTTTACAAGAAAAGACTCAAGAAAATAAAAAATAAATTAATGAATATTACAGACTTTTACAGCATGACCTATTCTACCCAATCTTGAGCCCTCTGTCTTCATTGGATGTTGCATGGTGTTCTCGAAATGTTAGTATACACACAAATAAATATACATTATAAATATTAAGAGACATAAAGATGTGAGCGAAAATGTTTGTTATCATCAAAAGTATAAAGTTGTGAGCTCAAGTCATAACAATCTCCCTCTTTTTAATGATGGAAAACATTACTGGTTGAATTTGCAAACTAAAAGCATTTTTTCCTAATGTCTCCCTCACTAAGATAAAAAATTTAAAAATAGGGGAAAACATAAATTTCTTTTTCTCTCTTTTCTTAATTTTTATTTTAAAATAAAATAAATAAGACAAAATAAATAACTAGATAAACAAAATAAATACAATAGAACAAAACCAATAATATATTCAAATACAACAGTATATTTTTTTAGTGGCTATATGCTGTAGCACTATTCCACTTAAAAGTTTGTGAGGGTGGTTAAACCCTATAGAATTAGTCCCGAGGCTAACCAAGAGGAGGAGGGTGGGGGGTGAATTGGATATTTAAGAACTTCTTTAATGAAAAGAAAAATCTTTTTATATCTTGCAGCATAAATGAATTAAATCAATAATAAAAAGATAAATTAGAGATTTCACCCACGAAGTTAATCATAGTAAAAATAAAGTGCAGAAAATAATCGGAAAGAACACACCAGAATTTATAGTTGTTCGGTCCAACCTGACCTACATCCACTCACCGGAACCACCTGTTCCTGGTATTGCACCAAATCTTTAGTGACTCTCCTTTAGCCCCTAAAGCTAGGCGGAGAAGCCCTTACAAAATCTATTTCACCTCCCTCGGTGTGGTAGAGAACCTAAAATCCTTTTCACCCTCCTGGTGAGGCAGAGAACCTAGTCCTTTGACACCAAAAAGATCTTCTTCTTCACAAAACCTTCCTTAAGATAAACCTTAAATCGGATGGTACTAAGGTGTAAGCTTGTCGGAGCAACTGTATGAAACCCCCTCCACACTCCCTTAAAACCCCCTCCAAGGATCTTCTCCCTCTCTCAAACTCCACCCTTTCCTCTCTCCCTTTCAAGGCTCTCTCTTGAAGTTTTCTCCAGAAAAATGAAGCCTTAATGGCTGCCAAAGACACATACAAAGTCTTTGGAGAAAGGTTAAATAGAGGGCTTTAAAAACTCTAAAAACTCAATTCTAGCGGCAAAGATCATATTGTACGATTTCATGATCGTATAGTATGATTAGTTCAATCAAACTACAGTCTATCCAGGACAAATCCTAGGATCACCAAATTCATACACGGGTGATTATACCGTATAATCCAGTTCATACAGTATGAACAAAATATCAAAATTAAGCATATTTGATTGACTAATCACAGGGGTTAATAAAATTAAGCTTTTATGAGATCATACAATATGATCCCTGATCATACATTATGATCCATGATCGTATAGTATGATTAGTTCAAAACTAAGCTTCCTTAAGTTACCTGGCAGCTAAGGTTTTGAGATCATAAAAAATTATAGAGTAAGATATAGATCGTCTAGTCTGATTAGTTCACAGAAACTAAAAGTTCAATTAGCTGTCTAGCCTATTCTTTTTATACTGATTGTACAGTATGATTGTAAATCGTATAGTATGATTAGTTCAAATAATTTTGGCTTTAAAAATTTTTCTCACTCCCCCTGAGTGTGTGTGTGCATGGCCACCAAGCTAGCATACACCTTTACAGGAAAAGACTCAAGAAAATAAAAAAATACATTAATGAATATTACAGACTTTTACAACATGACCTATTCTACCCAATCTTGAGCCCTGTATCTTCGTTGGATGTTGCATGGTATTCTTGAAATATTAGTATACACAAGAACAAATATATATTCCAAATATTTGGAGACATAAAGATGTGAGCCATAATATTTGTTATCATCAAAAGCATAAACTTCTGAGCTCGAGTCATAACATTTTATATTTATGAAAATGTATAATATACCTAGGAAATAATTTAAAGGAAAATGTAAAAGCAATAAACTAAAATTTTTAGATCTTTGTATAACTCGATTGAGTTGTACAATGTCTTTAGTTGTAAAAGATTGAAATGATTATTTATACAAATATATAGGTTCCCAAAGAAAATAATTCTTCTTTTTTGAAGATCATTTTCTTTTGGAATACTATATAAGGTTTAGCAAACAGAAGATTAAAAACCACAAAAAATAATCATATTCAAATCTACACTTATATAGGAGTAGAAATCTAAGCTTGTTGTTGGTGGAGCTTGGCCTCTTTTTCTTTATAGCAGACCCTGGGTTATACTCTAAAATTATAAATGAATAAAATCTCTTCTATTTAGATTATTATTATTAATGTATCATTTTATTGTGCATCATATACAAATTATAGTGTCCTAATTATAATGTTTTCTAAACTATAATTCCTTGATTTTTGGGATAGAACCTATCTAATCTTGCATTCATGTGGAGATTAATTGTTCTTCAGATTGTTAGCTGGTAGTTCACTCTTGGAAAGTAATCCCATATTATATACACTGCCTAAGTCTCTTCACATTCTTATTCTACTCTATTCTTTCAAAATTTTAAAAATCTAAAATCTAAATCTAAATGCCAAGCGTAGTTGTATAGAATTTATAATCTAAAGCCTACACATTGAAATCTTATTAGATTAACCCTTTTGTTTAAATCTGTATTAATTTGAAAACATTAGTATTCACATTAATCAAGGGTATTCTTTTAGGAGATATAATTCACTATAGAGGCTTGCCATTATAGGAAGTCTAAAGTAAGAATTAAAATTAACCCTATCTTAGTTTCTTTTCTAAGATAGGGAAAAAATTTGTGGATCCAGGCTTATGGTTTAAACATTGGTTTAGTTTCAAAATCAAAAGATAAGTGATTAATCTTTTTATATTAAGGGGTAAATTGAATATTCCTTATATATTTGATTATGAAAATAAATACTTAAATTTATCTTCATGATTAAACTTTGAATGCATATTCCTTTTCATCCTTATGGATATATTGAATATTCCTTATATAGTTTAACTATGACAAAAAATTCTTTTTTATCCTTAAGAATGAATTGAATATTATTTATATAATTGTGATTATAAAAATATAGTTATTGATTTAGTTTCATGATTAAAATGATAGATGAATATTCTCTTTGTCCTATGAATGAATTGAATATTCTTTATGCTGTGTTTGACCATGATAATAAATTTGAGGTTTCTCTTATCAAATTGATAGTGAGACATTACTCTATCCTTAAGGATGGCATAGTGTCAATCTATGCAGATTTGACTAAAGAAACCTAAAACAAAATTTAAAAGCAAATCTTGTGTGGCAACGAGGAAAATTTTATCCTAAATTTTTCTAGCGACTCCATGGGGATGGACTCCTCTCTCTATCTTTAGTGAAGACTAACTTTTTCTAACATATATAAATTTCATTAAATTTTTTGGCTATTAGATTTCATATATATGTAAGTTTTTTTAACTTTTCGTCATGTGCATACATGTTTGGTTCAGTCTCTTTATACAATCATGTATAGTCTAATATATCCCTATTATGTCTACCCATTTCAACCTTGTATATGCATTCTTTGTTCAGTTTTGTATACTTACAAATTTATTTACAATTGATTCTATGCATACGTAAGTAAGCATATCCCATTATTACTTGCTTTCATCCTAAAAACTAAGTAGACTAGGCCAACAAAAATACTAAATAATTGATAGGTCTAGTAAGGGTTCTGCTCGTTTATGGTCTTGCATTTGCATGAGCAATTTTATATTGATTTAAATTTTAAGCATTAAACTTATGCTTATGCAAGTAAGCATATCCCATGATTACTTAGTTTCATCCTAAAAACCAAGCAGACTAGTCCAACCAAAATACTATTTGGTCCTAGGTCAGGTAGGGGTGTTACTCATTTATAGTATTACATTTGCATTTAATTATATGTTTATTTAAATTGCAAGCATTGAGTCTATACTTACACAAGTAAGTGTATCCCATGGTCTCTTGGTTTCATCCTTAAAACTAAGCGAACTAGTCCAACCAGAATACTGATTTGGTCCTAGGTCAGGTAGGAGTACTACTCATTTGTAGTCTTACATTTTTTCATGTTTTATAGTTTTGTATATTTGTATATGCATAGTCTTGCATGGGTATATCAACTCTAGGCTTTAGATTATAAATTTCAAAGTAGTGCCTCTCTCTTGTATAAAGTTTTTTCACTGATGTCATCATCTAAAGCTAAAATTCAAATATAATCTATCTCTCTTTTTATTATCTACACCTAGGTCTTTGGACAAGGGTCCTTATTCAATGCTTTTCTAAAATCTATACTCAAATCAAATTTTAACAATTCCCTCTCAAACTCAAAGTCATTTAGATTGAATCCATCTAAATCAAATCTAAATCTCAACTCCAAATCTTTCCTTTTTATATATTTCCATAGACTGGGTCCATATCTAAAGTTAGTGAGCTATTTAAAAGTTAGAAAAAATTCTAATAAGCTTTAGTTTAATCATGCCTTGGGGATTAAGTAAACTTTACTCAGTATATTCTTCAAATTTATGTCCTGCTTAAGGGTCAGTGAATTTTGAAGATTGATATACAATTATGGTCAGTTATAGAGACACTGTGTTGAAAGTTGATCTTTTCTTTCTCCAATGACGTGAACATAATTGTTAATAAGGGGGTTCCATATGCTGATGCAATAGTAATCCAGTTTGAATCAATGAACAATATTCAGTTCACCTTCATAGGGTAATGATATGATGTGATCAAGGTTGAATTTGTACCTACCACAGCTATTAAGAATATACTTAAGGGTGGGTTTGCAGTTACCCCGGTAGCTGCTAAACCCTCAATATTCTCTCATCTAACTTTCCCAAGGATGTCTACTATCTAGAAGAGAAAATATGCCATGATTCCTTGATTCTCTTATCCAAGTAAGTTTGAGAGGGGGTCATCATTTGCTTTTCTAGAGATGATAAAATCTAGGTTTAGGAACAAGAACCATCATCTGAGGTGAAGGACTGCGAAAGCTAAAATTCTTAAAGAGAATAACCTGATCAATGTTATAGCTGAAGCAACTAAGATAAAGTCAGATAAAATGGTTTTTAAAAAATCTAAATTTTTGTATAAATCTCATGTGGAAAGCTTGACTCACTTTTATTTGTTCTTTGGTGCTGTTGGAGAAGAGAATTCAGTCAGGATAGCAAATTCTAGACGTACCCCTTTTCGCCAAAATCCTATTTTATCTTCCTTATATGAAAGGAAAGGAAGTTCAAATCTTTACTAAATGAGTTGATGCATGACTGTGCCACTACTTATGGGAGGTCAAAGACTGAATTTTTGAATAGCATAAAGGGTGTCATATCCACTAGAGTATAAACACACTCAGGAAGAGGGCGAGAATTATCTCCCACCATCAAGAGAAGAGTAAACTTCCAAGAAGTGGGTCTTAATTAGCCAGTTACTAGTACAGATCATCAATGAAAATCTACAAAATTCTCACATGTCAATCATCAAACAATTTCAATGAATTATCAAGATCAAATTACTCCCATCAAATCTTTGGGATATGGAGCATTAGCCTTTTGAGGGTATAATCCCATTTCCCCTCCATCTTTAGTCCAAACTAAGAAAATTAAATTTAGAACCTCTGATTACTCTTTTGATTAACAAACATTAAGAGTCAATATACATCAGCCACAAGGTCAAGATTCATCTCCTTGTCTTGATAGAACGCGGCTAAAATCAACAAGTCAACTAGTTGTATTATCTAATCGAGAAAATGTTTGGTGTCCTAAAATTGTTTCCATATCAACTGCACTTGTCACCCATAAAAATCATTTAGCAGAAGAAAATGAAAAGAAGGAAAAATTTATTCTGGAATCATTAGTTGTTAGAGAATACATTCCTATAGATCCTCACAATGTAGTAGGAAAATCCATTGAAGATATGATGGATCACCTAAAGGAGAGTATTCAACAAATAGATGAATAAGAATCTATGGAGAATATAAAAATAAATCTACAAGATGAAGAAATGGCTGAGAGTATATTTTTCGTGGATACATGATCATCTATATAAAAAGATAAGAGGAAAGTGAAAATGAATTCGATAGAGGCTTAGAATGAAGAAGAGCAAGAAGAGGATGAAGAGTATGTTCCTAATTTAATTAGCAATCTTTTAGATCAGCTATGTTTGAAAGATTAAAAAATAGTTCAGATGGAAAAGAACATGGAAGAGTGAATGGCTTCGATGGTACCCCTCCAAAACAAAAAGGTTCCTTCAGCAAAGGATTAGATAGATTCTATTCTATTTAAGTCCATCCAGCATTGAAAAAAACCTAAAGAGGTAATAGAAGAAAATAAAATCAAGGCTTTGAAATTAGAAAAGGAAATATTACAAGCAGGAGACATCAAATAAATGGTAGAATAATAATTCAAGGAGGCTTTAGCATAGTTTAAGTGTACCTTATATGTTCTACTAGGTAGAACCTATCCTGAAGAATATGACTTGGTTTCTAATCCTAAAGGGTTTGTACTGGCATCATTTTAAAGTTTTGATGGAATAAGGAATCCAAAGCAATAACCAGCAGATTTTAGGGCTAGTTGTTGTAATGCAAGAGGTAGTAATACTTTACAATTTTGATAGTTTGTATGCAGTTTATTAGGCATTACATTTGATGGTATTCTGAGATACTTAATGGGTCAGTATAGACAATTACAGAATGAGAACAGATTCTTACAAAAAGGTTTACGGGAGCACATGACCATGTCACGTTTGGAGATTTGGTAGTAGAAAAATAGAAACCTGATGAAAGTCTGGTTAATAATATCCTAAGGTGGAGGAACAACAGTATAAAATATGAACCTCAACTCTAAGAACAACATGTTATAGAATTTTTTTTAAAGAACATTCATGGACCAATTGCTTTCTTATTAAAAGTGTTCACAATAAAAAATTTTGAGAAGTTATTGAGTATAGCCTCTGATGTTTAGGAAAAAATGTCTCAATTTAATCCGTTGAAAGATCAATCTCCAGTAGAGAATAAAAAAAGTAAAACCTCAAAAGGTCTTACAAAAGAAGTCTGTAGTATAATAAACCTCAAAGTGACCAATATTTTAGATTTAGGCCTTGTATGACCCTAGAGGAAAATAGTCAAAGGTTTTGGGCACTCAAAAATAATAGTTATCAATTCAAAAGAGAAGCCATTAAATTGATTTTCAAGAATATTTTAAAGAAAATTGAATTTATACTGCCTAAACCTAAGAAGCTAGAAGAATGGGCAAAGTGGGGCAACCGAACAATTATCCATATCATAGGATGATTAGCCATGAAATAGAAGATTATGTAACCTTCAAAGAATGGCTTGAAAGAAACTTCAAGGTTAGATTAATTGTGATACCCAAGAAGTATTTAGCTGATTCTAGTCAAGGATCTACTAAATACATTCTTGGTGAGACTTCAGTATCAATTTTAAATTCATACCTTGATAATGATTGGGATATAGCATTATCCTAATCTTCTAAGAAAATTCTAAATAAAGTTTATAATTCGTCTGTTCTGGCATTTCAAGGAGTGCAGCGTCCCCTTCAGGTTGATCTAGTAGCTCCTGAAGAGGAAATTCATGATAAGGTTCCTTTCGAAGATCCTAAGAAGAGATCAACTAGTTAGTCTTCAGCAATTCAAAAAGAGGAACTCTAGAGTGAAAATAATCTTGTAAACAACAAAGTTGTAGTTTCTTCCAATGGCAAAGAAAAAAATCTTATACCTTTTACATTATATGACTTTTATTTTGTCCCACCAAGAGCTAAGAAAGCAAAAGATTAAGTGTATATCTTATATATCTTGTAATGTTCAAACAAATGATGCAATACAAAATAATTATATTGAACCTAACATAAACTTAAATAAGTTAAAAAAGTCTCTTTAATATTTCTCTCTTAGTGATTCCCTTGTCCCTGATATATAGGGTTATCCTATTTATATGAAAATTGAGATGTCTAATTTTGATAATTCATCAGATGAAGCATTAAAAATAAATAAACATACAGAATCAAATGAATCCATTGACTCTTCCTTAGAAGAGATAGACCAAGTAAATCTGTGCAATCGTAAAGTGTTACCAACATAAGTATCTACAGCTAGCAAAGGAAAGTAACTAACTGATAATCTAGAAACCTCGACAGCAGTTCAACCATATTCAGATGTAGGTAATTTAGATATTCCTAAAGTGGATTATAATACATTAGCACATCTCAGAAATTGGCTTGCAAAATTGAGTATCTATGATGCTTTAGTTCTTTGTAAAGAAATGAGGTAGGCTTTAGTCAAAGCTTTACTCGATCTAGAGATCTATATAGCTCATATAGCATCAACATAGTCCAAAAAAACATTGAGTTGCAAATAGTCCCATAAGTTATATTCTTAGATGACGATTTACTATTGAGAATTTCAGCTTATAATTGTCCATTATATATATTTGTGAACATAGACAATTTTAAATTATGTTATGTCTTTATTGATCTAGGTACATAAGTCAATCTTATGACTCTTTCAACTCTTGCATACCTAAGGGTGGATACTCATAAACTTGATAAAATGATGTTGCGAACGTTTAATGAAAAATGTGAGAGAGCTTTGCGTTAAATTACCTTACTTTTAGAAGTAAGAAACAAAAAACTGAAACTTCTTTTATTTCTCTTTTGGGTAGACCCTAGCTACATGAATATAGAATGGTGCCTTACACCCTTCATCAACATATAAATTACTCTCATGAGGGAGTAGAGCCCTACATTAAGGGTGATTTTCATCTATTTTCAATTCATGAAGTTGGTATATACATTGAGGCTTCATACTATCTACCTAAAAAGTATATTTTCTTCTCTAAGAATCTCAAATTGACTGAAGAAGAAGCAAAATAAAAGAAAGAAAAAGAAAAAGAAAAGGAAAAAACAAAAGCATCTCAATCTTGAACATGAAGTTCGTTGGCCACTTGCTCCTCTCTCACAAAGATATGGTAGAATGGCTCAACAATCTATATGAAGAGGTTGAGGATGGAAAAAATGAGTGAGAAAAGAAAATGAAAAGAAAAATTTGTTAATAAAGGCGCATAAAATGCACATTGATTTTGAATCCAATTCAGAGGAGGAATCATGTGTGATTGATAAAGAGCCACAGGCTATAGAATATGAGAATAATATAAAGCCACTAAAGTTTGAAATTTCTATACAAGCTTATAGCAATGAGGATAGAGTCTATGTCGCTATGAAAAATTATTCATATCTATATACTATTGAGAGATTGAAAAGTATATGAAAAATATCAACCTTACTCCACTCTCCTAAGTGATGTAAAAAAGTTAGAGGAGAAAACCATTTTCCATGAAACCCAGACACGTAAGCTAACATCTTTGTACCTTCTACTAGTAAAACCATTAAAATAGATGTAACCTTTAATGATCCTTTATGGATGAAATAGTGGAACTCCCTTTTGACTGTTACTCTAATTGTGTAAGCAAGTTTGCTATCCAAGGTTTAACACCATCAAGTTGGGCTAGAGGTAAGTAGTTTGAATATCTGTTGAATACAAAAAATATTAAAAATTAAATCATGACAAGGCATTGGCTTTGCTGCTCTATATTTTTTTATGATGATGATTTTTACTTAGTTATATCAAATGATTTAGAGTATGATAGTCTCTTTCAGTGAACGTTAAAACCTTTAACAAACTCTATTTGGAAATTTTAGATGATCTGGATAACTCTCAAGTTAGTGATGCACCTTCAAAACTTGAAAAGGAGATTAAATTTGTAATTGATGATTTAAAAGAAATAAATCTAGAGCTGAAGGAAACCCTCATCTGAATTTTAGAAAATCTTTTTATCCTTTTTAAATATTTTTAAAACAAAAAATAACCCTTGATGGGGAAGAAAATATAATTTCATAATAACAACACAATCAGAGATTTCAACCATAGAATAAATCACAGATAAGTGCAAAACAAAATACAGAAAAAAGTAATAAGAATGAGCACACCGAATTTTATAGTATTTTGGTCAAATCTGACCTACGTCGACTCCCCGAAAACCTTTTTTCTAGGTATTACACTAATCAGTTAGTGTCTCTCCTTTTTCGCACAGCAATGTGGAGAAGCCCTTAAAAAATCTTTCTACTGACTCGGTGAGGCAGAGAGCCTTGAATCCTTTTTCACCTACCTAGTGAACGTAGAGAACCTGGAATCCTTTTACTTACACCTAGAGTTGGCAGAGAACTATGAATCCTTTTTCTCCTACCTAGAGAAGGTATAGAACTTGATCTGATATGGAAGATAGTCTCCATAGAGCAACCAAGGAACTAAGGATGAAGCATGAAAAAGATGATCGAATCCTTTCTTGGAGCAACCTTTATGAAATCCCTCACAAAGTCCCCCTCACATGACTCTCTCTCTCTCTCCCAAACTCTCCCTGTCCTTCTCTAAGCTCTTTTAGGTTAGAATAGCAGCAAAAGATTTACTTAACAGTAATTAAGAGAACTTAAATAAGAGGCTTTCAAAAGTAGCCCTAATTTTCAAATTAGCAGTGAAGATCATCCAGAATGATTCAAATATCATCCTGTAAGATTAGTACAAAATAGCCATTTTAGCTAGTACGGTTAGCCCTGTACAATCTATTTAAGTATTTGAAAGAATCATCCTGTATGATCTTTCAATCATCCTATACAACTAGTTCATGAGTGTCTATTGATTTTCCAGTACGTGTCTAGTGATTAATTATCATCCCATGCAGTAGACGGGTCATCCAATAAGATGCCTGATAATTAATTAACATCCCATATAGTAAACATGCCATCCAGTACAAAGTAGAGGTATTATCTAGGATGATTAGTTAAAGAATTATAGTTTTCATTCTATACGATTGGTGAAGATTAATCATCATATGTTGTAGTGCTCTGATCGTACAGTACGGTCATTTCTGATCATCCAATATGATTTGATTGATCAATTTAACTATAATTAATCCCCTAATCATATGATTAATTTAGGCATGATTATCATAAATCATCTAGGATGATCGTGATCGTCCTGTATAATGATAGTAGATTTTGAAATATAAAATCTTACCTAAATAATGATTGGTGGCTAGATTTTAAAGTTAAAATGTATCATCCTGTATGATTTAAGGATCATCTAGGATGATTAGTTTAAATAGTTTGATTAGACATAAATGCCCTAATTAGAGTTTTGTGATAAATTGATCGTCCAGGATGATATAAATCATCCTGTACGATTAGTTCAAAAAATTGAAAATTTTCCTAACTCACTTACCACTCCCTTGAGTGTGTATGTGCAAGGTTAGTGAGCTTCAGGATCTGTCATAGTACATTTGTCTCAAGAAAAAGTAAAAAATATATTAGAAATGAAATTATAGACTGACTCAATCCAAGTCTACCCAATCTTGAGTTGGTTTGCTAGTGAGCTTGTGGACCTGAAATATTAGCACATAATAAAGAAAGCAAATATGAAATAAACTCAATCAATAAGAGATAGCATGCTAGGTAAAACAATAATGTTTGTTATCCTCAAAATCACAGTGCTTGTACCAAGATTTGTAATAATCTCCCCCTTTTAATGATGGCAAATATTGATGTGCAAAATAACAAACACTAAATAGGAACACTAAGTGTAAAATAAACTAAAGACTAAATAAGAAACAAACTTTATTATAAAAAAATATGCAAGTAACACCGTACTACTAAGTAATTACTAAGTAGCAACATAAACTACTACTCCCCCTTTTGACATCATAAAAAGAAGGAAACAACTGAAAAGTAAATGATTTAAAGCGAACAGATAACATAAGTAAAGAACAGTCCATACATAAGAATAACACAGAAAAACCAAATAAAACTAGTCATAAATCAATTAAAAAGTTTTTTTTTGAATCAATCAATCTCTAGTAAATGATAAATTTTCCTTAATTTTATATTTATAAACCAATAAGAATGAATTAACAATACGAAAATCTAGAAAGGTTAGAGAATCAATTTTGTAAACCCTACCTCGGACACCTTATAGGTTAAAGTTCCTTTTAAACAAAAATCTAAGTCAGAAAAAAAATTAGATAAGAAAAGTTATCTTTTCAAACTTCATTCGAGGAAAAATAATTGATAAAATAGTATTGCAAAGTAATGAATCAGGAATCATTATTTTTAATCTCAAGTGTTTGAAAATATTAAGTGGCACATGGATTCTTCTAAGATTTTAAAAATTTGAAAGAGAAGGAAGCTTATTTCTTTGTGGGCTCATTTTGTGCCTCTTTTTTAGTTATTTGGCTCACTTTGTGCATCTTTTTAATTTTTGATACACTTTGTGTATCTTGTAATTAATTGACAAATGTTGCGCATCTTTAAAGTGTTGGGCTCATTTTATGCCTCTTTTCATTTCTTTTGCTAGCTTGCTTCCTTTCATAACCTTTAAAGACTCTCAATTATGAGATTATCTTTCAGATATAAGAGAAGAAAAACTTACTCTATAATATAAGAAGGAGTATATCACAAAATAGAATCATATTCATATGATATATACAACCACTTGATTAAGAAAACTTGAAAATGATTCATTGATTTGGAACATTATTCATATGAGATATATTATTATACGTTGATAAAAGAGATCACAATTTTAAAGTCCAACTTTTAATTTTGAAATAGATTTTGATTCAAAAAGAAAAGTATATCATTAAAAGAGTTAGAGGAAGATAAAAAATCATCAATGTTTCTTCCTTTAACTATTTTAGAAGAGTCAATCACTGCTTATCAGTTTCTAAACAAAACTAAGGCAAAAATCTCATTTAAAAAGCAAGTTCATCAATAGAAGTGAGCAATGATCTACTTCTTAAAGTACTAAGGAAAAAAAATAGGAAATCAAAAACATAAAACAAAAACACATAAAAAAGAAAGAAATAAATAAATCAAATAAAACAATAAGAATAGAAATATAAATAGAAAGCATCATTTTCAAGCATGAACATCTATCACTCCTAATCTAGTTCTTAAAGTGCTGAAGGTTTCAAAGGCCAGTGGTTTTATAAAGATATCTGCAAGTTGGTTTTCAGTGGCTACATGGTGTAGCTCTGTCTCCTTTGGTAATACGGTCCCTAATGAAATGGTGCCCGATGGTCTAGGTGTTTGGTCCTAGAGTATTATATTATATTCTTTGAAATGCAGATTACATTAGTGTTATCATATAGGATTGAAATTGTGCCTATAGGAAATCCTAAATCCAAAATTTATTGCTTCAACTAAAAGACTTGGGCCACATAACTTCCTAAGGCAATGTATTCAGATTCAGCAGTAGACAGTGCAACTGAGTTTTATTTTCTACTATCCAGGAGACTAAGGATTGTCCTATGAATTAACATGTCCCAAAAGTGTTTTTTCTATCAACCCTGCATCCTGTAAAATCTTAATTAAAATATCCTATATTTTCAAAGGAAGTGCTATGCCTAGGATACCAGATTCCTAAGTCTTGGGCCCCTAAGAGATATCTAAGAATTCTCTTAATAGCAGTCAAGTGGAACTCTTTTAGATCAACCTAAAATCTTATACAAAGATAAACACTAAACATAATATTAGGTCTGCTAGTAGTCAAGTCAAGAAGTGATCCAATAATTTCTCTCTATTTCTTTTGATCAATAGATTTTTTATTTGAATCCTTATCTAGCTTAACAGGGGAACTCAAGAGAGTTTTGATTGGCTTGGCTTTATCCATCTCATATTTCTTAAGGATGTTAGTAATATATTTTGACTGATAAAGGAAAGTTCCATGATCCTTCTACCTTATACTAAATCCAAGAAAGTAAGTCAGTTCTCCCATCATACTCATTTCAAACTCTTTACTCATTATTTTTAAAAAATTATCACACAGATTTTTATCAGAAGATCCAAACAGAATATCATCAACATAGATTTGGACAATCTGTAATTCATTTCCTACCTTTTTTAGAAATAGGGTGGTGTCTATGCTCACCTTAATAAAGGTTCTTTCTAGTAGGAAATCACTTACTCTTTCATACCATACCCTGGGTGCTTGTTTTAGTCCATATGAAGCCTTTTTTTAATTTGAACACGTGATTAGAAATTTGTGAATTTTTAAAGCCTGGGGGTTGTTCAACATACATATCTTCTTTTATTACCCCATTTAGAAAAGAACTCTTCACATCCATTTGGTATAATTTGAATCCCTTAAAATATGTAAAGGCTAGTAATACCCTAATGGCTTCTAATCTAGCTACATGGGCAAAGGTTTCTTCAAAGTCAATACCTTTTATCTGATTATATCCCTTAGCCACTAATCTTATTTTCTTTCTCACCACAACACCATAACCATTCATTTTAATTTTGAAAACTCATTTAGTTTCAACAACACTCTGGTCCTTAGGTCTATAAAATAGCTCCCAAATATAATTCCTTACAAATTGATTTAACTCTTCTTGCATGGATAGAATCCAAAATTTATCAGATAGGGCTTAATTTAGGTTGGTGGGTTCAATCATTGAAATTATGGTAGAGTGGTTTACTTCTTTTCTAAGTCCATGCCAAATTCTAACACCTTCAGATGGGTCTCTTAAGATTTATTCTTTAGGAAGACTTAAAGAATATCTTCATTCTCTAGGTAATGTATTTTTAGGTTTTACCCTTTCCTCCAGATTTACATATTCTAATCCTTGGGTAACTTCTACAACCTCTTCTTCTACTACCTAGACCCTCTAGAATTATTAGATTAATCAAATACAACGTAAGTGGTCTTCTCGACTACCAGTGTTCTTTTATTAAAGTCTCTATAAGATTTCTCAACACTTGAGTAACCTAGGAACACTCCATCAAATTTTGGGCCAAACTTTCCTAGTTGAGACTTCCAATTATTCAGAATGAACACTTTACATCCAAAGATATGGAGGTGAGAGAGGTTGGGTGTCCTTCCCTTTAACATTTCATAGGATGTCTTATTCAGCTTGGATCTAAGATTAACCCTATTTAGAATATAATAAGATTTATTCACCACCTATACCCAGAAATATTTAGGAAGAGAGTATTCAGCTAATATGGGTTTAGGGTCTTCTACCATAGTCCTATTCTTCCTTTCAGCTACCCCATTTTACTGAGGGGCCTTAGGAGCTTAAAAATTTTGATATATCCCTTACTCCTTACAGAAAGATTCAAATTTCTCATTTTTAAATTCTCCACTGTGGTCACTATGAATGGTTACAATTTTACAACCTAGTTTCCTCTGAATCCAAGTGGAGAAAGATTTAAATTTCTCGAATAATTCACTCTTATGTGATAGGAATCTAACCCAGGTGAACCTCGAATAATCATCAACAATCACATACCCAACGACTTTCCCTTCTAGGTTGGAAGTGCTGACAAGTCCAAAGTGATCCATATGAAGGACTTCTAAGGGTTTTCTAGTGTTAATGTCTTTGATTTAGTAGAAGGAGGATTTGACTTTCTTTCATAATTGACAGACATCATATATGTGGTCCTTAGTGAACTCTAGCTTGGGTATTCCTCTCACCAAGTCTTTTTGGGTGATCATCCTATAGCTTTTTATGCTTACATGACATAATTTTCTATGCCACAACCAAGATTCATCAGTAATTATTTTTAAGCAAAGAGAACTATCAGCTTTAAATTAATTTAGATCAAGCATGTAAATATTATTGATCCTTTTTTACTACAAATAATGTTATCATTTAAACTTATAATGTAGCTAGCTGACAGAAATTTTATACTAAAGCCTTTATCACAAAGTTGGCTAATGCTGAGCAGATTATGTTTTAAGCCATTTATAAGCAAAATATTTTCAATGATGAAATTTTTTGATTACCAATTATACCTGAGCCCACCACTCTCTTGGTGGTGTTATCTCTAAGTGTTACCTTGCCTCTTGCCCTGACCTCCGGTGCAATGACTTGATTTGTATCTCCAATCATATGCCTTTAACATCCACTGTCTAAGTATCACATGCTCTCACGAGGCCTTATGTGAGAGCACACCTAAAAAATCATCAAATGTTAGATTTAGGAATCCAAATAAGTTTGGGTCGCATTTTATGGAATATGCTATGCTGTGAATTTTGAACTTCAGGTCTCCACACCGAATGTGTTCTATGGTGAATGGTGCAAGGGTGAGAGATATGTCCTAGCATGCCACAATAAAATATCTAACACCAAGAAAAGGATTTACTAATATATTTGGGTTATAGTGCCTTTTCCTAGGTTTGAATGATGCATACTTTATTGATGGTTTTTGAAGCTCTTCTAGTGTATGTGGTTTTTTATTTTCCTTGAAGGCAGTTAATTCATCTTCTAAAAACTTATTTGCACTTTAAGAATTGAATTTTCTATTTTTAATGAAAGCTCCCTACTATCTAAATTAGATACAAGAGTATCTAAGTTCTTGTATGTATTTTCCAATTCAACATACGATATTTTCAAGGAATCATGTTTAGAAGTTAAATCAAGATAATTTTTGTTTAAAGTATCAAATTCATCTAGTAAAGCCATGTGATTGCTATCTAGAGTGGAATGATCTTTCTATAAGCATTCATGCTCTTTCTGTAGAATTATGAAATTAAATTTGAGGCTTCTATGTAACTTTTTAAGCTTCTTATATGAAGAATGAATTTTTTTAGGAACTTCAAATAATTATTCATAGGTAAGCTCTCATACCTCCTCTTGATCAAAATGATCAAGATGATCATCTGTCATTAAGCATAAGTTGGTTACCTCCTCATATTCTTTAGCTTCAGAGGAGTCTAATGCTGAGTCAGGCCAAAAAGCCTTTTGGGCCCTTTGCTTGCCCTTCTTGAACTTAGGTTTTTCTTCGCCCTTCTCCTTGCTTAGATGAGCTTTAAGAGTTGGGCAATCATACTTCAAGTTCCTTGGCTTCCAATATTAAAAATATATAATGTTAGAAGAAACTTTAGAATTCTTACCAGTTTAACCTTTGTTCCATTTCTGATAATGCTTTTGCTTTCTTTTTAAAAAGTTTTAAAATTATCTAGTCATTAAAACAATATCATTAGTTTCTAATCTAGACATGTCATTATTCGAATCAATAACCTTAAGAGTTATAGTTTTCTCCCTTTTATTCTCACCTGCATCAAGCTGCCTTTGCTTCACTCCTTGCTAGTAAGCAATAAGTGATCCAAGTTATCAATTGATTAAACAGTCATATCCTTGGATTTAATAATGATAGTAATTTTTGCATCATAAGAAGAAGGTAAATATCACCAAATCTTGTTCACTTTTTCATAATTTGTAAGCTCTCTTCTTAAGGTATACAAAGAAGTAACAATCTATATAAACCTTTTATATATTTCAAAAATTGATTCACTAGGTCAAATGTGAAAGAGTTCATAATCATGAAGTAAAATATTCAGCCTAGATTATTTAACTTCAGTTATTCCTTCATAAGTTATGCATAGTCTATCTCAAATTTCTTTTCTAGTAGAATAAGTAGAGACACACATATAATCTTTAGATTTTAAGGCACAGAAAAAATAGTTCAAATATTTGGCATTTAGTTGGGCTAAATCTCTATCATCGATAGTCTATTCAGCAAAAGATATTTTAATTTTAATGCCATCTACTAATCTATAAGATGTAGAATAACCTTCCTTAACTAACATCTACATGAGATAATCAATTGATTGTAAAAAGGTGGACATGCAAGTTTTCTAAAAATAAAAAAATTATTATCAAATAGAGGTGGTCTTGTGATTGAATAACCTTCCGTAGTATTATGATTGCCAAAGTTAGCCATTGATTAAAATTCAAAAGTTTTCTAAAACTTGATTTATGAATTTCTCTCTGATACAACTTGAAAGTTCGCGAGGGTGGTGAAACCCTAAAGAACTAGCCCGAGGCTAACCAGAAGGGGGGTGAATTAGTGTTTTAAAATTCTTAAACAAAAAGAAAATCTTTTTATCCCTTTTAAATACTTTTAAAACAAATAATTACCCTTGATGTAGAAGAAAATATAATTTCACAATAACAACACAATCAGAGTTTTTAACCATAGAATAAATCACATATAAGTGAAGAAATAAAATATGAAAAAAGTAATAAGAAATAGCACACCAAGTTTTATAGTGGTTTGATCAAATCCGATCTACGTCCACTCCCCAGAAACATTCTTTTTAGGTATTACACTAATCAGTTAGGGTCTCTCCTTTTGCCACCACAGCAAGGCGGAGAAGCCCTTATAAAATCTTTCCATCGACTTGGTGAGACAAAGAGCCTTGAATCTTTTTTTGCCCTCCTGGTGAAGAAAGAGAACCTGGAATCCTTTTACTCCCACCTAGAGTTGGCAGAGAACCATGAATCCTTTTACTCCTAGCTAGAATAGGCAGGGAACCTTGAACTGATGCTGAGGATCATCTCCATAGAGTAACCAAGGAACCAAGGATGAAGCTTCAAGAAGACAATCGAATCCTTGCTTGGAGCAAGCTTTGTGAAATCCCTCACAAACTCCCCATCACAAGACTCTCTCTCTCCCCCAAACTCTCCTTCTCCTTCTCTAATCTCTCTTAGGTTAGAACAGCAGCAAAAGATTGGCTTAATAGTAATTAAGAAAACTTAAATAGGAGGCTTCCAAAAATAGCCCTGATTTTTAAATTGGCGATGAAGATCATCCAGGATGATTCAAATATCATCCTATATGATTAGTACAAAATAGCCCTTTCAACCAGTATGATTAACATTTCCATGTGCGATCAGTTCAAGTATTTTAATGAATCGTCACATATGATCTTTCGATTATCCTGGATGAGTAGTTTACGAGTGCCTATTGATTATCTAGTACGATGTCTAGCAATTAATTATTATTCCATGCAGCAGATGGGTCATCCAGTATGATGCATGATGATTGTCATCCAAGATGAAGTAGAGGTATCGTCTAGGGTGATTAGTTGAAAAATTATAGTTTTCATCCTGTATGATGGGTGATGGTTAATTATCATACCATGTAGTGTTCTGATCATACATTATGATCATTTTTTATCATCCTATATTATTTGATTGATAAATTTAACTATAATTAATCCCCTAATCACGGGATCAATTTAGGCATCATTATCATAAATCATTTAGGACAATCGTGATTGTCCTATACGATGAGAGTAGATTTTGAAATATAAAATCTTTCCTAAATTATGATTCATGGCTGGTTTCTAAACTTAAAATGTATTATCCTGTATGATATAGGGATCATCCAGGATGATTAGTTTAAACAGTCTAATTTGACACAAATGTCCTAATTAGGGTTTTTAGATAAACTAATCATCCAAGATGATATAATTCATCTTGTATAATTAGTTCAAAGAATTGAAAATTTTCCTAACTCACTTACCACTCCCTTGAGTGTGTGTGTGCAAGGTTACTTTGCTTCAGGATCCATCATAATACATTTGATTCAAGAAAAGGTAAAAAATGCATTGGAAATGAAATTACAAACTAACTCAATCCTAGTCTACCCAATCTTGAGCTGGTTTGCAAGTGAGATTGTGGACCTAAAATATTAGCACATAATAAAGAAAGCAAATATGTAATAACTCAATCAAAAGGATATAGCATGGTAAGTAAAATAATAATGTTTTTTATCATCAAAATCACAGTGCTTGTACACATATTTGTAACAGAATGGCATGCCTTAGAAGATTTATATCAAATCTCTCAAGAAAATGTCAGCCATTTGTATTTTTATGCAAGAAAGATGCTCATTATAAGTGGGATGAAAATTAACATAAAATATTTTACAGTATAAAATAGTATTTGATAAATCCTCTTGTAATAGCTGTTGTTATTTTAGGAAAGTCATTAATTTTATATGTCACAGCTTTAAGTGAATCTCTTGGAACCTTGTTAGTTCAGATTAATAAGAAAGGAAAAAAGAATGCACTTTACTATTTAAATAAAATTTTACTTCCAACTAAAGTAATTATCCTCTGATAAAGAAACATTACTTAGCTTTAATCTTTACCTCTTAGATGTTAAGGCATTATATGTTATCTCACCGGTTTGGATAAGAATGCCTAATCTACCTCTTTATTGTTGGTATGAGATCAATGTGTCTAGAGTTACTTCTTTGGTTGGTACTCCTCTCATGATAGATGGTAACATGTTTCAATGGGGTAGAAGAGAGTTTGCAAGGGTATGTATTCGTGTGGAACTAGACAAGCAATTGCCATTGGGAGTATGGGTGGAGGGTTTGGATGGTTGATTTTTCCATAAGGTGGAGTATGAAAAAATATCCTCATTTTGCTATAAATATGGAAAAATTAGTCATTTGGATAGTGCATGTAAAAGGGACGATTCTGAAGGAGCTGATAAAATTCAAGTGAAGATTTTCATTCATGAGAAAAGTTCTAGAAATGCATTGCCTATGGAGAAAGCTCATATGATAAGAGATTCAAATGATGACTCATCATATGGCCCTTGGGTCCATCTCAACTATAGAAGGAAGAGGAAGTTCAATGCTGCACCGAAAAAAAACATTTATGTTCCTAAATCAGTTCCTGTTCGGACTGGACTTTCCCAACTATAAACTCAAAAAGTAATCTCTGTTGAACATGAAGTTGCTAGTAAGGATGTTGTTATTCAAGAAGGTAATGCTCCTGTGACAAAAGGCAGTAATGGAGATATACAGGTGGTTATGAAAGAAGTTGATGAACTGGAGGTACCTGATGTTGTTCTTGAGATTTCGACTAGAAAAGGTAAGGTTCAAGCCTTTTCTATTAACTTGGAAGACAACATGTTCAAAATGTTGGAATTCGTTTGTGAGGATGGGGAAATTTTGGATAAAACTGGGGTGGTTAATTCAGAAGGAGATGAAATAGAGGAGGGAGAGTTGGTGAAACTTGCTAATATTAATGATAATTTGAAGGAATCTTTGGCTGATAAGGGAAGTGGTATTGATTTCAACACAAATATTGTAGATGGGGTGTTAAATTCTAGCTCAGGAAATTCTAAACCAAACCTTTTGAAGGAGTTGAGGTCTCTTGGCCCTTTGAATTAATCCATAAGGAATAGAAAGGTTGAAGATTTGAATAAGAGAAGGAGTAGGGGTCCTTCCCCCTCTGTGGTTAAATGAGTTCCATTGCTTTTTGGAACTATAGAGGGGCAAATAAAAAGGAAGCCTTTCTTTATTTGAAAGAAGTTGTGAAAGATTGGGATGTTTTTTTGTTGGTATTATTGAAATGAAGATTTCTTCTATTAGTAAGTGGGAGTTTTGTAAATTCATGCGAAAGGAATGGGACTTCTTCATTTATCCTTATGATGGCTTACTGGGGGGAATTATGACTTTATGGAGATCTGCTTTGGCTTCATTTTTAATGTGGAAAGGTTCTTCCCAATGTGTTATTTGGGAATTAAAGATTTTTAATAATAAAAGTACATCATTGATCTCTACGGTCTATGGTAGTAGAGATTTGTATAATAGAAGGAGGTTGTGGGAATGTTCGGAATTGTACTCCAACTCAAGCCTTCCTTCCATGGTAGGGGGTGATTTCAATTGTATCTTGTCCCAATATGATAAGAGGGGAGGGAAGAAGTTTAAATTTTCTCTTGGTCCTCAAGAGTTGAAATCATTTATGAATAATAAGGATTACCATGATGTGGGATTGGTTGGACCAAAGTTTACTTGGTGTAATAACAAAGATGGAAGTGCTCGAATTTTGGAAAGGCTTGATAGGTGCTTATTGAACACTAAAGCGTTAAAGTTGATTGAGCAAGAAACCATGAGGCATTTGGCAAGGGTAGCCTTTGATCACTGCCCAATTGTTCTGAGAATTTTCCATTCAAATTTTTATTAGAAGAAAATTATGAGATTTGAGGACGTTTGGGTGTCTTACCCAGCTTCCACAGCATTGGTACGTAAGTCTTGGAGCAAAACTTCAGTTGGAGATCCTTTATAGGTCCTTAACAAGAAATTTCAAAAATCTTTGAGATCCTTATATTTTTGGAGTAAAGCAAAAATGCAAGATTTATCGGGTTTGAAGGATAAGCTGAAAATGGAGGTTGCTGATCTTCAATTGGAAGAAGCTAATGATAGTGGATTATCTAATGGAAAGCTCCTGCTTCTCAGGTCCAAGGTTAATGAGTTAAATGTCACACTCGCTCGGTTGAACACTTGGTGGAGACTAAGGGCAAAGGTGAAGTGGCTAGAAGAAGGTGACATGAATTCTAAATTCTTTCATGCTTTTGCGAATGGCAGGAGAAATTGTAATTTCATTAACTAAGTGAAGGATGATTAGAGATATCTTGTTGATGTTCAGGCAGATACTGAAGAGATTTTCTTTAAATTCTTTAGCAAAAAATAGAGGGAGACGAATTGTATGTTGAGTGGGTGGCCACCGTCCCAATTTAAATTATGTCAGGAAGATCATAAGCTTGTGGATACTGATCTCTCTTTTGAAGAAGTGGAAGGTGTGGTGAAAAGCTTAGGTAAGAATATTTCACCTGGAGCTGATGAAATCACTTATTCATTTTTAAAAGGTTATTGGAATGTTATAAGCCAGGATGTTTGACTTGCAATACTTCAATTTTTTTCATCTGGTAAAATGTGCTATAAGTGGAAGGAGACTCTTGTTGTTCTTATTTCTAAAGTTAAAAATCCTCTTCTTCCTTCTCTTTTTCATCCTATTAGTTTGTGCTAGTCCATTTATAAGTTATTGGCCAAGGTTTTATTAAATAGATTGTTGATGGTTATTCATAAACTTGTTTTGGATGTTCAAGTGGCTTTCATAAAGGGAAGGACTTTATCGGATCATATTCTTCTTGTTCAAGAATTTTCCAATAAGTTTAGATTTCCACAATCTAAAAAGGGATTGGTGGGGGTAAAAATTGATATGGAGCAAGCATATGATAGTATGGCTTCGCCTACCTAAAGCAGGTTTTGGAATATTTCAGTTTTCCGTTACAGTTTTCTAATCTTTTTATGGAGTGTGTGGTTGATCCTAAATTTTTTGTTTTTATTAATGGCAATACTTTTGAGTGGATTGAAGCTAAAAGTGGCTTTAGACAAGGTTGTACACTATCTCCATATTTGTTTATTCTCTATTCTCAACTCTTGTTTAATGCATTTAGTCACAAAGGGAGATATTTGGGTATCAAAGCTGCTCCTAATGCACCGAAGATCAGCCATTTGCTATATGCTTATGATATTCTGATGTTTTCTGAAGCCAAGTATAGGTATTTGAAGAAGATTAAAAAAATTATTTCTGATTATTATTTATGGACGGGGCAAACAGTTAATATACATAAATCTAGCATTATTTTTTGAAAGTTAGTAAGCCGGAGTAGGTGAAGAATCTTATTAAGTTTGATGAGATTCAAAGAGGTAAAGGAGCTGAATTATTTGGGAGTTAAATTGGCTATAAGGAGGTTGGTCTCTTCTGGTTTTTTAAATGTCTTGGAAAAATCTTCTTGCAAGTTTAGTGTGTGGTGTAACAGGCTAATTTCTTTAGCTGGAAGATTGGTCTTAATCAAATCAGTTATTCTCTCTATCATGGTTTTCTTTACTTCACATTGTATGGTACTTGTGTGCATTTTGAAAGAGTTTGATAAGATGTGTAGGGAATTTATACAGAATAAGCAAGGAGGCAATCGTGGTTTACATTATGTGGCATGGAATGAGCTTTGTAAATTGTTAAATTCTAGAGGACATGGATTGCATTTAGCTGAATCTATTGCTGGTCCTTTAAGAGAAAAATTTGCATGGAATTTCTATAATAAACTTGATTCTCCCTTAAATAGGTCATTGATGGCAAAGTATGGTGATATCTAGCATGCTGAGATTCGGAGAAACCAATCGAACACTTGGAAAATTTTGGTGAGTGGAATGAAAGCTCTTCAACCATTAGTAAGATGGAAGGTAGCTTCAGGTTCTTCTATCAATATTCTTAAATATGTATGGGTTTTAGATAGAAGCTTGGACAGATGGCCTACTTTTCTAGCAGTGGTGGACGGTGATTTCCTTCTCTTGAGAAGTTTATTGCTGACGGTGACTGGAATTATGCAGAATTACAGAAATGGTTTGGTCGCAGTTTAATTGAAGTTATAACTCAGATCCAAATTCTCCCAGACACTCTAAATGATAAAAGGAAGCTTATTAACAAGTTTTCTAGGAACTCAATTGCTTCTTTGTCATCTAAAGTAAGTTCAATTAATTTGGAGATTGTGGATTATTGGAGATGGATGAACAAGTTGCAATTATCTCCTCGGGTAGATTGTTTTTGGTGGCATGTTTTTAACAATGCAATTCCTACTAATGATTTCTTACTGTATAGAATATTGTTAAATTTTAACTCTTGTCCAAGAGGTTGTATGGCAGTGGAAAATTTAGAACAAGTTTTGGTTAACTGTTACAAACTTAACCAAGCTATTGTGCTGCTGAACAAATGGGGATTTCCTGTTCTGATTTTTTTCATCTTTTTTAGGGTGTAAAAGGAAATTGAAAGAGCTATCAAGAGGTAATCAATTTATTGGAAATCTTTATTGCTTGTTAGTTTTCTTTTCTTGGAAGAGTAGAAATAGTTTGAAGCATGAAGATAAAGAGCTTGGTTTGGGTTACATTGCATCAAATGCTATTATTCATGCTTCTATTTCATTGAGATTTAATATTTTTTAGATCACTGGGGTGTTAACCAGCTTCACCTATCTTTTCACTCTTAGCACCCTCCTCCACCCGAATGGATTAAAGTCAACATTGATGCTACTTATTATGATATAATGAAGCTGGTGTTGGTGGAGTTTTTAGAGATCAGAAGGGAAGATTCTTAACTGCTTTTGGCTTCAAATGTATTCATTGGGACAATGGCTTTTTGAAACTATTGGTTTTTTGTTCATTGAAGAAGGTTATGAAGGAGTGGATGATGGAAGCTAAATGTATTATAATTGAGGGAGATAATTATAATATCATCAAGTATTTACAATCTTCGGTTGGAAAAGCTTCTTGGGAGATAAATAAAGAAGTGGTGGAGGGCTTGTCTTTTCTTAAAGATTTTGGGAATTTTTTATTTCATTTTACTTATAAAAATTGTAATAAGTTAGTAGATTATTGTGCTAACTTTGCTTTAGGAGGTGATTTTTATTGGGATGAGTTAAGTTGCAATAAGATTCCTCCTGCTTTTCTTTCTTTGTTAAAGGAGGATATTGATAGTTTTTCTATCACTTAGTACTTTGTATTAGGTCTTCCTTTTTTATTTTTAATGAAATTTGCATTTTATCAAAAAAAAAGACCATTTATCAGAATCTTATACTAACAATGAAGATGAGTATGAGGTACTGATAACTGCATTGAAATTAACAATGAATGAAATTTGAGAGATCAAAGTTTTTAGAGATTCTTAGCTAGTGGTAAATTTGATAGCTGGTATTTATTAGGTAAGAAAAGAAAATCTAGTTCCTTATTATCAATATATGGTGCATCTACTTAAACAAATCCCAAATGTAATCTTGTACAAAATTCCTAATGGACATAGTTCTATAGAAGATGCCTTATGAAAATTATCTAAAGCTATGGCTTATCAGTAAGGAGATTCAATTTTAATAGAAGTGCAAGGCCATCAGGTTTTATTCTCTATAGACCCTGAATATCTAAACAAAAATCTCTCATTGAGATGAAAATTATTTTAGCAGTAGATGATGAACGAGTGGATTGGAGAAAGTCCATCATTGAATACTTATGTGAAAATAAGATCCCTTGTAATAAATTAACAGTTGATAAAATTAAAAGAAGATATGTACCTTATGTATTATTCAATGAAACTTCATATAGAAGATCATTCGATCAAATTTGGTTATGGTGTTTGAGTAAATAAAAAAACATTAAAGATTATAAAAGAAGTACATACCATATTATATGTCACACATCAATCAAGTCCAAAGATGAAAATAAAAATTAAAAGAATGGGTTTTTATTGGCCATCCATGATTGACGACTGCATGAAAGTTGCACGTTATTGTCATCAGATGTATTACACCCAACAGTTGCTTCATGTCCTTTAGAAACCTATGGTAAAGATATTGTCAGTCTAATTGATCTGCCATCCTCCAAAGGTCATATGTGAATGTTTGTTACGGTTGTTACACCCTTATGAACTAGTCACAAAGCTAACCAAGAGGTGGGGGGGGGGGGGGGGGGGTTAATTGGTATTTTAAAAATTCTTGCACAAATAAAGAAATATTTTTGTCTTTTTGAATATTTTAAATATGAACAATATACGCAGAGGCAGATAACCAAAATCAGATTTCCAATCATAGATTAGATCACAAAAATATGTAGAAATTAAAATGTGGAAAAAATAAATGAAAAGAGCACACCAGATTTATAGTGGTTCGGTCAACTTGACCTACATCCACTCCCCGGATCCTCCCCTCTAGGTATTGCACTAAACACTAAAGTGACTCTCTTTTTGCACCCATAGTAAGGTGTAGAAACCCTTACAAAATCTTTCCACCAACACCAGTGAGCTAGAGAACCTTGACTCCTTTTGCTTCCTCCTGAAGCAGGCAGAGAACCCCAGAATCCTTTTGCTTCCTCCTGAAGTACGCAGAGAACCCTGAACTCCTTTTGCTTCCTCCTGAAGCAGGCAGAGAACCTTGATCTGATGCTGATGATCATCTTCCTAGAGCCACTACGGAACCAAAGATGAAGAAGGAAAAAGGGGATTGAATCCTTGCTTGGAGCAACCTTTGTGAATCCCCTCACAAACTCCCCCTCACAAGATCCTCTCTCTCTCTCTCTCTCTCTCTTCCTAAATCTTCTTCTCCTCTAAGCTTTCTTGGAGTGAAAAAATCAGCAAGAGATTGCTAAAGAGATGGTTAAAGAGCTTAAATAGAAGGCCTCAAAAAATACCCTAAAATTCAACTTACCGACTATATCATCCAGGACGATGTATGATCAATATAAAATTAGCCATTTTTCAAAGACGATGGCCATGGTTTGGACGATCAGAAGAAATATTTTCTACATATCATCGAGGATAATTTTATGATCGTCCGGGATGATTAGTTCAATTTTAGTAAAAAATGGCAAATCATCCAGACAAATGTTTGGGACGTCTAGGATAATATCCTGCATGATCAGAATAAAATAAAGGTTTTTGTCCACGATGATTTCATAATCATCCTAGACAATCAGTTCATTTTGCTTGGCAATCGACAAATCATCCCGCAAACATCTCGGGATATCCAAGATGATATCTTGGACGATTAGAAGAAAATCATGATTTTCGTCTAGGATGATTGGAAATCGTCCCATGAAATATAAAGGATCGTCTAGGACGATCCAAGTGGACCGTCCTATATGATGTGATTGATCAATTAAACCATAATTATTCTCCTAATCAAGGAATCATTTTTGGCAAAATTGTAATGAATCATCCAGGATGATAGAATCATCCAGGATGATAGTATCATCCTGTATGATCAGAACAAAAATCTTAAAATAAAATATTTCCTAAAATGTGATTGGTGACGAATTTTTGAATTTAAACATATCATCCAGGACGATAGGAGGATCGTCCAGGATGATTTGCCTAACCAAATTTACTTAGCCTAGATGCCCTAATTAGGGTTTCCATTTTGAACTAATCATCCAGGATGATTTTGGATCATCTTGTACGATATGCTCAAAATTTTGAAGACTTTCAGACTCACCAAATTTCTTCGCACAGTGTGTGTGTGCAAGGTTACTTATCATCAAGATTCATCTTATTACATTTGACTCAAGAAATAATAAAAACCATGAAATTTAAACTTACAGACTGACTCAGTCCTAGTCTACCCAATCTTGAGCTGGCTTGGACTGCAATTGACTTTGTGAACCTAAAAAGTTAGTAGGCATGGACAACTAAAATAGATATGCAGTAGTAGCAGTAAAGAAGCAGGAATGTTTGATATCATCAAAACCATAATGCTTGAACCCAGATTTGTAATAATCTCACCCTTTTTTAATGATGGAAAATAATTGTTATATATTTTCAAATCAAGCAGATAAAAAAAATGAAACACAAAGCAAAGAAAAATAATATAAGCAAAGTAAAGCAAATTTTACTAAAATAGGAAAATAGTACAATACTAACAACACTACTCTCCCTTTTAACATCACAAAAAGGAGGAAATAAAAAAGCAATAACTAAACGGAGCACATAACAAAAACAAGTACAAACTCAGAAACAAACACATAAAAAACTAGAAAGATGAACTCTGATCATTTGGATGCGGTTGTGGCGGAAAGAGTCGGTGAAGGGAAGCAAATTGTTCCCCAAACTAGGCCATATCTTGGTCGTACTGCTACTGCTGTTGTGCTATATAGGCATCAAAATGAGCAACATCCTCTATGTGCTACTGCTCCTGAGAAGCTATGTAGGAGTCAAACCTAGCCTCCCACTAGTCAAACCTTTGTACTAGTTGATCAATCCGAGGTTACTGGCTGAAAGGGGCAGGTGCAGCAATAGGACCATCCTCTTCTTCCCCAAGCTCCTCATGCTTACAGGGATGACAAGTACTGTGAGGGGTATGGAAGGAGCTATTTGAGTAGAATATTGGATGGTGATCAAGTGGAGCAGGGAATTGAAGATTGTATTTAGATTCAAGAGTATATGTAATGAGGTGTCCAAGGGCTAGGTTTGGCTTTCTCTTATGGCCTGGATCCCTAATGGATGTTAGGTGCTCGATGTATCAGATAATTAGATCGGCAGCATTAAATTGGTGATTGTTCATGATATAGTAGGTGGTGAGTGAAAGGGTGGGAGTGATATGGATCCTATCTCCTGCCTTTGGAATTACTGAGTTGCAAAGAATGGGATAGATTATGCATGTATCATTGACTAGGGAACTGAGAGCTGAGTCATGAAAAGGAGCAATAGTTTCCCTAAGAATGGGGTTGACATGGGTCCAGATAAATTTGGATCAAAGGCTAAAAGATGAAGCTTGTCTGCAGTAGTGGATAGTCGATGAAATTTATAAAAATCTTGTTACATTATTTTGACAGGACATTGATTAACATAGGACTGGAGGGTGGTGAAATCAATATTAAAATGAAGACTTATAAGAAACTCAAAGAGGATTTCAGAATTGAATGGGAAAGCCAGAGTGACAATGAAAATCAGTGTGGTATTGGCGAAGTGATGTAGTACCTAAAAGTTTAGGGTGGCTTGATTGATGATTCGTGAGGGGTTTATACCAGTAGATTTGAGAATGGCATAGGCTCCTTCATCAGCAGCTTTAGTAAAGTGAGGATCAAGAACTCTCCTGGAAAAGGTGCCTGCAAGTGCACGTAAGCATTTGCCACCGCCAGCCATATGAAGGAGGGAGGACCTTGAGTTAGAGAGGAGAGAGATTGTGGTGAAAATCCTATTCTCAAGGGCTATTTAATAGTTTGGAGAATATTGTTCAAGATTATCATGTAATCATTTGGGATGATCAGAGCAATTATTTTCATCTAGAATGATTGGTCAAAAAGGCAATCATATCATCCAGGACGATCAGATATCATCCAGAATGATTAGACACAGGCGATCATCCCGAGGAGTCATTCTGTACGATCACTGACGAAAAATATTATCCATGATGATTAGGTGGATCATCCAGGATGATTTGCATTAATGGATCATACCAAGTGAATTCAAATCATCCAACACATTTTTAACATAGATCATCCAGGATGATGAGGTGGATCGTCTAAGGTGATTACCAATAATTGTTTGAAATGAGCCATTGGTTGTGTGATGAGTTATGATTTGATCAGATCATCCAAGATGATTTGGATCATCCAGGTTGATGTGAACAAAAATTAGAAAGATGGAATGATGGAGAGGAATGATCAGATGATTCAAAAATAAAAAAAATCAAATCGAAATTCTAGAAAAATTAGAATAAAACAAGGAAACACATAATAAAAGAAAAAGTTTTTTTTAATCGATCACTCTAGTAAATCAGAATTTTTCCTTAATTTTCAATTTAAAAGCCAATAAGAAAAAATTGACGAGCTAAAATCCAAAAAGGTTGGTAAATCAATTTTTGTAAACCCTACCTCAAACACCTTACAGGTTCAAATTCCTTTCAAACGAAAATCTAATCCAGAAGAAAAGAAATTAGATAAGAAAAGTGATCCATTCAAATTTTGTTCCAGAAAAATATTTTATAAAATAGTATTTTAATGTAAAGAATCAGAAATCATGATTTTCAATCTCAAGTGTTTGAATATATTAACTGGCACATAAATTCTTCTAAGATTTTTTACAGGTTTGAAATAAGAGGAAGCTTATTTCTTTGTGGGCTCGTTTTGTGCCTCTTTTTTAGGTATTTGGAACACTTTAAGCATCTTTTAATTTTTGATACACTTTGTGCATCTTTTCAATTATTTTGGCGAACATTGCGCATCTGTTCAGTCTTGGGCTCATTTTTTGCCTCTTTTTTCAATATATTGGCGCACTTTATGCATCTTTTACGAGCTATCTTTCTTTAAAAACCCCTAAAAGGCTCTTAGCTGTGAGATTATCTTCTAGATATAAGAGAAGAAAAACTCACTCTCTTAGATAAGGAAAAGTAATCCACAAAATAGAATCATTCTCCTATAATAAATGCAATCACTATATTAAGAAAACATGAAAGTGATTTAATGATTTGGAACACTACTCATATGAGATAGATTACTATAAGAAGATAAAATAGATCTCTATTTTAAAGTCTAACTTTTTAATTTTGAAAAAAAAATTTATTCAAAAAGAAAAATACACCATTAAGGAGTTAGAGGAAGAGAAACAATCATCAATATTTCTTCCCTTAACTATTTTAGAGAAGCCAATCACTACTTACAAGCTTATAAATAAAAATAAGGCTAAACTCTCATTTAAAAATCAAGATCATCAGTAGTAGTGAGCAATGATCTGATTGTGAAGAAAATAAATAGGAAATCAAAAATGAAAGGAAAGCACATAAAAGGAATTAACCAAATCAAACAAATAACAGAAAAATGAGAAAAATTAGCAGGAAATAAAAAACACATAAAAAGAAACAGAAAAATAAATTAAATAAAAACTAACTGCTTAAACATAAATAGAAAGTATCAATTTCAAGCATGAATATCTATCACAGCTAATCTGGTTCTTAAGATGCTAAAGGTTTCAAAGGCCAGTAGTTTTCTGAAGATATCTGCCAGTTAGTTTTCAATGGCTACATGATGTAGCTCTATGTCTCCTTTGGTAACATGGTCCCTAATGAAGTGGTGCCTGATGTCGATGTGTTTTGTTCTGAAATTTTGGAATGGGTTCTTTGAAATGTAGATGGCTCTAGTGTTATCACATAGGATAAAAATTGTTCCTACAGGAAGTCCTAAATCTAAAATTTGTTACTTTAACCAAAGGACCTGGGCCACACAACTTCCTAAGGTAACATATTCAGCTTCAATAGTGGATAGTGCAATTGACTTCTATTTTTTACTAGACTAAGAGACTAAGGATTGTCCTATAAATTAACATGTTCCATAGGTGCTCTTTCTATCCACCCTATATCCTGCAAAGTCAGAATCAAAGTATCCTATCATTTCAAAGGAGATGCTACACCTAAGATACCATATTCCTAAGTTTTTGGTCCCTAAGAGATATCTAAGAATTCTCTTAATAGCAGTTAAGTGGGACTCCTTTGGATCAGTCTAAAATCTAACACAGAGACAAACAATAAACATAATATTAGGCCTGCTAATAGTTAGGTAAAGAAGTGATCTAATTATTCCTTTGTACTTCTTCTAATCAATAAATTTTCCATTTGAATCTTTATCTAACTGGACACAGGAGCTCATCGGAGTGTTGATTGGCTTGGCTTTATCCATTTTATATTTCTTTAGGATGTCCTTAATGTATTTTGAATGATTAAGAAAAGTTCTATCATCCATTTACCTTATGCTAAATCCAAGAAAGTAGGACAATTCTCCCATCATACTTATCTCAAATTCCTTACTCATTGTTTTAGAAAAATTATCACAAATTTTTATCAGAAGATCCAAAAAGTATATCATCAACATAGATCTGGATAATTTATAATTCATCACCTACTCTCCTCAGAAAAAGGGTGATGTCTACTCTCCCCTTAACAAACTCTCTTTCTAGTAGGAATGTGCTAAGCCTCTAATACCATGCTCTAAGTGCTTGTTTTAATCCATATAAGGCCTTTTTTAATTTGAAAATATGATTTAGAAATTAGGAATTCTCAAAGCCAGGGGGTCACTCTATAAACACATCTTCCTTTATTATCCCATTTAAAATGGCACTCTTAACATCCTTTTGAAAAAGCTTAAATCCCTTATAATAGGCAAAAGCTAGTAGCACTTTAATGGCTTCCAAACGGGCTACTGGGGTAAAGGTTTTCTTAAAATCAATCCCTTCTATTTGGTTGTACCCCTTAGCCACTAATCTTGCCTTATTCCTAACCACCACACCAGAATCATTCATTTTATTCATAAACACCCATTTGGTTCCTACTACACTCTGGTCCTTAAGTCTTTCTACCAACTCCCAAACATCATTCCTAATAAATTGGTTTAGTTCCTCTTGCATGGCTAGGGTCCATAATTCATCAGAAAGGGCTTGAATGATGTTAGTGGATTCAGTCATTGAAATGAAGGTAGAGTGGTTCACCTCTTTTCTAAGTCCATGCCTAGTTCTAACATCTTTAGAAGGGTCTCCTAAGATCAATTCTTTAGGATGATTCAAAAAATGTCTCCTAAGATTAGTTCTATTGAGGGGTCCTAGGAGCTAAAAAATTGTGATCTATCCCTTGCTCCTTACAGTACATTTCAAACTTCTCATTTGCAAACTCTCCCCCATGATCATTATACATAGTCACAATCTCACAACCTAGCTTCCTCTAAATCCAAGTGAAAAAAGATCTAAAATCCTCGAATGATTCACTTTATGAGACAGAAATCTAACCCAAGTAAAAATTGAATAATCATCAATAATCACATACCCAAAGACTTTCCCTCCTAGGCTTGAAGTGCTGATAGTTCCAAAGAGATCCATGCATATGACTTTTAAGGGTTTGCTAGTATTTATGTCTTTGATTACATGGAAGGAGGATTTGACTTGCTTCCGTAACTGACAAGCATCACACAAGGGGTCCTTAGTGAATTTTAGCTTGGAGACACCTCTCACTAATTCTTTTTGGGTGATCTTCCAAAGGCTTTTCATGCTTACATGACACAATCTCCTATGCTACAGCCATGATTAATCAGTAATTGATTTTAAGAAAATAGCAATATCATCTTTAAAGTAATTTAAATCCAGCATGTAGATGTTGTTGATCCTTTTTCCCTGCAAAATAATTTTGTCATTTAAGCTTATAAGGCAGCAAGTTGGCAGAAATTTTATACTGAAGCCTTTATCACAGAGCTAACTGATGCTGAGTAGATTATATTTTAGTCCATATATAAGTAAAATATTATCAATAATAAAATTTTTTGAATCACCAATTACACCTGATCCCACCACTCTTTTGGTGGTGTTGTCTCCAAGTGTAACATTGCCTCCTGCCCTAATTTCTAGTGAAATGAATTGATTTGCATCTCCAGTCATATGCCTTGAACATCCACAGTCCAAGGACCGCATGCTCTTATGGGAAATTTTGTGAGAGCATCCCTACAAAATCATCAAATGTCAGATTTAGGAACCCAAACAGGTTTGGGTCCCCTGTGATGAAATGAAGAATGCGATGCATGCATGCTTTGTTGTGAATTTTGCAATTTTGGTCTCCACACCAAATGTGTTCTATGGTGAATGGTTCAAGTGTGGGAGATATGTCCTAGCATGCCACAAGAAAATATCTAACACCAGGAAAAGGGTTAACTAGTCTACATGGGTGATAGTACCTCTTTGTAGGTTTGAATGATATTTGCTGATGTGATGGTTTATGAAATTGTTCAAGTGCAGGGCCTTTTTTATTTTCCTTTAGGGTAGTTAATTCAGCTTTTAAAAACTTATTTCCACTTTCAACAATTAAAATATCCATTTGTAAGGCATGCTCCCTATTATCTAATTCTGATGCAAGAGTTTCTAGTTCCTTGAATGCAACTTCTAATTCAACATGCGATGTTTTCAAGATATCATGCTCAACAGATAAATCAGAATACTTTTTATTTAACTCATCAAATTAATCAAGTAATGCCATATGATTGATATCCAAGGTGGAATGATCTTTAATCAAAATTTCATGCTCTTTTTATAAGTTCAAAAATTCTAGTTTCAGGCTAGCATGCAATTTTTTTAACTTCTTGTATGATGTATGGATTTTCTCAAAAACTTTAAGTAATTAATCCTATGTTAATTCACATACCTCTTCTTAGTCCGAGTGACCAAGATGATCATTCGCCATCGAACACAAGTTGGTTACCTCCTCTTTAGCTTCAGTTTTAGAGTTAGATGCTGAATCAGCCCAGAAAGCCTTTTGGATCTTCTTCTTGTCCTTCTTCAACTTGGGTTTCTCCTCACCCTTCTCTTTGCTTGGGTGAGTCTTAAGTGTAGGGCAATCAGACTTCAGATTCCCAGGCTTCCTGCATTTAAGTCAAATAACATCATATGAACCTTTAAAATTCTTATAATATTTACCTTTGTTCGACTTATGATGGTGCTTTCGTTTTTTGCTCAAGAACCTCTTGAATTACATTATGATTAATGCCATATCATCATCATCAGAACCTAAAGAGCCAGAGTTAGAATCATCAGCCTTCAAGGCTATGGCTTTCTCCTTCTTTTTCTCACCTATATCAAGCTTCCTTTGGTTCACTCCTTACTCGTAAGCAATTAGTGATCCAAGTAAGTTATCAATTGAATAATTATTCAAATATTTTGATTCAGTAATTGCAATAATTTTAGAATCAAAGGAAGAAAGTAAACATCATAAAATCTTGTTCACTTTTTTATAGTTAGTCAGTTGTCTTCCTAAGGCATGCAAAGAAATAACAATCTGTGTAAACCTAATATATATTTCAAAAATTATATTCACTAGGTTTCATGCAAAAGAGTTCATAGTCATGAAGTAAAATATTCAGCCTAAATTGTTTAACTTCAGATGTGCCTTCATAAGTAATGCATAATCTATCCCAGATTTCTTTACCAGTGGTGCAAGTAGAGACATGCATATAATCTTCAAATTTTAATGCATAGAAAAAAAAGTTTAAGCATTTTACATTAAGTTGTGCTTACTCTCTATCATCAAAAGTCCATTTAGTAAAACAAAGTTTAGTTTTTATTCCATCTATCAATTTAAAAGGTGTAGAATATCCGTCTTTAACAAGCATCCACATGCAATAATCAATTGATTGTCAAGTTTTTCTAAAATAAAAGGAATATTATCAAATAAAGGTGGTCATGTGATTGAATAACCTTCCACAATATTACGATTACCAAAGTTAGCCATGGATCAAAATTCAAAAGTTTTCTAAAATTTAATTTTATGAATTCCGCTCTGATACTCCTTGAAAGTTCGTTAGGGTTTTTAAGCCCTTTTGAACTAGTCCCAAAGCTAACCAAGAGGGGGGCGGATGAATTGGTATTTTAAAAATTCTTGTGAAAATAGAATAATATTTTTATCTTTTTAAATATTTAAAACACAAAAAATATAAGCAGAAGCAGATAATAAAAATCATATTTTCAATCACATATCAAATCACATAAATATGCATAAATTAAATTGAGAAAAAAATAAATGAAAAGAGCACACCAGATTTATATTGGTTCGGTCATCTTGACCTATGTCCACTCCCCGGAGCCTCCCCTCCAGGTATTGCACTAAACAATATAGTGACTCTCCTTTTGAACCCACAACAAGATGGAGAAGCCCTTACAAAATATTTTCACTGACACCGGTGAGACAGAGAACCTTGAATCCTTTTGCTTCCTCCTGAAGCAAGTAGAGAAACTAGAATCCTTTTGCTTCCTTCCGAAGCAGGCAGAGAACCCTGAACTCCTTTTGCTTCCTCTTAAAGCAGGCAGAGAACCTAGATCTGATGCTGATGATCATCTTCCTAGAGCCACCATGGAACCAAGGATGAAGAAGGAAGATGATGATTCAATCCTTGCTTGGAGAAACCTTTGTGAATCCCCTCACAAACTCCCCCTCACAAGTTCCTCTCTCTCTCTTTCCCTAACTCTCCTTCTCCTCTAAGCTCTCTTGGAGTGGATGAATCAGTAAAAGATTGCTAAAGAGATGGTTAAATAGCATAAATAGAAGGCCTCAAAAAATGCCCTAAAATTCAACTTGCCGATTATAACATCTAGGACAGTCTGTCGATCGTCTTGTACGATTAGTATAAAATTAGCCATTTTGCCAGGACGATTGCCATGGTTTGGACAACCAGAAGAAATATTTTCTACATATCGTCCAGGATGATTTTACAATCGTCCATGATGATTAGTTTAATTTGAGTTAAAAATGACAAATCATCCAGACAAATATTCAGGATGTCCAGGATGATATCCTGGATGATCATAAGAAAATAAGGATTTTTGTCCTGGATAATTTCATAATCGTTCAGGATTATCAGTTCATTTTGAGTGGCAATTGAAAAATCATCTTGCAAACATCTCAGGACGTCCATAATGATATGCTGGATGATCAAAAAAAAATCATAATTTTCATCAGGGATGATTGGAGATCAATCCATGAAATATAGAGGATTGTCCGGGATGATCCAAGCGGATCGTCCTATATGATGTGATTAATCAATTAAACTTTAATTATTCTCCTGATTAAGGGATAATTTTTGGAAAAATTATAATAAATCATCCTGTATGATAAAAAATAAAAATCTAGAAATAAAATATTTCCTAAAATGTAATTGGCGACTGATTTCTAAATTTAAATATATCGTCCAGGATTATGAGAGGATCATCCAGGATGATCTGCCTAATCAAATTTACTTAGCCCATATACCCTAATTAGGGTTTCTATTTTGAACTAATCATCCAGGATGATTTTGGATCATCCTGTACGATTTGCTCAAAATTCAGAAGACTCTCAAACTCACCAAATTTCTTCTCACAGTGTGCGTGTGCAAGGTTACTTAGCATCAGGATTCATCTTATTATATTGGACTCATGAAATAATAAAAACCATGAAATTTAAACTTACAAATTGACTCACTCCTAGTCTACCCAATCTTGAGCTGGCTTGGATTGTAATTGACTTTATGAACCTAAAAAGTTAGTAGGCATGGGTAACTAAAATAGATATGCAGTAGTAACAGTAAAGAAGCAGGAATGTTTGATATCATCAAAATGCCCATGATTGTCGACTGCATGAAAGTTTCTTGTTATTGTCATCAAATATATTACACCCAACAGTTGCTTCATGTCCTTTAGAAAGCTAGGGTGTGGATATTATTAGTCTAATTGATCTGCCAACCTCCAAAGGTCATAGGTTCATCTTAGTATCTATAAATTACTTCTCAAAATGGGTAGAGGTAGTTCTTTTGAAAGAAGTCAAAGATTACCACATTCTAAACATTTTTAATGACCTTGTCATATACATATTTTGTATTCCTTATTGAATCATATCCGATAATGGTTCGTCATTAAGAAGCACTAAGATAAATAATTTTCTAAATGTCACAACATTGATTGGAGAAACTCAACAAATATTTACCCTTGGACAAATAGATTAGCTTAGTCCTTCGATAAAATATTGGTTAAAATTTTAAAGGAAATATTGGATGATAACATATGTTAAGTACAGTAAAAGTTGGGAGAGGATTTATGGCCATATAAAACCATATATACAACTCTCATAGTATACTCCATTTTCTCTGGCATTTAGAGCAGAGACTATTCTACCTTTGGTGGTACAATTACCTTCACTATGTATAACTATCAGCTATAAGATCACTGAAGTGCAGAATGCAAAACTCAAACTAGAAGAACTCAAAGGTTTAGAAGAGAAGCATTTAAAAGCTCAATAGAGCCTCGAGTAATATGAAGCAAATATGACTCAAGCATATGACAAGTTGGTTCTTCCAAGATGTTTCCAAGTAGGAGATTTGGTTTTAGTTCTATGAAAACCCATTTTAGCCCATCAAAAGATAGACGATAAATTTTAACTGACTTAGGAAGGTTCATTCGAGATAGAGAAAGTATACCAAGGGAAATCTTATAGATTACTGGATTGTAAAGGAGATCGTCCAATGTTACCTATAAATGGGTGGCATCTCAAACACTATTATGTTGGATAGTTTTAAAAGATAAATGTTATAATAAATAAATAAAAAATTTCCATTATTTGTATAGGGCTTGAATGTATCAAATTTTTTAAAAGAAACTGGGTCCAAATGATAAGACTTGGTTTGAAGTTTATACCAAAGTTTATATGTTTTAGATTCCCTAGGTATCATATTCTTAAAGAAATTATACAAATCCCTCTATGGTATCCTTTATTTTTATATTCTGATAAATTGATAATTTAAATTTTCTCATTTGAGAAACACCTCTCTTTTGAATTCCATTTCCCTTAAAATTAGCTGTTAAGTATAAGCCCATTTTCATGGCATCCTATATGCTTCATTAAAACTATTAGTGGTGGAGCGTGTCCTTTGTGGCACCATCCAAATATTATTGAACCTACGAGTGGTGGAGCATGCCCCTCGTGACTCCTTCCAAACATCATTAAACCTATTAGTGGTCGAATAAGTCCCTCGTGCCACCATCCTAGTATAATTGAACCCTCTAGTGATGGAGTAAGCCCCTCGTGGTACCATCCTGGAATCATTAAACCTATTAATTATGGAGAATCCTCACTGTGGCACCATCCTAACATCATTTAATCTACTAGTGCTGGAGCAAGCCCCTGGTAGGACCATCTTAGTATCATTGAACCCACTGATAGTTGAGCAAGCACCTTATAGCACCATCCTGGCATCATTGAACATGTTAGTGGTGGGGAAGCCCTTCGTGGCACCATCCTAACATTATTGAACCTACTAGTAGTGGAACAATCCCCTCTTGGAACCATCGTAGTATCATTGAACCATTGGTTGTGAAATAAGCCCTTGTGGCACCATCCTGACATCACTGAACCTGTTAGTGGTGGAGTAAGCCCATATGGCACTATCTTAACATCATTGAACCTACTAGTGGTGGAGAAAGCCCCTTGAGGCATTATCTTAGTATCATTAAACTTATTAGTGGTAGAGCAAGCCCTTCATGGTATTACGCTAGTTTAACTCTAAATTTGACCCTCTAATGTTTGGTGTGATTCCTCACACTTAGTCTTCCTTTCTTTTTGACCAACTATTAGTAGTGGAGTAAGCCTCTTGTGGCACTATCCTAACAAAATATTAAATCCAAAACCATTAGAGTTTTGGTGTAAATCTCCTCATAGATTTTCCATTTCTTAGATGATGCCCTCTGGTATGTTGAGATAGGTTTGATTCCCCTTGTGTTGTCATCCCTTCTCTTGAACTAGAAAGAAGACTTTTAAGTCTTATCAAATTCATCTGTTTAGGAGCCACTTTACCATCCAGATTTCCATTCACATTTTTGGGAATCAATATCCAAATCTACTAGTAGGGGATTAATCCCCTTGTAATACCATCCTAGTTTAAACTCACATTTTTCCTATTTAGGATTCACCTCCTTATAGGTCATGAACATTAAAATCTAATCAGATTCTATTAATTGCTTCAGTCAATGCCAATACGTGTGATTTACTTTCAAGTTCATTAAAACTGTTGGGGGTCCAATTGTTGACCGCATTTTGAATGAGGTTAATTTTCTATACCTAACATTCTTCCTTCGTACATCAACCATTGAATTACACTTCAAACTATAAATTAAACTGATTATTATGTTTTGACATGGTGACCTAATCATTGACCCTTCAAATCATCACATGATAGTTACCCTCAATTGTTAGTGATATAATCTTTGTGAAGCTAAAGTTTCCCCAATCATTGACCATTATTGATCAATTTAAAACACAAATCAAAATCAAAAATTAAATCCTTTAGCTGACAGTCCCTAGTGATTGTCAACTAAGCACCTATACAATCACTGATGATCATTGATGATTATCAGTGATCTAAGAATTTAAAACTCTAAAATCCCCTAAATAATTGGCTAAACGAAATCTAAATAATATCCATTGACTAAACTCATTAACAATTAAAAATTCCAAAATCCATTGTTAATACTAAATCTAAAACCCCTTGATCCATAATCTATTTTTGGAGAAATTTCCATTGCACTGAAACCTTGCCAAATGACCTTGGATTTAAGATCTATCACTTACATATTGTTTATACATGTCCCTAGGATAAGACAAATCAGTTTGAAGATATTTGAAGATTCCTAGCCTCAATAACACAAAGCATTCTCATAGGTTTTTAAACCTTCAAATATTTATAGCCAATGCAACTAAACATAGAATATAATGATTTGGACCACAGAAGCCTCTCCATACTCAATTATCATGATCATCATCACTAGTATGATGCATTAAACTAGAATTGAATCTTGGTTAACCATGGTTGACTAAAGTTGACTATAAGACCCTAAAATCCAAAACTAGTAAACTGAATTTTTTTAAAGACTCAATAAGTCTTAGTAAAACCAAAAAATGCAACCTCCTCCATCATATCAAAAATATAATTTGGAGTGCACTGAACCAAATCTGAACTCCTGGTCAACCCTAGTTGACAAAGTCAACCCAATTTGACCAAACTTCCCTTTTACCCTATTAAATAATATTACATGCACGGACACCCCACCAAACCTTTGGACCATCTCCAATAAACCCTAAATATCTTTTAAAATACATTAAACCAAATTTCAACCCTTGGTTAACCACGGTTGACCAAGTCAACCTAGGTTGATCAATGGGCCATTTTATCCCTTAAACATACATTTTAAACTAAATGACCTTCCCATTACATGGGACCACCTCCAACAAACCCTAAATATAATTTAGAAAACATTGAATCATGTTCCAACCCCTGGTAAGGGTTGACCAAATCAATCTAAGTTGTCCAAAGGGCCCTTTTAGCCCTTAAACATACATTTTATACTAAATGACCCCAAAAAATCATTGGACCACTTCCAACTTGTCCAAAATTTCATTTAGAATGAGTTATACCCATTATTGACCCCTGTTCAAACATGGTAGTCCAAGTCAACCAATTATAACAGAAACATGTCCAATACATTTTAAAAATTTAAAACTCATAGCTTTTACCTCACTATTGAACAAAACTTTGGGGGACAACTCATTGGATCCCCATGACTCATCCAGAAAAGCTTGAGTCCTTGGGCCTACGTAGTTTAGACATTTAGGTTGAACCAAGTGGACTAAAAGGAATTTTAAGAGCCAAAGCTTAATCCTTATAAAATTAAATTCCCGAAATGGTTGTAACATGTATGTATTAATCTAATACACACTACCCATGAGGCCTAACCCATGGTTTGATCTGGGTCAACCATTTTGGTTGAACCAAACCACCCAAAACCCACTTTCTTCGACCCATTCTCGGTTCAGCCAAAATTGGACACTACCTTGTATAGACTCTAGAACATTCCATCTATAGGTCATGTAAAGCTCATGCCACCTGAACTGGTGATGTAATAAGATTCCTTAAAATAACATCTATCTAATGATTGGTTCAACCATAACTCCCTTAATAACCAACCATGTATTTTTAAACTCTTCAGAACCTTCCCTTGGATCCCATTGGTCAATCCCTAACTGAACTTGATGCTGGCATTGGCTTAGGTGGTAAGATACAAGCCCTCCATCCCATTTTGTCTCTCCTATAAATAGTCACTCTTGTCTTAGGGAAAGAGATGATCAAATCATTTCCCAGCTCCACAATAAGTTCCTTAGCTCCCCCATAGTTCCCTCCAGCCTCCTTGCGTTCAAGAAAATCCCAAACCCTAAAGAGAGAGAGAGAGAAAATGATAGAGTAAGAATAATTTTATGATATATCTTAATCTATTAGAAATTAGCTCCTAGATTCTTCTAGGAAGTTGAAGAGAGTTTTTCAAGCAATCTAAAGAGTCCAACATCTTTCAAATCCATCCACTGGTTAAAGAGTTCACTCCATTTGTATTTTAAAATTCAAAGTGAAAATGCCTAAAGATCTTAATGCATGGAGCCTCCAAACTGCATGCACTAAAAGTTTAGGGTACCATGATCCTTTGTTTCAAGATTTATCAAATTTGGATAGTTGGATTGAACGTTATGAGCATTTGAATAATTAGTTCATTTTTAACAAAATTTATCTGAGCTAATTTCGGCCGACTGATCTTCCATATAACCCGATCGGAGGGTTTAGCTGCTACCATGCGCCGTGCATCATTCATGGTATTCGAACCCTCACCAATTTGAAATCCCACTTGTTACTGTCAACCATCGATCTGATCTTAATTGGATCGGACGATCCATATTAGCTATCAATGAGGATTAGAGATCCATGACCACGTGACACATATCCTAAAGGCTACAAAATGGTGCACCATTCTAATTCTCTCTCCAATCATTAATCGCCACCATTTTTAATTGAATAAATGAAATAAAAATTTATTTTAATGCTAAAAAATTTAATAAATCATTGAAAAACCATTTCTCCTATAAATTGAGTGATTAGGGCCTATAAATTGAGTGATCAGGGCTCATTGGAAAGGGCTTAAGCCCTATTAATTTATTAAGATATTTCCAATAACTTTTGTCCAGTAGATCATGAGAAAATTGGAAATGAAGGTTTTCCTATTTTCTTGATTTTAACAAGATCCAATGGTGCAATTGAGCATAATTTTTTGGGTTTGATTCTTGAGCATGTTATTCACCTCTTGTAAATTTCTTGAGTCATGGTGAGCATTGAATTTTTGGGATTTAAATTTTTAAAGTCATGTGTCCATTTTGGACCCATAAATTTTAAAATTCATAACTCTTAAAGTACTTAAAATTTTCTTGCAATCTTTCTGTGGTGTACCTATATTAATGCAAGGGTTACTTAGCCACTTATTCAATCCAAGTACAGTTAGTTTAGCTCCTAAAATAAATTATCAATGTCGTAGATGCATTTAGTATTAATAATTAATTTTCAAACCTAGGGGGACTTTGATGAATTTAGTGGATTTGAAGCACATGTATTCATTTAGTATGTTTTAAATTTCGCTACATTTAAAGGTCATTTGGTCATTTTAAAGCCAAAAATTATATTTAATATAACAAAATGCTCAGAGTTAAAAGCTTAACAGAGGAAAAATAAAAGACATTTAAAATTCACCCAAAATAAACAATAATTAAATAATCAAGGAAATTAAATAATTGATTCAAATAAAAAATAATAAATATATTACAAATTCCAAATAAATTTCATGCACTCCTAATCATCCTCTAGAGTCATCCTAATATTTGGGTAAAATTTTAAAGGTTTTGGAGGTTATTTGGTACAAAAATAAGAGAAGCACCCATAAATTTAAAAAATTCATAACTAATGACAAAAAACATGAAATCCAACTAACTCAATGGTCAATGTTTCTAATGAGTTGCCAAAGAGCAGTGGATTTCTAGTGAGAGATGGAGTGGGTTTCTAGTGAGAGAAGGAGTGTTTCTTTTTTAATTTGCTGTTTCCCGGGTCTTAAGCTATTTTTGCAGTAGAGCATTCTGGCATGGCGGCGGGTTGCCGCCGGCCATCCCTGACATCAACAGAGGATTCTAAGCTTCGACATCTTGTTACGAGATTGGATTCTGATTTAGATAATGATCGTCAACGCAGAGCGAGAGGTGAGCTGGTCATTTCTGAGGTTGGTTCAAAACTTAAAGTTAAATTCGATCCTGTTGAAGGGAAGGGGAAGGAAGTAGTTTTGGGAAAGGTGTTTAAGGACGATCGAACTGGTGGTTCTTCTAATTTTTCGCCTGATCCGGGTGCCTCTTCTTTCAGAATAAAAATATTTGTGAATCGGTTTGGGACTTCAAATGCAATCTCTATCCCTGATAGTAAGATAAATGCGAACTCCCTTAGTCCGGTGAGCAAAGGTCTTCATTTTCCAACTAGGTCATCTGTTGATGCAGGAAATAGCACTGGTTTCTCTATTAACCATGTTAATCCAGTGGGTTCAGGTATTCTAAATGAGAATAATAGGGATTTGTTGATGGTTAGAAATTGTGATACGGTTGTATTAGGTAAGTGTATGGAGGCTCAAGTAAATTCTGATATAGAAGAATTTAATACTGAGGAATTGGATCCTGGTTTAAGAACTAAAGTCATAACATTTGCAGACATGGTGTCTGGGCGATTGCCTAAGGAGAACAATTTTGGATTGAATATTAATCCATGGAAGACCAAACCGTATATTAAGTTAGATTTCAAGGAAGAAGAAGCGTCCTTGTCAGAAGATGGAAAAGCTGTTAAATTGTGTGAAGAGTTGGAAGTTCAGAATGCTAAAAAGTTGGTTAACTCATTGGTCTTCAAGGTGTTTGGGAAAGAAATGCCTCCTCATTTGGTTGCTTGGGAGGTAAGGAGGCAATGGAGTCATTTGGGCAATTTCCATTTTACTACCTTGGGAAGAGGGTGGTTCTTGTGCTCTTTCAAGACCACTGAAGTTATGGAGGCAGTTCTTTCGGGTGGGCCATGGTTTGTAAATGGCCATATTATTGGTATGGAGAGATGGAAGCCAGATTTTTCTCCTTTGACTATGAAGGGCTTGACTTCTCCTATATGGATTAGGATGCCACACCTCCCTCTTCATTGTTGGGATGAAAGAAATATAGCTAGAATTGCATCAATGATTAGTACTCCTCTCATGCTGGATGGAAACTTATTTCAATGGAGCAGGCGTGAGTTTGCGAGAGTTTGTGTTAGGGTGAAGATTGACCAATGCCTTCCACTAGGTGTTTAGGTGGATAGCTTCTCAGGGAGATTCTTTTAAAGGGTGGAGTATGAAAAGATCTCTACATTTTGTTTCCAATGTGGGATGATTGGGCACGTAAAGGCTAATTGTGGAAATGATGGTGTTTTCCCTGATAAGGTGGTGGGAGATAGCAAGTTTGTTGGAGAGGGAGATGTGAGGAATAAGGTTGGGGTGGAGGATGTTAAGTCTTATGGACCCTGGGTTCTTGTTAATCGTAATAAAGCAAGAAGTGGTGTTCGACGTGGAGGTGTTGTCATTAATCATAATCTTAAGGGTGTGAAGAAAAAGGGACCTCATGATCTACTGCCAGCCAAGATGAGTGTTAATGTAGTTAAGGAAAATATTGTCCTGGTAAATGAAGTTCTGCAAAAACCTGTTGGTGAAAGATGGTGTCTAGCAATTTTGTGGAAAAGGTTGCTATAAATCTAATCCAAAACACTGTGGCTGTGGAAAAACTGGATGCTAGCGAGGAACCTTTGTTGTCTTCTGAACAGCATAAGGAGGAGGAAAAGTCTTCTGGGTGTAACCTTACAGAAAAGGATAAAATGTGTGTTGATAATGTAAAGGATGTGTATAGAGAGGTTGGGAAGGGATCTTTACGAACTCAAGCAGGTCCTTCTGGATTGCTTGCGAACTCAGGAATTCCCTATACTGAATTGAATGAGATGATTGACAAGGATATAAATTCCTTGGAGAAAATGGAAAAAGGTGAAGCCATGCCGGAGAATGAGAAAAATGTTGAAGATATAAACCGATTAACAGCTGAGATGCCTTACGGAAATGCTTTCAAAGGGGTGTTTAATTCTAAGGATGATTATGGTATGGACTACAACTATAATTCTGATTCTTTGCTTAATATTTTTAATAATTGTGAAGTGGCTGGTAAGTTAATTGGTAATGAAAAGGAGGAGGAAGGGTTGGAAGGGCATTGGAGTATTGGCTGCACTAAGGAGAATGATTCTATGGTTAATGACGATGGTCAAGGAATGGGAAAGGCTGGTAGTAACTGTTGTAACAACAAAGGTATGGTGGTGGTAGGAAAGGTGATTGATTTTGATGGGGAGGTTGGCAAGACTAAGCTTGCCAAAGAACTGAGGTCCTTAGGACCAATTAAGAAATTGTCCCGTGGAAGAAGTGTGGAAGGAAGTAATTCCAGAAGGAGGGATGAGGGCCGTTCCCCTAAGGTCTTGAAATGAATTCCATTTCTTTTTGGAATTGTAGAGGGGCTAAGAAGAAGGAGGCCTCTCTCTACCTTAGGGAGTTCATTAATGATTTTAATGTTTTTTTTGTGGGGTTGGTGGAGACTAAAATTAATGCGTTTGATAGAGTTTCTTTTGAAAGAATCATTGGACCTGATTGGGATTATTTTGTTCTACCTTCAGATGGGTTATCTGGGGGTATTATGATATTATAGAGGGCTAATTTGGCTTCGTTTAAAGTTATTCAAACTTCAGATCAATGTGTTATAGGTGACTTGAATGTTTTTAATAAAGGTTTGTGGATGATATCCACAGTTTATGGGAGCAAGGAGGTGGTGAAGAGAAGGCGGTTATGGGATTGTATTAAGGAGGTGGCTGGGAGGAAAGTACCTTCTGTGGTAGGGGGAGATTTCAACTGTGTTTTGTGTCTCAATGAGAAAAGAGGAGGAAGGAAATTTGTGTTTTCTCAAGGCCCACAGGAGATGGTTAATTTCATGAATGAGAATGATTTTCATGATGTTGGGTTTGTTGGACCAAGGTTCACTTGGTGTAACAACAAGACTGGTGGGGGACGTATATTGGAAAGGTTGGATAGGTGCTTACTTAATTCTCTAGCCATTGATTGTCTTCAAGTGGCAGTAGTGAGACATATTGCCAGGATTGCTTCAGATCATTATCCTATTGTATTAAAGATCTTTGACAATTTGGTTAGGAAGAAGGGGTTTATGAGATTTGAAGATGTCTGGCTTTCTCACAGAGGTTCAGAACATATTATTGCAAAGGTGTGGAAAAAACAATTCGGTGGGGATGAAATGCAAGTGTTGAATAGGAAGTGCAAAAGAGCCTTGAAGGACTTGTTTTTTTGGAGCAAGAATAAGTTGAGGGAATTCTCATCTTCTAAAGAAAGGCTAAAAGCTGAAATTTTTCAACTTCAGGAGGAAGAAGCTAGTGAGGGAGGGTTCAGTAATGGAAAAATTCTACTGTTAAGATCAAAAGTCTTGGAGCTCAACTCTATCCTAGGTTGCTTGAATACCTGGTGGAAGCAAAGGGCCAAAGTTAAGTGGATTGAGGTGGGGGACTCTAATACTAAATTTTTTCATGCTTTTGCTAATGGGAGGAAGAATGGGAATTGGATTCATCAAATTAGGAATGAGGATGGCTGTTTAACCAAGGATCCAAAGGAGGTGGAAGATGTCTTTTATAAGTTTTTAAAAAAAAAAATGGGAAGGAAGGGGGTGCTTATTGGAGAAGTGGCCGCCACCATGGAAGGTTTTATCTAAGGAAGACAAGAATATGTTGGATGCTGAGCTTTCGGATTCTGAAATCCTGAATGTGGTTAGTTTGCTTGGCAAGAACAGGGCGCCGGGTTGTGATGGTATTACTCACTCATTTATCAAAGGCTATTGGAAGATTGTTGGTGGGGAAGTGTGTAGAGCTGTTAAAAAGTTTTTTTCTTTAGGGAAAATGTGTAAAGAGTGGAAAGAAACTTTGGTGGTATTGATTCCCAAGAGTCCTAATCCAGTTACTCCTTCTGGTTTTCGTCCCATCAGCCTTTGTAACTCTATTTATAAGATAGTGGCTAAAATTTTGCTTAACACATTGTTATTGATTATACAGAAAATTGTTTCTGAGGAGCAAGTGGCTTTTTTGAGAGGGAGATCCATATCTGATCATCTGTTACTTGCTCAGGAGGTATTCAATAAGATGAGGTTCTCTAAAGCTACCAATGGCTTGGTGGCTATCAAGTTGGACATGGAACAAGCTTATGATAGCATGTCTTGGGCCACTCTTAATAAGATGATGGGTCTTATGGGATTCCCGGACAAGTTTTCTAAGTTGGTGATGGATTGCATTGATCAGCCAAAATTCTCCATCATTATTAATGATGGTTGTACAAATTGGATCAAGGAGGAGAGTGGGTTCCGTCAAGGATGTCCATTCTCACCTTTTCTTTTTATCATATGTTTTCAACTTCTCTCTAACGTGTTTTTTGATAGGGGCATGGATCTGGGGATTAAGATTAATCCCAAGGAACAGAAGATCTCTCATTTGCTTTATGCAGATGATGTGCTTCTATTCTCTGATGCTAGATTGAGAAGCATAAGGAAACTGAGGGGCATTGTTCGTGATTACTGCGGGTGGACTGAACAAAAGATAAATCATAATAAATCTGTTATGATTTGTGGCAAGATGGTTGAGAAAAAGAGGAAGAAGAAATTTGCTCAATTCTTGGGAATTAAGGTGGTAGAAGAATTGGAGTATTTGGGTATTATGGTGGCTTTGAGAAGGATGAAAAAGGCTGATTTTCAGGGTCTTTTGGATAGGGCCATGAAAAGGATGAATGCTTGGAATAATAGGTATATTTCCTTGGCTGGAAGGTTAGTACTGGTGAAATCAGTGTTTATCACTTTCCCTGTTTTCCTCATGACTCACTCTCTCATTCCCTTAAGCATTCTTAAGGAATTTGAGAGGCTTTGCAGGAATTATATTTGGAATAAGATGGATGGTAGTCATGGTGTTCACTATGTGGCTTGGGAAGAGCTTTGTAAACCGAAGAATTTGGGAGGTTGGGGGGGTCATTCAGCTTTGTCTAGTTTGAACTCCTTAAGGGCCAAGTTTGCTTGGAATCTCTTGAAGAATCCTACTTCTTTACTTAATAGGAATCTATTAACCAAATATGGGAAAGATTGGTGGAAGAATGGAAGCAGGAAGGGAGGTTCACCTTCTTGGAAAATCATTATCTCTAGACGGGATGCTCCCCAAAGTGTTGTTAGATGGAGGATTGGGTTGGGAGATAAGATCAATGTTCTAAAAGGTGTGTGGATCTTAGATAAATGCTTGCTTATGTGGCCCACATTTGTGGCAAATTTTGGTGATGAGGAAATAAAGCTTGACTACTTCATTAGTGAAGGACGGTGGAATATTGACAGGTTGAAGTCATTCTTTGGCAATGAGCTCATCATTATAATTTGTAAAATTAATATATGCAAGAACCATGAGGAAGACGAATTAGAATTAAAGCAGATGTTTTCTGGTAGATCTATTTCGGCTTTGACTAAGGAAGAGGGACTCAAGGGGGAGTTGCAGAAATTTGCTGGATCCTGGATTAAGAAGCTAAAGTTAAATGCTCGGGTGGATGTGTTTATGTGGAGATTATGCAAGGCAGCCATTCCTACAGCAGATTTTCTATTGTGTAGGAAGTTAGCAACCAACAATAGGTGTCCTAGAGGGTGTGAAGATGTGGAGAACATTGATCATATTTCAACTTCTTGTTGTAAGCTTATTAAGGTAATTGATGTCATGCATAGTTGGGGATTCATGATTCCCAAGTTTAGTTCCTTCCAGGATTGTTTACTTCGGCTGGAATCCTTGGCTGTGTCTAATGCAATTGCGGTTAATTTGTATTGCTCCCTGTTATGGTTCTCTTGGAATAACAGGAATAAGTTCAAGCATGGGAAGAAGGAGGCCTCATATACGCTGACAGCTGCAAGTGTTATTAGCTTGGTGAGTATGCAAAGGAAGGATCTTATATGTTCGGATTACTGGGTTGCTAATCAGTCATTTGGACTGTTTTCAAATTCTTGGCGTCCCCCACCACCCGAATGGTATAAGATAAATGTTGATGCAGCACTTAAGGAGAATTATGAAGCAGGAATTGGAGGCATTGTTCGGGATAGCAAAGGTAGATTTGTGTTGGATTTCGGTTGCTATGGACTACATTGGGACATTGCACAGATAGAGCTTTTGGCTTGTACTTCTTTGATGAAGGTGCTAAAGGGAAGGTTGATGGATGCTAGAGGTATCATTATAAAAGGAGATAATAAGAATGTTATCCATGTTCTTCATAAATTGTATAGCAAAGGGAAGAAATTAGATAAAGGCATTGAAGATGAAGATGGAGTCTTATTTGGTGATTGGAATAATGTGGTTTTTCATTGTGTTAAACGTGGTTGTAATAAGGTAGCACACTATTGTGCTAGCTTAGCTTGTTATTTTGATTTTTTTTGGGACTTGTATTGTGAGGACAAACTACCTTGCTCTTTCGTTCATCTTGTGAAGGAAGAGTGTGATAAGGTAGTTACCTCTCATTAGTTTGTTTATAGGCTCTTTGCTTTCCTTTATCTTAATGCAACTTTGCATTCTTCAAAAAAAAAAACTAACTCAATGGCATTAGACTCATCTATGAGTCTAGTATTTATGAAAGATATAAAATCTCCATAAGTCACTATAAATAAAAATGTTGGTCATTTAGTCAAACTTAATACATAAAAATCCATAAGTTGAAAAAATCCATAACTAATTGTAGCAAAATTTAAATTAAGCAAACTCAAAGGCATTGAATTCATAATCTAATTTCCCTTTATATAGTTGAACTTTTCTTCGCTTTGTTTCCTTAGTAGATTGATTTTTGAGGTTGGGGCAATTGGACCGTAAGTGTCTTGGCTTCCTACACTCAAAGCATGTAATTTGAGGAGAAATTTTGTTAAATTTACCTACTTTACATTTACTCCTGTCATGGTTGCACTTTTTTTTCCACTTCAGGATTCTCTTGAACTGCATGATCATCAAGGCTATATCATTATTCTCATCAGCTCTAGAGCTATTATTATCCATGTCATTAGCCTTCAGCTCCATGTTTATCTCATTCCTCATCATCTACAACCAAAAGTCTTTATCTCACATTTGGCTCATAAGAATTAAGAGTGCCCAATAAATTATTAATAAAGTATACATTTAGATCTTTAGATTCACATATTATAGTGACTTTAGCATCAAAACTATTAGGAAAACAATTTAAAATCTTATTGACTTTCTTAGAACTAGTAGTTCTCTTCCTAAGGAATGAAAAGATGTCAGTATTTTGGTAAACCTAATGTACTTGTCTGATATAATTTTGCTAGGTTTCATGCAAAAGAGTTTGTATTCATGAAATAATAAATTTAAATGGATTGTTTCACTTTGTTTGTTCCTTCATACGTAATAAAAAGTTTATCCAAATTTTCTTTATCGCCTGTACAAGTAGAGGCTCTGATATAGTCTTTTGATTTAAGTGCATAGAAAAAATAGTTTAACCATTTAGCATTAAGTTATATATAGTCTTTATTCACAATGCTCCATTCAATAAATAAAATTTTAATTTTAACACCGATAATATTCATGAAGGAACATACTAACCAACTTCTATCATATACCACATGCAATAATTAAAAGATTACAAGAAAGTAGTCATGTGAATTTTCTAGAAATCTAATAGATGTTATCAAATAATGGTAGATGGGTTATTGAATAGCCCTCCACAGTATTCCTATTCCTGAATTATGCCATGGAGAGTTTTTCAAGGTTTTAAAATCACTAATTTAGAGAACCATCTCTGATACCAATTAAAAGTTTGATTTGTAATAGTTAGACCACTTGAACTACAATGACACACCAAAAATGGGTGAATTGGAGTTTTAAAAATTATCTTTTTAAAAAATGCTTCTTTGAAAAACTTAACCAAATTCAAAATTATAATTTTAAAATAGGTTTTCTCACGTGGAAGCAAATAATAAGACAACCAAATAAAATTTCTATTTTTGATTTTATAGAAAAAAGGAATGGAAAATTTTTTTTAAGATTTTTAATTGATTTTCTTTGCTAACCAAAAGCTCAAATCCCAAATCAATCACAAAGCTTTTAACTTGGATTTGTGTGAATGTAAATGTGCAGGAAAGTAAAATGCAAAAAATAAAATGTGGTAAGAAAAATAAAAATGAGCATAGTAGAAATTGATAATGGTTCGGTAAACATTGACCTATGTCAACTCCCTAGAGTCCTCCTCTCTTTTTGCCCCAACAATAAGGCAAAGAAGCCCTTAGAAAACTCTCTTTCACCAACCTAGTGCAGTGCATAAGACGAATACCTTTCACCAATGATGTAATAGAGTAGCTGAATCTCTTTAACAATTAGTGCGATAAAGTAGCCAAATCCCTTTCACTAATATTGAAGTGGAGTTACCAATGTTCCTTTGACTATAAGAGGTTCTTCTAGGAGTTTCCCTTAAGTAAATCTTTGATAAATGGACGAAGAAGGTTGAAAATGTTCGGAGCCACCATGTTTAGATATGAGGCTCCAAGAAAATCCTAATTTTTTATCTAGTCGCCACTATTAATATAATACGATCTATATATTGTATAACATGATTAGTACAATTCACCATCTATAGTACTGTACAATGAATAGCCTATAGTACAATTAGTTAAAGTTATTTAAATAATCATACTGTATGAATGAACTGTAATACAATATGATTAGTTCAACTTAAGCATGGATCGTACATGTTGAACAGAAGTTATCCAAAGCGCCCTCAGGTGATTCAGATAGTATGATTTTTTTATTATACTAGATGAGCCAAACTTCATTAGAGACTCCTTAAGTGATTCATATAGTACAATATATGTATCATATAATATAATAATAAATCAGATCTAATTTGATTACTTAATAAATTGACCTAATTAGGCAATTTTTAAAAGATCATACAATATGAAATGATTTGTATAATATGAATAGTTCAAATTTTAAAATTCAAATATGCCTATTTTAGGTAAGTTAGATTCAATGGTGGTGTTTTTTAGTATAGCAAATTATCCAGCATGATGTGGTGTTCATATTATATGATTAGTTATATTTTAAAATATATATATTTTATTTAAAATAAAATATTTTTATTAAATTCTATAATAATAGATCCCACACTACAATCAAAATAATATAGTATAATCTACAGAAAAATTAAACATTTTTATTTTTACTACCCCTGTATGCTAGTGTATGATTGCTAAGCTAATAATATAATTCTTCTTCTATCGCAGTGCTAAAATGTCCATAGCATTATGCATTACACTTGCAACTTCCATGGGCCATAGCCGATTAGTAAAGAGATGCATTGTTCACCAAGTAACCGATCCATGTCAGCAAGCACCGCAACAGTGCAAAATCTTTAGTTCCGAAGTGCTAGTTCACTTTAGTGGCACGGGGACATCATACCTTCAAAAACCATAGTGCCAAATGCCTTTTTGGTTTTTCTATAAATAGTTATAATGCTATGCTTGTAAGGGAGTTCAATCACTTATATTTATTCAATACGTTTAGAGTACTTCTCTAGTTTCTACTTAGAGTAAAACCTAAGGGAGTCTAGGGAAGTACAAGATACAATCATTTAGAAGGGTTAACCCATGTTTCTTAAAATAACTCTCTAAGTTAAAGAGAGAAGGAGTGTAGAGGAGATAATTTGATCCTTCCTAGTGACATCACTCCCTTATATTTTTCATTCTTTCATGAGTTTAATAAAAGTGAGTTTGCTAGTTATTCATTCTATGTCTGGTGATTTCTCTTATTTTGGATTGATGATATAAAGTGTATGTTAAGTACTAATGAAGACTCTTTCTTATTCTATAATTGTTATAAGATTTTTTTTAATATTATCCTGCTCTTTATTTAATGTACATAGTGGCCATATATGTTGTCAAATATAGTGTGAAGTATAACCATATTGGAGGAATGCTAGATCTTTAGGAATGAAGACTCTTATTCTAGAACAACCAAGAATATTGAGATAAAATGTTTGTGTGCCTAGACATAGTATATAAGATATTCTAGATTCTTAAGGAGATGTTATAACTTTAGGAGGTCAACAAATATTTGTTTAACCCCTATAAACTCGATAGAGATCTAGGGATGTATGTGCTCTGAATCTCTTTACCTTGAAGATACTCATTTGGAAAGATACAAAATTTATACTTCTCAATCCAAAATGCTTTAATTAAATATTTTATCAAATATTTTACTATTTTATTTAGTGATAGAATCTCTAAAGATATCATTTTTATTTTAGTGGAATAATTATTCCAACAAGAGTAAACTGTAATAGTTTATTGCAAGTAAGCATACTTCCTTGTGGGTTTGACACTCTACTCTATCACTTTATTACTTGATTTGACACGTATACTTATGTATATTAAGTGGGGTTTGTTATTATTTTTATTAAAGAAAACCTAAGCATTGCTTAGGGGTGATATAGCCCAAAATTGTTATACAATTTAAAATTTCACTACATAGCCCCCATTATGTACTAACTATAAATAGTTTTTCAGTTATGTTGTTTGGGGAGTTTTATCACTTAAGTGAATTCTTATAATTTTTGTGTGTTTCTTTAGTGCCTCTTAGAGTAAGTCTAAGGGTAGTTATAAAGGGGCAAAATACATTCATTGTGGAGATCTTAGCATGTATATGTAAGCAACTCTGTGATTAGTGAAAGAAGAGTGTGGAGAAGATGTAGAAAGTATAGTATGTACTAATGTAGACCCTTATGATTTAACGAATATATTGATGCTTTTAATATCTCCCAAACTTCATTTAATACATACAATGTCTATGTGCTTAGTTAAACCATAATGTGATGTGTAGCCTCAATGGAGGAATATTAGAATAATTAGGAATATTAAAATAGAATATTGGCATGTCTAGACATAAATGTTTGAATATTCTAGGTTCTATGGAGATAGTAAAATTATACGAAGGCTTTAAACCTTTCTTTTCACTTCTATAATCTTGATAGATATTTGGGGATGCATTTTCTCTGATCCACATATTTAATTAAGAGTATCATTAGAAAAAACTATGTTATTTACATTCATTAGTCTAAACTATTTTATTCTTATAAGTGAAAAAACAATTTTGCTAGTATTTATTTTCTTTTAATGATAAATACTCCAAACATCTTTTTTATTTTTAGCGGGATAACTGGTACATTTAAAATAAGTAGTAGTAATTAAGTAGCAATATAGCAAAACACTTTCTCAAGGGTTAGACACTCTACTCTCTCACTTTATTATAAGATTTGGCATGTATATTTGCATAATTTAGTGGGTTGTTACTAATTTTATATTAAAGAAAATTTAATCATATTTCAAACTCAGTGAGTCTCATATTAGCTCACCATAAGCCTGCCATCAAGTTTTAAACACTGTTGCAAGTGAAATAATATATGTATTACAATTTTAACTGCATTGATAAAATAAGTGCATATTTAGATCGACTTGTATCCAATATCTTTATTCTATTTGAAAAATCTAAATATAAATATATTTGATTATTTAATTAATTTTTTTGTTTTTTTTCTTTATTATATGCTTGGAAGATCAATTAAGGAGCCCTTATTATTTGATCGAAAAATAGAAAGGGCCCTAATAAAAATTCAAAAAACTAAAAATATTTTTAAAATGTCAAAAACAGTAAGAATCATGACCATCCTAAACTATTTTGGGAGTTATTAATCCGGTAGTAGAATAATCCATCAGAGTATCAATGGACCTAGTCTCTAAGCCAATAATTTTGAATTGAAACTAGCCATAATTTAAATGCTTAAAAATTTCTAATTTGAGGAAACTCCTATTAGAGATCCCAACTTACACTTACCTAGTTTTTTGGAATATACAGCATTTAAGTATAATAATATTAATGATGATTCCGTTAGACTTAGATTATTCTCATTTTCTCTAAGGGACAAGGCTAAGAGGTTGTTTAACTCTTTGCCCCAAAGCTTTATGACCACCTAGAATGAGTTGACACATAAATTCCTAGCTAAGTATTTTCTACCTTTAAAAATTATCAAACTTAGAAATAAAATCACTTTCATTGCCCAGTTTTAAGGAGAATCAATTTATGAAAGTTAAGAGAGATTTAAATAAATTCTTAGGAAATTCCCTCACCATGCCTTACCCGATGGTTAGTTATTCAGATCTTTATAATTATTTAGTAGGATCTCTTAGGTTAATTATAGATTTTATAGCTAGAGGATCTTTAATGTCTAAGCCATTTGAGGAGGCATATAAACTAATAGAGAAAATAGCTTTTAATAATTGTTACTGTCTTATTGATAGGATGAATCCTAAGAGAGTAACTAGAGTCTATAAATCTAATTATTTTTCTATTCTTATTGCTCAGGTAGCTCCTATTTTGTTCTTAAGTTGTGAGTAAATTATTTGGTTAGAGCATAAACTCTCATTTTTAGAGAGAGGAACTCCCATTTCTAGAGAGAGAAACTCCTTTTTTTCAAATTTTCCTTCTTCCACTATTTTGGCAGACTTTTCGCTTTATGACGGAAGCTACGGTGGAATCTTTCGATGATCGCCAAACTTCTTTCGGTCATCATAATGTTGCATCCTGATCTCTTGTAAGCTCTGATGATTGGAGAAGAGGTGTCAAGGCTGTTCCGCTGGTTATTAAAGAGCCTCTTTCAGTTCATATTAAGAAAGTTTCCCTTGTTAAAGGCTAAGGCAAGGGTGTTATTGGTGGGTTGATGGCTAATTCTCCTCAACCACATGCCATTTTTTCTTTGTCTTGTAGGCCAAATGATTTTGAAGGGTCTTCTTCTTTCGATTTAAAGCTCTTTAGCAATAGATTTTGTAATGTAAAGGCAGGTTCACTAGAGAAAGATGATGTAGTGGACAACCCTACTTGTGTTTATTGTAATGCACAAGGAAAGGAGATGAATGAGGATTTTTTAGTTGAAGTCCTTACGGACAAGGCTGTGTGACCTTCTTCAGACAATCCTTGGGCAAAGCATCTGGATATCAAAATTAATTTTTCTAGAGATGAACCAATCCTTTCTGAAGATGGTGTAGCTGTCAAATTGTATGAGCCTAGAGTTAAAGCGAATTTGAAAAAGCTTCAATATTCTATAGTGGTTAAAGTATTTGGGAATGATATTCCTATCCATTTGATTGCTGATGAATTGCGTAGACAATGGCTTCATTTTGGTAAATTTCACCTAACTTCTCTTGGGTTAGGTTGGGTTTTGTGCTCGTTCACCTCTCATGAAGCTGTTGAAAATGTGTTAGCTAGAGGGCCTTGGAATGTGAGGGGTCATATTGTGGGCATTAATAAGTGGTCTTCATAATTTTCTCCAAGTTCCTTGAAAGGGCTAACCTCTCCTATTTGGGTTAGAATGCCTCACCTTCCGTTGTTGTGTTGGGATGAAGTCAATGTGATAAGAATTGCATCTATGTTAGGAACTCCTTTATGGATTGATGGAAATATGTTATAATGCGGGAGGAGGGAGTTTGCTAGGGTTTGCGTCCATATGGCTCTAGACAAATAATTCCCTATGGGTGTTTGGGTTGAGGGTTCGGAAGGCCATTTTTTTCAAAAAGTTGAATATGAGAAAATTTCCACATTTTGTTTCAAATGTGGAAAGATTGGTCATTTTATCAACAAATGCAATTTAAAGGAGGGTGGTCCTGAAGTTGAAGGTGTTGGCATCCCTTTTGGTGATGCTAATGGTGCGAAGATGGCGTTGCAAGATGTTATGAACGAGGGTCCTTCTTATGGTCGTTGGGTGCATGTTAATAGTGGGAGAAGAAGGAGATTCAAATCTGCAGCTAACAGAGTTAACCAACCAAAGTTTGATCCAAAGCTTAATACAATTAAAAGGGGTCCTATGTTTGTTAAAAAGCTCAATTACTAGATGACCTTCCTAAAGCTATGGATCCAATTGATAATGGAAAAGAAAATTTGGAGAGTACTGAAGAGACTCCTTTAGTTCGTTCTGTCATAGCTGAAGAAGGAAATAATGATGTTGCTCTTGTTGATTTAGCGATTGGTGCATTTGAAGACCATCTAGTTGATTTAAGAAGCTTTTCATTGGAGAAGAATGTTCAAGATGCTGCGGACGGTCAATTTTTTTTGATGTCAATACAGTTATTCTTAATGTTGAGAATAAGTTTAAAGCTCTGGAATCATGTTGTGTTGAAAAGGAGCCTGAGGCTGATTCTAATATTACCAAGGTGTCGGATGTTGAAATTGGGGAGGTGGAACTTGTGGTTGAAAGAAGTAAGGCTTCTAATTCGGCTAGGAGAAGAATTGTTCAAAATTCTGGGAAGGAGACATTTAACCTTCAAAAAGAGCTTAGATTGTTGGGTAAAGTGAACATTCTACAACATAATAGGAAAGGTGATGTGTCTACTTGAGGTAGGAAAGGGAGTAATCCCAATCCATATCTTTAATGTCTTCCATAGCCTTTTGGAATTGTAGCGGGGCTAGGAAGAGTGAAGCCTCCCATTACTTGAAGGAGTTTGTGAAAGAACATGATGTGTTTTTTGTTGGCCTTGTAGAAACTAAGATTTCTTCTATGGATAGATTTGAATGTAATAAATTCATTGGTTACAATTGGGATTTCTTTCTTTTTCCTTCTGAAGGCTTATCTGGAGGAATTATGGTTTGTTGGAGGACTTACATGGCTTCTTTCTCTGTTTTAGAAGCTTGTTCTCAAGCTATTGTTGGGGAGCTGAGGATTGTCAATAGTGGTGTGTGGCTTATTGCGTCGGTGTATGGCAGTAGATATTCTTATAAAAGAAGGGTCTTGTGGAGTAAACTTGAAGGCATTTCAGGTTGTAAGCTTCCTTTCATTGTGGGAGGAGACTTCAATTGTATCTTATCCGACGAAGAGAAAAGAGGAGTGAAAAAGTTTGTTCTCTCTCAAGGAGCTCAAAACATGAGTAAGTTTATGAGAAATTGTGATTTTCATGACATAGTAGTTATTAGACCCAAATTTACTTGGTGTAATAATAAGAGAGGTGGAGCTCGTATCCTTGAAAGGTTGGATCACTATCTTTTGAATACAACTGCTTTGGAAGCTCTCCAAACGACGGTTGTTCAACATCTTGCTTGAATAGCCTCAGATCACTATCCAATCTTGATTAAGCTATTCTCATTAGGTTTTCAGAAAAGAAGGTTTTTGAGGTTTGAAGAGGTTTGGTGTTCATTCCCTGCTTCTGTAGCTATTGTGTCTAAATCCTTGGAGAAGAAGGTCCAAGGAGATGTTGTGAATTACCTGAATTTAAAATTCAAAAGAGCGTCGAGGGCTTTATTTTTTTGGAGAAAATCCAAACATAAAAACCTTATGATTTTTAAGGACCGCTTAAAGAAAGAAATTATTGAATTGCAAGAAGAAGAAGCTGAGGGTGGCGGACTGACTGAAGATAAGATGTTGTTGCTGAAATCTAAGGTGCACGAGCTGAATTTGACCCTTGGTCGTCTTAATACCTGGTGGAGACAAAGAGCCAAAGTGAAGTGGACATCTAATGGGGACTCCAACTCTAAGTTTTTCCATGTGTTTGCTAAGGGTAGGCGTAATGGTAACTGGATTCATTAGGTTGAAGACAGCAATGGGTTATGGGTTGAGCATCAGAATCTGGTTGAAGGAATTTTCTATTATTTCTTTAAAGGCAAATGGAAGGAAAGGAAATGCAGTATGAGGTGGTGGCCGTCTCCTGCACAGGTGCTAGATGATGCTGATAGAGAAATCTTGCTAGCTTATTTTACTAAGGAGGAGCTGGAAAGAGTGGTTGTTCAATTGGAATCCAATATAGCCCTAGGTATTGATGGTATTTCTTACTTTTTTCATTAAAACTTATTGGTCTATCATTAAAGAAGATGTGTAAAAGGCAATTAGTTATTTCCTTATTATTGGTACCATGTGCTCTAAATGAAAGGAAACTTTATTGGTTATTATCCTAATGTTAGAAATCCTATGACTTCTTCTAATTATAGAACTATTAGCCTCTGCTTGTCGATTTACAAGATTGTGGCTAGGATGTTATTAAATAGAATGAGTTGTTTCATTCCTAAGCTTATTTCTGAGGAACAGGTTGATTTTGTAAAGGTCGTTCTATTTCTGACCATGTTCTACTTGCCCAAGAAGTGTTTAACAACTTTAGATTTTCTAAGTCTAAGAGAGGGCTTATGGAAATCAAAATAGATATGTAACAAGCATACGATAGCATGGGGTGGTCAACTCTTAAGCAAGTTTTAAAGAACTTGGGCTTTCCAGATAAATTTTCCAATCTCCATCTTCAATGTGTTATAGATCTGAAATTTTCAATTTTGATTAATGACAATAATTCAAATTGGATCGAGGCTAGGAGTAGGTTTAGACAAAGTTTTCCCTTGTCTCCTTATCTTTTCATATAATGCTCTCAACTGCTTTCTAATGTGTTTGCTCAAAGAGGGATAGGTTTTAGTATTAATATGGCTCCAAATGCAGAAAAAATAACCCATTTATTATATGTAGATGACATCATTATTTTTTCGGAGGCCAAGTATAGAGGTGTGAAAAAAGTGAGCAAGATCCTGAATGACTATTGCAAATGGTCTGGTCAAAAGGTGAATATTCAGAAATCTTCTATTCTCTTCAGCAAATCAGTTAAAAGATCTAGGAGTTCTCTTGCTAGAATCTTGGGTTTCAAAGTTGTGAAAGATATGATGCATCTTGGTATCAAGATTGCATTAAGGAGAATGACTATTTCAGATTTCCAAAATCTATTGGAGAAGGCTATAAGTAATTTGGATGTTTGGGGTAACCGTTTTATTTCTCTTGCAGGGAAGTTGCTACTTATCAAATCGGTCTTCATTTCTCTTCCTACCTTTCTATCTACTCATTCTTTAGTCCCTATGGGAGTGTTGAATGATTTGTATAGAATGTGTAGGGATTTTTTGTGGAACAAGCAAGATGGGAGTAAGGGTCTCCACTATGTTTCATGCGAAGTTTTATGAAAATCTAGAAGAACGGGTGGTCAAGGCGTCCAATCGGTTGTTTCCAAAGTTGGTCCTTTTAGGGTTAAATTATCTAGGAATTTCATCTAAAACTTCTTCTCTTCTTAACAGGGTGTTGATTTCTAAGTATGGTAATCATTTGTGAAACTTTGAAACTAAGAGGAATAGCTCTCATATGTTGAAGATCATTTTGAGCGAATTCAAATCTCTTCTTCAAATTATAAGATGGAAAGTCTCTACAGGTTGTGTAATCAATACCTTAGAGGATGTTTGGATTTTTGATAAATCAATATATAACTGGCCTATATTTGTTGCAGAAATGAATGATGATATGAAATGTCTTTCTAGTTTTATACGTGATGGTGAGTGGGATGTATCCCATTTGCTGCAATTTTTTGGACAACAATTGATGGAGGTTATCAAGGCTGTTCCTATTTATCCGGAATTATGTGGTGACTAGCTGGAGCTTATTTCCAAATGTTCTGGTAAGTCGTTATCTACTCTAGTTCTTTAGAAATTATATGGGAATGGTGATGAAGATCCTCATTAGCATTGGCGAAAAAGGCTTATGCTAAGACCTCGTGTAGATCTATTCTGGTGGCGTTTAATCATTAATGTTATTCCTTCAAATGAGTTCTTGATGTTTAGAAGGTTGTTGGACTTCAATGAATGGCCAAGAGGATGTAAGGTTGTTGAAAATTCTGAGTATATTGTTGTTAATTGTTTGAAGCTCATTCAAGTGTTCAGTATTCTTAGAAAATGGTGGTTCAGTATTCCAATTTTCTCTTCTCTTGAGGACTCTTTTTTGGGATTGAAAGGCTTTGCAGATTCTAACCCGTTCATTGGCAATATGTATTATTCTGCAGTCTTTTTCTATTGGAAAAGCATGAATAAGATCACACACGGTGGTAATGAGGATAGCTTGGTAGTCATTGCATCTAATGTTATTAGCTTTGCTATCGCTTCTTTCTACCATAATCGAAGTTCGGATTACTGTGATACCAACCAGCTGAAGCAACTGTCTTCTTTTTGGCCCCCTCCTCCCCCCGAATGGATTAAGCTTAACATTGATGTTTCTTTAGAAAGCAATTATAAAGCTGGAATAGGAGGCGTCTTCAGAGATCATAGAGGTAGATTTTTATATGCCTTTGGTGTTAGCTGTTTACATTGGGACTCAGCATAATCGGAGCTCTTTTCAATCTTGTCCATGAGGAAGTATGTTCAAGAATGGATGTTTGAGTATAAGGGTATCATCATTGAGGGGGATAATCACAATGTTATCAATTTTGTTCTAAGGCTTTTGAATAAGGAGGCTGTCAAGGAGGAAGATCCAAAGCTTGAAGATTTTTCTTTTCTCATTGATTTTAATCAAGTTTTATTTCATTTTGCACATAGAAATTGTAATAAGTTAGCATATTTTTGTGCTAACCATTCTTGTTCATTAGATTTTTTTTGGGATGACTTAAGTTGTAATAAGGTTCCTCCTCTTTTTATTTCTTACTCAAGGAGGACTGTGATTGTGGTTCAATCACTTAGTAGCTTATATCTTTCTTTTCAATAAAATTGCTTTATGCATTTCTTCAAAAAAAAAGATTTCAGGATAATCTAATTAATGAGGAAATTAGAATAATCCTCAATAACTTATTATGATTTTTAGACCTTCTTATCCTTCAGGATCTAACCAAAATAGTTAGTTTAGAAATAGGAAGGCACCTTTGAAAGAGGTAGTGATTCAATTGGGAACTCAATTATGAAGTTAAGCTGCTTCAATAAAAATTTAGAAACTCAATTCAGAAAGCTTAAAATCTCTTTTAGTAGTAGTCCTCTTGGTTCTTTACCTAGTAATACTAAAGTTAACCCTAAAATGAAAGAAAAAGATTATAGTAAAAACCACTTGAGGAGTGGTAGTGATGCACCACAACCACAATAATAAAAATCCAGGCAAGTCTGGTTGAAGACTATAAACATAGCACTAATGGGAGACAACTAACTTGTGTTTGAAGCTTTTTTCTATTATTCAACTCTTTTCTTAAGTGTGGTGCCATCTTTAGTCTGTACATTCATGTTTAGTTATGATTACTTACTGTTAGTTTGCAATGTATTCTATTATTTACATTTGATTAAATTCTTTATGCTTAAATTATTGTGTATTTTCTTTTATAGATATTTGCACTTAGATTACTTATTTAGCCAAAATAAAATGATAATTAAAAATTATATAAAATTAGGATAATAATAGAACCCAAAATGATAGTTTGAATGAACATTTCATAATAATTCATAGTTTGAAAATTTAACACTTAACTAATCTTGATCATTTAAGCTATTGACTTGATTTTAAATTTAGAAACTACACAATAGCTCATTGACAATGGAATTTAAAAGTCAATAATTAAGTTTAAGTATTAAACATGAATAGCTTAAATTAGGAGGATCATAGTAAACTTGAAAATGGAATTAGTGATCTAATTAAATTCTTACATTATTTTAATAGGATTGCAAGAGGATGAAAGCAAAAACTGATATTTAAAATTATTAAGTATGTACTTCACAAATAGTAAAGAAAAGAAACATGTGAAAAAATCAAGAAAAAAATTTATAAAAAGAAAAAGATGAGTACATTCAAAAATTGGTATTAGTTGTAGCTTAATTTTAAGGGAATCCTACTACGTAAATCAAAATGGGATAAAATAAGTGAACTAGTACATGTGATAGTGAACAAATGTGAGTCTTATTTAACTATAATCATAACTAGTCTCTAGGTTGTATTATTTATTTTTAACTTCTGAAATTAATTGTTATATTTACAAACATAGTTGTTGCCAATCTGGATTCAAAAAGTATAGTTTTGATGATGACAAACATGTTTGTATTCTATTATGCTTGGCTAACCCATTTCAGGTACAAAAGATCAAATGCAATTCAAGCCAGCTCAAGATCAGGTCCAAGTGTGTTTAAATGTAATTTTTTCCCTTTCTTGAGTCCAATGTAATGTAATTGATCACCTAGCTAAGTAACCTTGCACACATACACTCAGGGGGAGAGTTTTAGTGAATTAGAGTTTCAGTTTTCAATTTTTGGTCATATCATCCTAGACGATCCAGTGAAAGCAGAAACCCTAATTAAAAGATCATGTTAAGTCAGTTTGATTAAGCTGATCATCATGAATTATCTCAATATCGTACAGGATGATAGGTTTAAATAAAAAATTCTCAACCGCCAGATCAAGTTAGGCAAGTTTTATTTTAAGAGATTTGATCAGATTATCTTGGATGATACATGTATCATCCTGGATGATCCATTATAATCATGTCTAAATTAGTCTGGTGATTAAGAAAAGTAATTAAGGTCTGATTGATTTAATCATATCATCCCGGACAATTGTAGGATCGTACGGGATGATATGTCAAAAATGCTGAACATCCAGTGCCTTTAACCTGTATGTCCAGAGCTGTGTTCAGGATGATATTCCCGATTTTGAACTAATTGTACGGGATGATACCCATATCATTCCGGACGATCAAGTCATTTTAACATCATCCAGTATGTTATGACATGTACGTCCAGAGTTGTGAACCGGATGATAGTGGCACTTTTTGAATTAATCATATAGGACGATATACATATCATCTTGGACAATCAAGTCATTTTGAGATCGTCCAGTAGAAGTTCACCTGGATGACCAGAGCTATCCTCTAGATGAAATTCCTGATTTATACTAATCTTCTCGGACGATCACAGAATCATCCCAGACGATTGGAATAAATATTTGTTCTAATCGTCCAGAGAAGCCTGATCGTCCAGACAAAAATAGGTGATTTTGAACTAATCATCCAGGATGATCTATCGATCGTCTTAGATGATATGTGATGGCCAGTTGATATTTAGGACAATTTTGAGCCCTCTTTTAAAAGATCTTTTTCTTTCAACAAGAAAAATCTTTTGTCACTTTTCTTTCCAGAGAAAACCTTGAGAGAGAGAGAGAGAGAGAGCTTGGGAGAGAGAGAGGATCTTGTGAGGGGGAGTTTGTGAGAGATTCACAAAAGTTGCTCCAAGTAATAATCAGAGTCATCTTCTCCGCTCGTCATCTCTTGTCTTGTTAGTGTCTCTTGGGAGGATCGTCGGCAAGAAGATCCGGGTTCTCTACCTGCTTCAGGAGGAAGCAAAAGGAATTTAGGTTCTCTGCCTGCTTCAGGAGGAAGTGCAAGGAGTCAAGGTTCTCTACCTGCTTCAGGAGAAAGCGAAAGGAGGACAGGTTCTCTGCCTCTCCTATTTGGTGGAAAGGAGTTTTGTATAGGCTTCTCCACCTTGTTGTGGGAGCAAAAGGAGAGTCACTTTTGTGTTAGTGCAATACCCGAAGGAGAGGCTCCGGCGAGTGGACGTAGGTCAAGTTGACCAAACCACTATAAAATCTGGTGTGCTCTTTCTAATTATTTTCTACACTTTACTTTTCTGTTAGTATCTGCTTGGGTGAAATCTGTGGTTGATCTTTTCATTTATGTGTTTACTTATTTCTGCTGCAAATTATTGAAAAGATCTTTCCTGTTACTCATGAATTTTTAAAATAACCAATTCACCCCCCTCTTGGTTAGCCTCAGGATTAGTTCATCAGAGCTTAACCTCCCTATCAAACTATTTTTTATGTGCCTTAAAATCTGAGGATTACATGCATGTCTCTACTTGTATAACTGGTAAAGAAATTAGGGATAGATTGTGCATCACTTATGAAGGTACATCTGAAGTTAAACAGTCTAGGTTAAACATATTACATCATGACTACGAACTTTTTTTCATGAAACCTACTAAGTCTATATCTGAAATGTATACTAGGTTTACACAGATTATAACATCCCTGCATACCTTAGAAAGAGAACTAACCAACTATGAAAAAGTCAATAAAATCTTGAGATGCTTGCCCTCTTCCTATGATGCAAAAATAACTGCGATCACTGAATCGAAAGATTTGAACAATTATTATGTTGATAACTTAGTTGGATCACTCATTGCATACGAGCAAGGGGTGAACCAAAGACAGCTTGACGCAGGTGAGAAGAAGAAGGAGAAAACAGTGGCACTAAAGTCCAACGATAGTGATACTGATACTTCCGGGTCTGATAGCGATGATGTTGCCTTAATCACTAGGCAATTCAAAAGCTTTCCATGGAAGAAACATAAGAACTTTCATAAGTGGAACAAGGGTAAGTCCAGTAAAAATTTTAAAGATTCATCTGATATTGTTTGTTTTGAATGCAGGAAGCCTAGACACATTAAGGCGGATTATCCTACACTTAAAACTCACCCAAGCAAGGAGAAGGATGAGGAGAATCACAAGTTCAGGATGGACAAGATGCGGATTCAAAAGGTATTCTAGGCAGATTCTGCATCCGACTCCTCTAAGACTGAAGCTGAGGAGGAGACTACAGATTTATGTCTGATGGCTCATGATCATCCTGATCAGTCTGATCAAGAAGAGGTATGTGAGCTTACTTATGATCAATTGCTAGAAGTTTCTGAGAAAATTCATTCATCTTAAAGGAAACTTAAGAAATTGCATGCTAGCCTGAAATTGGATTTCTTAACTTTACAAAAAGAGCATGATGTTGTGGTTAAAAATCATTCTACACTTGATAGCAATCACATATCTTTACTTGATGAATATGATGAATTGAAAAAAAAGCATTTTGATTTAATTATTGAACATGATTTGTTAAAAACATCACATATTAAATTAAAAGCTATATTTAAAGAATTAGAAACTCATGTATCTGATTTAGAAAATAGTGAACATCATCTAAAATTTAAGATTGCAAGTTTAAAGAATGAAAATAAATTTTTGAGTGTCAAAATTAGTGCTTTTGAGAAAAATAAAATACCTCCTACTTTTGCACAGTTTTATGCACCTCCACCTTTTGAAGAATCTATTTTAAAATCATCAAAGCATGTTTCATTCAACCCTAGGAAGAGGCACTATCACTCACGTAGATTAGTTAACCCTTTTCTTAGTGTTAGATGTTTTTCATGTGGCATGCTTGGACATATCTCTCACACCTGTACTGTTCATCGTAGTACACATTGGGTGTGGAGGCTTAAATTATCTGCTTCATAGCACAATAAGTTGAAATCCAGGATCCCAAGCACCTGATTTTGATGGTGATAACTAATACTTACTGAATTTATATAGACTTCCTTATAGATTATAAATGTTTATCTTTGACTGTGAGCACTAACATTTTAGGTCAGATACACACCGCTCAAGATTGCTGGAGACTCAAACTGGGTAGAATAGGATATTCAAAAACTTGTAATTTTTATTTTCTCTATTTTTATTTTCTTGAGTCTATCACAAAAGCATGTATGTAAAAGGAACAACCAAGCACACACACAGAGGGAGATTTATTTTTATGTTAAAATTTTTTTTTATAAACTTATCGTACTATACGATTTTCAATCATACTGTACGATGGGTCATTAATACTCAGGCTAATGGCTAATTCCAGACGAATAATTCTATAAACTAATCGTACTGTACGATGGTAATCATACTGTACGATGTGGTTCAATTAAAAAATCCTAGCCGCCGGAATAAGTTTGATAAGTTTATAAGTTTGATATTCTGAACTATTCATACTGTACGATTTATATCATACTGTGCGATTATTTTGAATACTTACCAAAATTATCTCCCGTAATCAAGAAATAAAATTTTGGTTTCTTAATTAAATTCGATCGTACTGTACGATGTAATATCATACGGTATGATAGTTAGAGATGATTTCATTCGTCCCTTTGATCGTACCAAATGAAATCAAGGTTTTTATTCTATTCATCCCAGATGACATTCATATCATACGGGATGATGTCTTGAAAATGAACTAATCATACTGTACGAATAGTGCAGTACTGGATGATAGTCAAAGATGAATTTGCTCGTCCCAGAGATCATCCCATAGATCATCCTGTATGAACAGTTGAAAACAACTGATCGTCCTGTATGATCTACCGATCATACCAGACGATATCCATAGAACTCAAGAACTATTTTTTTGTGCTCGTACTGGATGAAGCTGTCTTTGAACTGATCGTACGGTACGATGTTATATCATACTGTACGAATAGAGATGAAAAAGTTGAAATCTTTAGGGTTTTCTGAAGCCTGATTTAAAAAGAACTTTAATTTTTTCAATATAGTGTTGTTGGTCTGTCTTCCTGCTGTGGGAAGCATTAAGAGAGGAAGGGACTCTTGAGAGAGAAGCTTTCTTTGGAGAGATCCAGGGGTTGTGAGAGGAAGGTGAAGGTGAGCTTGAGCGTGAGGGAAAAGTAGTGTGAGGGGATCACACGGTGGCTCCGAGCTAGCTGCATGCTTTGTTCCTCTTGTGGCTTTGGTGAGTCTTGGGAAAGTTCTCTTGGGAAGAGAGGCTTCAAGATCAACTTCATCAAGGTACTCTGCCGTCACCAGGAGGGAGAAAAAGGAGAAGGTTCGCTGCCGTCACTAGGAGGGTGACATAGCGTTTGGTATTCCACCATTCCGGGGAAGGTGAAAGTGAGTCTTATAAAGGCTTGTCCGCCTTGCTATGGGAGCAAAAAGAGAGTCAACTTTTAGTAGTGCAAATCCTGGAGTGGAGGTCTCCGAGGAATAGACGTAGGTCAAGTGACCGAACCACTATAAAAATCTCTGATGTGCTTTTTCTATTTTTACCTCTCTTTATTTTTCACACATTTTATTTACTGTTTTAATTACTTGGTGAAATAAATTCTGATCTTGATCTTGTATTATGAAATTTGCAATAATGTCACCAATATCATTGTTGTGAACAAACTACTAGCTTCCGCATTCTAATTGTTAAGTTACTATTTTAAAAATACAAAAAAAATTAGAACTCCTATTTAGGTTTAAAATTTTAAAATACCAATTCACCCTCCCCCCTCTTGGCGTATCTCATACTTTCAAGTGGTATCAGAGCGGGGTTTCAAAATAGTATTTTAGAAAACCTAGAAATGTAAGATCTATGGCACATTTTGGTAACCGTAACATTGTGGAGGGTTATTCTATAACCCGTCTATCTTTATTTGATAATATACTGTTTGATTTCTGAAAAATATGCATGTCTATATTTTTACAGTCTCTAGACTATCGCATGTGGATATTGGTTAAAGAAGGTTATTCTGCACCGTTTCGTATGTTGAATGGAGTTAAAACTTAATTAGCTTTTATTGAATGGAGCAATGAGGATAGAGAATTCACACAGCTAAATGCTAAATGCTTAAATTATTTCTTCTGCGCATTAAAATCAGAAGACTATGCGAGTGTCTACTTGTACTATAGGTAAGCAAATTTGGGACAAACTGTGTATCACATACGAAGAAACTAGTGAGGTTAAATAATCTAGGCTGAACATACTGCTACATGATTATAAACTATTTCGCATGAAACCTAGTGAAATTATCTCTGAAATGTACACTAGATTCACCCAGATAGTGACATCCTTGCATGCTTTAGGGAGAGAGTTATCTAACTCGAAAAAAGTGAACAAAATATTGTGATGTTTGCCTAGTTCGTATGATGTAAAAATTAATGGAATAATTGAGTCTAAAGATCTAAATATTTATTCAATTGACAATTTGCTTGGGTCACTCATTGCCTATGAGCAAGGAGTGAGTCAACGATAAAGTGATGCAGGTGAAAAAAAGAACGAGCGAACGGTGGCCTTAAAAGCGAACAATTCTGAAAGTGACAGTTCTGCAGTGGAGGAAGATGACAACATAGCCTTGATGACTCGTCAGTTCAAGAATTTTCTTAAATGAAAGCAACGCCATCATCAAAGTAATTGGAACAAAGGTAAAAGCTTAAAGAGTACTAAAGTTGCATCTGACACACTTTGTTTTGAGTACAGGAAACCCGGTCATCAAACCAAGGAAAAGGGCGAGGAAAGGTTAAAGTTCAGGAAGGGCAAATCTAAGACATAAAAAGCATTTTGGGCTGACTCTGTCTCAAAATCATCAGAAGAAGAAGTAGAGTAGGAGGTAACAAATTTATATCTTATGACTAATGATAATCTTGATCAATCAGATTAAGATGAGGTATGTCAACTTTCTTATGATGAGCTATTGATTATTTCTGAAAAAATTCATGACTCGTATAGAAAGTTAAAGAAAAAGTATGTTAGTCTTAACACTGAGTTTAGTACTTTACAAAAGGAGCATGCTAGTCTAGTTAAAGATTTTTCTGACTTGGATAGAGATCACTTATCCCTGCTTGATGAATATGATACATTAAACAAGAAGCATATTGAATTAACTACTGCTCATGATACCTTGAAATCATCACATGTTGAACTAGAGAATGCATTTAAGGAACTAGAGGAACTTGCAGATGAACTAGAAAGATGTGAGCATACATTGAGATTTGAAATTGCAAGTCTTAACCAAGAGAATAAATTTCTAAATGAAAAACTGCATTTATTTAAATATAATAAGATACCTCCCATGTTTGTTGAGTTTTATAAGCCTCCACCATGTGAACCATCTTTTTCAAAACCAGCACAGCATGCATCATCCAAACTCAAAAATAAGCACTATCACCCCCGTAAATTAGTGAACCCATTTTCCGATGTTAGGTGTTATTCTTGTGGCATGCTAGGTTACATAGCCCGCACATGCACAATTCACCGTAGGACACATCTAGTGTGGAGACCTAAGCTACATTCATCACAGCATAACATGCATACATTTCATCCATACAAGCATAAGGTGGAACCCAAACTCACTTAGGTTCTTAAAACTAACCTGTAATTGAAATTATAGGGATGCTCTCACAAATGACCTAGTGAGAGTATGTGGAATCTGGATAGTAGATATTCGAGACACATGACTAGAGACATGAAGCAGTTCATGACACTGGAGGCCAGGTCAGGAGGCAAGGTGACTTTGGGAGACAACACCACCAAAAAAGTGGTGGGCTCAGGTATCATTGGAAACTCTAAGAATTTGGTAATTAAAAATATACTTTTAGTTGATGGTTTAAAGCATAATCTTTTAAGTATTAGTCAACTATGTGATAAGGGCTTTGACATTAAGTTTATTTCTAACAAATGCATGATTAGCTTAAATGGTACACTTGTGTTAGAAGGAAAATGCATAAACAATGTCTATATATTATACTTAAACTACATTGAAAACTCAAACTCTTTGTGTCTAAAAATAATAACTGATGACTCTTGGCTATGGCATAGGAGACTATCCCATGCTAGCATGAAAATACTTAGGAACATCACTTAGAAAGACCTAGTTAGAGGCATACCTAAGTTAGACTTTACTAAGGACCATCTATGTGATGCCTGCCAATTAGGAAAATAAGCAAAATCATCATTCCATTCAATTAAGGATATCAGCACCACTAGGCCACTAGAAATTCTACACATGGATATTTTGGACCTGTTAGTACCGCTAGTCTAGGAGGGAAATCATATGGATTTGTAATAGTGGATGACTACTGTAGGTTTACTTGGGTAAAATTCTTAGCACATAAGAGTGAGTCATCTGAAGAGTTTAAAAATTTCTCCTCTTGGATTCAAAGAAAATTAGGATGTGAAATTACGACAATCCATAGTGATCACGGTGGAGAATTTAAAAATGATAAGTTTAAATTATTTTGTCAAGAGATAGGAATAGAACATAATTTCTCTGCCCCTAGGACTCCTCAGAAAAATGGAATAGTAGAAAGAAAGAATAGAACTTTAGTTGAAGCTGCTAGGGCAATGTTAGCTGAATACACTCTTCCTAGATATTTTTGGGCAGAAGCAGTGAATACTGCTTGCTATGTTCTAAATAGGGTAAACATAAGATCCAAACTTAATAAGACACCCTATGAATTGCTTAAGGGTAGGACACCCAATCTTTCCCACTTACATATTTTTGGATGCAAATGTTTCATCTTAATAAACGGTAAGTCACCCTTAGGAAAGTTCGATCCTAAATCTGATGAAGGGGTTTTCTTAGGCTAATCATCTGTAGGTAAAGCCTATGGAATCTTTAATAAGAGGACCCTGGTAGTAAAAGAGTCTACCCATGTGGTATTTGATTAATCAAATAAGATCTCTAAATCTAATCATGAAGGAGAAGAAGTTGAGATTATTTAGGGAGTAGAAACCATTACTGTAGAGACTAGAGTAGAACCTCAGGAGCAATTGCCTAGAGATTTGAAATTTTCTTCTAATCATCCTAGAGAACTGATCCTAGGGGACCCATCAGAAGGTGTGAAAACTAGGCATGGACTTAGGAAAGAGATTAGTCATTCTGCATTTATCTCTATGATTGAACCCACAAATATAGATCAAGCCTTAGGAGATGAATTTTGGATCCTAGCAATGCAAGAAGAGTTAAACCAATTTGTTAGGAATGATGTATGAGAATTAGTCAAAAGACCTAAAGAATAAAGTGTGGTTGGAACTAAGTGGGTCTTTAAAAATAAGATGAATGACTCTGACATAGTAGTGAGAAATAAGGCTAGATTAGTAGTAAAGGGGTACAACCAAATTGAGGGAATAGATTTTGAGGAAACCATTGCACCTGTGGCCAGACTAGATGCCATTAGAGTACTCTTAGCTTTTGCTTGCTTCAAGGGTTTCAAATTATATCAAATGCATGTTAAGAGTGCTTTCCTAAATGGGGTAATCAATGAGGATGTCTATAATGAACAACCCTAAGGATTTGAAAACTCACAATTTCCAAATCATATGTTTAAGTTGAAAAAGGCACTATATGGACTAAAGTAAGCACCAAGAGCCTGGTATGAAAGACTTAGTACATTCCTACTAGATAGAGGCTTTGTTAAGGGTAGTGTGGACACCACCTTATTCTTGAAAAAGGTAGAAGATGAGATAATCATTGTTCAGATCTATGTAGATGACATCTTGTTCGAATCTTCAGAGAAAAAGTTATGTGATGAATTTTCAAAAATAATGAGTGATGAGTTTGAAATGAGTATGATGGGAGAACTTAATTACTTTTTTGGGTTTAGTGTAAGATAAATGAAAGGTGGAATATTCCTTAGCCAATCTAAGTACATCAAAGATATTCTTAAAAAGTATGGAATGGAAAATGCTAAGGCCATGAATACTCCCTTGAGCTCTAACATTTAATTAGACAAAGATTCAAATGGAAAGTCAGTAGATCAGAAGAAGTATAGGGGAATAATTGGATCACTTCTCTACTTAACTGCTAGTAGACCGGATATAATGTTTAGTGTTTGTCTCTGTGCTCAATTTTAAGCGAATCCAAAAGAATCTCACATGACTGCTATCAAAAGAATTCTTAGATATATACAAGGCACCCTAAACTTAGAAATTTGGTATCCTAGACACAACACTATGTTTGAAATCTTAGGGTACTCAAATTCAAACATTGTAGGATGTAGGGTAGATAGAAAAAGCACCTCTAGTACTTGTCAATTTATTGGACAATAATTAGATTCATGGTCTAGTAGAAAATAGAATTCGGTAGCCCTCTCAACAGCTGAAGTAGAATACATAGTGGTAGGAAGTTGTGTTACATAAGTCCTTTGGTTAAAATAATAACTATTAGACCTTGGACTACCTGTAGAAACCATCCCAATAATGTGTGACAACACTAGTGCAATTTGCATATCAAAAAATCCAATTCAGCACTCACGAACAAAGCATATAGATATTAGACATCACTTCATAAGAGATCATGTAGCCAAAGGAGATATTAAACTGCACCACATTGCTACTAGAGATCAATTGGCTGACATTTTCACAAAACCATTAGCTTATGATACCTTTTGTACCTTGAGAATAAAATTAGGTGTCATAGATATTCAAGCTTAAAATTAAAAAAAAATCAAAATCAAAAATAAAAAAAATAAAAAATAAAAAATTGTGTGTTTATTAATTAAAAAAAGGAGGCTGTCCTGATCCTCCCACATTCACCTTACTGATGCCAACACCTTCAATTTCTCTCCACATCGTATTGTACGATTCAGTATTGTATGGTACGATTATCCCAAATATATAAATTACAGCTTTCCACTCTATCTATGATCTAGATCTATCCTATCTTGTTCATATCGTACTGTCCGAATAATTATTTGTACTATACGATACAAATTATTAGACATCGTACTGTACGAACCACACATTGTATAGTACGATCCACGTGTCAATCTGGATTGGGATGAATTAAACTCGGCTGGTATGAAAATAATTGTTGTTCATACTGTACAAACATCTATTCATACGGTACGATCTATTTGGTCAAAAGTCATTCAGACGACTCCTCGGGATGAACAACTTCTCACTCACATTCGTACTGTATGATTCAGATCGTACTATACGATTTGACTCTCTTTTTTTGAAAAGTCATCCGGATGAATGATGGCTCATATCATATTATATGATGCAACATCGTACTGTATGATAATGCTAAAACTCTATAAATTGAAGGGAATCTCTAGTTAAGCTCACTCAATCCTCTTACAATTCCTCAATCTCTTCCCCCATTTCCTGATCAATGTCTGGTGGAAGCAAGCGAGGCCGAATGATCGTGGGGAGCTCTTCCTCCTCTCGGTGGTTCGACGACCATTTTCTCTCCGCTGCTGACGAGAAAGAGTACAACAAATTAAAAGAAGCCAAAATTACCCCATTACGTATGTTAAATCAAGCCGCTTTAAACTTTGAGGTGATGAATCTTTTTGCCTCCACCACTCTTCAATTTCACTTGACCCTCACGTTTCCCTTCCACTCTAAACTTCTCTTTGAATTTCTAGCAAATCTAAAAGTTGACCTAGAATGTATAACCTTTACCTCCTATGTCTGCAAACAACATGTCGTTATCATTGTAAACGACATAGCTGAACACATTGGCCTAATTTAATGACCCACTTCTATCTGTGGTCACTTAATCATCTTGGGCACCAAATTTAATGAAGCTTAAATGATCTTTGATTATATTCATACCTTGTCTGCTTTCTGATATCTAGTGCCCGAAGAAAACTAAATCTTGCCTTAGGACATGTTATAGGATACATCCTAGATGCAAAATATCAACTTCATTATCCTCTACCTCCAGATCATCTTCCTATCTTCTATTCAGATGCCTCTTTTCGTATCCTATTCCATCGGGGGGCCGCTCATGCTGATCCCAATTTTGATGAAGAAGAGGTTGCTGCTTTTGCTGACGCACCTCCACCACCACCAATACCCCCTCCTGGACCTGTTTATCCTGCCTACCCTCACGATGACATTATTCAATGCCTTGATTGGTGGGAAACTAGGCTGGATTACTATATTGCTCAATAACATCAACAGCATGAAAGTGACATGAAATGGTTTGGGGAATGCTTCACCTCCATCGATCACCAGTTCGCGTCCCTCCATCAATACTTTCAAGTGATTCCACCACCTCCGGATTAGGATCCCAAATTTTGAATATTTTAGTTTACTTATGTTGTACTTTCTTTTATTCGTTGCTTGTATTTATGCTTGCTTTTGTAGTTCTTATTTTTGATTTGTACTCTTTCTATTCTTATTTGTACATGTTGTTCTTCCTTTTTTATTGCTATCGAAAGGGGAAAAAGTTTCTGTGTTGTTATGTCCTAAATATTAATGTTTATCTATTGTTCTTGTTAAGTTCATTTTTTTAAATAACAATAAAAATATCTCTTTTCTCCTTTTTTATAATCGATTATCTTACTGAGGGGGAGCTAAGGAAGACATAACAATTGTGGCCATCAGAAAAAATTATTTGACATCATCAGAAAGGGGGAGATTGTTGAAATCCAGGATCCCGAGCACTTGATTTTGATGGTGACACCTAATATTTACTGAATTTATATGAACTTCCTTAAAGATTATAAATGTTTATCTTTGTCTATGAGCACTAACATTTTAAGTCAGATACACACCACTCGAGATTGCTGGAGACTCAAACTGGGTAGAATAGGATATTCAAAACTTATAATTTTTATTTTCTCTATTTTTATTTTCTTGAGTCTGCCACAAAAGCATGTATGTAAAAGGAGCAACCATGCACACACATAGAGGAAGATTTATTTTTATGTTAAAATTTTTTTTAAAAACTTATCGTACTGTATGATTTTCAATCGTATTGTACGATGGGCCATTAATACTCAAGCTAACGGCTAATTTCAGATGATTAGTCCTGTAAACTAATGTACTTTATGATGGTAATCATACTGTATGATGGGGTTCAATTAAAAAACCCTAGCCTCCAGAATAAGTTTGGTAAGTTTATAAATTTGATATTCTGAATTATTAGTACTGTAAGATCTATATCGTACTATACGATTATTTTGAATACTTATCAAAATTATCTCCTGTAATTAGGAAATAAAATTTTGGTTTCTTAATTAAATTTGATCATACTGTACGATGTAATATCGTATGGTATGATAGTCAGAGACGATTTCATTCATCCCTTTGATCGTACTAGATGAAACCAAGGTTTTTATTCTATTCGTCCCAGATGATATTCAAATTGTACGGGATAATGTCCTGAAAATGAACTAATCGTACTATATGAATAGTGCAATACTGGATGATAGTCATAGATGAATTTTCTTGTCCCGGAGATCGTCCCATAGATCGTCCTGTATGAACAGTTGAAAACAACTGATCGTCCTTTACGATCTACCGATCATACTGGACGATATCCGTAGAATTCAAGAATTGTTCGTCTGTGCTCGTACTGGATGAAGCTGTCTTTAAACTGATCGTATGGTATGATGTTATATCATACAGTACGAACAGAGATTAAAAAATTAAAATCTTTAGGGTTTTCTGAAGCCTGATTTAAAAAGAACTTTAATTCTTTCAATAGAGTGTTGTTGGTCTTTCTTCCTACTATGGGAAGCATTGAGAGAGGAAGGGACTCTTGAGAGAGAAGCTTTCTTTGGAGAGATCTAGGGGTTGTGAGAGGAAGGTGAAGGTGAGCTTGAGCGTGAGGGAGAAGGAGTGTGAGGGGATCACACGGTGGCTCCGAGCTAGCTACATGCTTTATTCCTCTTGTGGCTTTTTCTATTTTTACCACTTCTTATTTTTCATGCATTTTATTTACTATTTTAATTACTTGGTGAAAAAAATTCTGATCTTGATCTTGTATTTTGAAATTTGCAATTATATCACCAATATCGTTGTTGTGAACGAATTACTAGCTTCCGCATTCTAATTGTTAAGTTGCTATTTTAAAAATACAAAAAAAATTAGAACTCCTATTTAGGTTTAAAATTTTAAAATACCAATTCACCCCCCCCCCCTTGGCGCATCTCGTACTTTCACAACACACATGCATTGCATTCTTCTTTTCATAAGAAGGAACCCAAACCTGTTTGGGTTCCTAAATCTAACATTTGATGATTTTATAGGTGTGCTCTCATACAAGACCTTATGAGAGAATGTGGTACCTGGACAGTGGATACTCAAGACATATGACTTGATATACAAATTAATTCATTTCACTGGAGGCCAGGGCTGGAGGCATGGTTACACTTGGAGACAACGCCACCAGGAGGGTGGTAGGAATAGGTATAATTGGTGATTCAAAGAATTTCATTATTGACAATATTTTACTTGTAGATGGATTGAAACACAACTTGCTGAGCATCAGTCAGTTCTGTGATAAAGGATATAACATCAAATTTCTGCCCACTTGCTGCAGTTTAAGATTAAATGATAAAATTGTTTTGCAGGGATAAAGGATCAACAATATCTACATGCTGGATGTAAGTTACTTTAAAGCTGATATTTTAATTTGCTTAAAAATTACTACTGATGAGTCTTTATTATGGCACAGGAGATTATGTCATGCTAGTATAAAAATCCTTAGGAGAGTCACCCAAAAGGAGGTGTCCCCAAGCTTAAGTTCACTAAGGACCACATGTGTGATGCCTGTCAATTAGGGAAGCAAGTCCAGTCCTCCTTTCACTCTATTAAGGACATTAGTACTTGTAGACCTTTAGAAGTCCTTCACATGGATCTCTTTGGACCCATTAGCACTACCAGCTTAGGGGGGAAAGTTTATAATTTTGTGATTGTTGATGATTACTCGAGGTTCACTTGGATTAAATTTCTGTCACATAAATCTGAGTCATTTGAGGAATTTAAGTCTTTCTCCACTTGGATTTAGAGGAAGTTAGGTTGTGAGATCTTGACTATCCATAGTGATTATGGTGGAGAGTTTGAAAATATGAGATTTGAATCATTCTGTGAGAAGCAAGGGATTAGCCACAATTCTTCAGCTCCTAGGACCCCTCAGCAGAATGGGGTAGCTGAAAGGAAGAATAGAACCTTAGTGGAAGCAGCTAGAGCCATGCTAGCTGAGTATTCACTTTCAAAATACTTTTGAGCTGAAGCGGTGAACACTACCTGTTATGTGCTGAATAGGGTGAATGTTAGATCCAATCGGAACAAGACACCTTATGAGATCATTAAGGGTAGAACTCCAAACCTGTCCCACCGCCATGTCTTTGGCTATAAGGTTTTCATTCTGAATAATGGGAAATCATCCTTAGGAAAATTTGACCCCAAATCTGATGAAGGAGTGTTCTTAGGCTATTCTAGTGTGGGGAAATCCTTTAGGGTATTTAATAAGAGAACATTGGTGGTGAAAGAGATAACTCATGTAGTGTTTGATGAATTTGGTCCTAAAGTGACTAGAGTTGAGGAAGAAGAAGAGGTAGGAGAGATTACCTAAGGGGTTGAAAACATAAATCTGGAGGAAATGGTAGAACCTCAAAACATCTTGCCTAGAGATTAGAAATATTCTTCGAGTCATCATAAAGAACTGATCTTAGAAGACCCTTCTGAAGGTGTTAGGACTAGGCATGGCTTAGGAAGGAAGTAAACCACTATGCCTTTATCTCAATGACTGAACCCACCAACATCAATCAAGCCCTTTCTGATGAATTTTAGATCTTAGCTATACAAGAGGAACTGAATCAATTTGTAAGGAACGATGTTTGGGAGTTAGTAGAAAGACCTATGAATCAAAGTATAGTGGGAACAAAGTGGGTCTTTAAGAATAAGATGAATGATTCTAGTGTGGTGGTTAGGAATAAGGCAAGATTGGTGGCTAAGCGGTACAATCAAATTGAAGGGATTGATTCTAAGGAGACCTTAGCTAGATTGGAAGCCATTAGAGTGCTACTAGCCATTGCCTATTATAAAGGATTTAAGTTATTTCAAATGGATGTCATAAGTGTCTTTTTAAATGGGATAATAAAAGAGGATGTCTATGTTGAGCAATCCTTAGATTTTGAGAGTTCCCAATATCTAAATCATGTTTACAAATTAAAAAAGGTCTTGTATGGATTGAAACAAGCACCCAAAGCTTGGTATGAGAGGCTTAGCACATTCCTGTTAGAAAGAGAGTTTGTTAAATGGAGCGTAGATACCACCTTTTTTTTAGAAGAATATGGGATGATTTACTCATTGTCTAGATCTATGTTGATGATATACTTTTTGGATCCTTTGATAAAAATTTAGGTGATGATTTTTTAAAAATAATGAGTAAGGAATTTGAGATAAGTATGATGGGAGAAATGTCCTTCTTTTTGAGGTTTAGCATAAGGCAAATGGATGATGGAACTTTTCTCAATCAATCTAAATACACTAAGGATATTTTGAAGAAGTATGAAATGGACAAAGCCAAGACAATCAACACTCCCATGTGCTCCTCTGTTCAGTAAGATAAGGATTCAAGTGAAAAATCTGTTGATCAGCAAAAAGTATAGAGGAATAATTGGATCACTGCTTTACCTGACTGCTAGCCAACCTGATATTATGTTTAGTGTTTATCTTTGTGCTAAGTTTCAAGCTGATCCAAAAGAGTCCTATCTGACTACTGTTAAGAGAATTCTTAGATATCTTTTAGAGATCCCAAACCTAGGAATCTGGTACCCTAGGCACAACACTTCTTTTGAGATTATTGGATATTCTGATTCTGAATTTGCAGGGTGTATCGTGGATAAAAAAAGAACTTCTGGAACTTGTCAATTTATAAGACAGTCTTTAGTCTCTTGGTCTAGTAGAAAATAGAACTCTGTTGCACTTTCCACTGCTGAAGCTGAGTACATTGCCTTAGAAAGTTATGTGGCCTAAGTCATTTGGTTGAAGCAACAAGTTTTGGATTTAGGATTACCTGTCGGCACAATTTCTATTTTGTGTGATAACACTAGTGCTATCTGTATTTCTAAGAATCTAATCCAACATCTAGAACCAAATACATTGATATAAGGCATCACTTCATTAGGGACCATGTTATAAAATGAGACATTGAAAGGGAAAAAGCTTACAAAAGATGCGCAAAGAGTGCCACAATGAAAAGAGGCACAAAATTAGCCCAAACTGAAAAGATGTGCAATGTCGCCAAAAAATTGAAAGGATACACAAAGTGTATCAAAAAATTAAAAGATGCGCAAAGCGCCAAATAAATTGAAAAAGAGGCACAAATGAGCCCAAAAATAAATAAGTTTTCCTCCCTTTCAGATCTTTAAATGTCTTAAAAAATCCATGCACCCTTAATATTTTCAAAAGCTTGAGACGAAAAATGATGATTTCTGATTTCTTACTTTGTAATACTATTATATCATATATTTTTCTGAAACGAGGCTTGAAAGGATCTCTTTTCGAATCTAATTTCTTTTCATCTGAATTGGATTTTTATTTTCAAAGGAATTTGAACCTATAAGGTGTTCGAGGTGGGAGTTACGAAAGTCAATTTTCCAACTTTTTTAGATTTCAGCGCTGTCGATCGTCTTCTTATTAGTTTTTGGATTCAAAATCAAGGGAAAATTTTGAATTATTGGAGCTGATCGATTAAGAATAAATGTGTTTTTCAATTTGGCCTTCTTATTTGTATTTGTATTTGATATTGTTATGTCTGTTCCTCCTCCTTTTGGTGATATCAAAAGGGGGAGTTGGTGTTTTAGTGACTAGTAGTTTCTTTTATTATTTTTGTATTGTACTTGCTTCCCGTATTGTATTTTGTGTTTAGTGCAATTTGAAATGAAAAGTTTTCTTTTGTATGTGCGTTGGTTAACTCCGGTTTATTTTATTTGAAACTACTGCATCAATATTTGCCATCATCAAAAAGGGGGAGATTGTTGCAAATCTGGATTAAAAAAGTATAGTTTTGACGATGATAAACATGTTTGTATTCTGTTTTATTTGGCTAACCCATTTTAGGTTCAAAAGATCAAATGCAATTTAAGCCAACTCAAAATTGGGTCGAAGTGTGTTTAAATATAATTTTTTTTCCTTTCTTGAGTCAAATGTAATGTAATTGATCCCCTAGCAAAGTAACCTTGCACACATACACTCAGGGGGAGAGTTTTAGTGAATTAGAGTTTCTATTTTCAATTTTTGTTCATATCATCCTAGATGATGTTCATATCATCCTAGACGATCTGATAAAAATAGAAACCCTAATTAGGAGATCATGTTAAGTCTGTTTGATTAAGCTGATCGTCCTGGATGATATCAATATCATACAGGACGATAGGTTTAAATCAGAAATTCTCAGTCGCTAGATGAAGTTAGGTAAGTTTTATTTTAAGAGATTTGATTTGATCATCCCAGACGATACGTGTATCATCCTGGAAGATCCCTAACAATCATGCCTAAATTAATTTGGTGATTAAGGAAAGTAATTAATGTCTAATTGATTCGATCATATCGTCTCAGATGATCGCAGGATCGTACGGGATGATTTGTCAAAAATTCTAAACGACTAGTGCCTTTAACCTGTACGTCCAGAGCTATGTTCAGGATGATATTCCTGGTTTTGAACTAATCGTACGGGATGATACCCACATCATTCCGAAAGATCAAGTCATTTTAAAATAGTCCAGCATGTTATGACCTGTACGTCCAGAGCTGTGAACCGGAGTGGCACTTTTTGAACTAATCGTATAGGACGATATACATATCATCCTACATGATCAAGTCATTTTGAGACCATCTAGCACAAGTTCACCTGGACAACCAGAGCTGTCCTCTAGATGAAATTCTTGATTTATACTAATCATCCCGAATGATCACAGAAACATCCCGGATGATCGGAACAAACATCTGTTCTAATCATCCAGAGAAACCTGATCATCTAGACTGAAACAAGTGATTTTGAACTGATCGTACAGGATGATCTATCAATCATCCATGATGATATGTGACGACCAGTTGAGATTTAGGTTAATTTTTGAGCCCTCCTTTAAAAGATCTTTTTCTTTCAACAAGAAAAATCTTTTGCCACTTACCTTTCCAGAGAAAACCTTGAGATAGAAAGAGAGCTTAGGAGAGAGAGAGAGAGAGGATCTTGAGAGGGGGAGTTTGTGAGGGATTCACAAAGGTTGCTCCAAGCAAGGATCAGAGTCATCTTCTCTGCTCATCTTCTCTTATCTTGTCAATGTCTCTTGGGAGGATTATTAGCAAGAAGATCCGGGTTCTCTTCCCTCTTTAGGAGGTAACAAAAGGAGTTCAAGATCTCTGCCTGCTTCAGGAGGAAGCGAAATGAGTCAAGGTTCTCTGCCTGCTTTAGGAGGAAGCGAAAGGAGGTCAGGTTCTCTACCTCATCAGGTTGGTGGAAAGGAGTTTTGTACAGGCTTCTCCGCCTTGCTGTGGGAGCAAAAGGAGAGTCACTTTTATGTTAGTGCAATATGCAGAGGGTGAAAGTCCGAATAGGTTATTAGACCTATTGCTTACATCCCTAGGCTAACCAAGAGGGGGGTGGATTGGTCCTTTTAAAAATTCTCTTCAAATTTAGGAAAACTTTTTATTTAAAAAAAAACTTATGCAAATCGTACAGTACGATTTACCTTCGTACAGTATGAACAGAGTGATTTTTAATGCTTTCTTCAATCTCAAAAATTTAACCATAAAAAAATAAAATGCATAAAAGTAACAGTGTGGAAAGGTAAAAAGTCAAAACAGAAAACACCAGAATTTATAGTGGTTCGGTCAAACAGGACCTACATCCACTCCCTAGAGACGCCTTCTCTAGGTATTGCACTAAACTCAAGTGACTCTCCTTTTTCCCCCACAGCAAGGCGAAGAAGCCTTTACAAACTCTCTTCCACCAACCCATTGTGGTAGAGAACCATCATCCTTTTTCACTCTCCAAGTGACAGCAGAGAACCGATCATCTTTTTTCACCCTCCAAGTGACGGCAGAGAACTGATCGTCCTTTTTCACCCTTCTGGTGACGGCAAAAAATCGGACCTTCTTCAAAGATCTTCTCTTAAGAGTCTTCAAGGTGATAGGGAATTGACTTGTAGTACAAATAATGAAATCCTCACACTTGGATAACCTTGTGAATCCCCTCACAATTTTCACTCCAAGGATCATACAAAACTCACTCTCAAACACTCTCCCTTATCACTCTCCCTTCCAGTCTCAAGAAGAAATTCATAGAAGCATCTCCCTTCAAGTCAGTTTAAAGATCCTTAAATACTAAGGACAAGAAAAACCGGCCAAAAACTAAAATTTTCAAGTTTCACGCATCCCAATTATCCCATACGATCTCTCTTCGTGCTGTAAGAATAGTTCAAATCACTGAACGTTTCATCCCATATGATCCCAAATGAACCAAAGTCAGAGCCGTTTGTACCTCAAAACCTTTTGTACGAATTATATTTCGTACTATAAGAATAGTTCAAAAAATGAACTATTCATCTCGTACGATCCAATACGAACCAACTTCAGAGCTGTTTGTACCACAAAAATTTCTATACGAATCATATTTCGTACTGTACAAATAGTTCAAAAAATTAATGATTCATCCCGTACGATCCAGTATGAACCAACTTCAGAGCTGTTCGTACCACAAAACCTTCTGTATGAACCATATTTTATACTACATGAATTGAACTTAGAAAAAATTTCAAGACAGATAGGTTCGTTGTGGAGGATATATAATATAGATCATCCCGTATGACACCATATTGTACTATACGATCAGTTTTAAAATTTAAGTTTTTACTCCCCCATTGTATGTGTGTGCACAGTTATCCAACTTACAATCACACTCTCTCAGACTCAAGAAAAATAAGAAATACAGACTTCATTTTTAGTAAACATTAACAAAAGATTTTGAAGTCTTCAGCAATCTGGAGTGTGAATATCCTGAAAAATATGTTAGTACACACCAAAAAAAACTCCAATATATGTTAGGAGAAGAATAAAATAAATAATAAGCTTTTGTAATCATCAAAAATAATTTGTATCAGAATTTTCTTGAACGAACGGATTTATACAAATCATAACAATCTCTCCTTTTTGATGATGGCAAAACATGTATTCATTTGATTTAATAATTAAATTCACATGTCTCCTAAACTTCCACTAAATTTATACTCCCCCTAAGTAAATGATCTCCTACGCTCCCCCTAAAGCCTAAGCTCCCCCTAAAGAAATGACTTATCCTAAACAAGGGATAAAAAGAGGTTAGATGATCTAACATACTGAATAAGCAAAGGAAAGGGTAAGTAAGAAAAATAAGAAAAATAAACAAGACATACAACATAAGCACTACACACAAGCACATACAACACAAACATATACACAAGAAACAACAAAAAATAATAAAATTAAATTAAATACAACAAGTCAAACAACAAGTCAAACAAAATCAATCAAACAATACACATCTCCCCCTTTTGACAATAACAAAAAGGGAAGTCACTCAAATTAGTTGAGGAATTGAATAATGTTAAAGGAAGGTTAACTATAATATTAAAATCAAATGCAAAAAGTAAAGACTCAAAAAGATCTAGATTGCATATTATAATGAGGAGAAGAAAAGTTGATCTAAAATAGTAATGTATTTTACAGATTATGTAGCCACAACTTTTGCATAAAAGATGAAATAAAATTACCAAATTTTTAAGTCAAAAGTGACAATCATTGATTAGTGAACTTCGAGAAAATGCTGAAGGAAAGAATAATTGGCGACATTGTGCATCTTTTCAATGTTTGGGCTAATTTTGTGCCTCTTTCTAGATTTGGCGACCTTACGCATCTTTTATTGTACGGCACATTTTATGCATCTTTTCAAACTTTGTTTTGTTTGTTTTCATTTAATAAGATTCTTTCCAACAACACTATCTCTGGGTCACAATTACAATAATGAACACTTTGATATAGAATGTAAGAGTAATATTAAGACATCAAATATACAACAATTTCGACTAAGTAATATATGTCTAAATAAGATAAAGTAAGATCTTCCAATCCACACCAAATCATAACGAAATCTAAATATTTTAAAAATTTAAAGTTATGCCCAGAATTTTCTATTATAATATAAACTCAATTAACATTTTAGAAATTTAATCAACTATATTTGAGTGTTTTAAGATAGATAAATTTCCAGTCATACTCATTATCACAGAATAATATGCATATAAGCACTAAGCTTTTTCATTTCGTGATATCAATTCAAACAACTAACATAGCAAGCTTTCACATTTAAAGTTGATCTCAATTAACATTTTATTATACATCTGATACTAATACAATATTTAAAGAAAAAACTAACAACCACAAGCACAGTCAACTACAACTCAAAAAAAAAAAATATATCAAATCAACAAACAAACCAACTACCAAGAAGAATAATAAAAATAATCACAACCATAGCCAAGCCAACACAAATCATGCTAGTAATCTGAGGGACCCTGATCTGGAGGAGGTGGAGGACCACCAAACATAGCAAAATAGTTATTGAGTGTCACAATATTGGTGTTTATAGAATCAAACTATCCTCTAAACCACCCGCTATCCTCATTGTCTTGATCATCCTGCCTCTTCAAATGCGCCTCCACATTATCAAATCTTCGATCAAGCCTATCAAACCGTTTGACCATATTCTGGTAGAAGTCTTGGTTGGGTCCAGGTGCAGGAGGAGGTGCAGGTGCAGGTTCATCATCAAAACTGCTTACATTTTCATCTCTCCCAAAAAGTGCCCAAAAAGAGGCACCAGTAAAATAGAGTGGGAGTTCAGAAGGTCCGTTAGGATGGATTATATTGTACTTCTTTTCAAGGGTAAAACAGATTACATGACCAAGAGCATTATTCTTCTTCCTCTTCACACTGGGATGGCCAATATCAGTAAGGTAAAAAATGTAGTCCAAAATCAGTTAGGCTTCATCAATAGGTTGACCAGACATAATCAAGTAAGTGACAGAAGAGAGAAGAGGGGTCAATTTTACTCTATCTCTGGCCTTAGAGATGATGGAGGTCCTAAGAACATGTTGAATTATACGGGCATTTTAGTTCAAGGTGTCAACTCGAGGAATGTGAGTAGGTTGGATTACACCTCTAAAGACTTGATTGACTTCGGACCAATCATAGTCAGATCGAGCAGTTAGAGTATGTGCCCATATACCCAAAGTTCTTAGATGAAAATATTCTCCTAGATCCTCCTTGGTAATTTCTACGCTTTATTTTAGGACATATGATGAGATCCTAGTATGATCCTGACTAAAAGTCATGTTGGCTAGAAATACGTAGAAAAGGTCTTTATTGTATGAATAGAGCAGTGTGAGAAGGAAAGAGAACTGGATAGCCTCAAATAGAGGCATTACTACAAAATGGAGATTTTCCTGTAATAGAATGCGGGAAGGAATGATTTTAGATGCGGCATACCTATAGTATGCCTCTTCATTTTGTCCACTCAAAAAGTTATCATCCTAGTCCCTCCTAGAAGATGTCCCTCTGGATTGACGCACTCTCTTGCCACTTCATGACATCTCTATACTATGCTCTGAAGGGTGTGAAGTGAAGGTGAAATGGAACAAAATGACCCTCCTTTATATAGAAAATCAATTCAATCATAATGTACAAACCTATTTCATACAAGATGAAATTAATTTCATCCGAGATGAATAAAATTTCATCCAGGATGAACGAAAGCAGTCAAAATGAAATAGTTTTTCATAAATTGCTCGTCCCGAGGTATCCTTTCATACAGGCTTTTTGACTTCCTGATCGTACAGATGATGACGTGTTCGTCCGGGACGATCAGGATATTAAAGGATCGTTTAGGTGACTGTTAGGTTCATCCTTATCCAAATTGACACAAGAATCGTATAGACGAAAATGTGTTCGTCCGGGTCGATCAACACTAATAACTGACACTAATCATGGATTATCCCCATTCGTACAGGCGAAACTCCTACAATCATACAGTACAATGACATCATCGTACAGTATGAACAGACAAAGAAAATAAAGTTTCATCACTCCAACTCTACAGGTTTTTAGCACCCAATTAAAGACCAACAAAAGACAAGGTATATATGTTTTTTTTTTAATTTTAAAGAAGACATACAAGATAACCACAAAAATATAATAGACTAGAAACAAACTAATGAACACTTACAAAACAAAATTTGTAGTATTTTCAATCAAGCATTAAGATCAATTACACCTAGCCTTGTCCTTAAAATGCTAAAAGTGTCAAAAGCTAAGATTTTTGTGAAAATATCTGTAAGTTGATCTTTATTAGTGACATGATTTAGTTCAATTTCCCCTTTCGCTACATGATCTCGTATGAAATGATGCCTTATATCAATATGCTTTGTTCTAGAATGTTGAATAGGATTTTTTGAAATGCAAATAATACTAGTATTATCACAAAAGATTGGTATGGTACCAATAGAAAATCCTAAGTCAACCATTTGTGAATTCAACCAAAGCACCTGTGTAGCACAACTCCGTAAGGAAATATATTCTGCTTCAGCTGTACAAAGTGCTACTGAATTTTGTTTCCTACTGGACCAAGATACTAAAGCATTTCCAATGAATTGACAAGTCCTAGAAGTACTCTTCCGATCAACCCTACAGCCTACAAAATCAGAATATGAGTATCCAATTATTTCAAATGAAGAACTATTCTTAGGATACCAAATCCCTAAATTTTGAGTTCCCAAAAGATATCTTAATATTCTTTTCACTGCTGTCAAATGTGATTCCTTTGGATCAGATTAAATCTAGCACATAAACAAACACTAAACATAATGTCTGGTCGGCTAGTTATCAAATAAAGCAATGATCCGATTATTCCTCTAAACTTCTTTTGATCAACAGATTTTCCCTTAGGATCCTTATCTAATAATACTAAGGAACTCATAAGTGTAGTTATAGATTTAGCATTATCCACTTCATACTTTTTGAGAATGTCTTTAACATACTTAGATTGACAAGGAAATGTCCCTTCCTTATTTTGCTTTATGCTAAAACTAAGAAAATAACTCAAGTCACCCATTAAACTCATTTCAAATTCACAACTCATTGCTTTTGAAAATTCATCACATAAATTTTTATCAGTTGATACAAAAATGATGTCATCCACATATATTTGTACAATAAGTATATCATTCCCAACTCTTTTCAAAAATAGAGTGGTGTCCACACTTCCTTTAACAAATGATCATTTTAATAGGAAAGTGCTTAACCTCTCATACCAAGCTCGAGGTGCCTGTTTTAGTCCATACAATGCCTTTTTTAAGTTAAAAACATGATTAGGGAATTTAGAATTTTCAAAACCTGGAGGTTGCTCAACAAAAATATCCTCTTCTATCACCCCATTTAAAAAGGTACTTTTAACATCCATTTGATATAATTTGAAATCTTTAAAAAAGGCAAAGGCTAACAACACTCTAATTACTTCAAGTCTTGCTATAGGGGCAAATGTTTCCTCAAAGTCAATCTCTTCTATTTGATTATACCCCTTAGCTACTAGTCTAGCCTTATTTCTTATAACAACTCCTGAATCATTCATTTTGTTTTTTAACACCCATTTAGTTCCAACTACACTTTGATCCTTTGGCCTTTAAATTAACTCCCAAACATCATTTCTTTTAAATTGATTCAATTCTTCTTGTATGGCTAAAATCCAAAATTCATTCATAAATGCTTGATCAATATTAGTGGGTTCAATCATTGAAATAAACACTGAATGATTTACCTCTTTCCTCAAACCATGCTTAGTCCTAACTCCTTCACTTGGGTCTCCAAAAATCAATTCTTTAGGATGACTTTTGAGATAATTTAAATCTCTAGGCAAACTTTTCTCTTCTTGAATTTCAACCCTTTCTTTCACTTTTATATTTTCAAGTCCTTAGGTTATTTCTACAACATCATCTTTAACCTAAACCCTCCACTATTATCGGATTCATCAAAAATAATATGAGTGGTCTCCTCAACTACCAATGTCCTTCTATTGAAAACTCTATAGGATTTTCCAACACTTGAATATCCTAGAAAAATTCCTTCATCAGATTTAGGATCAAATTTTCCTAAGATAGTTTTTCTATTATTGTGTATGAATACCTTATATCCAAAAATATGTAGGTGTGAGAGGTTGGGGATCCTACCTTTAAGAAGTTCATAGGATGTCTTGTTTAATTTTGATCTAATATTCACCCTATTCAACATGTAACATGCGGTGCTAACTGCTTCAGCCCAAAAGTATCTTGAAAGTGAATACTCTGCCAACATGGCTCTAGCAGTTTCAACCAATATCCTGTTCTTTCTCTCATCTACTTCATTCTGTTGAGGTGTCCTAGAAGCTGAGAAGTTATAATCTATCCCGTGAGATTTGCAAAAATCATCAAACAACTCATTTTCAAATTCTCCCCCATGATCACTTTGGATTGTTACAATTTCTAGACCTAGTTTTCTCTGAATCCAAGTGGCAAAATCTCTAAACTCCTCAAATGATTCACTTTTATGATAAAAAAATCTAATCCATGTGAATCTTGAATAATCATCCATAATTACATACCCAAATCTCTTTTCTCCTAGACTTAAGGTACTAACAGGTCCAAATAGATCCATGTGTAGGATTTCTAAGGGCTTGCTAGTTCTAACCTCCTTGATTGAACTAAAAGAGGATGTAACTTATTTTCCTAATTGACATGCATCACACAAGTGGTCTTTTGTAAAGTCAAGTTTGGGTACTCCTCAGACTAACTCTTTTTGGGTGATTTTCCTAAGATTTCTCATGCTAGAGTGACAAAGCCTTCTATGCCATAACCAAGGTTCATCAGATATAGTTTTCAAATACAAAGCAGTAGAAGGTTGTACAATATTCAAATCTAGCATGTAAACATTATTTATTCTATCACCATTCAATACAATAAGTTCATTTTGACTGATAACACAACTAGTATGCAAGAAATTTTATATGATAACCTTTGTCACACAATTGACTTATGCTCAACAGATTGTCTTTTAACCCTCAACAAATAGAACATTTTCAATCACAAAGTTTTTTGAATTTCTAATCATACATGTACCTACCACTCTCTTGGTAGTATTGTCTCCAAGTGTAACCTTGCCTCCATTTATGGCTTCCAGCATTATAAATTATTTTGCATCTCTAGTCATATCCTTAGAGCTGCCGCTGTCTAGGTATCAAATGCTCTCACGAGATCTTGTGTAAGAGCAGTCCTATAAAATGATCAAATGTTAGTCCTGGGAACCCAAACAAGTTTGGGTTCTCCTCTTGGCAATTTTAAACCAAATGCATGTGTGATACGCTATATTTTATGCACCTTAGGTCTCCACTCTAAATGTGTTATATATCTAAGTGTACAAGTGTGGAAAATGTGTCCTAACGCTCCACATGTAAAACACCTCACTCCAAGAAAATAATTTCTTAGTCTATATAAGTTATAATTTTTCTTTCTAGGTGATGAACTCACTTTCTTTTGTTTAGACTTATAGTATTGTTCAAGGGTGGGAATTGGTCTATTTTCTTCAATAGCTTTCATAATAAGTTCAAGATATGAGTTTCTATTTTCCAAAATTGAAATCTCCATGCCTATATCTATCTCTCTATATTCTGATTCCTCCAAAGAAGTTTGAAATCATTTTCAAGTTCAGTGTGAGATGATTTTAAAAGATTATGCTGTTTGTTTAAATCATCAAACTCATCCAACAAGTTCATGTGGTTGCTATTAATTAATGCATGATCTTTTCTAAGGATCTCATATTCTTTCTACAGCTCTAAATAATCCAAATTTAACTTAGCATATAATTTTTTCAATTTCCTATATGCTGAATGTATGTGTTCAGAAACTTCAAACAATTCATCATAACTTAAGTCACATATCTCTTCTTGATCTGATTGATCAAGATTGTCAGCCATCAAGCAGAAATTTGTGACTTCCTCTTCTGGTGTAGTTTCTGAGGAATCTGAAGCTGAGTCCGCCCAAAATGCTCGTAGAAGTCTCTTTTTACCCCTTCTTTCCTTTGGTTTCCCCTTGGCCTTCTCCTTGCTAGAATTTCCCTTAAGATTGGGGAAATCAGTCTTAATATGACCTGGGTTCCTGCATTCATAGTAAATAACATAGTTAGAAGGCTTTGCATTTCTATAGAACTTACCCTTGTTCCATTGTTGTTGTCTTCTTTACTTCCTTTTTAGGAAACTCCTAAATTGCCTTGTCATCAAGGCAATGTCCTCTTCATCCTCAGATAGTGACTGATCACTATCTGAATCATCCACCTTCAAAGCTATATTCTTCTCCATTCGCTTGTCTCCTGCATCAATCTGTCTTTGAGCCACAGATTACTCGTAAGCAATTAGTGATCCAATAAGATTGTCAGTATAATAGATATTAAGATCTTTCGATTCAGTTATAGTAGTTATCTTTGCATCATAAGTAGTAGGTAAGCAACGAAGTATCTTATTTACTTTTTATGCATTCGTTAATTCCCTACCTAAGGCATGCAATGAAGTGGCTATATGTATAAAGCGTGTATACATGTCTAAGATTGATTCATTCAGTTTCATGCGAAATAGTTTATATTCATGCAAAAGAATATTTAACCTAGTTTGCTTCACTTCATTTGTACCTTCATAAGTAATACAAAGCCTATCCCAAATTCTTTTTCCTGATTTATAAGTAGAAACACGTATGTAGTCTTCCGATTTTAAAGCACAAAAGAAACTATTCAAATACTTAGCATTCAATTGAACTAATTCACATTCTTCTATAGTCCATTCAGCAAAAGGTGATTGAACTCTAATTCCTTCCACAATTCTAGTGGGTTTAGTATAACCTTCCTGTACTAACATCCACATGCGATAATCAAGAGATTATAGAAATGTAGACATGCGAGTTTTCCAAAAATCAAATGGGATATTGTCAAACATAGCTGGTCTAGTGATTGAGTAACCTTCTAAAGTGTTTCAGTTTCAAAAATTAGCCATGATCGAATTTCAAAAAGTAGTTTAAATAGTAATTTTTAAAATAGGCTCTGATACCACTTGAAAGTTCGAATAGGTTATTAGACCTATTGCTTATGTCCTTAGGCTAATCAAGAGGGGGGTGAATTGGTCCTTTTAAAAATTCTCTTAGAATTTTGGAAAACTTTTTATTTTAAAAAAAATTATGCAAATCATATAGTACGATCTACCTTCGTACAGTACGAACAGAGTGATTTTTAATATTTTCTTCAATCTCAGAAATTCAACCATAGAAAAATAAAATGGATAAAAGTAACAGTGCGGAAAAGTAAAAAGTCAGAACAGAAAATACCAGAATTTATAGTGGTTTGGTTAAACACGACCTACATCCACTCCCTAGAGACGCCTTCTCTAGGTATTACACTAAACTCAAGTGACTCTCCTTTTGCCCCCACAATAAGGTGGAGAAGCCTTTACAAACTCTCTTCCACCAACCCGGTGCGGCAGAGAACTGTCGTCCTTTTTCACTCTCCAAGTGACGGCAGAGAACTGATCATCCTTTTTCACCCTCCAAGAGACGATAAGGAATTGATCATCCTTTTTCACCCTCCTGGTGATGGCAGAGAACTGAACCTTCTTCAAAGATCTTCTTTCAAGAGTCTTCAAGGTGATTGGGAAGTGACTTGAAGTATAAATAATGAAATCCTCACACTTGGATAACCTTGTGAATCCCCTCACAATTTTCACTCCAAGGATCTCACACAACTCACTCTCAAACACTCTCCCTTATCACTCTCCCTTTAACTCTCAAGAAGAAATTCATAGAAGCATCTCTCTACAAGTCAGTATAAAGATCCTTAAATACTAAGGACAAAAACAATCATCCCAAAATTAAAATTTTCAAGTTTCACGTATCCCGATCATCGAGTATGATCTCTCTTCATACTGTACGAATAGTTTAAATCACAGAATGATTCGTCCCGTACGATCCCAAATGAACCAAAGCCAGAGCTATTCGTACCTCAAAACCTTCTGTACGAATTATATTTTATATTATACGAATAGTTCAAAAAATGAACGATTCATCTTGTACGATCCAATACGAACCAACTTCAGAGCCGTTCGTACCACAAAAACTTCTATAAGAACCATATTTTGTACTGTACGAATAGTTCAAAAAATGAATGATTTTTCCTATACAATCCATTATGAACCAACTTCAGAGCCATTCGTACCACAAAACCTTCTATACGAACCATATTTCATACTATACGAATTGAACTTAGAAAAAATTTCAAGATAGATAGGTTCATTGTGGAGGACATATAATAGATATCATCCCGTATGATACCATATCGTACTGTACGATCAATTTTAAAATTTAAGTTTTTACTCCCCCATTATATGTGTGTGCACAGTTATCCAACTTACAATCACACTCTCTCAGACTCAAGAAAAATAAGAAATACAGACTTCACTTTCAGTAAATATTAATAAATGACTTTGAAGTCATCAGCAATCTGGAATGTGAATATCTTAAAAAATATATTAGTACACACAAAAAAAAACTCTAATATATGTTAGGAGAAGAATAAAATAAATAATAAGCTTTTGTAATCATCAAAAATAATTTGTATCAAAATTTTCTTAAACGAATGGATTTACACAAATCATAACAGAGGGGAGGCTCCAGGGAGTGGACGTAGGTCAAGTTGACCGAACCACTATAAAATCTGGTGTGCACTTTCTGATTATTTTCTACACTTTACTTTTCTGTTATTATCTGCTTGGATGAAATCTGTGATTGATCTTTTCATTTCTGTATTTACCTCTTTCAACACTTTACTCTTTGACTTTATTACTTGATTAAACACTTTACTCTTTGACTTTATTACTTGATTAAACACATATATATATATATGTGTCGAATATGTGTCGAATCAAGTAATAAAATGATAGAGTAGAGTATTAAATCCATGAGGACGTATTTTTCTTAAATATAACTTAACTACTACTCCTACTTTTAATGCTTGACTTATACCACTGAAGATAAAAAAAGGATGTTTTTGAGTTCTTATCAATGAAAGAAAAACATGCAAAGAAAGTTTATACTTATGAAAATAAAATATTTTAGACTAATGATTATATATAACATAGATTTCCTAATGAGTACCTTAATTGTAGATGTAAATTATAGGATATACATCCCTAGATCTCTATTGAGCTTGTAGGGGTAAAAAATGTTTAAGGCCTTGCTACAATTTTTTTATCTCCATATAATCTAAAATATTCAAACAACCTACGTCTAGGTATACCAACATTCCATTTCAATACTTCTAATTATTCTAACATTCCTCTATTAAGAAATTACATCACACTAGATTTTAACTATACAAATGGCCCATTATATGAATTAAATAAAGAATGGAAGATATTGAAAATATCAATTTATTCATTACATTATAAGAGTCTGCATAAGTACACGCTATACTTTTCACATCATTAGCTCAAAACATGAGAAGATATAGAGAAAATAATAAGCAAACTCATCTTTATTTTATTCATATGAATGAAAGATATAACAAAGTTATAAAAATTTATCACCAGGAAGGATCAAATTATCTTCTCCACACCAACCATAAGTTTCTTAGATAAATAGGTTAAGATCATTTTCAAGGAAAAGTATTATGCACTTCTCTAGCCTCCCTTAGACTTTACTCTAAGGGGGAACTAAAAAAACAGACTTATAAATATAGGATTTCACTCAAGTGATAAAACTCTCCAAACAAAATATTTAAAAAAAAAAGGTGGTGCCATGGCAGTGAAAAATGAACTAACATCTCGGTGATATAAAGTTTAGTTTGATGTGGTGCTGGCTAACATGGCATAGTTACTAACTGAAATGGTGCATATTTTTGCTGAGTTGGTGTAGCTCCTTGCATTGGTAACTTCTCCACTACGGTGCTCAACATGGTGGTACCATGGCGGTGAAAAATGAACTAACTTCTCGGTGTTGTAAAGTTTGCTTCAGTGTGGTGTTGGTTGACATGGCATGTTTACTGATTGAAATGGTGCATCTTTTTTCTGAGTTGGTAAGGCTCCTTACGTTCATAACTACTTCACCGTGATGCTCCAGAAGTTTGAGTGTTGCTTGGCTCGTATGAAGAATCCGGCTCTGAGGAGTGGAAATGTACGAAGCTACTGCACTCATTTTCCCAAGACACCCAGCGGTACAATGCTGAATTTAGGCACAATAGTGTTGCGTGACACCACGGTGCTAACTATGGTATTGATGGGATGCTTGCAAATAGAGAGGACTAGCATTTCAACGTTGGAAACAGTTTCCTCGATGTTATTGAACTCAACATATTGGCGTGATATAAATGGCACCACAACATTACTTAACACTTGTAATTTTTCTATTTATGAATATGTTTTATACAAATACAACTAAAATAATATATTTCTAATAAATACTACATAATTTACACATAACATCTATGAAATTAGAATTATGATTGAAACTTGGAATAAAGGTCCTTTTTATTGGTAAATTAATGAAATTAGTAGATATTATAATTCATTGAAAGATAAATATTATATGCATTAAGGTAACTTAATGGGTTGTAGAGAAGAATAAGGAGATAGTTTATGATTTAAACTTCAGTATTAAAAAGGAGTCATTCTAAAAAATGGTGTAGGTGTAATTATACATATTAGTTTAAAGGATAATATAGAATTTAATAGAACTTGAGAAAGAATTATATAGAATTATAACTTTAAAGATTGTTGTTGATGTTAAGATCATTAATATTATAAGTTATACTCCTCTAATAAGTTAGGATATGTGTTCAAAATAAAAATTTTAGAATGACTTGAAAAATTAATTTTAAAGATATCTCTTTGAGAAAGAGTTTTTGTTTGTGTAGATTTAAATGGATATGTTAGTAGAGAAGTAGATGATTTTAAAAGTAGTTTTGGTGGCTATGGGTTTTTAGCTAATAATAAAGGTGGTAGGACCAGATTAGACTTTTTTTCTAGCTTATGATTTTGTAATTGCTAGCACCATATCTAAGAAAAGAGGGGTTTATTTCATTAGTTAGAAGAATGGATATAGTAAAACTTATATTGATTATTTTCTTATAAGAAAAAAATTGATCTCTTAGATTGCAATGATTGTAAAGTAATTTCAAGTGAAAGCCTATGTACCCAACATCACTTATTAGTTTTTGACAATAAAATGATAGGGTAGAAAATGAAAAATAAAGTAAAATATTATCCTAATATAAGATGAAGGTACTTAATTAAAGAACAATAATAATAAAAAATTAGAGTAAGATTCATGATTTTAAGATTTTAACAATGGATGAGGAAGCTAATGTTATATGAAAAAAGTAGTTAGTCATATTAAGAATGTTGCAAAGGATGTACTTGGAGTACCAAAAGCAAAAGCTCCTAATAGTAAAATTAGATGGTATTTAAATTCGAATGTGCAAGAAAAAAAAGCATTAATAAAAAAAATTGTTTTGATATAAAAGCTCAGAAAATTGGGAAAGTTATAAAGAGACGCATAAGAAGTCTAAGAAAACACTATGCGATGTAAAAAATTTAGCTTTTAATGATTTATATAATATATTAGATATTATGGAGGGAAAAAGATATATGTATATGTTAGCCAGACAAAGAGATTGGAGAAGTAAGATTTAGTTCAAGTGAAGTACATAAGTGTGAAGTTCGAAAAGTGCTTTTATTAGATGAGGATATTCAACAAAGGTGGATGAGATATCATGATAAACTTTAAGGATAAGTATGCAGGATTTGTTACTTGTGTTCAAACACAAGGTTATTTGACCAAGTATTTTCCTATGTCAGTTGGATTATATCAACAATTATCATTAAGCCCATATCTTTTTGCTTTAGTCATGGATGCTCTTACTAGACATTTGCAATAGGATGTACCCTACTGTATGCTTTTTGTTAATGATATTCTTCTTCTTGATAAGAGTAGAGAGGGAGTTGATGGTAAACTTGAATTATGGAGGTAAACCATAGAGTTTAAAGGTTTTTCCTTTAAGTAGATCTAAAACCGTTACATGGAGTGTAATTTTAGCAATAGTATATCTGGTGAAGGAATTGTCACTTTGGGCGATCAAATCATTAACAACAATTCAAGTTTTAGATATCTCGAGTCTATTATTTGGAGTGATGGTGAAATAGATGGAGATATTATTAGCAGAATTCATTTTGGATGGTTGAAGTGGAGCAATGCATTGGGCTTGTTGTGTGATAGAAAAGTCACACTCGCCTAACTGGGATAAATTCATAGATTATAGTCTTTACTTGAGGTATTCACTTGTTGACTGACGAATCTCTTTTGAGTTGAGGCAAATAGACCGACGAATCTCTTTTAAGTTGAGGGCAAATAGACCGTTAACTTGGCATGAACAAACTTGATTTATCTTGAATGAGGCCGACCTATCTTGAATCAGATTTTTTTTAATATTTGAATTTACATTAGTTAAATTATTAATTTCAATCATAGCTCAAATAAAATAAAAAAATAAGTTGCCCATCAATTTTTGCTCTCCAATCAGCCAAAGTCTCAGGTCCGCCATGCCCACGAATGTGCCTAACTTCCACAATTTTTTAATTAGAATAAAACTCTTTAATTTTAGCTTTCGCTTCGGCTTTTCTTTTACCACTTGCTTGGCAGACATACAACAAGTGGAAATATTTTATTTAAGTTCCTCCATTACTCATTTTGTAGCCTCATTTATTTTATTATATATGTTTTTTTCTAAGGTATACATGGAATCGCATTTTGTCTGATAGCCAATTCTTTAAATCCTGCAGATTAATTTGTATAGGGTGATTACGTTAGATTTTTGTGCTATCTACCACATGCAAGTTTTTAATACTCACATCACTTCGAAGTGGGAATTGATATTATTTCGCAAGAGGTCAGAAGCCATAAGTTCTTAATTACTAAGTTTTTATATTCACTATATATAATTTTTTTTTTACGGAATATCTACCCGCTGACACCCTCCTTAAGAGACATTTGGTGGCGTAAATAATCCCTCGGCGAGCCTGCCAGCAACCAGCCCCACAGGTGCAGGACCTGCAGTTATTTTCTCCCCACTTAAGGGGTCGCGCCGCATGAAAGGGGATTCAAATATGAGTTGAAAGGTTCCGAACTATGCTCACCCACCAACCCAACTAAACCCGGTGTGGTCCACTAGATAACTAAGAACACTTTACAAAAGTTCACTGAAATCCACAGCAAATGCCACTGCTGCTCGAATGGAATTATGAACGTTACTTTCTGTTAGTTTTAATTACTTACTGAATTCATTTAATTATCTCTAAACTATACAATTGATCCAACGAACATTTATTATTGGATAACTTTCTATTACATTTGAAATAGCGTTATAATATGGTAGCTTCAGCCAAAAACTGAATCTACTAAGCAATCAAAGAGGAATGGAGCCAAGTTTGGATGAATGTTGGCTCCAATTTGCCTCGTTTATTTTTTTATTTATTATTATTATTATTTTATTTAGTGAGACATGAACATTGGAAATGATCGATGCAAAAATCACTTCTCCGCTGGTTGCAAAATCACTGCGACTACTAATTACAGCGGTTATGCAATGATTTTGAAATCACTACAAGAATTTTTTGTGACCATTAAAATCATTGGAAAAGCCCTTCAAAAGTCCTACGAAAACACTTTTTTCTTGTAGTGTAATTTTCTGATCAAGTTTTATTTATTTTATTTAAGTTAATTTCCATTATTTGAGTTAAAGCAAATTGAGGTGAGTTCTATTTTTTTAACAAGTTGAAAGAGTTCAGCGCAAGTGTTATCATATCTGTACATCCACCATTATAGTGATTATGGTTTTTTCCTATGGGGGTCATGGAGCCTGAAGGAGTGAATATGTCCCACCTTGCCTAAGGCCTATTCGCCTGGTCCAGCCTACTAAAATAAACTAGTTCAAGTTAGATTAACAAGGTCAAATTTATTCGTTAGCGAAACATGACCTACTAGCAAGTATGGTGATTTAGAGCAATAGAAACAAGTGAAGAAAATAATAGGTATTGAAAATGAGAAACTTTAAGATCTCAGTGAATAGTAAAAATAGCATGAGGTCTAAAGTATATCTCTGAACACCTTGTTAAGAGGGTTATGTGGATGACTAGAAAGACTTTGCCGAGAAAAAAGTAAAAAATTTTGCTTGATATGATCAATACAAACTATTATAGATAGGTTGACTTAGTTGAATGACACACACGCGGACATCTATATCTGATGTGGCCCTTCACACCAAATGTGGCTTGAGAGATTTTCTAAAAAATACCTTAGGCAAGTCTTTAGTAGCATGTGCCTTTGTCAAGTTCTAAACGATGAATGTTTGGGGGTAGTCTATAAAGCATGTCTTTCAGGCTGGGTGGTATGTCCCTTCGACAAACATGATTGTGAGCTAGGGATAAGCATAACCGATAAAGTGACAATCATGTGCTCTTGTAGGTGCATGCTTCCTATAGATTTTAATGGGCAACCCACAGTAGTAATTGAGGATAACTATTGACGGCAATGAATCCTCCTAGGGCAAGTGCCTCTCATATCAAAGGCTTATCTTGGAAAGTTTTCTAAACAAACTCGCTGATAATGAATACTTCCTTGGTCTAACCTCTCATGAGCTGCACTTGAGTAAATTCCTGCTTGCTCTGAAACAAATGGTAGATCCTATCTTTTAGGGCAAGATTTCCTTTGGGTGAGCAATGCTTTAACTAAGTATTGATTCTTGCCACGCCCTTTGAATAGCAGACTATTCATACACCTACGAGTTACCAACTAGAGCATTTATGTGCTATATTTAGTTCCGCAAGTTTCTCTTTTGAAGGGTAACTTGAGAAAATGGAGAAGAAAATTTAAGAAGAAAAGCATTTATCATCTTTACCAAATGATAATAATGTATAGTAAATGTGAAATAATGCCATTCTTTTAATATTACCTAAAGTCAACCACCATCATCTTGGATTCTTACTATGATATTGATTCAATTCATGTACTATCTCTAGCTATAAATAGTGGTGAAGGGCAGTGATATGGCTTCATGCTTTCTTTTCCATTATTTTTCTTGAGATCTTCTAGCTCGCTTAAGAGATGCCCAACTTAATATGGTGACATTGTTGACCTCATTTTTGTATGAGGCCATTAGGATCCAACCCAGATCTCAGGATTAATCCAGGCCCTAGGATCTACTCCAGATCTTAGAATTTTTTCGGACGCTAGATCTTAGGACCTACTCTAGATACTAGGATTCTTCTAGATCTTAGACCCTAAGATCCCCTAGACTCTAGATCTTAGGATTTTCCTAGATCTCAGGGTTTTCGTAGACTCCATACTTCAGAATCTATTCAAGCCCTAGGATTCTCTCAGACTCCAAGCTCTTAGATCAACTCAGACTCTAGGATCAGCCTAGACCTTGAATCAATCTATATATAGGATAAATCCAGATCTTACCTCAATTTAAACTTCAATCAAATCCAAATTTCAAATTTATTCAAACCTTAAGCTTTTCCTTATTCCAATTATAGTTTCAACCTTGATCTTGCCTCTAATTTAACCCAAGCTCTATCCAATCATCTTATGATCACCCAAATGATCATGAATGATTTACATAATTCAAGCTCAAGCATTCAAACCCAAAGTCCAATTCAAATCCAAGTTTTCAAATCCAAAACTCAAAGCTAAAGGCCTATGTCCTAAAAGCCTTTTCCAGGGAACTTTCAAATATTTTAAACCCCAGTCAATGACCTCTGATTCATGATTTATCAGTTGCATACTGATGTGATATGTCTCTAGAGGCAACCCTCCAAATTTGAGCCCGTTTTGGGGTCTCTAACCCCAAAAACTAGATTTAAATCCAAAGGCTGTAAAATCTTCAAATATTTACGGCCCGTGCCAGTGGACCCGTTATCTAGAGAAATTTCACCTTGGAGTTTCCCCCAAACCCTCTAATCACCTCCAGACCCTTGATATTGATGTGTTTAATATTAATTTACATCTTTTTGGACCCACCTCGAACCAGGGTTCACCAGAGGTCAAAATGACAAAAATACCCTTTAAAGGGGTTTTTGGACTTTTGACCAAAATTTAACATCGTTCAACATTTTAAACCTTTGAAACCCCTCTCAATGAATTTTCTATGATATTTGAGACCCATTGAAATCAAACCCACTCCTTGGTTTGACTTGTTTGACCAAGTCAACTATGGTTGACCAAATCCACTTTTAACCCAACCATTGTTATTTTCAACATTTGAATCCATCTCAAACCAATCTAATGCTTCAAAATCATTTGTTTGGACACTCATGACATGTCCAAAGACTTCTAAGTCAATCCTCCCTAGGTTTGACTTGGTCAACCCATTTGGATGGGGCCAAAACCCTCTCCAACTTCATGCATTTATTCAAAACTTCAAAACCATGCCCCATATCCCTTGAGACTAACCCCTACAGCATCTTTGACTCCTCCCATGCACATCCTAATCACCATTGACTACTCACCAAGTCAATGGGTCAAGTTTTGTTGAAATGAGGCCAAGTCATGGGCATTTGACCATGCCACATGGACAACCCTTTTCCCTCTCCCAAAACCTGCCCCAACCTGCTCAAATGGGATTAATTTCCTTTCCTAAGAAGCCACAAATCAGCCCCCTAAACCTTGCTTAGGCTTAGTTTAGCCAAATAGAGAAAAAGAGATGTGGTCCCCCTCCTCTTGGCTCAAGGCAATCCCTCTCATCCACCAGCCTTCTCCATATTTTAGGTTGCTCATAGGACACTTGGCAAGCATCCAAAGCACTCTTGATTGAATCCTAACAACCCATTTCAAATCATGAGGGGTAAGTGGGCAAAAACTTACCCTAACCCTCATCTTGTTCATTTTTTGCCAAAGCCCCAAACTCCAGCAACCCCAAAGCTCTCCAAGAGTTTCCCACACTCTCCAGCACCTCCCAAGGCCATTCCAAGCCTTCCCCCACCATTTCCACCACTCAAACCATCATTTTAGTGGAGAAAGAGAGAGATAAGAGAAAAATACCATCTCTCTTCGATATCTTCAAATCCAGCAGTCAAAATCTGTTCGGGTCTTCAGTAAACTTGTAGAGGACATCAGCATGAGCAAAAGGAGCCTAGGTTTGCAAAAATCCACCAGGTAGATAGTAAGTTATCCTCACTTTTAGGTAAAATTTTAATTTGAAACTGTAGGAAATTTACAATGCATGGAGCCTCCAAACTTGAGGCATTGCAAGATTATGTTGCCCTCTAGCTACAGTTCAAGTTTTGTCGAATTTCGTCGAGTATTTTAGGAGATATGAACATTTAAAGTTTTCTATTCAAAATGAACTGCACAGAATCGACAGATCTGGACCGTCCGATCGAAAGTCGGACGGTCCAGATCAAGGCAGACCGCGCGGTCTGCCCCTGGGTTCGTACGCGAGATCTCCCGTGGTCAAGAAGGGCCATGTGGCGCATTCCTGGCCGTCGATCCCGCTGTTTCCTGTTTTGACCGTCGCATCGCTGGATGCGAAGTGGTTAAGTGACACCTCTGGCGTCGACACGTGTCCACCACGTGTCAGATTCTGGCAGCGGCAACGCAATCATTACCGCCGCCATTTTTTTTTATATTTTGAATAAAAAATTATTTAAATGCTCGAAATCTTCTAAAATTCACAAAAAATTGAATTTTCCACCAAATTGGATGTTCTTGAGCTCGTTGGAAAGGTAATTAAATGTAGTATTTATTAAAATTAAAATTAAGTTTTTTGGAGCCCTCGATTGGGAGAAATTTGCATTTGTTTGATTTTCATTTTTCTCTCAATTTTCTTGCAATCCAGGGATCAAATGGATCCCAAATTTTGGTGGAATATTCCTGAGCATCTTAGGCATATTCTGTAATTTTTCTAGGATCAGATGCCCTGTAGTTTTTTGTGATGTGAATTTTTAAGAGAATGGGTCCATTTTGGACCCAAAGTTTTAAAAATTCATAACTCCATTTTTCTGTAGAATTAGACTACATAATTTGTGTGGTATGATTGCATATGTATTAGGGTTAGACACACTAAATTTCAAGCCTATTTGAATAGTAGAGACACCTAGGAAAAATAATTAAGGAAAAGTCTAGAAAATTTAGAAAATTCCTAGGGGATTGTACACCCACCCAATATGGGTGAAACTTGAACATAGTAAACTTAGTGACATCAAGTACCTTACGTTTAAATTTCATTGAATTTGGAGGTCATTAAGTTTGAAAATTAATTACCCAAAGTTTTAGCCTTTTTAAGGACCCAGAAAATTCACAAAAATGTAATAAATCCATATTAAGTCCAAAAATTATAAATAATATCTCAAATTGACCAGAACTTAGTCCTCTACCTAGGAAAAATAAAAGCCCCTTGAGTGGACTCCTAATTCAACTTTAATTTGACTTTTAATGAAAATTAATAATTAATTATATTAATAAATTAAAAATTATTAAAAATCCAAAATAATTTCCAAACACTTGCAAACACTCTCATGGTTGATTCCATGCAGTTTGGGATGAGTTTGGATCAAAATGATCAAAACCTTCCTAATTAAGCAATTTTAAAAAATTCAATAATTAGTGAAACTTTAAAAATACATAACTAATTACAGAGAAGTCCAAATTAAGCAAACTTAGTGTCTATCAACTCTAATTAAGGTCTAGTATTTTCTAAAAATATCAAACCTCTAAAATCTGGTCAACATCAAAAAGTTAACTTTTCGGTCAATTGTAGTTCAAATCTAGGTCTAAACTTCAAAAAATCATAACTTTTTATAGAAAACTCCAAATCGAGCATACTAATAGTCTAACAACTTATCATAAGGTCTAATATTTATTAAAAATTTGAAACTTACAAAATTAACTCTAAATTGAAAAGTCAACTTTTGACCCCTTAATTAACTGATTAAAATAATCCAGAAAATTCTAAAATTCAATAAATCATTCAAAATTCTAGAAAACATCAATTTTATTTTAAAACCAGCAACCAATCAGTTTAATTAAAAATTAAATAATCTTCAAAGCTTAATCAAACTCAAATCACTTAATTATATCAGGTACCACTAGGTAACCCAGGCCTACGAGGCTATTAAATTAGCCCCAAGGAAGGTTAAATAAACTTCATGGCCTCGGTGTGCAACAAAGGTGGTATTCAATAAATAATTAAATTCAATTTTAAAATCAAATTTAAACCATTAAGACTTAAACTTCAATTAAAATCTCCCTTAAGCCTTTCAACCAATCAGGGCATCAAATAACTTCAATCAATTACCCATCCTTGGATCTACCCTAGCCACACGACCTTCTACACACACTTTAGATGATTTACTAGGACAACTAACTCTAGATCTAGGCTAGGCTGATGTTTCCTTTTCTGCTGTGTGCTGAGTTTTTTGAGTTTTTATTGCAAGTTATGATTGAAATTGAATGATGGGTTTATTTACTTTCTTTACTGCACTCTGTGAATTGATGTGATGGGCGATTAGATTACCCTTAGGTTAGGAATGATCTGGATGCTCACTAAATTTTCTACAGGTGGCCACGCTCATGCAGGGCAACAAAGGGGGCTAAATAAATAATAAATATAAATGCTACAGGTGCTTCATCTGCTTAGCCCACCAAATGAAAAGAGCGTGGCCAAGCGTGTTTAGTTTTATGTGCACATATATATATAACTGCTTAGGATGTATTTTAATATTTAAATGTTTAGGATAACCTTGCAGGAGAGTCTAGAATTTTTAATTTCATATTTATGTAATTTATTCGAGTATTGAGTTGTGAAAGTAGCACTTTGAGTTTGAGATACATAGATCCAAAGGTTGGATTCCAAAGAGGAAAGGATACCCCTTTGGGGGATAGTCCTTATCCATTTGGAACTCTAAATTTGGATCATTTTACTACCCAAAGTGGAAAGAGTAACCTTCCCCTCAAGGGAAGAGTTCTCTTTTTTCATTTGGGTATCCGATCATGAAAAATCCAAGGAGCTCGAGGAGGAGAAGACCGAGAAGTTGAAGACAAAGAGTATCTCACTCAAAGGCACTTGCATCTGTATTAGGATTAGAATCCAGGTTGTTGTTAGTGGTGCCCGGCCACTTTTAATTTATGTAAATATGGGTTGTAATAAGCAAGGAAATTTACCTATAGATATTTACTTAATTAACTTGATTATTTAATGTGTTGTGATTTAATTTAATTGCGTATAGGATTGCCTCTTTTTCCTAGTTCTTTGGCGCTTGCATGTCATTTTTGTTTTAGCCTAGACTTCGTTAGGCTCTTTAAGGACCAAAAGTATTTTTACTCATAACTTATATTTAAAATTTTAATATTTAAATAACATAAAAACTTAATGATCTAGGGAATAGCCGAAATCGTCCGGGGTCTCATGCATATTCTTGCATCTCTCTCCCTCCTTGCTATAAGACACTTCCCCGCCTGCGGGTAGAGTCCAGATAATCTGACCTATGAGGATGAGGTGCTGGATCTAGGGAAGTCTAGTCTTTTTAAAAAAAAATTATTTTATAATCCTTTTTAAAATTTCATGCATACCTGATTTGGAGATTTTAACAAGTATGCATCGCATTAGAAACTAATTAAATTAAAATTTTAATTACATTTTAGTCTAAGAATCCCACCCAACATAAGTCAATGGGTCAATTAAGAATCTGCTCTAGATGTCGACCCCAACATCTTAAACCAATCTTAAATAATGTCCCTGATCACTTAGCATCAAAAGACCGGACTCATGGTTTTGAAGCGTTTAGGTGGTTTAGCTGGCTCCCCAATCCAGGCCGGGATAAGCCCAAATTTTGCACTACATTAGTTAGGTTCAGATCACTGTGGTCCAGTGTCCAAATTTAGATTTAGGATATGGGGCAGGTCTCTTTTTGAATCATAAGACCCCAATCTCTGGGAATATAATTCCAAATTTCTAATAAAATGCTCAACTCAAATTAAACATTCTTTCAATCTAAAATTTAAAGCCCAACACTTAGCTTAGGTCGGGGCACTTCTGAATTATTTCAGAATCCTAAATTGTCTCCTACCCTTCCTCATTTGATTCCAAAAAAAGTGCTGAATCTTGATCCAATCCCATTTGAAATTCCAATTTCATCTCTTTGATATCATTCATAGAAAATCTCTAAACAAAATTTTTGCCATTATTTTAATCGAAAGTTTTTGTAGGAGACTCCGGTTTCCCACGATGTAATTAACTATGAGGGCTTGCGCTCGTAGGAGATTTAGAATCCACATCTAATTTTAAAAAAAAATTAATTTTCAAAACTCAATAAGTCCTCTTTGGGGAAGTTAAATTACTAACAATCGTTATCGTTATGTTCAAACGATTATTGATAAATGATATCTTCTCCCTTTAGGGAGATTTATCCTTTGTTAGAATAATTTTGAATATGAAATTAACGATCACTTCCCTTGATTATCGTAGCTTGATATTTGACTGAACTTTATTTTGACCATTCGGGGCCATACAAAATTCTCTCTTAAATCTCGTTATGATATTCAAGATAGAATTTATAATTCTAAATCTGAACCCCATTGTGAAATTTTATTTCCACCTCCCGAGGTGGTGTAATATTTTTGAAGGGATGTTTGATTTTAGAATTAAATTTTAATGTCAATTTTGAATTCCCAAAAGAAGATTAAAACTTTTTAAAACCCGCTTCGAACACAAACAGACATGGATAGTCAAAAATTGGTAAAGGCACTTATTCAAAAATTTTAATCAAATGATTCTAGAAGGAAAAAAATTGGCAAAGTTGAAAAGAAAAAAAATAGACAAAACTAGTTCTTAGGCTAGGCAAATTGATGGGGAAAGAGTTGGGTAAGGCAATAGGAGATGAGCCAAGGCATTATTGATGGAGTTGAGTAAGGAAGGAATGACCCTTTAATTGAGTTGTGACGATGTGCCACACTCAAAGTTGAAATTCAAGCATATCTCCATATTATATGAGGCCCACCAGTTATTTTTTATGGAAATCACTTCTCTTGAGGAGGTGATCTCTTCTCACAAGGTGCTTCCAACTCACACTGAAGTGAAGCTACAATCAGCCATAACCCTATGCTAAAGGAGATTGGGTTGTCCCGAGCACTAGTAGAGGTAAGAAACCTTATTTTTTTTTTAAACAAGTCACGTATGGGGTCCAAGTATTGTTGACTTTAAGCAATCTAAAGGCCCACCTAACCTTGAGCGAGTTTGTAATTCACCTTTACGGTAAGTTTGAGTTGTTTCCAGTAACTCATTAGGTACGTGGCTTATAAATAAGAACTTTGGACCTTCATGATAATTTGTTGGAAATTTATCCTAGTTATTAGATATAAAATTATTTCTTTATGATCATTTACTTTATATGATATGGATGACTCCCACAGTTTAGGAAATGGCTGGTCATCAAATGTCATCCTCTAAAAGATCTCCCTATTTGATAAAGGTTGTTGAATTCACAAAGGTCAACTTTGCAAGGAAGTAAGCACACCCTTTTCAATCAAAGAACTCAACACTGTTACTCCAGCCATAGTTTTCCATAAGTCCCCATGTCCTTCTCATTGCGAGGATGTTGAGATCCCCTCCTTAGTGCCATCTTCCTTAGAGACACCTCTTGTGTGAGTTTAAGCCTTAGAGGAGGAACTTTCATGTGTCTAAACTGAATATTAGGAATAAAAATGGAGGAGTGGTGAGTTAGAAAGGTGAGCTTGGCTAGTAATAAAGATAATATGATGTATATCAAGATCATAGAGCTGTGGGTTAAGTTAATTATAACTCATAAGCTTTTAGAGTTGTTATAATTAAGATAGTTCATGGAATGGGACACTTTATCCAATATCCACTAATGGAGAAAGAGTGATGTCTCCTGATCTATTTTTAGGTATACTATATAGACTATTTATGGGGAGCAAGTATGCTGACCCTATGGGAAAATATACTGCCAGTAAATTTTGAAATTTATATTGTTATAATCAAATTCACATTAATAATAATATATCATCTCGGAAGACAGAAATGGTGTGTCACTATTACTTTGAAAAAAAAAATAAAAATAAAAAATAATAATAACAACATCAAGCCTTATCCACTACGTGGGGTTAGCTACATGAGTCCTTTTTCTCTACTGTGTCTTATTAAGAGTCAAATTCTTATTTAAATTTAACAAAAAAGGTCATTTCTAATACATTCTAACCAAGTATTTTTAGATCTATCTCTACCTTTCTTAACATAGGATAAATTTAATACATTACTCTACTAACCAAGTCATCAGAATGCCACGTTTTATGTAACCAAACCATCTAAGGTGTCTCTCTTTAATCTTTTCTACCACTTGAGCTGCTCCAACCTTTTTAGCTATATGCTCATTTTATATTCTATCTTTATGAGTTAAGTCACTTATCTACCAGAACATCCACATCTCTACAACACTTAACTTAATTTTAAGCTTTTCTCTTAATGGCCAACAATTTGTGCCATAAAGCAATGTAGGTCTCACCACCATCTTATAGAATTTCCAATTAAGTTTGAGGGGCACTTTTCTATCACATAATAGGCCCTAAGCATTACTATATTACAAACACTATCTAGCTTGAGTTTTATGAATAATATCCCATATATTTCACCATCAATCTGATCAATAGCCCAGATATATCTAAAATTAGTAGTTTTATTATTGACTTGATAGCCTAAAGTCATAATCTTACCAAATATTAATACTAAATTTACACTCCATGTATTCAATTTTAGATCTACTCAAATATAAACCTTTAGACTCTAAGGTTGACATCCATAATTCAAGTTTATCTTCAACTAACTCTTTACTTTTATCAATAAGCAGAATATCTTCAGCAAAAATCTTACACCAAGGTACATCCTTTTGCAAATTTCTAGTAATAACATCCATGAATAAATAAAGAAGATATGGGCTTAAAGGTGATCCTTGATATAATCCAATTTAAATAAAAAAATACTTGGTTAGTCCACCTTGTGTTTGAACACAGGTAATGGCCCCTACATACATATCCATAATGACTTGAATATCAATTAAAAAACATAAATAATTTTTTTTTTCAATGATCAAATGCAGCACAGAGAATATCCTAATATCGTGAAAGATAAAAATGATATTCAACTATATTTTGAAAAGAAAATAAACTTGTATAAACTTATTTATGGCCCAGAGATTTTTCCCTTGCTTTAGCAAACTAAAGAATCGTTTATTTTTTACTAGGGTTATAAGTTCCCCACAAAGACAACCCTCTATGATTAATTATATCTTAAGATGAATCCTGAGAAAACTTTTGCTTAAGTGGTGACTAATCTTTATTTATTTATAATAATTTTAGCCAATGTTTTGAATTTACAATTTAACAACAAGGAATGGATCAATGTTAAACACTATTTTTTGAATTCATATGATGAAAAGGTAAGGAGTACTTATGATTCTGCAATACATAGAAGCACTCTAACCTATACTACAAATGGGCTTTACCAATTTAGGGCCAAATTGAATTTATGTTTAAGTTGATAATTTATTAAATAAGCAGGATTATACTATTGAAAAGAAATGCATAAATTGTGCAACTAGACTTGTGCATGCCTAGAGTACACAGTTAGCTAACAACCTAGGCCCTTTTATAAAAACATGATTTCAGGTCTAATGAAATTGTAGGATATATGGGCTCTTATTTACATAGAAGTAAGGATTTAAAGTTCATATTTTGAATTAGGGTTCTCAAGATGCTAGGGGTTCAAATGCACCTAACTAATTCAATTTGAAATAAATTTTATCCTAACATCTAAAATTTTTATATGACACAAATGCAATCTACATGTCCATATTTTAAGAAAAATATGGCTAAGAAATAGTGGACCAGCCCCACCCCTTAGTTTACCCCTTTCTTATCGCTGTCATATGTGGGTATAGTATAAGTAGCAGGAAAAGTAAAATATTTGCTTTTTATTATAGAAATATAAGAGTTGGTGTTTTAAAGTATAAAAATCTTAGAATTCCTAGGGGCCTAATGTGTGACTCCAGGAAAAAGCACATACACCACCAAGAAAACTAAGAAAAGCATGCAATCTCTACTTCACACATCATATACAGATAATCAATCAATTAATCCAAGTAATGTTTATAAAAATAGTGAACAATAATGTCTGTATGTAAGTGCCACTTAATATACAGACCAGAGTCTTCAATAAAGTAATGGTGGCGTAGCTCCTATAACAATAACATTAGATTTCTAAACCTACAAGTGATGAAAGTCTATAGTAAAGTTGTTTATTTAATATCTTCAAATCTTCTCCAAACTCCCTAGGCCATGAATATGTATATGAAGAATTTCAAAAGATATTATCTTCAAAGAAGAAACATTCTTTAGACTTCTTCATTATATTATAAGCAACATAATTTAAGACTTTCACAACTCTATAAAAATTTACATTTGAAGTTAAAAGAAAACGGCTCTATAATGACATGAAGGTTGAAATCCTCTTCACTGAATGGAGTATAAAAGATAAGGATTTTGCAAAATTGAATATAAAATGTTTTAATTCTTTTCTACATTTTAAAATATGAGGACTATATGCATGTTTCAACATGTTCAATTGGAAAAGAAATTTGGGATAGATTATGCATTACATTGAAAGGCACTAATAATGTGAAACAAGCTTATTTAAATTTACTATTGCATGAATATGAATTGTTCCACATGAAACCTAGTGAAATAATTTCTGATAGGTATACTTGGATCAAAGAGATAAGAACTTCTTTGCAAGCTTTAGGTAGAGAAATTTTTAATTCTGAAAAGGTGAAAAAATATCGCGTTGTTTACCTGATTCTTTTGATGCAAAAGTTGCTACCATATCCGATTCTAAATATTTAAATGTTTATTCTATTGATAAAATTTTGTGCTCCCTTATTACTTGTGAGAAAAATGTGAGACAAAGACTCTTAGATGCAAGTGATAGAAGGAGAGAACATTGGCATTGAAGGCGAATGACATAGACATTATTAGCTCAGGAGTTAATGAGAATGAAGTCATTGCTCTTATGACTCATTAATTTAAGAGCTTTTTGAAGTGCAAACACAAGCATCACCATGAAAGGAGCAAATGTTTGAATGGAAAATTGAATAAGCTTTTATTTGATATGATTTTCTTTGTGTACCAGAAGATTGGTCATTTAAGATCAGATTGCCTCCATCTTAAGAGTCACCCTAATAAGAAAAAGAGTGAAGAAAAGAATAACTAAATGGTCAAGCAGATGTTGTAAAAAGTATTCTCTGTGGACTTAGCTTCAAACTCCTTAGAACTAAAACCAGAAGGGGAGGTAGCATTCTATGGTTAATGGAAAAGATAGTGTTGGAAACTCTAATCAAGGTGAGGTATGTGAGCTTACTTATAATGAATTAATTTTTATTTCTAAGAAAATGCATGAATCTTATAAAAATTAAAAAAAGTAGCATACACTTTTGAAAATGGATTTTTCAAACCTAAAGTGCACTCCACTTTAACTAATGAGCATTCAATTATCGAAATTGAGCATAGTGCATTAGTTTAGGATCATGACACTTTAATGGACGAGCTTGATAAACTAAATAAACAATATACTGAATTATCAAAGTTGCATGAATCCTTAAAAGGTGAGCATCTTAAATTAGAAGAAGCATTCATGAAGTTAGAAGAGCTTGCATTAAAAAGGGATAGCAATGAGTATGAATCATTTGTTCAACTAGGCATTTAAAAAAGTGTAAACGAATAACTAATAAAGAAAATAAGTAAACTTCAAAATAATACACACGGGCATATGCATACTCTAAAGCCACCGCCTAGGATATAACATATATCACACATCCCTAAGAAGTGGTATTATTCCTCATCTAGATTAATAAATCCATTTTTTGGGGTTAAAAGTTATTCCTGTGGCATGCTCACTTGCATATTACACCTCAAAACATATTTAATATGAAGGCCCAAAGCATCAACATTACAACATCATATTTGCACATTTAAGTATAAGGTGGGACCTAAACCCACTGGGGTTTCCAAACCTAACCTATGATTACTTTGCAGGAATGCTCTCATAAAAGGTCCAGTGAGAGCAAGTTGTACCTGAACAGTTATTACTAGAGGCATATCATGCGAGATTTATAGTAGTTCATAATGCTAGAGGCCAAGAGTGGAGGCAAGGTAACTTTGAGAGATAATACCACTAGTGGTAGATATAGGTACAATTGGTAAGTCAAATGGTTTTACTATGAAAAATATACTTTTAATAAAAGGATTAACACAAAATTTTCTATGTATCATACAGTTCTATGATAAAGTTTTTAGCACTAAGTTTCTTTCTAAAAAATGCCTTAATACTTTAAATTAAGAAATTATTTTGGAAATAAAATGAATTAATAATATATACAAGTTAGATTTTAATTTTATTAATATATATGATGATATATTTTGCTTTAAAATTATTTAGATGAGCTTTGGCTATGGCATACGTACTTATGTCATGCTAGCATAAAAACCCTTAGGATGATAACTTAGTAGAATATTATTAGAGGCATCCCAAATTTAAATTTCACTAAGGATCATCTATGTGATGCTTATCAGTTTGGAAAGTAGACTAGATCTTCATTCTATTTTATTAAGGAGATTATATTTAATAGACCTTTAGAAATCCTTCATATAGACTTGTTTGGACCTATTAGTATAGCTAGTCTAGCTAGGTGGTAAGAGTTTCAAATTTGTGATTGTGAATGACTACTCTAGATTCACATGAGTTAGATTTTTTAGCATATAATAGTGTGTCATTTAATGAGTTTATAACCTTCTCCACCTAGATTCAGAGGAAATTAGGATGTTTAATTTCTACAATTCATAGTAATTATGCTGGAGAGTTTGAAAATGAAAATGAATAATTCTATAAGGAATCTAAGATACGTCATAATTTTCAACCTCTAGGAATCCACAATAAAATGGCATAGCTAAAAGGAAGAATAAATCTCTGGTAGAGGCTGTTAGGGTAATATTGGGAGAGTATAGCCTAAATAAATATTTTTCAGTAGATATAGTGAATATTACCTTTTATATACTGAATCAGGTGAATATTAGGTTAAGTTGAATATGATATCCTATGTTACTTAAGAGTAAGACACCAAATTTATCGCATATGCATGTTTTTGGTTGAAGTGTTTTGTTCATTAGAATGATAAATCTCATTTAGGGAAGTTTGATTATAAGGCATATAATAGTGTTTTCTTTGGTTATTCCTTAGTAAGTAAATCCTATAGGGTCTTCAATAAAAGAATCATAATTATAGAGGAATCCACACACATGGTCTTTGATGAGTCAAATAGATATGTTGAGATTAGGATAGATGATAATAATGATGATGCTGAGATTACTCATGGAGTAGAATATTGACCTAAAAAATAAAGAACAACCTCAAGATCCTTTACCTAGCGAATGGAGGTACTTTTCTAGTCACCTTAGAAAGCACATCTTAGGATATCCATCTATATGGGTTAAAATTAGGTAAGGCCTTACAAATGAAGTTAATCATACTGCAATAATTATAATGATAGAACAACTAGTTAATGATAGAACCCACAAATTGATCATGCTCCAAATAATTAATTCTACATCTTAGCAATGCAAAAAGAGTTGAATCTATTGTTTGATATGATTTATGGGAGTTGGTGAGTAGACCGAAGGATCAAAGTATAATTGGCAATATATGGGGCTTTAAGAAAAAATTGAATGACTAAGGGTCATTGATTAGCAAAAAAGTAAGGTTAGTAGCTAAGGGGTATAATCAGATAGAGGGCATTGATTTTTAGAAAACTTTATTCCCGGTAGCTAGGTTAGAAGCCATAAGAGGTTTACTTGCATTTGCATGCTTTAGAGGCTTCATGTTGTACCAAATGGATGTGAAAAATGCTTTCTGAAATGGTGTTATAAAAGGAGATGTGTATGTAGAATAACCCCCAAGAATTGAGAATTTTTTATTTCCACATCATGTTTACAAATTTAAGAAAGTATTGTACTGGTTGAAACAAGTACCTAGGGCATAGCATGAAAGACTTACTAACTTTATTTTAGAAAATGCATTTTTCAAGGGAAGTGTAGACACCACTTTATTTATTAATAAAGTTGGAGATGAAATATTCATAGTCCAAATTTATGTTCATTAAATACTCATTCAATCCATAAAAGAAAATTTATATAATGAATTTTCTATTGCTATGAATAAGGAGTTTGTAATGAGCATGATGAGTGAGCTAACTTATTTTCTTGGTTTTAGCATAAAATAAAGAGAAGATGGTACCTTCCTTAATCAGACAAAATACAAAAAAAAAATTTAAAAAAGTTTTATAAGGATAGTTCTAAGAGTATAAATACACCGATGAGCCTGACCACTCAGCTAGATAAGGATATATATGGGAAATCAATTGACAAGAAGAAATATAAAGGAATAATAACACCACTACTTTACTTGAGTGCAAGTAGACCATATATCATGTTTAGTATTTATTTATGTGCTTGCTTTCAAGTTGATCCTAAGAAATCTCATATGACTATCGTAAAGAGAATTCTAAGATATTTAATAAGAACCCAAAACTTAGGTGTCTAATATGATAGGCATAGATCCACCTTTGACATTGTAGGATATTAAGATTTAAATTTTATTTGGTGTAGAGCAGAGAGAAAAAGTACATCTAAAAATTACCAATTCATAGGATAATCCTTTGTTTCCTATGAGTAGAAAATAAAATTATACAGCCCTGTCCATCGCTGAAGAAGAGTATATAGCTATATGAAGCTATTTTATCCAGGTCTTATGGCTGAAGCAACAAATCCATGATTTTGGACTATCTGTAGTTATAACCCCTATCATGTGTGACAATACTAATGTGATTTATATTTCTAAATATCAAATTCAATATTCATACATTAAATACATAGATATTAGACATCATTCTAATATAGATCATGCATTAAAGAGAGTATAAAATTATAGCACATGGATACAAAAAATTAATTGGCATATATCTTTACCAAAACCCTTAGTTATGACACATTTATCATACTTAGGACTAGACTAGGTGTGATTGACATTAATGCTTATGAATTTGGGGTAAAGGTATGATTAAAGTGTGTATGTTTGTTTATTTTTTTATGTTACTTGTTTTTGATTATTTTTGTGAAAATTATTTTTTTTGTTGTAAATTCTATTATTTGTATGTGTCTTTTTACCTGTGGAATTGTCCCCAATCATCACACACAAGTGTTTAACTATTATGTTATGCATAATCTTAGCCCGACTATAACTTTTCCCATCTACTACATCTAAATATTTAGCATTCATGATTACTTAATACACATGATGATAGAGGACATAAATTGAAATAACTTTGGACAACCCTGGGTTAGCACTTTCTACCCACTAATCCTTTCTATGGCACTATTTATGATTTAATTCTTTCAAATCATTGCTCTGATGCCACCTCTATAAGTATAATGGGTTTATGAGAGAGAAATAATGCATGGAGTGTTGTCCGTTGTTCTTTTAATCATATTAATGAATGAAATGAAAATGTTATATATTTTATTATTTGATGATCTTGGAAGGCTCCATAATGTGAAAATTAAATAGAAAAGAATAATTCTTTCATTTAGATCTTAGGACATGGTACAAGAATATTATTATATATAAGATTGTACTTACACCTTGACCTTCAAATACTTTATAACTTTCTCTAAACAATTTGGTCTTGCCGTTCTCTAAAATAACATGTAAGTATAATTAGTGAGCAACACTTGCTCAGTAGGCTACCCAAAACCTACTATAGAATTCAATAGTTACTTTAAAAGAAATTTACAAAATAATTGAACATTGTATAGATCGATAAAATAGGCTCTTAAATAAGATAACCTGGTTATTTGTGTCAAGTCTTAATATCTGTATAACTAGTTTAAGATGGCAAATCAAAATAAGAATATGTCAGCAAAGATAACATGAGTATCCACTTTAACATGATATTAAAAATGAAATGTATAACATGTTATAACATTTAGCATTGTAATATATAATACAAATCATATTTTTAATGCCTACTTATATTTTTACTTCCAGTTATGCCTCTCATGTTTTTCCCTACGCCTTCTTATAATTATACATCCGCTTATACCTCCACTTTATCATGTTTTCTTGAAGCACTTTATGACTCTACTTTCACTTATACCTCCACTTATTCATCTCACATCTGATTAAGATTATCTTATACATAGATGATAGAATTACATGTGTATAAACACCCTTATAACTCTACTTTATAGCATATAAGCATATGCAGGTACACATATATTTCTTCCTTTCCCCATTGTCCTCCATACATCCTTTAGCACATGAGCATAATATATAAATCTCATCACATGAACATGAAAACATCAATATATTCAACATATAAGAGAGAATTTTAACAAGATTTGGGAATATATAAAAACAACCATTGATATGTCAATTAAAATAGCTGTATGCATAGGGTAAACTTGTATACACATTTAATGGTAATAATTCAAATAAAATAACCATTGATAATGTTCACAACATTATTTTAAAGCATTTATTATTATGTCACCACTTTAATGATTGATAATATACTAAAATAATACTTAAAATAGAGTATAGCTCTAATTATCTAGAAATTTATACTTTCCTACAAACATGACCAAAATGTTCTATTCTATATTATATCAAAAGTTATATAATGAAAACTTGATAAATCTATATAAATTTATGTTAATATTATCTCAAATAAAATAAAATACAAAAAAAAAACCCACATAAGAATAAGAAGTTAGGTAACGATAACCTGCCTCATGTCAAACAAATTTTCCAATTGGCTAATAGGATGAAATCAGCTCTACAACCTTTGATTCCAACATTCTCTCTAGAATTCTCTCCCACTCTCTAATTGAAGGTCACCATAGCTAGAATATTATTCCACAATCAATTTTGTTATTTATAGACCTAGTGCAACTGTGCTACAATCCCTAGAATCCCAATGCTCCAATGGATGTTTAGAGACATCCAAACAAAGAACCCAAAATTACAATGTCCCCTTCCAATGCCATAAGACTTCCATGAAAAATTTCATTCCCAAATAAACACTTTAGCGGTAGTGCACTAGCCATTTAGTGTTGTAATGCTCATTAGTGCTCACTTACTACAAGAGACCGTTGCACTGCATTGCCACCATTACAGTGCCACAACAAAGGAGGAATTTATACTTAGCATTTTCCTTTCAAATTTCAAACCACAACTCTCTATGAAAAAATTAAATATAAAATAACTCTAAAATTAATGAAAATTTATTGGGCACTAAATAGGCTTGCAAATAATACTATGTTTAATTCAGGTTAATGTAGGTAAACTCAACATTATAGAAGAGGTAACTACACACTCAAACCCTAGATTTGAGTTATAAGAGATTGATGCTTCTCTAGTCTAACTTATCAAATTTAATAGATTTAGGAGTTCTTTCTTCATAACTTTCATGGTTTTAGTAGTTCATTTAGAAGTGCTTTGGATTGAATGCACACATATTTAGTTGAATGATATTTATCTCGTCACCTTCGCCTTACTCTGTTGGCTCAACGGGAAAGATTTTGTAAATTTGAACTAATCTAACTTATCGAGATTGCTGAGCTTAGAATACGATAATATTTGTCATTTGGTTAAGGGAAAATATGAAATTTATTGTTATGGCCTCCTCACATGGCTTATTTAGTAGTGAAAAACTGTTAACAACTCAGCCAAAATTGAGATTATTGAGTCTAACTATATACATCTATTTGAGCATTGGAATAAAGTTATAAAATTTATTGCTTCTCTCACTTTATTAATTAAAATTTCCTAACTTGAACTTTGGTGAGTTATGGGATGAATATTCAACATTAAAAGTGATTTCATATATGCTCACTTAAAGGCATAACCTTTATTTAATTTTAGTATAATCACATTGATTGCATGATCAATGATTTAAAATATTTATTTTTATGGATCATTACACAAAACATGATGTTAACTAAAATAATTATATAAAATATCTCCTATCTTAGAGAGTAAATTTGATAGCCTACAAGTTTTCACGTTTAAAATTTAAAAATTCCCCAAAAATAAGAGGATTTTCTATATGAATTTGGAAACACATCCTTGCTTCTCAAAAGAGTTTTGTGAAAATTAGAGTACACTTTTTATAATATTCAAGAAATATATTCTTGGCTTGTACAAGAATTTCTAGAAGATTTGAGTGTAATTTCACCATACTCTAAAAATGCATTCTCACATAGTAAGAGATTTTCAATAGAATTTAAGTGCACTCTTTGATACTCAATAAGGATTATTTTTTAAATTTAGGAAAGGTTGAATAAAATACTTTACTTCTTTTTATTCATGAATCATTCTTAGTTAAATGAAAGCCATTGATTAGTGTAATAGGTCTTTGACCACTCATATTAAAGAGTTGATTAGCTCCACCTTGATACACCATCTAGATGAAAAAGGGCCCTCTTGATTTGGCTCAAATTTGCCTCTAATTATTCAGTGGAATGATTTACCTTCTTAGCATTTGGACTAACTCTCCTTTTGATGTAATAGGAAATCAAAAGATATAGACATCCTCATTGGATAAATTTAAAGATTTTATTGAGCATGGAGCTTGATTTCTTCAAATGAATTGAGCTCTTCCACTCTCCATTGAGTGTTGTACTCTTGGGTTAGATAACCACTCAATAGCTACTAAAAGTAATAGATTCTCAACCTTAAGTGTGTTGCAATTTTGGATTCAAGGATTATGATTTTGATGATAAGAAATATTTTTGTTTCTGTTTGAGTTCCTAACCTTTCAGGTTCATAAGATCAATTGCAATTCAAGCCAGCTTAAGATCGAGTTAGTCTATCTTTGTGTCAAGTTCAATGTAATTTTTTCACCTTTCTTGAGTTAAATGTAATGTAATGGATCCCCAAGCTAAGTAACCTTGCACACACACACACTCAGGGGGAGATTTTTAGTAAATTAGAGTTTCTATTTTGATTTTGTTCATATCATACTTGATGATAGTAATATTATACTAGAGGATCCATTGAAAATAGAAACCCTAATTAGGGCAGCTATGTAAGTCAGTCTGATTAAGTAGATCATCCTAGACTATACTTCTATTGTACAGGATGATACAATCAAATCAAATAATTTTAGTCGTTAAACTAAGTTAGGTAAGTTTCTATTTTTGGTATTTTGGTCTAATCATCCCGGATAATATGTGTATCATCTAGATGATTCATTACAATCATGCCTAAATTAGTTAAGTGATTAAGGAAAGTAATTAAGGATTAATTGATCGATCACATCATCCTAGACGATCGCAAGATCATCTTGGATGATCAATTAGAAATCCTTAACGTCCAGTAATCACTCCTGGATAACCCAAACAGTCTGTCAAATGATATTTTTATTTTTGAACTAATCATACAAGATGATAGAGATATCATCCTAGATGATCAAATCATTTTGAAATCATCCAGCGTAGTTGTCCTGGATGACTCGAACTATTTGCCAGATGATACTAGTATTTTTTGAACTAATCATATAGATAATATACATATCATCCGGGACAATCAAGTCATTTTCTTTAGATCATCCAGACTTTTCTCCTGGATGTCCTGAACTGTCTACTGGACAGTATTCCTAATTTGAAATAATCATCCTGGACTATCACAGAATCATCCTGAACGATCAGAATAAACTATGTCTTCTAATTGTCCAGAAGAACTAGATCATCCAGGACAAAAGGGTCTGATTTAAACTGATCGTATAGGATGATCTAATGATCATCCTGGACGATCTTTGATGGTAAGTTAAAATTTAGGGAAACTTTTGAGCCCTTCTTTTTAAGGTCTCTTATTTGCTACTGTTGAGATCTTTTACTGCTGTCCTCACCTGAGAGATTCTTGAGAGGGAGAGGGAGAGCTTGGGAGAGAGACAGGGGATCTTGTGAGGGGGAGTTTATGAGGTGTTCACAAAGCTTACTCCAAGCAAGGATTTGAGTTATCATCTCCAATTGTCATCCCTTATCCCTTGGTGTCTCTGTGAGAAGGATCGTCAATAAGAAGATCAAGGTTCACTGCCTACTTTAGGAGGAACTACAAGGAGGTAAAGTTCTCTGCTTGCTTCAGGAGGAAGAAAAAGGAGTCTGGGTTCTCTGCCTAACTAGGTTGGTGAAAAGGAGTTTTGTAAAGGCTTCTCCACCTTGCTTTGGGAGTAGAAGGAGAGTCACTTAGTTTTAGTGCAATACCTGGAGGGGAGTCTCCGGGGAGTGGATGTATGTCAAGTTGACTGAACCACTATAAAATTTGGTGTGTTTGTTCTTTTACTGTTCTTTTTTTAATTTCTGTACTTTACTCTTCTGTGAATGATCGTGTGATTAAAGTTACTATTTTGGTTGATTAATCATCTCCACATCAACATCTTTTACAATTTTTTTAAAATATTAAAAAAGGTTTTCAAAATCATTTTTGCTTAAAAATTTTTAAAACTACCAATTCACCCTCCCCCCCCCCCCCCCCTCTTGGTTAGCCTCGGGCTAGTTCATAAGGGATTAATATCCCTAACAAACTTTCAAGTGGTATCAAAGTTATATTCATAAAATCAAGTTTTAAAAAACTTTTAAATTTGATCCATGGCTAACTTTAGAAATAAAAACACCACGGAAGGGTATTCCATTACTCCTCCACCCTTGTTTGATAACATACCTTTTGATTTCTGAAAAACTCACATGTCCACCTTTTTACATTCGATTAATTATCGCATGTGGATGCTTGTTAAAGACGATTATGATGCACCTTTTAGACTTCTTAATGACATTAAAATTGAACTTTATTTTACTAAATTGACACTTGATGATAGGAATTTAGCATAATTTAATGCAAAATGTTTAAATTGTTTCTTCTGTGCACTGAAATCTGAAGATTACATACGTGTGTTAACATGTACCACTGGGAAAGAAATTTGGGATAAATTGTGTATCACTTATGAGGGCACAATTGAAGTTAAGTAATCTAGGTTGAATATCTTTCTTCATGACTATGAACACTTTCACATGAAACCTAGTGAGTCAATATTTGAAATGCATGCTAGGTTCACATAAATTATCACCTCCCTGCATGGATTAGGAGAGAACTCACAAACTATGAAAAAGTTAACAAAATCTTGAGATATTTGCCTTCTTCCTATGATGCCAATATATCTATAATTATTGAATCCAAGGATTTGAACACTTGTTCTATTAATAACTTACATGGATCACTCATTTGCTTACGAGCAAGGAGTGAACTAAAGACATCTGGATGCAGGTGAGAAAAAGGAGAAAACTATGGCACTAAAGGCGAATAATATGGGTTCTGATACTTCCGGGTTTGAAAGCAATGATATTTCCTTGATCACTAGGCAATTCAAAAGCTCTCTAAGAAAGAAACACAAGAACTATCAGAAATGGAATAAAGGTAAGTCTAGCAAAAATTCTAAAGGTTCTTCTGATACAGTTTACTTTGAATGTAGGAAGCCAGGACATATAAAAGTTGATTGTCCAAAACTTAAGGCTCACCCAAGCAAGAAGAAGGGTGAGGAGAAACCCAAGTTTAGGAAGGATAAGAAGCAAATTTAAAAGGCTTTCTGGGTAGATTCTGCGTCTGACTTCTCTGAGACTAAAGCTGAAGACGAGACTATAAATTTGTGTCTGATGGTGGATGAACATCTAGGTCAGTCTTACCAAGAAAAGGTATGTAAACTAACCTATAATCAATTACTTAATGTTTCTGAGAAAATCCATTCATCATATAGGAAACTTAAGAAAATACAAGCTAGTCTGAAATTGAAATTCTTAAACCTGTAAAAAGAGCATGAAGTTTTACTTAAGGATCATTCTACACTTGATAGCAATCACAATCCATTACTTGATGAATTTGATGAGTTAAATAAAAAGCATTCTGAATTAATTATTGAGTATGAATCATTGAAAATATCGCATGCTGATTTAGAAAAAGCATTTAAAGAACTAGAAACCATGGCATATGATTTAGATAATAGCGAGCATGCATTGAAACTAAAAATTATAAGTCTTAAACAAGAAAATGAATTTTTAACTATAAAAATTAGTGCATTTGAGAATAACAAAATACCTCCTACATTTGTACAATTTTATAAACCATCACAGCATGTATCCAAACCTAGGAAGAGGCACTATCACCCCTGTAGATTAATTAATCATTTTCCTGGCATTAGATGTTTCTCTTGTGGTATGTTAGGACATATCTCCCACACCTGCACTGTTCACCATAATACATATTTGGTGTGAAGGCCTAATTTACATGATTTACAGCATAACACACATGCATTATATTCTTCTTCCCACAAGAAGGAACCAAAACTTATTTGGGTTCCTAAATCTAATATTTGATAATTTTATAGGGGTGCTCTCACACAAGACCTCGTGAGAGTATGTGGTACCATGACAGTGAATGCTCAAGGCATATAACTGGAGATACAAATCGATTCATTTCACTGGAGGCCAGGGCTGGAGGCAAGGTCACTATTGGAGACAACACCACCAGGAAAGTGGTGGCCGTAGGTATAATCGAAAACTTTAAGAACCTTTTAATTGAAAATATTTTACTTGTAGATGAACTAAAATACAACTTGCTCAGCATCAATCAACTCTGTGACAAAGGGTTCAGCATAAAGATTTTAGCGAACACTTATATTATCAGCTTAAATAATAACACTATTTTGTAGGCCAAAAGGATCAATAATGTGTATATGCTTGATTTAAATAACATTGAGTGTGCTACATCATATTGCTTGAAAACTACTGCTGATGAGTCTTAGCTGTGGCATAGGAGGTTATGTCATGCCAGCATAAAAACTCTTAGAAGAGTAACCCAAAAGGACCTAGTTAGAGGTGTCCCTAAGCTTAAGTTCACTATGGACCACCTGTATGATGCCTGCCAACTAGAGAAATAAGTCCAATCCTCTTTCCACCACATTAAGGACATCAGCACCTCTAGACCTTTATAAGTCCTTTACATGGATTTATTTGGACCCATTAGCACTGCCAGCTTAGGGGAAAAAGTTTATGGTTTTGTTATTATCGATTTCTATTCGAGGTTCACTTAGATTAGATTTTTGTCACATAAAACTGAGTCATTTGATGAATTTAAATCTTTCTCCACATGGATTCAGAAGAAGTTAGGTTGTGAGATCTTGACCATTCATAGTGATCATGGTGGAGAGTTTTAAAATGTGATATTTGGAACTTTTTGTGTGGAGAAAGGGATTAGCCATAACTTTTTAGCTCCTAGGACCCCTCAGCAGAACGGGATAGCTAAATGGAAGAATAGGACCTTAGTGGAAACTCCTAGAGCCATGCTTGCTTAGTATTCACTCGTAAAATATTTTTGGGTGGAAGCGGTGAACATAGCCTGCTAGGTGTTAAATATGATGAATGTTAGATCCAAAATGAATAAGACATCCTATAAGATCATTAAGGTTAGAACTCCAAACCTGTCCCACCTCCATGTATTTGGCTATAAGGTCTTCATTCTTAATAATGCGAAATCATCCTTAGGAAAATTTGACCCAAAATTTAATGAAGGAGTGTTCTTAAGATATTCTAGTATGGGGAAATCCCTTAAGGTGTTTAACAAGAGGACATTATTGGTGGAGTAGACTACTCATATAGTGTTTGATGAATCTGATCCTAAGAAATCTTGAGATGATGAAGAAGATTAATTAGGAGAGAGTACCCAAGGAGTAGAAACTACAAATCTGGAGAAAAGGGGAGAGCCTCAAAATACTAATGTAGTGGGAGAGATTACCCTAGGAGTAGAAAATACAAATCTAGAAGAAAGGGTAGAACCTCAAAACACTTTGCTAGAGATTAGAGATATTCTTTGGGTCACCCTGAAGAACTAATCTTAGGAGACCCTTATAAAGGCATTATACTAGGTATGGACTTAGGAAGAAAGTAAACCATTCTGCCTTTATCTCAATGACTGAGCCCACCAATATCAATCAAGCCCTTTCTAATGAATTCTGGATCTTAGCTATATAAGAAGAACTTAACCAATTTATGAGGAATGATGTCTGGGAGTTAGTAGAAAGACCTAAGAATCAAAGTGTAGTGGGAACCAAATGGGTCTTTAAGAATAAAATGAATGATTCTGATGTGGTGGTTAGGAATAATGCAAGATTGGTGGCTAAGAGATATAACCAAATTGAACGGATTGATTTTAAGGAGACCTTTGCCCCTGTAGCTAGATTGGAATCCTTTAAAGTGCTACTAGCCTTTGCATGTTATAAGAGATTTAAGTTTTTTTCAAATGGATGTCAAGAGTGCCTTTTTAAATGAGGTAATAAAAGAAGATGTTTTTGTAGAGTAACCCCCAAGTTTTGAGAGTTCCCAATATCCAAATCATGTTTACAAATTAAAAAAGGCAATGTATGGATTGAAATAGACACCAGAGCTTGGCATGAAAGGATTAACACGTTCCTATTAGAAAGGAAGTTTATTAAGGGGAGCATAGACACCACCCTTTTTCTAAGAAAAGTAAGAGATGAATTACTCATTATCCAGATCTATACTGATGATATACTTTTTGGATCTTCTGATCAAAAGTTATGTGATAATTTTTCTAAAATAATGAGTAAGGAGTTTGAGATGAGTATGATGGGATAATTATCCTACTTTTTGGGATTTAGCATAAGGAAAATGAATGATGGAACCTTTCTTAATTAATCAAAATACACTAAGGACATCTTGAAGAAATATGAAATGGATAAAGCCAAGCAAATCAACAATCCCATGAGTTCTAGTGTTCAGTTAGATAAGGATTCAAATAGAAAATATGTTGATCAGAATAAGTATAGAGGAATAATTGGATCACTTCTTTACTTGACTTCTAGCAGACTTGATATCATGTTTAGTGTTTATCTCTATGCTAGATTTTAAGCTGACCCTAAAGAATCCCACCTGACTATAGTTAAGACAATCCTTAGATATTTCTTAGGGACTCCAAACTTAGGAATCTTGTATCCTAGGCATAGCACCTCTTTTGAAATTATTGGATATTCTTATTCTAATTTTGTAAGGTGTAGAGTGGATAAAAAGAGCACTTATGGAACTTGCCAATTCATAGGATAATCTTTAGTCTCCTGGTCTAGTAGAAAATAAACTCTGTTGCCCTTTTTACTGCTAAAGCTGAGTACATTTCCTTAAGATGTTGTGTAGCCCAAGTCCTTTGGTTGAAGCAACAAATTCTAGAATTAGGATTACCTGTTGGCACAATTTCAGTTCTATGTGATAACACTAGTACCATCTACATCTCTAAGAATCTTATCCAACATTCAAGAACCAAACACATTGACACAAGGCATCACTTCATTAGGGACCATGTTACCAAAGGGGACATTGAGCTACACCATGTAGCAACTGAAAACTAATTGGCTAACATCTTTACTAAATCACTGGCCTTTGACACATTAAGCATTTTAAGGACCAGATTGGGTGTGATTGACATAAATGCATGAATTTGATGATTACTGATTTATGAAGTTTCTATTTTTTAGTTTTCCTTTATTTTTGTTTTTTTATTATCTTTTTTTTTTAGTTTTTATTCTTTGTTATTTTTCTTTTGTTGTTATTTTTTACCCGATTTGGTTATTTCTTTTTAGGTGCTTTCCTGTTGTTGTTGATTTATTATTTATTTTCTTCAGAATCAGATCACTGCTCACTACTACTAACAAACTTATTTTCTAAATGAGAGTTCTTTCTTTATTTTTATTTAGAAGCTTATAAGCAGTGATTGACCTCTCTAAAATAGTTAAAGGGAAGAAATATTAATGATTATTTATCTTCCTCTAACTGTTTTAATGGTGTATTGTTCTTTTTGGATAAAAATCATTTTTAAAATTTAAAAGTTAGACTTTGAAATAGCGATCTATTTTATCTTCCTACAGTTATCTATCTCATATGAGTAGTGTTCCAAATCATTGAATCACTTTCATATTTTCTTAATCGAGTGATTGCATTTATCATATGAGAATGATTTTGTTTTGTGGTTTACTTTTTCTTATCTACGAGAGTGAGTTTTTCCTTCTCTTATATTTAGAAGATAATCTAACAACTGAAAGTCTTTTAGAAGTTTTGAAAGAAAGGAAGCTTACAAAAGATACGTAAAGTGCCCTAATCAACTAAAAATAAAAGAGGCACAAAATGAGCCCAACTAAAAAGATGCGCAATGTTCACCAATAAAACTAAAAAGATACACAAATTGTATCAAAAGATGTGCAAAGTATACCAAATAATTAAAAAGAGGCACAAAATGAGCCCACAAAGAAATAAGCTTCCTCCTCTTTCAAATCTTTAAAAAATCATAGAAGAATTCATGTATCCTTAATATATTCAAACACTTGAGATTGAAAATTGTGATTGTTGGTTCTTTAATTTGCAATACTATTTTATCAGATATTTTTCTGGAATGAAATTTGAAAGGATCACTTTTCTTATGTAATTTTTTTTTCTTTTGAATTAGAATTTTCTTTGAAAGAAATTTGAACCTGAAAGGTGTCTAAGGTAGGAGTTACGAAAATTGATTTTCTAACTTCCTGGATTTCAGCGTTGTCAATTTTCTTCTTATCGGCTTTTGAATTAAAATTAAGGAAAAATTTTGATTTGCTAGAGCAGATCAATTCAAAAAAAAATTGGTGTTGTTTTCTCTTTTTTATTTTTTCTTTGGTTTGATTTTAATTTATTTATTTTAATTTTTTAGTGATGTTTATATACTGTCTTTTTAAGTTTCTCTGTACTATTTTCCCTTTTTTTGAGATGTCAAAAAGGGGAGCAGTTTGTGTTCTGGGTTATTATACTATTTGAGTTATCAGTTTTCAGTGTTTTGGTACTGTTTGCCTGACTAATAAAATTTACATTGCTTAGTTCTCCTTACTTTGTGCTTTACTCGCTGAATTTGAAATTATCTAACAAATATTTGTCATCATCAAAAAGGGGGAGATTGTTGCAAATCTAGATTCAAGGATTATGATTTTGATGATAATAAATATTTTTATTTCTATTTGAGTGCCTAACCTTTCAGGTTCCCAAGATTAATTATAATTCAAGAAAGCTCAAGATCGAGTCAATCTATCTTTGTGTCAAGTTCAATGTAATTTTTTCACCTTTCTTGAGTCAAATGTAATGTAATGGATCCCCAAGCTAGGTAGCCTTGCAAATACACACTCAGGGGGAGATTTTTAATGAGTTAGAGTTTCTATTCTAATTTTGTTCATATCATCCTGGACGATAGTAATATCATCCTCGACGATCCATTGAAAATAAAAACCCTAATTAGGGAAGCCATATTAAGTCGATCTAATTAAGCAGATCGTCTTGAACGATACTCCTATCGTACAGGATGATATGCTCAAATCAAAAAATTTTAGCCTCCAGACTAAGTTAGGCAAATTTTTATTTTTGGTATTTCAGTCTAATTTTCTCAGATGATACGTGCATCATCTAGGATGATTCATTATAATCATGCCTAAATTAGTCATGTGATTAAGGAAAGTAATTAAGAATTGATTGATCGATCATATCTCTTGGATGATTACAAGATCATCTTGGATGATCAATTAGAAATCCTTATTATCTAGTATATCTCTCCTGAACGACCTGAACTAGCTACAGGATGATATTGCCATTTTTGAACTAGTCATATAGGATGATAAAGATATCATCCTGGACAATCAAGTCATTTTGAAATATTCTAGCGTAGTTGTTTAAAATGACCCGAACTTGTTGTAAACCTGGATTTAAGGATTATAATTTGGATGATTACAAATATTTCTGTGTTCTATTTTGATTGACTAACATTTCAGGTATGAAAGATCAAATATAATTCAAGCTAACTCAAGATCAGGTCCTCATGTGTTTAAATTATAATTTTTCCCTTTCTTGAGTCAAATATAATGTAATTGATCCCTAGTTAAGTAAGCTTACACACACACACTTAGGGGGAGAGTTCTAATGAGTTAGAGTTTCTATTTCAAATTTTGTTCATATCATCTTGGATAATATTCATATCATCATTGATGATCCAGTGTAAACAGAAACCTTAATTAGGGCGACCATATTAAGTTGGTTTGATTAAGCTGATCGTCCTGGATGATATACCCATTATACAGGATGATAGGCTCAAATTAGAAAATCTCAACCGCCAGTTTAAGTTAGACAAGTTTTATTTTTAGAGATTTTGTCTGATCATCCCAGACGATAGGTGTATCATCCTGGACGATCCTTTACAATCATGCCTAAATTAGTCTAGTGATTAAGGAAAGTAATTAATTTTTAATTATATGATCATATCATCCTGAACGATCTCAAGATCATCCTGGATGATACATGCAAAATCTTGACCATCTAGAGCACTTTACTTGGATGATCTGAGAAATATGTTGGACGATATTCCTGATTTTGAACTAATTATCTGGAATGATCAATATAGCGTCTGGGACGATCAAGTCATTTTGAGATCGTCCAGCTTGTTTTGGCTATACGATCTGAGAAATGAGTAGGTTAATATTGTCATTTTTAAACTAATCATACGGGATGATATATATATCATCCTGGATGATCAAGTCTTTTTTAGATCGTCTAGCACAGGTTGTCCTAGATGACCCGAGCTATCTTTTGGATGAAATTCTTAATTTATACTAATCATCCTAGATAATCATAAAATTGTATGGGACGATCAAAATAAATTTTGTCTACTAACAATCCAGAAAGACCAGATCATCCAGGCTGATTCATGTATTTTGTACTGATTGTACAGGATGATCGATCGTCCTGGACGATCTTTGATGACCAGTTGAGATTTAGAGCAATTTTAAGCCCTCCTATTTAAGATCTTTTTTCCTTCAATAAGAAAAATTTGTTTCCACTTTCCTTTCCAGAAAAAATCTTGAGAGAGGGAGAGAGAGACCTTAGGTGAAAGAGAGAGAGAGGATCTTGTGAGGGGGAGTTTATGAGGGATTCATAAAGGTTGCTCCAAGCAATGATCTGAGTCATCTTCTCCAGTCATCGTCTCTTATCTTTTTGGTGTCTCTGTGGGAGGATCGTCTATAAGAAGATCCAGGTTCTATTCCTGGTTCAGGAGGAAGCAAAAGGAGTCTAGGTTCTCTACCTGCTTCAGGAGGAAACAAAAGGAGTCTAGGTTCTCTGCCTCACCGGGTTGGTGGAATGGAGTTTTATACAGGCTTCTCCGCCTTGTTATGGGAGCAAATGAAGAGTCACTTAGTGTTAGTGCAATACCCGGAGGGGAGGCTCCGGGGAGTGGACTTAGGTCAAGTTGACCAAACCACTATAAAATATGGTGTGTTCTTTCTAACAATTTCCCGTATTTATTTTTCTGTTGATGATTGTGTGATTGTGATTACTATTATGTTATTCTTGAACATCTACACATCATCGAGAGATTGTAATTATTTTAAAATATTTAAAAAGATTTTTTCAAAATCATTTTTCCTCACATATTTTTTTAAATAAATAATTCACCAACCCTCTTATTTAGCCTCAGGACTAGTTCACAAGGGCTTAACATCCCTCTTAAACTTTTAGAACTGTGTGCTGGATAATATTGGGCATTTTTTGAACTAATCATACATGATGATATACATATCATCTGGGGTGATCAAGTCATTTTCTTTAGATCATCCAGACTTTTCTCTTGGATGTCCCAAACTATCTGTTGGAAGATGTTCCTGATTTAAACTAATTATTCTGGATGATCGTAGAATCATCCCGGATGATCAGAATAAATTATGTCTTCTAATCATTTAGAAGAACCAGATCATCAAGGATAAAAGGGTTTGATTTACACTAATCATACAGGATGATCTAATGATCGTCCTGGATGATCTTTGATGGCAAGTTAAAATTTAGGGCACTTTTTGAGCCCATCTATTAAAGGTCTCGTGTTTGCTACTGTTGAGATATTTTGCCGTTGTCCTCACCTAAGAGATTCTTGAGAGGGAAAGGGAGAACTTGGGAGAGAGAGAGAGAGGATCTTGTGAGGGGAGAGTTTGTGAGGTCTTCACAAAGGTTACTCAAAGCAAGGATTCGAGTCGTCGTCTCTAGTCATCGTCCCTTATCCCTTGGTGTCTCTGTGGGAAGGATCGTCAGCAAGAAGATCAAGGTTCTCTGCCTGCTTCAGGAGGAAGTGAAAAAAGGTAAGGTTCTCTGCTTGCTTCAGGAGGAAGCAAAAAGAGTCTGGGTTTTCTACCTCATCGGGTTGGTGAAAAGGAGTTTTGTAAAGGCTTCTCCACCTTGCTGTGGGAGCAGAAGGGGAGTCACTTAGTTTTAGTGCAATAACTGGAGGGGAGGCTCCGGGGAGTGGATGTAGGTTAAGTTGACTGATCCATAATAAAATCTAGTGTATTCATTCTCTTACTATTCTACTTTTAATTTCTGCACTTTACTTTTCTATGGATGATCGTGTGATTAAAGTTACTATTTTGGTTTATTAATCATCTCACATCAACATCTTTTGTAATTATTTTAAAACCTTTAAAAAGGTTTTCAAAATTATTTTTGCTTAAGAATTTTGAAAACTACCAATTCACTCCCCCCCCCCCCCCCCCTTTGGTTTGCCTCAGGCTAGTTCATAAGGGCTTAACATCCCTAACAAACTTTCAAAGTAGTAGTACTACTTCAGCTATGAATAATAATACATAATTTGGGATCTTATAAGTAGGGTCATATGCCCATAATACTTTTGTCATCTTGGTACATCATTTTCTCTTATTCTTATGTGAAATTAGTTGAGTAGCTTCAACAACATTTGATTAAAGGTTTTCGCCAAGCTATTGTCCCTTAGATTGTAAAATGATGAATAACACTGATCAATTTTATATCGATTGACAAATTTATTTATCCAATTGCTTTTGAAAGCTAGGTCATTATCTAAAATAATATGACATGGCATAATAAATTTATAGATAATATTATTAGTGATGAAGTTGATTATATGTTATGCTCTAACCTCTTTAAATAGAGTTATTTTTGCCCCTTTAGAGAAATAGTACATTACTATAAAGATAAATTGGTGTTAAGCTGACAACGGTGGGCCAATGGGACCAATTATATCCAATACCCAAAATCCAAAAAGCTCAGATGCAATTATATGGTGTAATGAATTTGATAGTAGAAGTAGTGTATTACTAAGCACTTAGCATTTGTGACACCTCTTAACATCCTCAATACATTCTTTTACCTTTGATGACTAGTAATAAATCATTCCCTTAATTTTGATGGGTTATTTTGGGACCAAACAGGTGTGCGCCATAAATTCCTTCATGAACATTGGTCATGAACTTATTAGCTTCTTTTGACCATAAACATCTTCGCTGAATTTGATCAAAGGATTTATAATATAAAGTGTGTTGTCGATCACATACCACAATGCCCTTCTTCCTATCTATATAGCTAACAATTTGTTTGCTGGAAGTTTGCCTTCTTTGAAATAATTGATTAATTATCTCCTCCAGTCATTCTTGTCTTCTATTATAAGGCTTCTAGCCATGATTCATAGGCTTCACCAAACTTATGCCTTTTTTTAATGACATGATATTTATCTTGTTACTTAATTAGAATAATTTGTTATAGGGAGTGACCTTTAACCATAGTTGCATATTATTTGCCTGAATTCAACAACACCTTTTCTTTTGAGGTTCATAAGAAGGTTGGTTATAGCATATGACTAGTGTGGGTATTAATTAACATTTACTTATCATTCATTCTCACGATCTCTTTAACAAACTTTATTTAAGACGAGACTTTGTTATTTAAAGCTTGGGAGTCTTGAGTCAAAGAGATGTTCAAGATTTTCTTTATCAACTTGAGAACCTATTTAAGTTAATAAAAAATCTTGGCTTGTAAATCTTCTAGATGCCCAAGACTTATTTTTATGATGAGCTGAGACTCACAAAAAAATATAAATCGTTTTGATTCCTATTGAAATAACAATCCCAAGTTCTGCAACAAAGGCTTCATATTTAGATAAATTACAAGTTCAGGGCACAATGAAGCTAAATAAATACCTCATAACTCATTTATCAGGGGTTATGAAAATGATCCTAATGTCAACTAATGCTTTATGAGGCTTAGAGGTTAGATTGGTTTGACAGATGACGATCCAATAATATACATCTTCAAGATTTTATAGTCTTTCATTTAATGAATAAGCCTAACTTATTAGTTAAGTAATTCATTATTGAGGGGTGAGTTGTGAGGACATAATGAATGGTAAGAAAATATATAAAGATATAGTCTTTTACCTCTTATTGGATCCCATAGGCCTGATGTATACTATTGTAATGATGATCACAAAGATTATTTACTATACTAATAAAATATATAGTTTTACATATAGAATATTGTCTTTTATAATAACATTATAGATAAAGGAAAGATAGCAATACATAGTATTGTAACTCATGAATTAATATTGTGATTTTTTTATGATAACAAAATATTATCTTTTTCAGTTTATTATTTTTCTCCTAGCATACATTGGATATGTCTATTCATTTTTGTGTCTGTACTAATATTTTAGGGAAATCATATACTACTCCAGATTACTGAAGACTTTAAGAAAAGTTAGAATAGGATTTCATGTAATAGAGTCTGTAAATCTCTATTTCTTATTTCTTGAGTCTGAAAGAGTGTGATTGTAATTGGGTAACCGTACACACACACACACAATGGGAAAGAGTTAAAAATGCAATTTTTTTAAAAAAAAACTAATCATACTGTAGGATATCCAATCATACTGTATGATTTGTCTTAGATTTTCTCCCGAATGAAGTTTCCCAAATCTGGGCTTTAATTCTTGACCTATTCGTACATTATGATGCATGTCATACAAACAACTGATAGAGAATGAAATAAGGTTCATACATGATCATACCAAATAAATACATTCAATTTTGAACTGTTCATACAGTACAATGTCAGTTCGTACAGACAACTAACATTGTACAAAATTAGGTTTGTACAAAATGAAGCTTGTTATGTTTAACTATTCATACTATATGGTGTCAGTTCATACAAATGACTAACAAAGTATGAAATAAAGTTCGTACCTGATCATACCAGGTGAATATATTTAGTTTTGAATTATTTGTATAGGACAATGTCAGTTCGTACAGATGACTGACAGTATACGAATCTAGGTTCATGTAGGTTTGTACCAGTATTTTTTGAACTATTTGTATAGATGATCCACGATTGTACTATAAGATCTGAAGTCATTTCACTGGTAACTTTTAGTTTTTTATGGTTTTTTTAGGTTTTCTATATAAGGAGTTCTAAAATCGTCATCCATACCCTTTGCTGTGAATTTCTCTTGAGAGTGACCATTGAGTGTGTGTGCTTGGGAGAGTTGTGAGAGTGAAGTATGAGAGATCTAGTGAGGGAGAGTTGTGAGGGATTCACAAGGTTTCCCAAAGCGAGGATCTCTTTATCTTCTTCTAATTTCTGCCCATCTCCTATGGAAGCTTTTAAGAGAAAATTTTCAACATTGAGTCATGGTTCTTTGTTTTCACCAGGAGGGTGAAAAATGACGTGTCAGTTCTCTACCTTCACTAAGAGGGTGAAAAAGGACATGAAGGTTCTCTATCTTCACCAAGAGAAGGGTGAAAAAGGATGTGACGGTACACTGCCTTCATTGGAGAGAGTAAAAATTATCAGTTCTCTGCCGAACAAGGTTTATGGAAGAGCATTTGTAAGGGCTTCTCCGTCTTGCTATAGGGACAAAAGGAAAGTCACTATTGTTTAGTGCAATATCTGGAGAAGGTGTCTCCGGGGAGTGGATATAGGTCAAGTTTGACCGAACCACTATAAAATCTGGTGTTCTTCTTGTGTTATTTATTTTTTGGCATTTTTATTTCCTATATTTAAATCTTTATGATTAAAAAAATTTGTGATAATTATTTTATTAAGCAACCACATATTAGAGGATCGTAGATTTAAATTTCTTAAAATATTTTCAAAAATCTAAGAAATTTTTAAATAACCAATTCACCCCCTCATGGTTAGCCTTGGGACAGTTTTATTAGGTTTAACAACCTACACAAACTTTCAAGTGGTATCAGAGTGAATCTCAAAAATTAAGGTTTAGATTACCTTTTGAAAAATGATCAAGGCTAATTTTGGAAATCAAAATACTGCTGAAGGATATTTAATCACTAGACCACCTTTATTTTATAACATTCCTCTTGATTTCTAGAAAACTAGCTTATCTACTTTTCTGTAATCACTTGATTATTGCATGTGGATGTTAGTATAGGAGGCTATACTACACCTATTAGAATTATTGATGGCATTAGAGTTGAAACACCATTTGCTAATTGGACTTTAGAAGAAAGAGAATTAGCACAGCCGAATGTAAAATATTTAAATAGTTTTTTTGTTGTATTAAAATCATAAGACTATATGCATGTTTCAACTTGTAAAATTAGAAAAGAAATCTGGGATAGACTTTGTAGAACTTATGAAGGGATAAATGAGGTGAAACAATCCAAGTTGAATATTTTAGTACAAGACTACGAACTATTTCGTATGAAATGGAATGAGTCAATTTCTGATATGTATACACATTTTACTCAGATTGTTACCTCATTACATGCTTTAGGTAGAGAACTAACTAATTCAAAAAAAGTTAATAAAATCCTATACTATTTATCTACTGCTTATAATGCAAAGATAACTACCATAACTAAATCAAAAGATTTGAACGTATATTCTATTGACAATCTTCTTGGATCATTAATTACTTACGAGCAAGGAGTGAATTAAAGATAGATTGATGCAGGTGACAAATGGAAAGAAAAGAATTTAGCCTTAAAAGTTGAGGATTCAGAGAGTGATCAGTTAATGCCTGAGAATGAAGAAGATATTGCATTAATGACAAGATAATTCAAAAGTTTCCTTAAAAGAAAGCAATGAGGACATCAGCATTGGAATAAAGGTAAGTATAATAAAAATGTAAAAGTTACTAATAAAGTTATTTATTATGAATGCAGAAAGCCTAGACATATTAAGTCTAAGTGCACAAATCTCAAAGCTAATCCTAGCAAGGAGAAAGCTAAGGAGAAAACTAACATTATGAAGGGCAAGAAAAGGATGCAAAGAGCTTTCTGGGCTGACTCAACTTTAGACTCCTCATAAACAAAAGCTGAAGAGGAGGTCACCAATTTGTGCTTATTGGCAGATAATCTTGATCATTCAGATAAAGAAGAGGAATGTGACTTATCCTATGATGAATTATTTGAAGTTTCTGAGAAAATTTATAATGTATATAGGAAATTCAAAAAATTGCCAGCTAGTCTTAGTATTGAGTATTTGAATTTTTAAGAAGAGCATGTAAACCTTATGAAAGATCATGCAGACATAGATAGAAATCACATAGCCTTGCTTGATGAATTTCATGATTTGAATAAGAAGCATGAATTATTGAAAACATACTATAGTGAGCTTGGAAAGGATTTTAAAGTTTTTATGGGTGAATTAGAACAAAAGGAAATTGATTTGAAAATTGAAAATTCAATTTTTGAAAATGCAAACTCATATCTAGAAATAAAATAGACCATCTCCCACACTTGAATAATTTTATAAGTCTAAACATTAGCACATAAGATAAAAACCTAGGAAGAGACATTATAACTCATATAGATTAATAAATATTTTTCCTTGTGTTAAATATTTTTCATGTGGAATATTACGACATATTTCCCACACTTGTATTATTTATAGTAGAATATATTTAGTGTGGAGACCTAAGAAGCATCAGTCATAGCATATCAAATATACATCTAGATTATCATTGTGAAGAGGTGAACCCAAATTTATTTGTGTTCCTAAGTTTAATATTTAATATTTTTGTAAAAACACTCTCATACAAGCCCTCATGAGAGCATTTGGTACATGGACAGCATATAACTAGAGATGCAAATCAATTTATAATGCTGGAAGCCAGGAATGGAGGCAAAGTGATACTTGAGATAACACCACTCGGAGAGTGGTTCCTAAAGATATGATTGAAAACATAAATAATTTTTTTTATTGAAAATGTATTATTAGTAGAAGGCTTAAAACACAACTTGCTAAGTATTAGTCAGCTTTATGATACGGGTTTTAACATAAAATTTTACTTACTAGTTGCATTATAAGCAAAAATGGAATTGATGTGTTGCTTGGAAATAGGGTAAATAATGTTTACATACTTGATTTAAGTTAAATTAGATATTCTAATGCTTTTTGCTTGAAAACTATTATTGATCAATCTTGCTTATGACATAAAAGATTTTTTCATGTAAGCATGAAAAATCTTAGAAAGATTACCCAAAAAGAAATGGTTAGTGGCCTACCCAAATTAGAGTTCATTAATGATCACTTATATGATGCATGTCAATTAGGAAAAAAAGTTAAGTCCTCCTTTCATTTAATCAAAGATCTTAAAACTAGTAAACCCTTAAAAATTCTTCACATGGATCTGTTTGGACTAGTTGGCATTGTAAGTCTAGGAGGGAAAACTAATGGGTATGTTATTATTGATGATTATTTGAGGTTCACTTGGATTAGAATGCTATCTAATAAGAGTGAATCATTTGATGAGTTTAGACATTTTTCTACTTTGATTCAAAGGAAGCTAGGTTGTAAAATTCTTTCGATTCATAGTGACCACGGAGGTGAATTTGAAAATAAAAATTTTGAAGTCTTCTATAAAGAACAAGGGATAGATCATAACTTTTCAGTACCTAGGATCGCTCAATAGAATGAGGTTGTTAAAAGAAAGAAACAAACTTTGATAGAAGCCACTAGAGCCATATTGAGTGAATATTCACTTCCAAATTATTTTTGGGCTAAAGCGGTTAACACAACATGTTATGTTCTGAATAGGGTGAATATTAGATTTAAGCTAAATAAGACACCCTATGAACTTCTTAAAGGAAGGACATCCAACCTCTTACATCTACATGTCTTTGATATAAAGTGTTCATTCATAATAATGGCAAAACTCTTTTAGGAAAATTTGATCCTAAATCTGATGAGAGAATTTTTCTAGGATATTCAAGTGTTGACAAATCCTATAGATTTTTAATAAAAGGAAATTGATAGTTGAGGAGACCACTTATGTAGTTTTTGATGAATTTGATAATTAGAAGGTCTAGGTTGGAAGAAGAAGAAGTTGAAGAAATTTCATAAGGAATTAAAAAAGAAAATATTGAAGAAAGAATTAAAATAGAAAACACATTGCCTAGAGAATGGAAATACTCCAAAAGTCATCCTAAAGAATTGATTTTAGGAGACCACCCGAGTGAAGGTATTATTATTAGGCATGGATTAAGCAAAGAAGTGAACCATGAAAGTTCGATAGGGATGTTAAGCCCTAGTGAACTAGTCCTGAGGCTAACCAAGAGGGGGTGGTGAATTGGTTATTTAAAAATTTCACGATAACAAAGAAAATCTTTTTATAACGTGCAGCGGAAATGAATTAAAACAATGATAAAAAGATCAACCACAGATATTCAACCAAGCAGTTAATATCAGAAAAGTAAGGTGCAAAACTGAATCAGAAAAGTAAACAAGATTTTATAGTGGTTCGGTCAACTTGACCTACGTCCACTCCCCGGAGCCTCCCCTCTGGGTATTGCACTAAACAAAAGTGTCTCTCCTTTTGCTCCCACAGCAAGGCGGAGAAGCCTGTACAAAAACCTCCTTTTCACCACATGGTGAGGCAGAGAACCCGACCTCCTTTCGCTTCCTCCTGAAGCAGGCAGAGAACCTTCGAACTCCTTTCGCTTCCTCCTGAAGCAGGCAGAGAACCTTCGAACTCCTTTTGCTTCCACCTGAAGCGGGCAGAGAACCCCGGATCTTCTTGCGAACGATCCTCCCACGACGAACACCGACTAGACGAAAGACGACGAGCGGAGAAGACGACTCTGATCCGTGCTCGGAGCAACCTTAGTGAATCCCTCACTAACTCTCCCTCACAAGATCTTCTCTCTCTCTCCCAACTCTCTCTCTCTCTAGGGTTTCTCAGGGAAGGAAGGCAGCAAAAGATTTTTCCAAAAATTGGAAAAAGTTCTTTTAAAGGAGGGCTTAAAATTTGCCCTAAATCTCAACTGGTCGGCCAAGATCGTCCTGTACGATCCGTTTAAATTCAGCTGTTTCAGCCTGGACGATCTGGCTCTTCTGGACGATCAGTAGAAAAAATTGTTCATATCGTCCCGTACGATCCTGCGATTGTCCGGGACGATTAGTGTAAATTGAGGAAAATCGCCCAGAAGACAGTTCGAGTCGTCCAGAGAAATTTGTGCTGGACGACCAAAAAATGACTTGATCGTCTAGCACGATAGGGGCATCGTCTTGTACGATTAGTTCAAAAGGTGCCCAAATCATCCTGAACACAGTTCGGGACGTACAGCTGAAATGCACTAAATGATCATGATCGTCCGGGACGATCCTGCGATCGTCCAGGACGATATGATCATATCAACCAAAAATAAATTGCTTTCCTTAATTACCAGATTAAATTAGACATGATTGTACTGGATTGTCCGGGACGATACACGTATCGTCCGGGACGATCAGACCAAGTATCTAAAAATAAGAACTTGCCTAACTTGATCTGGCGGCTGAGAATTTTCTATTTGGGCATATCGTCCAGTACGATCCGAAGATCGTCCAGGACGATCTGCTCAATCAGACCCTCTTAACTTAGTCTCCCTAATTAGGGTTTGATCGTCTAGGACGATGTGGAGATCGTCCAGGATGATATGAACAAAATTTTTAACAGAAACTCTAATTCACTCAATCTCTCTCCCTGAGTGTGTGTGTGCAAGGTTACTTAGCTAGGGAATCAGTTACATTACAATTGACTCAATAAAAAGAAAAATCATACATTTGACACACTTGGACCCGATCTTGAGTTGGCTTGAGTGGCTCGCGGTCTTTTGTGCCTGAAACAGATTAGCCAAGCAAAACACACTGGAAACATGTTTGTCATCATCAAAACTAGATTTGCAACAATCTGCCCCTTTTTGATGATGGCAAACATTTGTAAAGTAGTCTGAAAATAAAAGTAAACTAGGAGATCAAACAAATAAACATTTTTTTTTTAATTTTCATTTAACAATTAACACAATACAGGAACCATGGCTCATAAAACAGAAACAGACACGCTACAACTGACTCCCCCTTTTGACATCACAAAAAGGAGGAGGGAAAAACATAACACGAAAATAAAACATAAATAGAACAACTACAAAATAAGAAAATCAGAATTTTTCCTTGATTTTAGATTCAAAAACCAATGACAGGATGATTGACAGCGCTGAAATCAAGAAAAGGTTGGAAATAATCAACTTTCGTAACTCCGACCCCGGGCACCTTATCGATGCAAACCTCTTTCAAAACAAAAATCCGATTCAGAAGAAAAGACATTAGATTTGAAAAGAGATCCTTTCAACCCTCGTTCCAGAAAAATATCTGATATAATAGTGTTATAAAGTAAAAAATCAGAAATCGGGATTTTCAAAACACAAGCTTTTGAAAATATTAAGTGGCGCACAGATTTCTCTAAGACATTTAACAATCTGAAAAGGAAGAAAGCTTGGTTTGGGCTCATTTTGTGCCTCTTTTTCAAATTGGTTGGCGCTTTGCGCATCTTTTAATTTTTGATACACTTTATGTATCCAATTTAGCAATTTCGCATCTTTTTAGTTTTGGACTCATTTTATGCCTCTTTTTCAAATTATCTGGCGCACTGCGCATCTTTTATAAGCTTTCTCCTTTTCATAATCATTAAAGAGTCTCAGCTGTGAGATTATCTTCCAGACATAGGAGATGACTCTCCGCAGTAAGGAAGAACGATTCACAAAACAAAAGCCATACAACATATGATAAATACAATCACTTGGTTTAGAAAATCAAACTAATGACTCAAAACTTTGAAAAACACTATTGATATGAGGCAGATTACTGTAGGAAGATAAAATAATCTCTATTTCAAAAACTAACATTTTAATTTTGAAGAGGATTTTTATTCAAAAGAAACTACACACCAGTAAAGGAGTTAGAGGAAGAGAAACAATTATCAATGTTTCTTCCCTTTAACAGATTCAGCGAAGTCAATCACTCCTTACCAGCTTCCAAACCAAAATAAGGTAAAAACTCCCAGTCAAAAATTCAGATCATCAGAAGTAGTGAGCGGTGATCAGATCTTGAAAAGCATAAAACAGTAAGTGCAAGATATGAACCAGTAAATAAAAATAGGTAGAAAATCACAGCAAAGTAAATACTCAAATCAAACTAATAGTAAGGCTAACACAGAAATCAACAGAAGAAATAAAATCAACTGAAAGCAAATAATCCAACCAAAACTAACTAACAGAAATCAGAAATCAGAATACCAAAACTAACTAACATAAATCAGAAATCAGAATACCAAAACTAACTAACAGAAATCAGAAATCAGAATACGAAAACTAACTAACAGAAATCAGAATACCAATCAGAACAATCATAAATCAGCAGTCATCAGAATCAAGCATTTATATCAATCACTCCTAATCTGGTTCTCAAAATGCTGAATGAGTCAAAGGCCAGTGGTTTAGTGAATATGTCAGCCAGCTGATTTTCAGTTGCTACGTGATGTAGCTCAATGTCCCCTTTTGTAACATGGTCCCTAATGAAGTGATGCCTAATATCAATGTTTTTGGTCCTAGAATGTTGGATTGGATTCTTAGAGATACAGATGGCACTAGTATTATCACACAGAACAGAAATTGTGCCAACAGGTACTCCTAAATCCAAGACTTGCTGCTTCAACCATAGAACTTGGGCCACACAACTTCCTAAGGCAATGTACTCAGCTTCAGCAGTGGAAAGTGCAACTGAGTTCTGTTTTCTTCTGGACCAGGAGACTAACGACTGTCCTATGAATTGACAAGTCCCAGAAGTACTCTTCCTATCCACCCTACACCCCACAAAATCAGAATCAGAATATCCAATGATCTCAAAAGAGGTGCTATGCCTAGGGTACCAAATTCCTAGGTTTGGGGTTCCTAAAAGATATCTAAGAATTCTCTTAACAGCAGTCAGGTGGGACTCTTTAGGATCAGCCTGAAACCTAGCACAAAGACAGACACTAAACATGATATCAGGTCGGCTAGCAGTCAGGTAAAGTAGTGAACCTATTATCCCTCTATACTTCTTCTGATCAACAGATTTTTCATTTGAATCCTTATCTAACTGAACTGAGGAGGGCATGAGAGTATTGATTGGCTTGGCTTTGTCCATTTCATATTTCTTCAAAATATCCTTAGTGTATTTTGATTGATTGAGAAAGGTTCCATCATCCGTTTGCCTTATGCTAAACCCCAAAAAGTAGGACAATTCTCCCATCATACTCATCTCAAACTCCTTTCTCATCATTTTAGAAAACTCTTCACATAAATATTTATCAGAAGATCCAAAAAGTATATCATCAACATAGATCTGGACAATGAGTAAGTCATCCCCTAATCTCCTCAGAAAAAGGGTGGTGTCTACGCTCCCCTTAACAAACTCTCTTTCTAACAGGAATGTGCTAAGCATCTCATACCAAGCTCTGGGTGCCTGTTTCAATCCATATAAGGCCTTTTTTAATTTATAGACATGACTTGGATATTGGGAACTCTCAAAACCTGGGGGTTGTTCTACAAAAACATCTTCTTTAATTACCCCATTTAAAAAGGCACTCTTAACATCCATTTGAAACAGCTTAAATCCCTTATAACAGGCAAAGGCTAGTAGCACTCTAATGGCTTCCAATCTAGCTACAGGGGCAAAAGTCTCCTCAAAATCAATCCCTTCTATCTGATTATACCCCTTAGCCACCAATCTTGCCTTATTTCTCACCACCACACCAGAATCATTCATCTTATTCTTAAAGACCCACTTGGTTCCCACAATACTTTGATTTTTAGGTCTTTCTACTAACTCCCAAACATCATTCCTTACAAATTGATTCAATTCGTCCTGCATAGCTAAAATCCAAAATTCATCCGACAGGGCTTGATTGATGTTGGTGGGTTCAGTCATTGAGATAAAGGCAGAATGGTTTACTTCCTTCCTAAGTCCATGCCTAGTCCTAACACCTTCAGAAGGGTCTCCTAAGATCAGTTCTTTAGGATGACTCGAAGAATATCTCCAATCTCTAGGCAAATCTATTTGAGGTTCTACCCTTTCCTCCAAATTTGTATTTCCAACTCCTTGGGTAACCTCAATAATCTCTTCATCTTCCACTTTAGATCCAGACTCCTTAGGATCAGATTCATCAAACACTACATGGGTTATTTCTTCCACCACCAAAGTCCTCCTATTGAACACCCTAAAGGATTTTCCTACACTTGAATATCCTAAGAACACTCCTTCATCAGATTTGGGGTCAAATTTTCCTAAGGGTGACTTCCCGTTATTCAGAATGAAAACTTTACAGCCAAAGACATGGAGGTGGAACAGATTTGGAGTTCTACCCTTAATGATCTCATAAGGTGTCTTGTTCAGTTTGACTCTCACATTCACCCTATTCAGCATATAACAGGTAGTGTTCACCGCTTCAGCCCAAAAGTATTTTGGAAGTGAATACTCGGCAAGCATGGCTCCAGCGGCTTCCACTAAGATCCTGTTCTTCCTTTCAGCTACCCCGTTCTGCTGAGGGGTCCTAGGACCTAAAAAATTGTGACTAATCCCATGATCCTCATAAAAACTTCCAAATCTTTCATTTTCAAACTCCCCTCCGTGATCACTATGGATGGTAATAATCTCACATCCTAACTTCTTCTGAATCCAAGTAGAGAAGGATCTAAACTCATCAAATAACTCAGATTTATGTGACAAAAACTTAACCCAAGTGAACCTCGAATAATCATCTACAATCACAAAACCATAGACTCTCCCCCCTAAGCTGGCAGTGCTAATGGGTCCAAAGAGGTCCATATGAAGAACTTCTAAAGGTCTAGAGGTGCTAATGTCCTTAACAGAGTGAAAAGAGGACTGGACTTGCTTCCCCAACTGACAGGCATTACACAGGTGATCCATAGTGAACTTAAGCTTGGGCACACCTCTAACTAAGTCCTTTTGGGTGACTCTCCTAAGGGTTTTCATGCTGGCATGACACAATCTCCTATGCCATAACCAAGACTCATCAGCAGCAGTTTTTAAGCAAATTGAATTATCAGATTTAATGCTACTTACATCTAGCTTGTAGACGTTGTTGATCCTTTGCCCCTGTAAAACAACTTCATCATTTAAGCTTAAAATGCAGCCAGTGGGCAGGAATTTGATGCAGTATCCCTTGTCACAGAGTTGACTGATGCTCAGCAGGTTGTGTTTCAGTCCATCTACAAGCAAAACATTATCAATCATAAAGTTCTTTGAATCACCAATTATACCTGTGCCTACCACCTTCCTGGTGGTGTTATCTCCAAGTGTAACCTTGCCTCCAGCTCTGGCCTCCAGCGAAATGAACTGATTTGCATCTCCAGTCATATGTCTAGAACATCCGCTGTCCAGGTACCACATGCTCTCACGAGGTCTTGTGTGAGAGCACACCTCTTCCTGATCCGAATGACCAGGGTAATCATCAGCCATAAGACACAAGTTTGTTTCCTCCTCTTCAGCTTCAGTTTCAGAAGAGTCGAATGCAGAGTTTGCCCAGAACGCCTTCTGAATCCGCTTCTTGTCCTTTCTAAACTTTGGTTTCTCCTCACCCTTCTCCTTGCTTGGGTGAGCTTTAAGTGTAGGACATTCAGCCTTTATGTGTCCAGGCTTCCTGCATTCAAAACAAACAGATTCAGATGAACTCTTAAAATTTTTATTGGACTTACCCTTGTTCCACTTCTGATAGTTCTTATGTTTCTTCCTTAGAAAGCTTTTGAATTGCCTTGTGATTAAGGCAACATCATCGCTATCAGACCCGGAAGTGCTAGCATCTGAATCCTTGGCCTTTAGTGCCACTGTCTTCTCTTTCTTGCGTTCACCTGCATCAAGTTGCCTTTGGTTCACCCCTTGCTCATAAGCAATAAGTGATCCAAGTAAGCTGTCAAAAGAGTAAGTGTTTAAATCTTTAGATTCAGTAATAGCAATAATCTTAGCATCATAAGAAGCAGGCAAACATCTTAGAATTTTATTCACTCTTTCGTAGTTAGTAAGTTCTCTACCTAGAACATGCAAAGAGGTAACAATCTGAGTGAACCTTGTGTACATTTCTGAAATAGTCTCACTAGGTTTCATACGAAAAAGTTCGTAATCATGTAACAAGATATTTAACTTAGACTGTTTGACTTCAGTTGTACCTTCATATGTTATGCATAATCTATCCCAGATTTCCTTTCCCGTTGGACAAGTAGAAACATGCATATAGTCTTCAGATTTTAAAGCACAAAAGAAATAGTTCAAGCATTTTGTATTTAACTGTGCTAAATCACGATCATCAAACGTCCAATCAGTAAAAGGCAGTTCAGTTTTCACATTGTTAATCAGTCTAAAAGGTGGTTTGTATCCGTCCTTAACTAACATCCACATGCGATAATCAATAGACTGTAGAAAAGTAGACATGCATGTTTTCCAAAAATCAAAAGGAATATTATCAAACAACGGTGGTCTTGTAATAGAATATCCTTCAGCAGTATTATGATTGTTACAGTTAGCCATGGATCAAATTCAAAAGTTTTTAAACCTAAATTTTGAATCCCGCTCTGATACCACTTGAAAGTTCGATAGGGATGTTAAGCCCTAGTGAGCTAGTCCCGAGGCTAACCAAGAGGTAGAGGGGGGTGAATTGGTTATTTAAAAATTTCACAATAACAATGAAAATCTTTTTATAACGTGCAGCAAAAATGAATTAAAACAACGATAAAAAGATCAACCACAGATATTCACCCAAGCAGTTAATATCAGAAAAGTAAGGTGCAAAACTGAATCAGAAAAGCAAACCAGATTTTATAGTGGTTCGGTCAACTTGACCTACGTCCACTCCCCGGAGCCTCCCCTCCGGGTATTGCACTAAACAAAAGTGTCTCTCCTTTTGCTCCCACAGCAAGGCGGAGAAGCCTGTACAAAAACCTCCTTTTCACCACACGGTGAGGCAGAGAACCCGACCTCCTTTCGCTTCCTCCTGAAGCAGGCAGAGAACCTTCGAACTCCTTTCGCTTCCTCCTGAAGCAGGCAGAGAACCTTCGAACTCCTTTTGCTTCCACCTGAAGCGGGCAGAGAACCCCGGATCTTCTTGCGAATGATCCTCCCACGACGAACACCGACAAGACGAAAGACGACGAGCGGAGAAGACGACTATGATCCGTGCTCGGAGCAACCTTAGTGAAACCCTCACTAACTCCCCCTCACAAGATCTTCTCTCTCTCTCCCAACTCTCTCTCTCTCTAGGGTTTCTCAGGGAAGGAAGGCAGCAAAAGATTTTTTCAAAAATTGGAAAAAGTTCTTTTAAAGGAGGGCTTAAAATTTGCCCTAAATCTCAACTGGTCGGCCAAGATCATCCAGGACGATCGGTAGATCGTCCTGTACGATCCGTTCAAATTCAGCTGTTTCAGCCTGGACGATCTGGCTCTTCTGGATGATCAGTAGAAAAAATTGTTCATATCGTCCCGTACGATCCTGCGATCGTCCCGGACGATTAGTGCAAATTGAGGAAAATCGTCCAGAAGACAGTTCGGGTCGTCCAGAGAAATTTGTGATGGATGACCAAAAAATGACTTGATCGTCCAGGACGATAGGGGCATCGTCCTGTACGATTACTTCAAAAGGTGCCCAAATCGTCCTGAACACAGTTCGAGACGTACAGCTGAAATGCACTAAACGATCATGATCGTCCGGGACGATCCTGCGATCGTCCAGGACGATATGATCGTATCAACCAAAAATAAATTCCTTTCCTTAATTACCAGATTAAATTAGGCATGATTATACTGGATCGTCCGGGATGATACACGTATCGTCCGGGACGATCAGACCAAGTATCTAAAAATAAGAACTTGCCTAACTTGATCTGGCGGCTGAGAATTTCTGATTTGGGCATATCGTCCCGTACGATCCGAAGATCGTCCAGGATGATCTGCTCAATCAGACCCTCTTAACTTAGTCGCCCTAATTAGGGTTTCTGTTTTAACTTGATCGTCCAGGACGATGTGGAGATCGTCCAGGACGATATGAACAAAATTTTTAATAGAAACTCTAATTCACTCAATCTCTCTCCCTGAGTGTGTGTGTGCAAGGTTACTTAGCTAGGGAATCAGTTATATTACAATTGACTCAATAAAAAGAAAAATCATACATTTGACACACTTGGACCCGATCTTGAGTTGGCTTGAGTGGCTCGCGGTCTTTTGTGCATGAAACAGATTAGCCAAGTAAAACACACTGGAAACATGTTTGTCATCATCAAAACCAGATTTGCAACAAACCACTCAGCATTTATTTCAATAATTGAACCCACTAATATAAATCAAGCACTTTCTGATAAATTTTGGACTCTAACTATGCAAGAAGAGTTAAATCAATTTATTAGAAATGATATTTAGGATTTGATAGAAAGGCCTGAAAATCAAAGTGTTGTTGGAAATATGTGGATTTTCAAAAATAAGATAAATGATTCAGGTGTAGTGGTTAGAAATAAAGCAAGATTGGTTGCCAAGGAGTATAATCAAATAGAAGGAGTTGACTTTGAAGAGACTTTTACCCTTATAACCAGACATAAAGTACTAAGGGTGCTTCTTGCCTTTGCCTATTTTAAAGGTTTTAAATTATATCAAATAGAAGTTAAAAGTGCCTCTCTTAATGGGGTGATAAAAGCGGATGTTTATGTTGAGAAACCTTCAGGTTTTGAAAATTCATAATTCCTAATCATGCTTTTATATTAAAGAAGGCATTATATGGACTAAAATAGGCATCTAGGGCATATGAATGGCTATGCACATTCCTACTAGAAAGATCTTTTATTAAAGCGAGTGTGGACACCACTCTCTTCTTAAAAAGAGTATGAATGAAATACTCATTATTCAAATATATATTAATGATATCTTATTTGGATCCTCTATTAAAAATCTTTGTGATGATTTTTAAAAGACAATGAGTAATGAATTTTAAATGAGTTTGATGGGAGATTTGAGTTACTTTCTTGGTTTTACCATAAAGCAGAAAGAGGATGGCACCTTTATTAATTAATCAAAATATATTAAGGACATCCTTAAAATGTATGAAATGGATAAAGCTAAACCAATAAGTACTCCCATGAGTTCCTCAAGTTAGTTAGATAAGGATTCTAAAGGCAATTTTGTTGATCAGAAGAAATTTGGAGAAATAATTGGATCATTATTTTATTTAACTACTAGTAAACCTGATATCATATTTAGTATTTCTTTGTGCTAGATTTCAAGCTAATTCAAAAGAATCTCAACTAACTACTATTAAAAGAATTCTGAGATATCTATTAGGAACTCAAAACTTAAGGATTTGGTAACCTAGGCACAACACTTCTTTTGAATCATTAGATATTCTGATTCAAATTTTGTAGGGTGTAGGATTGATAGAAAAGAGCACTTCTGGAACTTATCAATTCATTGGGAACTCTTTAGTTTCCTAGTCTAGCAGAAAATTGAATTAAGTAGCCCTTTCTACAGTTGAAACAGAATATATAACCTTAGGAAGTTATGTGGCACAGGTTCTTTGGTTAAAATAATAACTCATGAATTTAGGTTTTTCAATTGGCACTATTCTAATCTTCTGTGATAATACAAGTGCTATTTGTTTTTCAAGGAACCCAATCCAACAATCAAGGACCAAGCATATAGATATAAGGTATCATTTCATTAAGGACCATGTCACCAAGGGAAAAATTGAGTTAAATTATGTATCTACTGAAAATCAACTTGCAATCATTTTCACAAAACTACTGGGTTTTGAAATTTTTAGTACATTAAGAACCAGATTAGGTGTTATTGATATTCATGCTTAATAATTATAATTCTGCAAATTGTATCTATGGTGTATTTGTTTTATATTCATGTTTGTGTATTGTTCCTTATTTGTGATTCATTTTTATTTTTATTTTCTCTCTACTTTGGGTTAGATTTCTCATTTGTATTTTTGTTTTGTTTTGTTTTTGTGTCTTATGGATTTTATGTAATTTATTTTTTGAAAAGAATCTTGATTATCATATGTAAATCTAAAGTTCATCTTTAATTTGTACTGTACGAACTACTTTCATATTGTACAAACTCACTAGATGTTACATGATACTTTTTTCTGAGTTGTCAAGATGAAAAATATGATATTATAAATACATCATACGATACGATGATGTCATCATCTATACAAACAATTTTTTTTCATCTGTATAAAAATGGTGGGATTTTCGAGGATAATAATTTTTTAAAGATCATTTGTACAAACACCTGTACGTCTATACGATCCAGGTTAGTCAAATTTCATATGAAAGGATGCATCATAAAGGCAACTTTATAAAAAGTTGTTTTCCCTGTAATACCTGCTCTTGATTATTTTTGTTCATATGTATGAACTCAAGTTCATACCATACAAATGTTTAAGATAGTATGAATGAATGAAGTTTCATACTATATGAAATAGGTCATTTTCTATAAATTGGAAGCCTTCCCTTGACATTCTTCACAATCCTTTCCATTTTCAACTCTTATGGTCATTCCTTCTAAAAATGGCTAGTAGCAGCAAGCAAGCATGTCTTTCCAGGGGGAGTTCATCCTGTTCTGAATCAGATGAGGAATTTCTTTCTAAAGAGAATGAATAAGCTTACGATCAGTTTGTTCTTGCAAAAATCACTCCATCTCAACTTCTCAGTCAATAGGACATTAATTTTTTTATAATACCTCTGTTTGATTCTACTCATTTCTCTTTTATTCTCACTCTAATCTATGCATACACTCAAACACTTTCTATTATTTTCTTGAAAACATGATAATGAGAGAAAATTTTATAAAAATGTCCTCATATGCTTTTGGTGAAAGAGTCAAAATTACTAAGAAAGATTTTGGTATATTTCTCCATCTTAAAACTGAAGGAGTTAGGCTTCATTCCATGATTTCTAGGAGTGATTTTGAGTGGGTTGAAGTAAATCAAACACTTCAGCATGTACCCTCAGTCTCACATTTACCTCTTGTAAATACCCTAAATCAAAATGCCAGGATCATCCAGCATGTCTTAAGAACTTCTATTATTCATAAAGCTGGTGATCAAATCAATATCACTTCGTTGCTTTCCTTTGTGACATAACTTATAATATCAAACACTCCTATTGATGAAGACCAATTAATTATGGACTTCATTAATAATCTGACTAACATTAGACTTCCTTCTACTAGAAGAAAGAAGAATGTGGATTTAGGTCACTTAATAGCTTACATTTTGGAGAAAAAGTATAATCTTGTTCATCCCAATCCTCCTAATAATCTACTTTGCTATTTACTAATGCTTCTTTCTGCTCTCTTTTACATCGGGACCAAGGGGGTGAGGGAGAATAATTTGATGAAGAAGGAGGACCTGCACCCGCTCCAGCACGTGCATCTACACCTGCTCTTGGACCTGAGCATCATTTCTATTAAGAAATGGTTTAAAGGTTTGATCACCTCGACACTCATTTTCATCAGTGCTTTGATCATATTGAGACTCGTCTGGACCAGCAGGACATCAGATATAATGAAGATATGGGCTGGGTAAGAGGATAATTTGATACACTCAACACTCAAGTAGCTACCATCAACAACTACTTTACTCAATTATGTCCTCCACAATCTCCTCTAGATCAAGATCCTCTGAAATATTAGATTGTCTATTATTTGTTGTTATTATATCTCTTGATTTTATTTATGTTGCTGCTTTTAGATGTTTTTATTATAGATTAGTTGATTTAAATGGTATGGATCAGGTGTATTTGTTTTCTATGTAAGGTTTTCTTTATTAAAAAAAATGTGTGTTTTCTATTGGATAATCTCAAATGTTGATCTAAGGAATAAAAATATTTGTTTTTGCATTACAATGTTTTTTTCCTTACACTTTTTCTTCTCAAAATTTAAATCAAATTATAAATTAGACTTAGATAAGATGATCATCTTCATGTTCTAATAGATGTTTATCATATAGTTATAATTGTTGCAAAGAGAATGACTTATTTATTCTTTTACTTTCTAGTATAATGTGTTGATCTTATTATTATCAATTAGTTTTTGTTTTATGGTTTAAACTTCCTTATACGAGAAAGTTTTTTCTTTTGTTTGGAAGATAATCATACAAACTAAGATTTACTAATATAAATTATGGAAAGAACAAAATGTCAAAAGATGCACAATGTGTGCCAAATTTGAAAAGAGGCACAAAATTAGCCCAACATGAAAAGATGCGGAATGTTTGCCAAATCAAATTCAAACTCAAAAGATGCGTAATGTTCGACAAGCATAAATTATTGTTGATAAAGAGGCATAAAATGTGCCCACACTTCATTTTAGTTCTTTCCTCTATATTTCAAAGTCTTAGGAAAATCCATGCATTTATTAATAATTTCAACCTTTGAACTTTAAACTAATTGATTTTTATTTCACTATTTCTGCAATAATTATTCTATTTGATATTTTTGCTTTCGATAGTGAATATAGAACTTGATCAACATTTCTTATCTTATTTGTTCTTTGAGTTAAACTATGAGTTTTTGAATCAAGAAACTAATGTTGTTTTTGCAAAATGTTAGCATTCTTTTCCCTATCAACTTTTAGATTTATGTTGATGTCAAAAAGGGGGAGGTAGTTTATGCTTGTTTTTGTTTGAATTCTGTCTTCGTTGTTTAGTTTTATAAAATTAAAATAAAAAAAAAAGAGGATGTTGATTTTTTTTATTTTCCCATGATTTTTAGTTTATCATTCATTGAGGGGGAGCTTCGGAGAAAGTCCTTTAAATTGTAATTCAAATAATTATTATTTTTTTATCATCATCAAAAAGAGGGAGATTGTTGATTTTCATGAATTAATATTGCAATTTTTTGATGATAACAAAATATTATCTTTTTTAGTTTATTATTTTTCTCCTAGCATACATTGGATATGTCTATTCATTTTTATGTGTGTACTAAAAATTCAGGGAAATCATATACTACTCCAAATTGCTGAAGACTTCAAGAAAAGTTAGAATAAGATTTCATGTAATAGAGTCTGTAAATTTCTATTTCTTATTTCTTGAGTCTGAGAGAGTGTGATTGTAATTGGGTAACTATGCACACACACACAGTGGGAGAGAGTTAAAATTATAATTTAAAAAAAAAACTAATCATATTATATGATATTCAATCGTAATATAAGATTTATCATAGATTTTCTTCTGAATGTAATTTCTCAAATTGGGGCTTCAATTTTTGACATATTCGTACAGTACAATACAAGTCATACAGGCGACTGACAGAGTACAAAATAATGTTCATGCATGATCGTACCAAACAAACATATTTAGTTTTGAACTGTTCATAGAGTACAATATAAGTTTGTACATATGATTGGTAGTGTATGAAATTAGGTTCATACAGTTTGTACAAAATGAAGCTTGCTATGTTTAACTATTTGTACTATACGATGTCAGTTCGTACTGATAACTAATAGAATATGAATTAAGGTTTGTAAACTATCGTACCAGATGAACAAATTCAATTTTAAACTATTTGTACACGATGATGTAGTTCGATCAGATGACTGGCAGTGTATGAAACTAGGTTCGTACTAGGATTTTTTGAACTATTTGTACATATGATCTATGAACGTACTGTATGATCTGAAGTCATTTCACTAGTAAATTTTAGTTTTTGGATGATTTTTCTTGTGTTTTCTATATAAGGAGTCCTAAAACTGTCATCCATTCCCTTTACTTTGAAATTCTCTTGAGAGTGACCATTGAGTGTGAGTGCTTGGGAAAGATTGTGAGAGTGAAGTGTAAGAGATCTAGTGAGGGAAAGTTATGAGGGATTCACAAGGTTGCCCAAAGCGAGGATCTCTTTGTCTTCTTCTAATTTCTGTCCATCTCCTCTGGAAACTTCTGAGAGAAGATTTTCAACATTATGTTAAGGTTCTCTACCTTCACCAGGAGGGTTAAAAAAGACGTGTCGGTTCTCTTCCTTCACCAGGAGGGTGAAAAAGGATGTGACGGTTCTCTTCCTCCACCAGGATAATGGTGAAAAAGGACATGATGATACGCTGTCATCACTTGGAGAGTGTAATAAGCGTCGTTCAATGCCGCACCGGGTTGGTGGAAGAGAGTTTGTAAGAGCTTCTCCGCCTTACTGTGGGGCAAAAGGAGAGTCACTATTATTTAGTGCAATACCTGTTGAAAGAGTCTCCAGGGAGTGGATGTAGGTTGAGTTTGACCGAACCACTATAAAATCTGGTGTTCTTCTTGTGTTATTTATTTTTTTGTATTTTTATTTCCTGCATTTAAATCTTTATGGTTGAAAAATTATTTGATAATTATTTCATTAAGCAGTCGCATATTATAAGATCGTAGATTTTGATTTTATACAAATTTTATATAATTTTATATAATTGATTCAAAATGACCTTTAATGCACTCTTAAGTAGACCCTAGATTTATGTGTATAGAATAGTCCCATCTACCCTGCACCAATACATGAAGCACCAATGAAATGGCATTAAATATGTGATTATGGTTGATTTGCAACCATTCTCTATTCACGGAATAGGGATTTATGAAGATGCTTCATATTATGCACCTAAAAGATCTGCTATTTGTTCTAAAAATGAAAATGCAATTAAGGAGGAGAAAGAAAAAAAAGGAAGGGAAAAGAAAATAAAAGAAAACAAAGAAAAAGAAAAAGCAAAGAAAGAGAAAAGGGGGAAGAAAGAAAATATGTGGATAGCAAGGACGACATTTAACATGTGATTTTAGGCTTCTAAATAGTTATCCTCAAAGAGGTAGGAGGATGGCCCAAAGAACACGTGGTCAAGGCCATGCTTCATTAAAAAGAAAAATAATAACAATCACTTTTAATTGGTGTCAAGTTTAGATGATGATATAAATATGCGAGGATGCAAGAATTCCATTCAATTATAATAAAATGAATCCTCCTCCAAAAATTAATATCTTTTTGGAATAAGATAGTGATCCGAAGGAATTCATTACTGAAACTCAAGTTAAAGGAAATGAATTAACTATGTTCAAAAGGCTTAACAAAGGAATCAAAACCTTAGTTCTAACCTAACTATCTATTGATAAGGTTGTAGGGTTAGAAGTTATGGACTGTCCTAGTCTTACTTGTGAAGTATGAAGGGTCCATAAGTTCTTTTCTTATCCACCTGCCTCAAGAGTGGAAGATGATGTCAAACTTCAGGAAGATGATTTTAACAAAATAATAGAATTACTAGTTTCCAGTTACCTTTGTGTATTAAAAAAATATAGTTGTTAAAGGTTTTAGACCGTGGCAATGGATAAAGGGTCAAGCTAGATATAATTAAAGCATTTTGCTTATTAAAAATAAAAGAAATTCAAGAGATGGTATTGGCTTTGGTACCATTGGAATATTCCATGATGCTAAATATTGTCTTATCAAAACTAATAATCTTAAATCTAATAGGGTCTTTTGACAAACCATTGATTCTTTTGATGATTTTTTTAGAAATGTTAGATGATTCATATAAGCTTCAAATTAGGGATGCACCCCTTAAAATTGAAGAAGAAATTAAATCTAAAATTGATGAATCGGAAGAAATCAACCTTGGAACAAAAAATGACCCTCCACCTACTTTTATTAGTTCTTTGTTAAGTGAGGATAAACCAAATAGCTTAATTAAATTACTTTTTAAGTTTAAGAATTTCCTTGCCATGACATATGATGATATGCCTAGATTATCTTTTGAGGTTGAAATTCATAAATTTGGAATTCAACTTGATGTTATTAGCATTAAGCAAGCTCCTCGGTTCTTACGACTCAAAATTGAAAAATAAGTAAACTCTGAAGTAAAGAAACTGGCTTAGGCTAGTATTAATTAAGAGGAACAATACCACACTTGGGTAGCTATCATCATAAAAGTTAGAAATAAAAATGGCTAAATTTGAGTTTGCATCGACTATAGGGATCTGAATAAGGCAAGTCCCAAAGATGAGTTCTCATTACCTATACTAGAACTCATGATTGGCATTGCCTCTATGCATACTATTTTCTAATTCATGGATAATTTTTTTAAATATAGCCAATTCAAGATGGCTCTAAAGGATAAGAGAAACACGACATTCAGAACACCCATATGAATCTTTTGTTAGAAGGTGATGACCTTTGGCCTTAAAAATACTGGTGCAACTTAGCAACAGGCCATGTCCAAAATCTTTAATGATCTCATTCATAATCAAGTGGACTATTACATCATTAATTTAGTCATCAAAAGAAAAGTGAAATAGGCTCATCTCTATAATTTATGATATGTCTTTGAATGGTTACATCACTAAGATCTTAAAATCAATCCCTTAAACTGTGATTTTATCATCACTTCAAGAAATTTTTTGGGCTTTAGGCCATCTTACACATGCAACCTCTTTTGATCTATACCTAGTTAAGATCTCTTCAATGTAGGTTAGCTTATCTAAGGCAATTCATCTCAAATCTCTCTAAAAGATGTTAGCCCTTCACAGCTTTAGCTAAGAAGGATTTCAAGTTCATCTAGGATAGAAAATATCAAAACACCTTTGAAAGCATGAAGAAGTATTTGCTTAATCCTCTAGTATTGGCGGTCCTAATTCTGGGAATGTATTAATTTTCCATTCTATAACTTTAGATGAGTTGCTTGGTGCCTTATTTGTCTCAAGTCAATGAAAAAGGAAAGGAAAATGCAATTTACTATCTTAGTAGGTGACTCATTTAGATTGAAATGAAATACCCTTTGATTGAGAATCATTGGCTTACCTTAGTTATTATAGTGTACAAACTAAGGCATTACATACTTTTTAACCAGGGAAGTTTAATTTCTATAATGAATCCATTACAATATCTTATGACCTGGCTTATATTTTTAGGATGTTTAGCATGGTAATCTATGATATTGCCTTAATTTAATATCACTTTCATTCCCCTACATGTAATGAAAGGGCAGGTCATCACTAACATCCTTGTAGCACATCTACTTCTAATAAAGTCTCCCCTAAATGATGATTTACTTAGCGAGTAAATTATAAGTTTAGAGGAATTTGATAATCTGATCTGTGAATTATATTTTGATCACATAGCTTCTTCTTAATGATGTGAGGCACTAAGATATACTCTATCAAAAAAATAAGGATCGACCTAGTTATAATAACACTAGATAAAGGATTGATGTATTTTTTATCATTTATTAGAGTCTTGCATGAATAGTGAAGCAGAATATGAGACTCTAAGAACTTATTTAGAGCTTGTAATACTGATGAAAATAAAAGAAATCAAAATCTTTGGAGATTCTTAGTTGGTTATCAACACGATTACTGGAACCTATAAAGTTTTGAATCCCAAACTTTAAAATATTATAAATACACAAAACACCTTCTCGAGCAGATTCCTATTATAACTCTATATAAAATTATTGTGGCAATAATTTTATGTCAGATGCCTTGGCAATACTTACAAAGGAAAATGGCCTTCTCAGAAGAAGACTCCATTCCAATAGAAGTTCTAACTTGTTAGGTTTTGGATTCTAAAGATTTGAAATATATCAATTAAATGACTTTGGAGATTCTATATGCTTTTATAAAAGATAAGAAAGAAAGTGATTTGATGTAGCCTTTCATACATTACCTACATGAAGCAAACTTCTTCATGATTAATCCCTTACTAATCAAGCAAAAAATATGCTCTTTCATATACACTAGTCAATAAAACTTTGCATCAATGGTCATTTCATCAAATATGGTTGTGTTATTTAGATAAATGTGAAGCCCTGAAGATTATGAATGGGGTTTATGATGAGTTGTATAGTGCTCACCAATATGTTCCTAAAATGAAAATGAAAATAAGAAGACTTGGTTATTATTATCCTATCATGATTTATGATTGCATGAATGATGTATGACATTATCAATAGAACCTAGTTCATGGGGTGGCTTTACATCAGTCCCTTAATATGTTGCATCCTATAGTAGCTTCATTAGCCCTCTAAAAGTTGAGGTATGGATATCATTGGGCCTATTGACCCTCTTTCTTCATATGGTTATTGCTTCATTTTAGCTACAACTGATTATTTCTCTAAATGGGCAAAAAAAAATTCCCTAGTGTCAAGTAACTATCACACCATGTTATGAAATTTTCTATAAATATTGCATTTATCAATTCTGTGTACATTGCATAATCATATTTGATAATGGATTTGCATTCAAGTTAATTAAATTCATAATGTTGTAAGTGACATGGTATTGATTAGAGACACTTGACCATCTATTTCCCATAGCTAATAGACTATTCGAGGTCTTCAATAAAACCCTAGTACATATCATAAAAAAGACCATATATTAACGCAAATGCTAGTGGCCTGAGAGACAGGTTGAAGGCTTATGGGCTTACTAGACCACTTATAAAATCTTGACCAAATCCACTTCATTTACTTTGGTTAATGGGTCTGAGGCTATTCTCCCTTCAAAAGTACATCTGCCTGACTAAGAATCATAATCCAAAATTAGAACACAACTGAATAAAGTGCCCAACTTTGATTGGAGGAATGTGAAGGACATAAAGAATGTCACTTACAAGCATAATAAAATCTAAAAATATATAAAGCATGTTGCGACTCAAGCTCATGAGTTTATATTTTTTAATGATAACAAATATTGTGGCTTATATCATTATGTCTCCCAGTATTTGTAATGTATATTTGTTTTTGTGTATACTAATATTTCAGGAAGACCATGCACCATCTATCGAAGATTCAGAGCTTAAGACAACTAAAATAGGTTATGTTGTAAAGAATATGTAATATTCATTAATGTATTTTTAAATTTTTTGAGTCTAGTCTTATAAAGGTGTTTGCTTGCTGAGTAACCTTGCATACACAGGGGAGAAAGAAAAAACTTTTTTGAGATAATTTTGTTTTTTAGTAAATCATACTGTATACTTTAGTTCATATTATACTACTTATTTTGCATTGTATGACTTCATTTGTATTGTATGATATATTATGCTCTGTCAAAACCCTAGCTACCAAATGTTAAGGAAGATATTAATTATGTACTAATCATACAGTACGATCGGGATCATATTGTATGCCTTAATTAAAATCCTTCTTTATTAACTCCTTGATATCAGGCAATCAAATTATGAACAATTACTATCTTCAATCGTACTGTATGATTTCATTCGTACTACATGATTTTGTTCATACCGTATGATTTAAAGTGTACTAAATTAGTCATCCCAAAGATCGTACCAAATGAAATCTAAGATTTTTATACTAATCATAATGTACGATCCTGTAATCATACTGTATAATCTTTAATAGTTAAATTAGATTTTTAGGGTTTTTTGAAGCCCTTTATTTAGCTTTTCTCCAAAGACTATGTATGAGTCTTTGGCATGCATTGAGTCATTTTTCTTCTGGAGAAAAGTTAAAGAGAAAGCCTTGAAAGGGAGAGAGGAATGGGAGGAGTTTGAGAGGGAGAAGATCCTTAGAGGAGGTTTCAAGGGAGTGTGGAGGGGGTTTCACATGGTTCATCAGGCAAGCTAAAGCCTTAGTATCATTGGAGTTAAGGTTTATCTTGAGGGCAGTTTTGGGAAAAAGAAGATCCCTTTGGTGTCGAAGGACCCGACTACTCCGTTGCACCGGGGAAGGTGAAAGGTACTTGTTGTTCTCTGCCATCTCTTAGAGGGAGAAAAAGGAGTCAAGGCTCTCTGCCTGTGAAAGGAGTTTTGGTTCTCTGCTGCACCAAGTTGGTGGAAGAGATTTTATAAGGGCTTTTCAACCTTGCTGTGGGGGGCTAAAGGAGAGCCACTAAAGGTTTAGTACAATACCTAGAACAGGGGGTTCTGGGAGTGGACATAGGTCAGGTTGACCGAACCATTATAAAATTTGGTGTGTTCATTCTGATTATTATTTGCACTTTATTTTGATTGCGATTAACTGCTTGGGTGAAATCTCAGATTAATCTTTTTATTGTGAAATTAATTCACTTATATTACAAAATATAAAAAGATTTTTTCTTAGTGTTAAAGATATTTTTAAGTATCCAACTCACCCCCTCCCCTTTTGGTTAGCCTCAGGACTAAATTTATAGGATTTTATAACCCATAAAAACTTTTAAGTGGTATTAGAGAGATTCATAAATTAAGTTTTAGAAAACTTTTGAAAAAATGATTCATGGCTAATTTTGGTAATCGTAATACTGTGGAAGAATATTCAATCATGCGACCACCTTTATTTTAAAATATTTCTTTGATTTTTTGAAAAATTGCATGTCTACTTTCTTACAATCAATAGATTATCAAACATGGCATGTGATTTAAACTAGTTATTCTGTACCATCATGTATTATAGATGGAGTCAAAATTAATATTCTTTTTACTGAATGGAGTAGAATAGAGCAAATTAATGCTCAATTGAATGCTAAATGCTTGAATTATTTTTTCTATGCTTTGAATTCTGAAGATTGCATGAGAATATCAACATGTATTACTAGCAAAGAAATTTAGGATAGATTAAGCATTACATACGAAGGTACTAGTGAAGTCAAGCAATCTAAGTTAAATATTTTAATGTATGACTATAAACTTTTTGCATGAAACCTTATGAAACGATCTTAGACATGTATAATAGGTTTACTCAAATTGTGACATCATTACATGCTTTAGGTAAATAACTTTCAAACTTTGAAAAAGTCAATAAAATTCTATATTATCTGCCTGATAAATTTCTTGCTAAAGTTACAACAATATATAAATCGAAAGACTTGAATGATTATTCTATTGATAATCTAATTGGCTCACTCATTTCCCACTAGCAAAGTGTGAGTCAAAAACTTTTGGATGTAGGTGAAATTATAGCGCTAAAAGTTGAAGACATGGATAAAAGTGAACCAATAGATGATAAGAGTAAGGAGATAGCTTTAATAACAAGAAAATTTGAAAATCTTCTGAAGCACAAGCATCAACATCAATAAAAGTGGAACAAAGGTAAAGATGATAAGAATGTTAAGATTTTCTCTGATATTATTTGCTTTGGATGTAGGAAATCCAGACATATGAAAAATAAGTGCCCTAATTTAAAAACTCTTCCTGCAAAGGAAAAGGATAAAAATATGCAAATTATAATAAGGGCAAATGATAAAAAGCAAAAAATCTTCTCGGTAGACCTAGCATTTGAATCAGTAAACCTGGAGCAAGATAATGATGTATAAAGTTTTGTTTGTGTGTTTATTTATTTTTGTTGTTAATGTGTGCGTGTATATTTTTTTTACTCGTTATGAATGTGTTTATTTTATATACTTTTCTTTGTATTTTTATTTTCACAAAATAATATATATATATATATATATATATATATATATATATATATATATATATATATATATATATATATATGATCTTTTACTTTATTTTACATTTACTTTTGCATGTGCAGTTTCTCTTATCAGCACACAAATCAGATTTATTCTCATATTTGCATAAGAGAATCAAATCATTTTTGCATTTTTTTAAATGAAAATTTATCTCCTTTTTACTTGAAATTTTAAGTGATGGTTGACTTCTCTAAACTTTCATCTCATTTCTTTAATGGGACAATTCCTCTTTTGAATTAAAATCTATTTCAAATTAAAAATTGGACTTAGAAATTAAACCTTTTTCATCTTCCTATAATTTTCTATCACATAGGGATCTTTTGGAAATTGATGAGTCTATTTCAATTTTTCTTAATCAAGTTTCTTTTGGACATATCATATGGATCAGATTTTGCTTTATGGATTACTCTTTCTTATATAAGAGAGTGAGTTATTCTTCTCTCATATTTAGGAGATAATCTCACAACTAAGAGTCTTTAAAGATGCAGAAAGAAAGCAATTTTACAAAAAGAAAAGAGGCACGAAATGAGCCTAAAGCTGAAAAGATGCGCAATGTACGCCAAAATAGAAAGATGCACAAAGTGTATCAAAAATTAAAAGATGCTCAAAGTGTGTCAAAAATTAAAAAGCAGCACAAAATGAACCCATAACGAGTTAGTTTTTTTTTTATCTTTAAATCTAAGAAGAATCCATGTGCTAATTGATATCAAATTTATTTGAGTTTGAAAATCATGATTCCTGACTAACAATCTTTGCATTGATATTATATTAGATATATTTCATCTAAGGAGATTGAAAATAATTATATTTCCATTTCAAATTTTTTTCTTGAATTAGATTTTTGTTTAAATCGACTTTTACCTGTAGGGAGCTTGAGCTGGAATAACAAAGGTGAGGTCAATACATTTCTTACTAAGCTTTTGAATAAAATTAAGAGGTAACTTTCTCATTTCAAGAAAATTTACAGAAATTTGATTCTTCAAAAGCATCACCATCACCACCACCTCCACCAAATCAGGGACCGTATTCTCGTTAGTATGTTATGTTTATTTTGGTTTATTTTTCAAGTGGCTCTCTTCTTTTTTATAATGTCAAAGGGGGAGAAGGTATTTAGCTAGTTAGATTTGTGGTTTAGTTGTATCTATTAATCTTATATTTGTATCTGTTCATCTTGTATTTGCATCTATTCATCATGTGTTTGCATTTATTTATCTTTTATTTTATTTGTCTTTTTTAAAAACTTTTTAAAAAGGATATTTTAGGTTTCCCCTTTTTTTAATGAAATTATCTTAGTGAGGGGGAGATTAAGAGTAAATACTTTTATTTTGCAAATCCAACCGGTAATGTTTGCCATCACGAAATGGGGGAGATTATTATGACTCGAGCTCACGAGTTTATATTTTTTAATGATAACAAATATTGTGGCTTACATCATTATGTCTCTTAGTATTTGCAATATATATTTATTTGTGTGTATACTAAAATTTCAGGAAAATCATGCATAATCTAATGAAGATTCAGGGCTCAAGTTTGGGTAGAATAGGTTATGTTGTAAAGAATATGTAATATTCATTGATGTATTTTTTTTATTTCTTGAGTCTAGTCCTGTAAAGGTGTTTGCCTGCTAGTAACCTTGCAAACACATAGGAGGAGAGAGAAAAATGTTTTTGAAGAGTTTTACTTTTAAGTAAATTATATAGCACGACTTTGGTTTGCATTATACGAATTTTTTCGTACTGTATAACTTCATTCGTAATGTATAATATGTTGTGCTCTATCAAAACCCTAGCCGCCAGAGGTTAAGGAAGATACTAATTATGTACTGATCATACAATATGATCTGGATCATACTGTATGCCTAAATTAAAATCTTTCTTGATTAACTCCTTGATATCAAGTAATTAAATCATAGAAAATTTGTATTATCGTTCGTACTGTATGATTCTATTCATACCATATGGTTGATAGTGTATGAAATTAGTCATCACAAAGATCATACCAAATAAAATCTATGATTTTTGTAATAATCATATTGTACGATCCTTCGATTGTACTGTATGATTGTCGACAGCTGAATTGGATTTTTAGGGTTTTTTGAAGCCCTCTACTTAAGCTTTCTTCAAAGACTATATATGAGTCTTTAGCATGCACTGAGTCATTTTCTTCTGGAGAAAACTTGAAGAGAGATCCTTGAAAGGGAGAGAGGAAAGGATCTAGTTTGAGAGGGAGAAGATCCTTAGAGGGGGTTTTAAGGAGTGTGGAGAGGGTTTCACACTGTTGCCCTGGCAAGCTTGCACCTTAGTACCATTGGATTCAAGGTTTGCCTTGGGGTAAGTTTTAAGAAAAGAAGATCTCTTTGGTGTCAAAGGAACCAGTACTCCACCACACTGGGGAAGGTGAAAGGGATTTGTGGTTCTCTATCATCTCCTGGAGGGAGAAAAAGGAGGCAAGGTTCTCCACCTGTGAAAGGAGTTGCGATCCTCTACCACACCGGGTTGGTGGAAGAGATTTTGTAAGGGCTTCTCTGCCTAACTATGGGGGGCTAAAGGAGAGTCACTAAAAGTTTAGTGCAATACCTGGAATGGAAGATTTTGGGGAGTGGATGTAGGTCAAGTTCACCGAACCACAATAAAATCTGGTGTGTTCATTCTGATTATTTTCCACACTTTATTTATACTGCGATTAACTGTTTTGGTGAAATCTCTGATTAATTTTTTTATTGTGAAATTAGTTCGCTTTTCTTATAATATATAAAAATACTTTTTCTTGTTACCGTCCAATCTCTCTCAATCAAGACGATCCGTGAGATTCAATCCTTGCCATCAGATGGAAGCTTGAGATTGAACGGCTCTAATACACCGCTGACTCACTTAAGTGAGCCACATTAGTTGACCGCCGCAATCTCGTGTGGCCCAGTGGTTCGCCGCCGCATGTGTAAATCCCAAATTTGCATTTTATTTTAATTAAATTTTCTATCAAAACTTCTAAAAATTATAAAAAATAGAATACTTAACCATTATTTTTGTATAACCACTCATTTTTCTCAGAATAAAATTCTCTATTTTTTGAAAATAAAATTAAAGCCTGTTTTACATTATATAAATTATAATTTAAACTATATGTAATTTTAAAAATATTTTGAAATATAAATTAAATAAATGTTTGATTAAGATCCTGATATAAATGGCATAATCATAGTTTAAATGGCATGATTTTAAAATTTTGATGTGCACTTTAAAAATTTTTGTAGGATTATTCAAACATTATTTGAGTTTTCATTTGAACTTCTAAAATGTTCTAAGCCATGACCTAATTTAGAGCTTGGGAGATTTTCATCTTTGATCAATAATGTTTCAATGATTATACATAAACTTTCTGAAGGTCTTCAGTGAACAATCATATTCAAGAGTATATTTTATTTATTAGAAATTTAGAAAGTAATCATTCCAATTATATATTCCTTCCTTTTCTGGTTACTTTCTAAATTTTTAATAATTTATTTCAAAATAAGTTTGAATTTATTACACTATGTCATTCATATAGCATAGTGCATTTAAGTCAATTAAGTATATGGTTGCTCATTGGGTGAACCTTCAAACAATCAAAACATGATCTAGAGATAGTATTTGAAAATTCATTACATTCATTTTCTTTCCTTAGATTTACTGCACTTGGTTCATGATTGATTGATTTGTTGTGATTGTATTTAGTGTATCAAAGGGTTAGAGAAATTATGATTGCTATCCTTCAAACTTAGTATCATTAAGGACAACAATTGAGGATTTGGGTCTTAGCTAACTTAGTCAATTAAGGATGAACCTCATGTATCCATTTTGGATGAAATTCAAACATAGAAAAATAGTGTCATAACTTTATGATCAATACACTTTGATCAAATATTAATTAACCTTCAAGCAAATCTTTAAGTTCTTTAATTCTTTATTAAGGATTTAATGTCAATAATTTTCTAATAAATCAAATAAAATTTCTAAAAATCTAAACTAACTTCCATTAATCCTAATAAATTCTAAATCCAGTTCACATTCATTAAGAAATTAAAATCAAACTTAAAACCCTCATCAAATCCCAATAAACCTTTAAACACACTTAATCAAGTTTCAACTAAATAAATGATAATAATTCAAATAAAATTAAGTAAAATTCAAGAATTGACTCTAATCAAACCTAAATTAAATACAGGATCATTAAATATTAGAATTTAAATTCAAATCCTTCAAATCGTAATTAATTCATACCCTTAATTAAACCTTAATTAAATAAATACCATTAAATTCATTAAAATTTGAATAAAATTTTAAATAATATCAAAAATATCAAGTTAATTCAATTAAAATCAAATTAAGATCAGAAATATATAAATTTCAATTTTATATATTTTTCTAATTAAAAAATCAATTAATAATCCAGTAATTAAAAAACCCCATTAATAGTTAATTAAATAATTAGGATACACATCCTATTAAGTTGAAACTCAAACCATTTGAACATAGTGACATTCTCAGCCTTAAGAAAATTTCCCACTGATGAATTTTAAAGTCATTAAGCCCCTTAATTAATTTAATCAAAATCAAAGTTTAATTAGGTCATTTAAGCTTCCAGAAATTATAATAAATTACATTTAAACCTAAAAATTACACATAATACCTCAAATTGACCAGAATTGAATCTTTAATCAATGAAAAATAAAAGCCCCTTTACTGGACTTCAAAATTAAGTTTAATTTAGCTTTAATTGAAATTTAATATTTAATTAATTTAATTAATTAAAAATAATTAAAAATTCCAAAAATTTTTCAAACACTTGGAGATCACTCCTTAGGTCATTTCTGACCTTTGGAGTTGATTTCAAGGAGTTTGGAGGTCATTTGAATTCAAATCACAAAAAGGCCTTTAATTAAACAATTTTTGAAAATTCAATAAATACTCAAAACTTCAAAAACTCATAACTAATTCAAATCAACTCCAAATTGAGCAAACTCAAAGGCATATGACTCATCTTAAGGTCTAATATTTACTAAAAATGTTAAGTTTCCATAAATCAATCAATTTTGAAAAAGTCAATTTTTGGTCAAACCTATTTCAAATTCAAGTCAAAACTTCAAACCTTCATAATAAAATGTAAAAAAATCCAATTTTAGCATACTTACTGTCTAACTGATCGTATTAAGGTCTAGTATTTTAATAAAATAGTAATATTCCAGAAAACACTTTAAATCAAAAAGTCAACTTTTGACCCTTGAATTAAATGAATAAAATAATCCAAAAAATCCTAAAATTTAATAAATCATCAAAAATTCCACAAAATCTTAAATCCATATTAAAACCAGCAAGCAACTAACCTTAATTAAAATTCAATCAATCTTCAAACCTTATTTAAATTCAAACCATTTAATTATACCGAGTTCCACTAGGTAACCCAGGCCTACGAGGCTATTAAGTTAGCCCCAATGAAGGTGAAATAAACTTCACGGCCTCGGTGTGTAATAAAGGTGCTATCCAATAAACAATCAAAATAAACTTTAAAATCAATTTTAAATTATTAAGACTTAAACTTCAATTAAAATCTCCCTCAAGCCCTTCAACCAACTAGAACTTTAAACAACTTCAATCAAATTATCCTATCTAAGACATATCCAAACCATACAGCCTACCTCACACACTTTAGATGGTTTGCTAGGAAAACCAACTCTAGTCTAAGGCTAGGCTGGTGTTTACTTTTCTGCTACTTGCGTAAGCCAGGTTTTTCTGTGGTTTTCATTGCATGCTGGTTGCTAGTTTTAAGTAATTGATGTCGATGTAATTATTTATTTATTTACTACACTAAGTGTTAATTTGATTGTACGTTAGATCTACCCTTAGGCTAGGGACAATTTATACTAATTCAATCTTATGCAGGTGGTCATGCTCATACAGGGCATTTAAAATTAAAGTGGGCAAAATTATAATTATTAAATTACAGAGGTGCTCCAAAAAATTGCTTAAGTCCCCCTTTAAAATTAAAAGAGCATGGCCAAGTGTGGCTAGTTTGAATATTTTTAGTTTTCAAATATATTAACTGCTTGGGATGTCAAATATAAACTGCTTATTATTAGGATAACCCTGCAGGTTGTTGAGTCTAAATTTTTCTTTTAATTTAAAAGTAATTTGATTTGAGAATTGAGTTGTAAATATTTAAATTGACTTGAGAATGGGATACATACATCCTATTTAGATTCCAAAGAGGAGAGGACATCCTTTAGGGGAGAGTCTTCCTCCATTTGGAAGCCTAAATCAGGATGACTTTTTAGAATATCCAGAGAGAAAAGATAACCCCCTTTCAAGGGAGAGTTTCTTTTCATTTGGATATCCGGACCCAACGATCCAAGGAGTTACAAGAAGACAAAGAAGTGAAGAACGAGAAGACCCATTCTCAAAGTCACTTGAGTCTTAGGAGTAGAATCCAGGTTGTAGTCAGTAGTACCCATCCACTTTACTTTTCTTGTAGACCCTGGGTTGTATAATTAAAAGGCACTTGCCTTTGGACTTTCAATTTGAGTTTTAATTTAATTGATTTAATTAAATGTTGATTATTTGATGTTGATTGCGATTAAGGACCCACATACTTTTAGTAGTTTATTTAGCGATCTTGCATGTCGTATTTGATTTAGCCTGGAATCCGATCGGAGGCTCGTGAGGGTACGGTCAAAAACTATTTCTACTTAAACAAAACTTAAAAAACTTTAGGCTCAGATAGTAACTCTAACATTTTTAAGAAGTAAGCCCAGACTCGCCGGGGGTTTTTCATGCATCATATTGAATCTTCTCTTCCATGTTAGGCACCTCCCTGCCTACGGGTTTTGGCAAACCACCTGACCTATTAGGGTGCAGTTCTGTCCAAGGGGATGTTGTGCAATCCCTAGGATAAAACCTATTTTTAAGCCTGATTTTAAAACTGTTTCATTTTGATTTAAGCATTTAATCGAGTCAACTAGCAAGCATTGCATTAGATATAAATTAAAACATTGAGTCTAAATCTTAATTACATTTCTAGCTTAAGCATTTAACCCAACATATGTTAAGGTGCTAATTAGGAATCTGTTCTAGATGTCAGCCCCGCTCTCCTTAAACTAATATTAAATAATGTCCTTAACCACTCTTTCATAAAGACCGGACACATGATTTTAAAGCGCTTAGGTGGTTTAACTGGCTCCCCAATCCAGGCCGGGGTAAGTCCAGGATTGCATTGCATTAGCTAGGATCCGGGTCACTGATTTTCAGTACCCAATTTTTGACTTAGGTTCTGAGGCAGATCTTCAATCCTAAGACCTCGACCTTCCGGGAATCTAATTCTCACTTTCTAATAAAATTGACCACTCAAACCTAAATCACTTTGAATCGAATTCAAGCCCAACACTTAGGATAGGTTGGGGTGTTTCTGAAGTAATTCAGAATCTCAAAACACCTCCTACCCTTCTTCCTTTGACTCCAGAAATAAATGTTCATTTTTTATCCAATCCCATTTGAAATTTTAGTTCCGATCTCCTTTGATATCAATCTTTGAATTCTCAAATGAAATTTGTATCGTTATTTTAATCGAGAATTCATAAGAAAATTTCTGGTTTTCCTATGATGTAATTAACTATGAGGGCTTGCGCTCGTAGGAGTTTTAGAAACTCAGATCAAATTTTTCAAAATCAAGTTTTTTTCAAAAACCTTTAATTAATTATCTTTGGGAAATCAAAACAAAAAAATGGCGATCGTTATTTTCATATTCAAACTATCGATAATGATTGATATCTTCTTTCTTCGGATAGATATGTCAATTACAATCATAGTTCTGATTATGAAATTAATGATCCACATATTCAGATTAGCATAGTCAAACATTGAATTGAACATCATTTTGATCTTTCGAGATCGTATGTTGTTTCTCCTTGAGTTTGACTACGATAATCAGATAAATTCAAAGATTTGTAATCTGAACCTATTAGGGAACGATATGATCACCTTTCGAGGTGATATATTATTCATAATAAGTGTTCGATTTCAAATATTAAAATTCTAGAAATTAAATGTTTCCCAAAGAAAATTAAACCTTTTTCAAAACACACTTTTCAACCATATCAATTATTCCTCTGTAGGAAAAGCCTATAAGGATATTAATAAGAGAACCTTAGTAATAAAAGAATCAACCCATGTGGTATTTTATGAATCTGTTAAGTGATCTTATGTTAGAATAAGAACAAGAAGAAGTAGAGGTGAAGTCATCAAAGGAGTAGAATTTATTGACCTTGGAGATAGAGAAGAACCTCGGGAGCCCTTGCTTAGAGATTAAAGATACTCATCAATTCATCCTAAGGAGCTTATCTTAGGAGATCAATCTATAGGAGTCAGAACTGGGCATGGACATAGGAAGAAGGTTAGTCATTATGTATTCATCTCTATGGTAGAACCCACAAGTATATATCAATCCCTATCTAATGAATTCTAGATCCTAGCTATGCAAGAATAGCTAAACTAATTTGTTAGGAATGATGTATGGGAGTTGGTTAGTAGACCTAAGGACTAGAGTGTAGTTGGTACCAACTGGGTATTCATAAAAAAGATGAATGACCCTAGAGTAGTGATTAAAATAAGGTTAGATTAGTATCTAAGGGGTACAATCAAATTAAATGCATTGATTTTGAGGAGAGCTTTGCCCCTATAGCAATGTTAAAGGCCATTAGATAGTTATTAGCTTTTATTTGTTATAGAGGTAATAAGTTATATCAAATGGATAAAAAGAGTGCCCTCTTAAATGGGGTTATCAAAGAAGATGTTTATGTAGAACAACTGCTGGGACTTGAAAATTTAACCTTTCCCAATCGTGTATACAAATTAAAAAAAGGCATTATATGGGTTGTAATAAGCACCTAGGGTATGTTATGGAAGACTTAACATATTTCTCCTAGATAGATCTTTATTAAAGGTATAATAGATACCACCCTATTCCTAAAGAAAGTAGGAGATGATTTACTTATTGTTCAAATATATGTGGATGATATATTATTTAGATTAACTAATGCAAACCTTTGTAACAATTTTTCAAAAATCATGAGAAGAGAGTTTGAGATAAGTATGATGGGAGAGGTGACATATTTCCTTAATTTTTGTGTTAAGCAAAGGGATGGTGGTAAATTTTTAAGTCAAAGTAAATATATCAAGGATATTCTAAAGAAATATGAGATGGAAAATGCTAAGGTAATTAATACACCCATGAGCTCTACTATTCATTTAAACAGGAAGCCATACGAAAAATTAGTAGTTCGGAAGAAGTATAAGTGGGATAATAGGATCTCTTCTATCTTTGACTAATATCACACATAATATTATGTTTAGTATTTATTATGTACTAGATTTCAAACTAATCTTAAAGAATCCCATATGACAGCAGTCTAGAGGATCCTTAGATACCTTCTAGGCACCCAAAATTTAGGTATCTAGTATCCTAGACATAGCTCTTCATTTGAAATTATTGAATATTTAGACTCAGACTTTATAGGTATAGAATATATAAAAAAAATTACTTCTAGAATCTATCAATTCATAGGGCAATCATTAGTTTCTTGGTCTAGTAGGAAGTAGAACTTAGTAGCCCTATCCACTGTTAAGCTGGAATACATAGCAGTAGGGAGTTATGTTGATCAAGTCTTATGGCTAAAGTAATAAATTCTTAACCTTGGATTATCTGTAGGGACCATTCCAATTATATGTGATAATATTAGTGTCATTTGTAATTTTAAAATTTTATTCAACACTCTGAGACTAAACAAATAGACATCACACTATTTTATTAGAGATCATGAAGCCAAGGGAGATATAGAGTTGCTTCATGTAGCCACTAAAAATTAATAGGAAGACATCTTCACCAAATGGTTAAGCTAAGACACCTTCAGCACACTGAGGACTAGACTAGGTGTCATTAACATTCATGCTTGATTCATGGCATAGTGAAATTAATAACTTATGTAGTTATGTGTTTTGTGTGTTTTTGTGTTTTTGATTAATATTTCTAGATAGTAGAAATTCCCTGATCATCACACACCACATATTTTTTTAAATAAAAAATTTTAAAAATAAAAAAATTGAAAATTATTTACATCATATTCTACAAACCTCATTTGTACTGTACAATCAACATAGCTCAGCTCATCCTTAACACTTATGATTTTAATGATCTTTATTTCACCAATAATTGATGATTGTATTATAAGACCACCTCTTTGTACCATATGATCCACATGTCAACAACCATTTGACAAAAATAAATTGATCAGTATAATAATAATTGCACAATCATATAGTACAGACACCTATTCTTACTATACTATCAATTCAGTTAACCTTCGTATAAATGACTCCTTGATGCAAACATATTTTATGAAGATCATCCTGTATGATCTTGATAGTATTGTGAGATTTGACCACTTTTTTTGACAACTCATCTAGATGATTTAACTTCCTTGATCGTATTATATGATCTCCAATCGTACTACATGATCTAATGAAAAATCTATATAAGGGATAGAATTCTAAGCTTTTGATTCACCAAACATCCTTCTATCTCCATTCAATTCCTTTCTAACATTAGAATTCTAAAATGGCAGGAGTTAGCAAGACAGCATGTCTACTTTATGCGAGTTCTTCACATCAACTTGTGGATGACAAATTTCAATCAGTAGAAGATGAGTCACCACCATTTTAAGAAGGTACACATCACACCATTCCATCTTCTAGATTTGAATGTTCTATAATATTGGGTCATGGATCTTTTTACATCCACCTCACTACATTTTCTCCTAACCCTTGAATTTCCTTTAAATTTTCAGCTTCTTTTTTAATTCTTTGCAAGCTTTAGGATAAATGCCAATTTTTTTATTATGACATCCTATGTGACTAGGCAGCCTGTAGGAATTGCCGCATAGGATCTAGCCTACTACCTATACATCTTTCTACTGAAAGGCCTGAACCCCACTTATTGTCATCTAGGGGATATTATGATTAGACTACTATAAACCAAGTAATTAGATATGTCCCTTAGAATTAACTCCATCCCCTTATCCATTATCTAACTCAAAATGCCAGAGTAATCTAGCATATTCTTTGAACTTCAATTCATCTCAAAGCTAGAGATCGAGTCAACATCACTCCACTCTTGTCTTTAGCCATGTGTTTTATCATGTCCAACAACAAATTTGATGAAGAACACAAGATAATCAGCTACTTTCAGAATCTCACCACTACCTATTGTCCAACCACCCGAGGAAAGAAAAACATTGCTTTAGGATATTTATTAACATATTTCTTGAACCAAAAATATCAACATTTTTTATCCTGGCACAGTAGACGATTTCACCGTCTTATACTCCAATAGCTTTTCTCACATTATTTTTTATTGACATTAGGGAGATGAACTAAAAGAGGAGCCTGAGTATTATGAAGAAGGGGGATGACTTCTAGTACCACTACTAGCTCCGCCCTAGCTCCTATACTAGGACCAGCACATGTATCCTAAGCTGACCTCTACACCACTATGGTAGAGTGTTTTGCAAGCCTAAACATGAGGCTCTCATCACATATCAAAGAATGCAACAAACATTGGATAAAGATTCAACAATAAATTGATGCGCTCATATAGTGCCACTAGCTGCTCTAGTAGCAGCATAAGGCTGATAGTGAGTGGTTTATTGAACAGTTTATTGCTCTTCATCATTATTTACAGCCACATCCACCACCACCGTATCAGGGGCCATCCTACTTCTAGGCTATGTGTTCTAGTATTATTTCTATGTTTTTCTTTTCTACTTATTTTTATTTATATTTTTTCCTATGTTGTGTTGTCTTTCCTTTTTTGTCATGTAAAAGGGGAGGAAGTTGGTTGTATTTTTTTATCTATTTTTTAGTTCATTTTTATTTCTCCTATGTTTGCATTCTTTATGTTGCGCTCTGGTTTGCTTTTCAAAATCAAAAATAAATATTAATTTAAAAAATTATTTTTCCTTATTTTTAAAGTAATTCACTTACTGAGGAGAAGATTAGGAGAAATACAAACATCTTAAAAATTTAACCAACAATATTTTCCATCATCAAAAAGGAAAAGATTATTACAAATCTAATATCATGAGTTTGTGATTTTGATGATAACAAATATTATTGAGTATCTCTTTATATCTCTTAGTATTTGTGGTACATATTTGCTCTTATGTATACTAAAATTTCAGGTACTTCATACACCGTATAACGGAAAATTCAAGTCTTAAGTCTACTTTGAATAGGATAATATTTTACAAGAGAATGTATTTTTCTTTTCTTTATTTTATATTTCACGAGTCTTATTCATGTAAAGGGGTATGCAAATTTGGTGACCGCACACATACACAGGGGAGTGAAAAAATAAATTTTTCATTTTTTGAAGTTCGTATCATGTAATCCCTACCATATTGTATATCATCTGTTAATCCAAAATTCATTAAAAATGGCTAATTATGTAATTAATATTTTTGAACTAATCATATAGTGCGAACTAGATCGTACTGGATGATCAAATCATCTCAAAAACCATACCTATCAATCACATTTTAGGTACATTTTTAAATTGTAAACTAATCATATTGTACGATATTTAAAAGCATACCTAAATTAATTCTATGATTAGTCAATCAAATCAAGGTTTAATAAATGTGGAAGATTATATCGTATAATATGGATTGTATAGATGATTGGTATAGATGAATTTTTGTCATCCCAATGATCATCCTAATTGAAGCCTTGATTTTTAAATTAATCATACAGTATGATACTAATAGTACTGGATGACTGGCAGGGATAATTTCTAATCATCCAGGTAATCATCCTATATAATCTTAAAAATAATAAACCAATCATATCGTATGATTCTATAATTAGATTATATGATCGGTATATAAAACATAAATAGTTCATACTATAATTGTTCAAACCAAACTAGACAAAATGATTTTTCGAACTAATCATACTATATGATTATTGATCGTATTATACGAATAGAAACAACTGAATCAAATTTTTATGGCTTCTTAGAAGCCTTGTATTTAAGCTTCCTCATTAGACTTTATAAAGGCCTTTGGAGGTTGAGTGTTCTTTGTGAGAGAACTTAGCACATGGAGAAGGAGAAAGAGAAGTTGTGAGAGAAGGAGAAGTAGTGTGAGAGTATTCATGCAGTTGCTCTAGGCAAGCTTCTACCTTAGATCCTCCAAGTGCCTTTGTTAATCTTTGGGTGTCTATGGGAAGAAGGACTTTAAGGTCAAAGATCTACTAGGTTCTCTGCCTTCACCATGAGGATGAAAAAGGATTCAAGGTTCTCTACCTTCACTAGGAGGGTGAAAAAGAATTCAAGGTTCTCTGCCACACTAGAAAGGTGAAAGGATTCTGGTACTTTGCTATACTAGGTTGGTGGAAGAGATTGTGTAAGGGCTTCTTTTCCTTGCTATAGGGCGCTAAAGGAGAGACACTAAAAGGTTTAGTTCAATACCCAGAGAGGAGAACTCGTGGGAGTGTATGTAGGTTAAAGTTTAACAAAACTGATAAATGTAAAAAATGTTTTATATTTTTAATAAAAATGTGTTATTTTAGCTGTATTATATAGAAAAATATATAAAGGGCATAAAATTATAAGTTTCATATAGCACCACATTATTGGAATAAATAAGGTCACAGCGCTACCAAAGACATAGCGAGAGTGCCAGAATATCGACATTACAACACCATATTCTATGTCATTCAGCATCACAACATCATACTCTATAGCACCTCGGCACCCAAATTTCTCTTCATATGTCGTAACATTTAAAAGTCAGCAACATCGTGGTGTAGCAATTATAAATTCCCAAGGAAATGATCTTTCAGCAAAATGATATGACTGTTCATGAGGTGATTGATCCATGTTAGCAAGCACCACATCAGAGCCAGATCAGCAACTCAGCAGGGTTAGTTCAATTATTGGGCGCAGCGGTGCTGACCTTTCAAGCACTTTAGCACAAGTTGCCTAATTTTTTTCTTATAAATAGTCATTGTGTTATATATGTAAGTAAGTTCAGTCACTTAGATCATTTCAATATATTTTAGAGTGCCTCTCTAAATTTCCCTTAGGATGAAAACTAAGGGCATTTAGGGAAGTACTTGATACAATCATTAGAGTGTTTGACATGTATTTGTGGAAGCAATTATATAAGTAAAAAAGAAGGATTATTGTGGAGATTCATTGAACCAATCTGGAGATATCTATCTTTTGTATTTTCTTTCTATCATGCTATTAATAAAAATGAGATTACTTAAATTCTACTCCATGCCTAGCTAAATTCTCTAATTTTGGATTGTAATATTATATGTAGTACTAATAAAGTTTTCTTATTCTTTAAATGATTAAAATGATATTTTCAATATTACTAAATCTGAATTTAATGCACATAATGGTCATATGTGTAGTTAAAATTAGGTACAATATGGAGCCTCGATGGACAGACATAACTAGGAATATTGAATTATTATGCAACATACCTAGGCATAGGGTATGAAATGTATTAAATTCCTAAGGAAATGATATAACCATAGGAAGCCGGTGGACATTCGTTGTTCCTACAAGCTTGATAGAGATCTAGGGATGCATATACTCTGAATAGCATCACAATTAAAAAGAGATTTAATAGGAAAAATATGTTATTTATATTTTTTAATCCAAAATATTATATCCATATAGTGTATTTATTATCTTTATCTAAATTTTTTTAAGTGATTGAATCTCCATAATATCCATTTTTATCAAGTAGGATTATTATTGTAATTATAGTAAATAGTAGTAGTTGATTGCTAAAAAGCATACTTCCTCATGGATTTGATACTCTACTCTATCACTTTATTACTTAATTCAGCACGAATACTTATGTATATTATGTCAGGTTTACTAATATTTATAAAGAAAACTAAGCATGATTTAGGGGAGATAGAGCCTTAAACATATATTATTATAATTCAAATTTACACTTACCCATATCCCTCATAATGAACCACTATAAAATTCTTGTGTGCTCATTCTACTTTTATTTTACACATTTTAATTTCTGCACTTTGTATTTCTTGCAAGTTTATTTTCCTGAAAGATCATGTTGAGAACGTTGTGATTGCTATTAAATTAATTCAGAAGAAATAGCATCACTTTTAAGTTTTCTTCAAAATAAAATAAAAAAATTCATCAATATTTGAATTTTATTTTCATTAGCTCCCACATTTTGTGATCTCAATTTTTAATCTATGTTTTTAAAAAGACCAAATAAAATATTTTTGATAAAGAAATTTTTAAATAACCAATTCAGCCCCCCCCCCCCCCCCCCCCTCTGCCCCTCTCAGTATGCCTAGGGCAAATCAACAAGGTTTAACAACATCTATCAAACTTTCACCAAATAGCTATAAATACTTCCAAATTCCCTAAAATGGTTTTATTTTTGTTGATTCACAATGCTTCCTTAGTGCTCTAGGAATAATTCCCTAGCTCCCTAACTACTCCAAACAATCTTTCTGAATGAGTTCAAGCGAGCTTTAGTGATTTTCCTATAGCCAAAAGTGAACTTTACATTTACTATACCTCTACTTTTACTTTCTTAGGGAGAATTCATCCTTGAGGTCTTACAAACTCGCCTAAGCTAAGGTATTGGCAATTCGAGCATTGATTTAGGTAATCATTCATTCCTAAGAAACCTTTAATCCAATGGGATCTAGTCATTGGATTGAAAGTTCTTGATTAGATGAAGCTTCCTAAAAAATTTCATCAAGATCCACCATATTGATTATCTGGAAGAAAAATCCCTTGCAACTAAGAAGATGAGTGAAAGGTTCAAGAAAAAATCGTATATGTTAATTCTGATCAATGGCTTTGATTCAATCTTTTTTGATCCCATGGTTCATTCCATTTTGTATTGTGACTGCCTGATCTTAGATATGGCTATGGTTAATACCTAGTTTTACCATTACTCTGATAATCATTGGCCAGCTAATTAGATAGCACTTCCTACAAAGCACGGCTGACTGTGTAATTGGCTAATTAAAATTTTAGAATATTCATCCATTTTGAAAAATTAATAGCTTCTTACCTAATTGGCCATATATGGTGTTCTTAAGCTATTAGATTTGCCTGAGGAGATTTACAAAAGCTCTTTGACTATACACGAATACTCTCTAGGTATACCTCAAATTACACATTAAATACACTTCACCATAGTTTGAAATACATATGGATGATTTTTGGAGATGTTTTACACATCTCCAAAAAAGTTCATGTTAACTTAAAACCTTTAAGGGCTATAGTTGATTAACCTAATAAGTCATGAAATGACCTAGAACATAGAATTATTATGCAAGTAAATTCAATTAGAATTAGGGTTTGGTTTTTTATGGATTGAATTTTCATGATTCAAGGGTTGGATGACCAACGATCTTATTTGCCCTCTAAGTCTAGATTACATTGAATAAATTCTCAAATATATAGTGACATTTATTTTAGAATATAATTAAAATCTTAGGACTGCTTTAATGACCTAAATTTTTTTTAGATTGGAACTCAAGTATTGGTGAACCTATCATTTAAATTTGAAGAAGATTGGAAATCATTTGCCTGGTCGATTACGACACCCAAGTTAATGCAAGTTTACTTTACATAATTAACATAGAAATTTTTTAAATTCGTAATGAATTCAAATCAAATCTTAAAATGCAATCTAAATTTCACTCAATTACAAATTAAATGCCTTTTCATGGAAAATTAAAAGCCCCATGAAATTCTTGAAACATACAAATTAATTAAATAACCAAAAGTTTAATAGATAAATAAATAAAATAATAAAATAATAAAGAAAATTCTTAAATGGTTCCAAACACTTGTAATCAGAGTCATCAGTGATATTTGGGGAAGATTTCAAGAAGATTGGAGTTAATTTAGTACATAAATTAAAATACCCTCGTTAAGATAATTAAATAAATATAATAATTGGATAAATTTGAAAAAAAAAATTCATAATTAAATAAAAAAATTAGAAAAATAAAAACAATTTGGCATTGAACTTCAAATTAAATTTAATATTTATTAAAAAATTATAAGTATCGATGATTTTGAATAAAATTAAAAGTTATAGATTAGGTCAAATTTAACTAAACATAATAATTAAAAAATAAATAAATAATTTCAATCATAAAAAATTAAGTAAATAATTAACATATTGGACTAAGAATCAGAATAACAACAATAACCAAAATTAAAATAAGAGCTAGGGTATGTTGTTTGGAAACTTGAGCACATAGGGCTACTGGTCCAAAGGGGGGTGAAATATAGACCACTACTCTGGTGTAAACAATGGACATTACTCCTTAGTCTAAATAATTAATAATAATTCATTAATAAAAGAAAGCTTTTATACCATATGTTAGATTCCATTTGAAGGACATAAGTGTATTTGATTCATAATTAAAATGGCTAATTAAAGTAAGGAATTTAGATAACCTATTAATCAACTTTAACATTTAAAATCCACTTTAAAATAAATTTTAAAATATTAAAACATTAAAACTTGAATTAAAACTAAACATCTTTTAGCCTTAAATAAATAAAAAATTAAAAAGATAGATGACTTTAAATAATAAAGAACTTAGGACATATCCAAACCATATAAATTGATGCACGGATTGTAAACTATTTATTAAGACAACCATCTCTAGCTTTTGGCTAGGTTGTTGTTTGTTTATACGTTCTCTTTGTGATGTGAAAAATTATTAGTATGCGTGAATGAATTCTGGTTGATATGATTTGTTATGTTATGATTTATGATGTTTATGCTTTAACCCAAATGATGTGATATGTGATGGGCATCTAGATTTCCCTAGGTTAGGAATGATCTTGATGTTTATAACTAATCAAATTATATGTAGGTGGCCATGCTTATGTAGGGATACTAATTAGAAGGGGATAAAATTAATTAATATTAATTTAATTAAATTTTCTATAGGTGCTTTCATTTCATAGCTCCCTTAATCATTAAATGTATATCCAAGCATGCAAGTTGCTCAAAAAAGGGTAATTATTTAAATGCTCATGTGATGTGATGTGATTTAAAATGCTTATATAAATTTCTTAATAACTTGTAGGGAGTATAATAGTCATTTTATTTTAAAAAAATGTAATTTGATAATAGGAGTTTTGAAAGTCTAAAAATAAGGCATTTTTTAAAAGAAAAAAAATATGCTTCAAAAGGGGAATGAATTTTGTTCAAAGGAAAGTTCTTTTTGTTTGAAAGCCCTTTTGGAGGAGCAAATTCAAAGCTTGGAGAAGAAGAAATTGAATAAATATGAAGCCAAAAGAAAAGAAGAGAAGATTAAAAATGCCTTATTTTAAAAGAATTGCATTATTTCGTAGGAGTAGAATTCAGGTTATTGTTTATGGAGCCTTGCTGCCTTTTCTTTCCAGCAGACCCTGAGTTGTATTACGTGGTACTTGCCACATAAATTTTGGACATTATATTTTATTTTATGATTTAGTTGATCGATTTGTTAAATTGATTGTGCTTAGAAATTTATTATTTTTTATAAGTTTCTTTCTTGTATATGCCGATGTCTGAATATTTTGCTAAGCTCTTAGAAAATAAAAACTTTTTATACTCATAGGCAAATAAAAATTTTAAGATAACATACTAAGATAACCATAATAGATTGTAAGCCAGAGATAATCTGGGGTCACATAAAAGCATATCCATCCTTCTTTCATTGTTAGTCACATCCCTGTTAGTGGGCAGAAGCTGACCACCTTACTTATGAGGGTGTAGTTCTGACTCAGGGGAGGACTACTCCTTAGGATAAAATCTACTTTCTAAGCATTTTTAAAATTTTAAATACTGATTATTGCACAAGAGTCAATTTTCATGCATTGTATTAAAAATAAATAAAAAAATTAAAATTTAATTACATTTATTTCTAGATGCATAATCACCATTCATAAGCAAAACCACTTATGAATTCCGCTAGATGTTAGCCTACATTATGAAAACATAAATAATAATAGCCTACCCATCTTTCATAAGAGTGGGTAGCATAGTTTTAAAATCAATTAGGTGGTTTAGCTGGCATTCTCACTCCAGGCAAGAAGTAAGTCCAAGAAAATTCATACACCTTTGTAACCCATTTAATTAGGCTTGAGGCTACTACCCTATAGTGATTCAACTTAGATGCATGCTTTGACGTTGAACACAAATCATAATTCCTCACTCTCCGGGATTATAATCCCACTTATCTAATAAAATATCTTGTTACATATGAAATCTTCTCCTAAAATATTAAAGACCAAAATAGGATAGACTAAAGTATTTCTAGGTGGTCTCAAAGTCCTTGTACTCCCTACCTTTGATCTTTTGGACTTTAGAAAGAATTGTTCAACATTGAATCAATCCCGTTTGAAAACACTAAAATCTCTCATCCTTTTCTTAATCTTTGAAATCTAAGAAAATATCTACCAATACTTTAATCGAGAGTATTCTTAGGAGATTCACCACTCCTAAGATGTAATTAACCATAAAAGCTTGCCATTATGGGGAACCTATAACTCTAAATTAAAATATAAACCCTATCTTATCTTCATAAGATAATGGAACAATATCTGGAAACCTAGATAAATTTCAAAATTCATTTCTACATTCAAATACCCCTATAGAATACTATGTTCACCGTCTCAGCGGATATAATATTCTCTCTATTATGCTTGCTTATAGAAATAACTATTTTTTGAAAAGCCCATATTTGTATTAAAATACCTTTATAGAATATTGTGTTCTCCTTTTGATGTGATATGATATTTTTCCTTTTATATATGTTTATACAAATGATAATTTTTCAAAACTCCATTTTTATGTTTAAATACTATTCTAGAATGGCATGTCTACCTTTTGAAATAGTATATTTTTCTTCTTTTTTTTTGTATTTAACTAGAAAACTAAAATTTTCTTAAAACTCTATTTCTATGTTTGAATCCATTATAAAATATCATTTCTATCTCTTGAGATGGTATAATATTCACAATGACATGTTCAATCACAAAAATAAGAGCATTTTGAATCTACTTTGGTAATAATCCAAGCTTTATTTTCTCACAGTATGGTAGGAAATCCATAATCCATTTTTCATTGACAAATTCAGTTGAAAGATGTCAGATAGGGCCAACTTTGGTTAATGATGCTAATGAAAAGATCCATCTAACTTGGGGAGATCGATAGCTATGCAAGATAGGTAGAAGAAGTATTATGATTTGAAGCACCAAGTAGTGGAGTTTTAGGTTAGCGATTGTGTATATGTGAAGATTAGACTTATGAAGGGCATCGAAAAATTTGGTAAAGAAGGAAAGTTGACACCAAAGTATGTTAAACTATATGATGTAATTGAAAGAATTGGAAATTCTACCTATAAATTGCAGTTTCAAGATAATATATTTGAAATCCACAATGTATTCCATGTGTTACTTTTGAGAAAAAAGGTAGCTAGTTTTGGGAAGAAATTATTTGCTAAAGACATTAAGGTACATCTAAATCTAAGTTATAGAGAAGAATCAGAGAGGATTATAGCTTGAGATATTAGAAAGTTAAGAAATAAACAAATTCTAATAATTAAAATTCAGTGGAACAATAAGACTAAAAGAAAGCTACTTGGGAGAAGGGGTCTAAGATGAAGCAATTATATCCTAATCTGTTCTAATGATTTGAGTCCTGTAATATCAAGGATAACATATTTTGAAGAAGGGAAAGTTGTGACATCTCCAAAAATTAGTTTACATTTCTCCCATTCTGACTTAACCTAAAAGAGGTAAATTGCGAAGTTTCTATATCTAAACCCTTTTGCATGTGTCTGGGAATGTTTTGTGTGCATATGAAAGATTTCATGTGTTCTAGAGTGAGTTTTTGGAGTCTATTTGCAAGTTTTAAAAATATGAAAATTTTCCCTAGGGGCGACACTATGTTGGGGTCAGTGGTGCCCCGAGTGATGTGCTCTCGAGTAAATTACTAATTAATTTGGCATTCTAGTGCATGGTAATCATAATGATGATGTGGGGTTCTTGAAAGAGTGTCACGGCCGGCACCACAGGGCCAGGGAAAAATTAAAAAATGTAAAATATCAATTTTAACTATTAATCTCATTATGATCCCTTTAGGGAGCTCGCTAGTAATAAAGAGAGAAGGAATTCTGGAGAGGGAAAACATTATTTGGGTTACTAGAATCCATTTTTAGCTAACAACCTATTTTGAAAGTTGTTCAAATCAAGGCAAGTTATATTTTACATATCCTAATTTTCAAAAATATAAGAATTTCACGAACATTTTTATTTAATTTATATTTTTATATTTTAATAATGGGGATAATTTTGGAACCACTAAAATTTCACCACGTAACTTTGTATGTTTTAAAAAGATAATAATTATGGGCATTTATGTATTTTTCTTGAAATTTTATACTTGGAAATTTGGGAATTATGCTAATTTAATTGATTAGAAAATAATCCTTAATCTAAAAAAATACCATAATTAAGGCTTCAAAATGATGTTCTAAGCAATCTCTTGTAATTTAGTTTTTCTGATACAACAAAATTCAATCTATTAGAGCTTTCTACTTCCTACCTTTAATACATTTTAGAAAATTTTGAAATGAGTTTATTTATGCTTAAATTACTACAACACACTAAATTATTTTCTTATCTGATTTTAGTGTGTGATTCTAAAGAGATTTAGTGTGGGTGGAGGAAGATTTGTTCCTGTATTATATGCATATTTTGGTGCTATAGGGATACTCCATTATGGTGTTATAAGCATATAATATTTTGGTGCTGGGCATTAGGAGTTAGAAGGCCCAATCTTTTGATATGCTTGTAAGGGAGTCATATTTGCTACAATTCTCTATATTCAGTCTTATGGGAGGTATAAGGGCCCAATGAAATCTATTACATTCTACTCGATTGTGTGAAGTACTTATTTACATTTCTATAATGTTATTTAAATTTTTCTGACAACTACAAGTACAATTTTGTATAGCAAAATGATTATTATGAATTACTTATAAAACTCAATTCAATGTTTAATAAATGAATTATATAAAAATTTTGATCAGTATGTCCGACCTACTGAGCTATGTTGGCTCACATTTTTTTTTTTTTTTTTGCATTCTATTTTCAAGTTTGGGAAAGGGACATAGCCAGTTGAGTACCTAATAGAGATCTAATAAATTCTGAGTCTATATAGGTATTCCTTTCTTTGATTTTTTATACAACCATGGCTATTTATTTATTCTACTATGCTTTGTGATTTTAGTCTATAGCTATGTATTTTAGTGTATTTATTGTATACACATTTTGATGATGAAAAGAGAAGAAATTTTACAAATGATTTTATCTTCAACATTGGATGTTATTAGTAGCTCTATATTCTATTATTGTTTTTTCAATTAGCATTAGGGAAGAAATTCAAAAATTTTCCCAAAATTGATTTCTTGGGTTTGGCCTGTTATAATCCAACACAATAAGACATGTTCCTTATGTAGGTCTTATCAAGTTAGGTTGTGATGCATGTATCACTAGCATTTGCCTATTTTAAAGGATTCAAATTATACTAGTTGGCTATGAAGAATGCATATTTTAATGGAATAATAAAAGAGAATGTCTATGTAGAGTAACCCTTGGGGTTTGAGAGTACAACATTTTCAAGCCATATCTATAACCTCAAAATGCCCTTTATGGGTAAAAATTAGCACCATGAGCATGGTAAGATAGTCTTATTACCTTTCTATTTCAAAAATATTTCTTAGAAGGCATAGTTGATGCCATGTTACTGCAAATGGATAGCAAGAGATATTTTAATAGCCAATATTCATGTGGGCAACATTATTTTCAGATCCATAAATGATGAACTATGTGAAGAATTTTCATCCACCAAAAATAATGAGTTTGAGATGATCATGATGGGTTAGCTGATATATTTTCTAAGGTTTAATGTCAAGAAAAGGAGATATGGGACCTTCCTAAGCTAAACAAACTATAATAAAGAAATCATTAAAAATTTTAATATGGAAGGATACAATACTTGGCTACCTAATTAGACAAGGATCCAAATTGAAAATTGGTTGACGAGAAAAGTTATAGAGGAAAATTAGGCTCATTACACTATTTAACTATAAGTAGGCATGATATTATGTTTAGCACTTTCTTATATGCTAGATTTTAGGCTAACTCTAAAACATTTCATATGATGTAGTTAAGAGAATCTTAAGATATTTTATAGGAACACCAAATCTAGGAATCTGGTATCCTAGGAATAGCCTAGCATTTGAATTAATAAGTTACTCATATTTAGAATGTGTGGCTAAAGAGTAGTTAGAAGGAGCACTCTAGAAACTTGCAAGTATAAAGAATAATCCTTAGTTTCTTGGTCCAGTTGAAAGTAAAATTCTATAGGCCAATTCATTATAGAGGATGAATATATAGCTACATGATGTCATGTTGCCTAAGACTTATGACTGAAGCAATAGCTTCTTAATTTTTGCTTGCAAGTTGGCATAATTCCCATAACATGTGACAACTTTTCTTACAGATTTTGATTTTGATTTTGATTTTGTAGAAAACCAATACAATTTTTCTTTTCTTTACAGATTTTCAAAATGATATTCAGCTAATGACTATTCACCAAAGTGCATCTTTCTCCAAGGTAACCAAATCAGCAAAAAACTGTAATGAAAGTAAATTACAGGAAAGTAAATGAGTAAAGAGGAAAAGATAAATCAAATTTTGTAGTGGTTCAGTCCTACAACAACTCCCTAAAGATCCTTCTCTTTGGGTATTGCATTATTCATATCTTTCCTTCAGCACTCAACTTGGTAGAGAAGACCTTCTCACTTCACAAGTGGAGAATGGCCCTTACAGACTTTTCACTCCCAAAGAATCTCATCCTCTCGCCTCCTCGACCTAGAGGAGTTGACATCCCTCCTTTCACCTACAAGCCAAGCAGAGTTGTGGATCACTCCTCTCACCTCCTTGACCCAATGGAGTTGCTGCTTCCTCCTCTCGCTCCCACACCCAATGGAGTCTCCACTTACTTCTTTCACTCCAATGTTGAGTAGAGTTGTGTAGTACCTACTTTTTCCTCCTATCCTTGTGGAGATGTTGATGGTCTTTGGCCCCAAAGACACCCTTCCTCTAGAGCTCCTCCCAAGAGCTCCACCTACATAAAATTAGAGGACCTAAGGTGTAGGCCACTGGGAGTTACCATATGAATCCCCTCACACTCCCTTGACTCCCTCAAGACTCTTCTCCTTTTCTCAACCTCACCAACTCTCTCCCTTATAAAGTGGACAGTCAAAGCTCTCTCTCACATAAAAGAAATTTTACTTGATTATTAAAAGGTGCTAGTTAAAGATATAAAAAGTCCACATAAAGAGGGTTCTAAAAATTTGTTATTTTTATTTTAGCCACCTCGGATCATACAGTATGATTAGTTCAATTTTTTTTATATGATTATATATCTTCCAATATGAATAATTCAATAAAATCACTTTTTGTGTAGTATGAACCCTAGGATGAATAAAGATCATCCAAAGCTTTGCTCTGTTAATTTTTCCATATGATCGAGATCATACTACATGATCATCAATCATAAATAATCTTGATTCAATTGCTAAATCTTTGAAATTAAATTAGGCAACATAATTAACCTTCATATAGTACAAACTTGATTATATAATATGAATATTTAATATTTCAATTTTCAAATTTGCCTAATTTAAGTAACCAAACTTTAATGGTGAGGATTCTAAATATAGTTAATCATCCTTTATGAGGTCGTGGTCATAGAGTATAATTAGTTATAGCCCATGATAAAATTATCTCATTTAATTAAATATATTAATTAATTTTTGATTGAACATATCATGTAGTGTGCTAGTGCATGCAATGTGTCGTAGTATGCCACATGAATATCACCTAAACCGTAATGGATTTACTAATCTAAATGGGAAATGAGGTCTCCTTTAAGAGAAGGATGATGCTTGTTGTGTCCTAGGCTGTGGCTTTACATTATATGTAAACTCAGGAGCATTTTCTTAAAGTGTTGTTATTTTCTTTATTAAATATTTATTTATAATTTTATGCATTCCTACTTTCACCTTTAATGCATGTTCATTACCATCTAATTCTAATTCTAGATCTTCCAATTTCATAAATGCTACCTATAGCTCAATATGATCTTTATTCAAGGAATCTTGCTTTTCTTGTAATTTAATATACTCTTTATTCAATGAATCATGCTCTTCCATTAATGATTCATGCTCCTTATCTAGTGTAGTGTGTTAAATTTTTAAGCTTGAATAAATATTAGTTAAATTTCATGCTCATTTCTTAAGGTTGAATATTCTCTTTTAAGGCATGCATATTATTTTTTTATTTTCTTATGCAATTATTCAAATAAAATAAATAGTTTACCATATGATACCTTGCATACCTCACAATTGTTAGAGTCCCTAATGCAATCTTTAGCCATTAAGCAATGGTTAGCTACCTCCTCTTTTGGTTCAATTTTTGGTGATTTTAATTTTTAGTTCACCCAGAATGCCTTTTTCAGCTTTTGTTTTCCCTTCTTTGAATTTAATTTTTCCTCACCCCTATATTTAGTTGGTGGCTCTTAATGTTAGGAAAATCTGATCTAAGGTGTCCTAATTTTGTGCACTCAAAAATGATCATATCAGAAGAAAATTTATTCGATTTTACAATTTTATGTTTATTCTTGTCGAAGTAGTGCTTGTGTTTGCATTTCAAGAAGCTCTTAATTTGACATGTCATTAATGTAATGTCTTCTCTTCCATAAGCTCCAGAATTGCTACTTTTAGTGTCATCAGCCTTTTCGCCACAATATGTTCTTTCTTTTTCCCTTGCATTTATATGCCTTTTTCTCACAAATTTTCTCATAGGCAATTAGAAAGCCCAAAAGATTATCAATAGAGTAAACATTTAAATCTTTGGATTCAAATATAGCAATTACTTTAGCATTCCATGATTTAGGCAAGCAACATAGAATTTTATTAACTTTTTTCAAAATTTCAAATCTCTCTACTCAAGGCATACAAAGCTAAATTTTAGTGAATCTAGTATGCATATATAAAATAGACTCAATAGATTTCATGCAAAAAATTTCATACTTATATAAAAATAAATTCAAGCGTGATTGTTTAACTTCATTGGTGTCATCTTAGGTAATGCAGAGTTTGTCCCATACTTCCTTACCACTAATATAAGTAGAAATATACATGTATACTTCAGATTTAAGTGCATAAAAGAAATAGTTCAAATACTTAGCATTAAGTTGTACAAGTTCTCAATCTTCTAAAGTCCATTTAATAAAAGGGATTTCTACTTTTACTCAATTAATAATGTGAAATGATAGAGAATATCCTGATCGTATTATGTACCACATGCAAAAATTAATTGATTATTAAAATATTAACAGAAATCAAATGGTTTGTTATCAAACTGTGGAGAACAAGTTATTAAAAACCCTTCTGAAGTGTTATGGTTTCTAAATTGTGCCATTGAATCTACTCAAGATATTTAAATGAAAAAAATAGTGAGAACCCCACTCTGATATTAATTAAAAGATAATAACTAGCTCAAAAAACCATTGAACGTGCTTATGACACACCAAGAGGGGCGAATAGATTCATTTAAAAAACTTTTGAAATCTTTAAAAATCTTTTTCTTAAAAATAAATTTAATATTCAAATGAATTTAAATAATAAAATATTTCTAAAATAGAGACTAAAACCTCCAAGAAATATTTTTGTTTTATTTTGATTTTATAGAAAACAAATATTACATTTCTTTTCTTTATTGATTTTTAAAACAATATTCAACCTATGACTATTCAACAAAATGCCTCTTTCTCCAAGGTAACTAAATTAACACAAGAGTGCAATAAAAGTAAATTATAGGAAAGTAAATGCTTAAAGTAAGAAAATGCTTAAAGAATTTTATAGTGGTTCAGTTAACTTGACTTATGCCCACTCCACAAAGGTCCACCTTTTTTTGTATTTCATTATGCATGTCTCTCCTTCAGCACATAGCTAGGAAAAGAAGCCCATATCACTTCATAGGTGGAGAATGGCCCTTACAGACTCTTCACCTTTGAAGAATCTCCTCCTCTCGCCTCCTTAGCCCAACAAAATTACCATCCCTCCTTTTGCCTGCAATCAAGGTGTAGTCGATCCCTCCACTCACCACCTCGGCCCAACAGGGTCACTGCTTCCTCCTTTCATTTCCAAGGTCAATGGAGTCATCACTTCCTCCTTTCGCTCCCACACCCAACAAAAATGATGTACCTCTTTCGCCTCCTGAGCGGAAGAGATGCCTGTAGTCTTTAGGCCCCAAGACACACTTTGCCTGATGCCCCTCCTAAGAGCCCCACCAACACAAAATTGGATGACCTAAGGTGCAGGTAAGCCAAAGCAATCATGTGAATCCCCTCACACTCCCTTAACTCCATCAAGGCTCTTCTCCCTTTCTCAACCTCATCTCTTCTCTCACTTGAGAAGTAGACTCTCCAAACTCTCTCTCACAAAAAAAAATATCAGACTTGACTCCCAAAAGATGCTTGCTAAAGACATAATAATAGCTTATAAAGAGGGCTCCAAAAAAGCCTAAAATTTTAATTTAGATGCCTCTTATCATATAGTACATAAGTATATCATACAATGCAATTAGTTGAATTTTTTCAATATTATTTTACATTGTATGGTATTATTAGTTCAATTGAATAACTGTTCATCTAGTAAGAACGTTGTGATGAATAAAGATCATTCAAAGCATCACTCTGTTGATTGTTCTATTTGATCAATATCATAATGTACGATCATAAATTATAATTAATTCTAATTTGATTATTTAATCTTTAAAATTAAATTAGGAAACATAATTAACTTTCGTACTGTACAAACTTAATCATATAATATAAATAGTTCAAATTTAATTTTTATATTTTCTTAATTTAAGTAACCAGACTTCAACGATGGGGATTCTAAATAAAGCTAATCATCTTGTACGATGTAGTGATCATACAGTAAGATTAATTATAAACCATGATAAATTTCTCATTTAATTAAATATTTTAAATAATTTTTTATTGAACAAATTGTACAGTATGATCAAGATCATGTAGTATGAATTTTAAAAAATTAAAATATTTAATTTATTCGCTTAATATAAAAATTGACTCAAGAAATATGAAATACAGACTCTTTTAAACAATGACTAAATGACACATTGCTTTCTTGAGCTTAATTTGATTCTTTAATGGTACATTGTGTATGCTAAACCTAAAATGTTAGTAATATATAGAAAAGTATATGCAATATATAAAGCAGGGATAAGTAAATAAGCATCCAATAATATTTGCAATCATAAAAAGAAGGCTGGGCTCCCAAATTGTAACAAGAGAAATATGCTTTATAACTATTTACTTAGTTGTTTTGGTGAGTTTACAAATGAGACAATAAATAATAAAACATTCTAGATCTCTTTGTATGGAGGGAAAAAATTATGATTCTACTAGTTTAATGCTTTTATCTTTACCAAAGTGTCTCGATATACCCCTAGAATGAAGTTAAGTTATCAAGAAATTTCAAAGCAATGATCTAGGATACAAGTTTATTTTGTCAATAATTATAGTTATGTAAAGCAGAAAAGAGCTCACACAATGTAAGATGTTTATCTACGTGATCATGACAAAGAAAAAAAATTAGGGCTTATAATATAGTCCTTTTTTATCCTTAAAAGGCTAGGTGTTTGTGATTCTATAGAGGAGATGACTAAGATAACTTGTGATAAGGCATCAGTAGCTTTATTTTCCTTAGATTTTATGTCAAATCGAGAGAATAGTCTTGCAGAAATTCAACTTATTCTACATTCTTGTGATTATGTTTTCTTTATATGTTGATAAGCATAAGGGCATGATGGTCAGAATGTAGGACAAATTCATTATCTAATTAGTAATTCCTCTAGCGTTTAAGGGATTGGAAAATGGTTTAAAATTTTTTATCATAAGCGGAATAAATTTTCTTTGCCTTAGTTAATTTTCACTAAAATATGCAACATGATAATTGTCTTCACTAAGCACTCCAACTATACCAGTCCCAAAGGCATCAGAAGATTTGGGTTATTCATCATGCACAACTCTTCATACAAGCTCTTGAATGTCCCATAATCCTCTTAAAATTATGGGAGAGTAATTAAGAAGCTTAACGTAAGGCCAATTGATGTAAAACCTTGGTTTGTGATCTTGTTCTTAACATTTGTCTCGGTGCTGCATCACCTTAACATGAAAATCATGTTTAATATAACTTATTAGGGATCAACTGAAGCAAACAATGTTAAGAGGATAGTATGAAGAATTAAAATAAAATTTTAAAATTTTATATTTCCTATAGGAATGCATTAATGATCAAAATTTGGTACATCTCTTTTTATCTAATGGAGATTCTTACAAGGGCTATTTAAAATAGGTCATCTTGAAGTATGCTTCTATAAATGATATTGCTATAATTTGGTAGATAAATGTTAAAATATGTAAAAAATTAGAACACATGAAAAGTTACTTATAATATTGTAATGGATTCGATTTGAAAAATTATAAATAAAAAAAAGTATAAGAAAATGTAATTTAATTAATAGTTGTAGATTTAAGCATTGATCTATTAAACAAAAGATTAAGAATATAACTTCAAGTTAAGGCTGCATGATTAGACAAGTGCCCCAGTCTTATAATTCATAAAACAATATTACGAAGACCTCAAGATAAATTTTAAGATGATATAATTAAGCTAATATTGGCATATAAATTTGAGTCTTCAACAATAAAATAAATCTTTGGTATATAAGCATGGAAATATGAGAATATTTAGAAGAATGTGTGACAAAATAAAAAATTATAAATTAAAATTTAATTATATTAGAGAAACACTTAGAGTATGCATATTGACATGGGTGGTTTTTTATGTTGAAACTAATTTAGATGAGCACGACAATAATTTTTTTTCATTATTATAAAATATATCTTTTTATAACAACTATAATAATAAAAAAAACTAAAACGCTGATGTTAATTTCAAGCTCGAATGAAAAACCTTGACAGTATTTTTTAAATTAAAAATTTGTGCCCCACAGATAAATAATTTTGGCTATGCCACTGTATATTGAGGTTCTTTTTATTTAAATTAGACTAGGGATTTTGAAATGTACAAAAGAGGACAAAAATTGCACTATTAGACAAGTTGAACAAAATAATGTTAGAAGATTAAAAAAAAATACTTAAATCTAAGATGACATGAATTGGATATATTTAAAATTATTTGTATAGGATAGTTTTAATACATCAAGCAACACTCATCATAGATGAATACAAAATGAGAATTAAAAAACCTACCCTAAATAGTTGAGAAAATGCTAATAATGATTATGTAAGAAGAGACAAAATAGAGAGAACCGAAGGACAGAGAAGAAGAATTAATGTATATTATATCATCACAATGCTACAGATAGAGAGTATATATAAGATGTACAATGGCAGACTAGTGAATACAGAAGGTATAGAGGACGTTTTGCTAACACCCTCCCTCAAATTAATCATTCGAGGATCGAATGGTTAATATGCTGCGAAGGTCAGTAAAACGAGTTGTAGAGAAGGGCTTAGTGAGAATGTCTACGATCTGATCCTTTCAAGGAATGTGAGAGAGAGCAATGTCGTCGGAGCCAATGTGTTGTCGGATGAAGTGGTAGTCAATCTCAATATGCTTGGTTCTGGCATGGAAGACCAGATTCTTGGCGAGAGCAATGGCCAAAATGTTGTCACAATGAATTGTGGTTGGAGTGTACTGCGATAGGTTCAGTTCAGCAGCTAGGCGACGAAGCCAGAGAACATCAGATGTGGCCGCCGATAGGGACCTGTATTCAGCTTCCATAGAGGATTTGGCTACCGTCACTTGCTTCTTGATGGACCACGAGATGAGATTGGGGCCCAAGAAGGTGCAGAAGCCAGAAATGGATTTTTGGTCGGAAGCATCGGAAGCCCAGTCCGCATCCCTGTAGGAACTGAGTGTTAGTTCGTCGGTTGTGATTGGTAAGCCATAGGTGAGAGTGCCTTTCAAATACCGTAGAATGCGTTTGAGAGCTTGGTAGTCTTGGATGGTTGGTTGTTGCATGTGTTGACATATAGAGTTCGTTGCAAAGGCGATGTCCGGACGAGTAATCAAAAGATATTGTAGAGAGCCCGCCAATTTCCAGTAATGAGTGGGATCATGGAATGGCTGATTATTGCACTGTTTGTGATTGGAGCTGGGAGTGATAGGGGTCGAAGCAGCCTTGCAATCATCAAAGCCAACATCATGAAGGAGTCTCATTACGTAATGCTGCTGTGTGAGGAAATATTTGGTTGGACGCTTGAGCACCTGTATGCCTAGAAATAGAGAGATCTGCCCAAGCTGTTTGAGAGCAAAATGAGAGTTGAGTTGCTGAAGAAGAAGCTTGATGGCTTGTGAATTGTTTCCTATAACCAATATGTCATCTACGTAAATAAGTACATAGGTTTGAATATGCTTTTGATTAAAAATGAGTAAGGAGTGATCAGAACGACTAAACTCAAAGCCTTTGGATTAGAGAAAGCTGGTGAGTTTTTGAAACCATTGGCGGGGTGCTTGTTTGAGACCATAGAGTGATTTATGGAGTTTGCAGACTGAATTGGGTTGTTGTGGGTCCACGAAGCCTGGAGGTTGTCGCACGCAGATGTCATCAGGAAGGTCTCCGTGTAAGAAGGCATTCGAGACATCGAGTTGGAGCATTTCCCATTGCCGATGAAGGGCGAGAGTGAGTAAAATATGGATGATGGGCATTTTTGCAACAGGACTGAAGGTTTCGGTGTAATTCACTCCAAGAATTTGATCATAGCCGAGAGCTACAAGATGAGCTTTATAGCGATCCACTTGGCCTGAGGGAAGAAGCTTTATTTTATAGGTCCATTTACAGCCGAGTATAGGTTAGTTGATAGGAGCAGAAACAAGCGACCAGGTGCATTGCTTTTGAAGGGCATTGTATTCGTCAAGCATTGCGGTGCGCCAGTGAGTCAGTTTGGCTGCTTGATTGTAAGAGAGAGGGATGGGAAGGGGTTTGGTAGTGGTAAGAAGAGTGAAGGGTTGTCTTGGTTTGGTGATACCGAACTTAGACCGAGTCTGCATAGGGTGGGAAGGAATTGGTTGAGGGGATTATGTTGAACTGGAGCTGATGGGGGGGGGGGGGGGGGGGGGGGGGGGGTAGGAGGGGAGGCAGTAGCTAGAGGAGTGATATGGGAGTCTGGGTGAACAGCAAAATGTGCAGGATGAGAGGTAACTTGAGTGTCCATTGAGTTGGAAGTGGATGTGGTGGGAACTAGCAGAAATGGGGATATGGGATGAGACTGAGTTGAGGGAGGGGTGGTAGTTATGGGTGTGGGAGATTTGTACGGAAAAGTGGTTTCGTAGAAGATGAAATGATGAGAGATGTGAGTTTTACCCGAGGTAATGCTGAAACATTTGTAGCCTTTGTAATTAGGTGCATAGCCTAAGAAGATGCATTCTTGAGAGCGGGGGGCAAGTTTGTCCGGCATGTATGGTTTGAGCCAAGGAAAGCAGAGACATCCGAAGGTGCGAAGGTGTGAGTAAGTGGGTATGTGCCCGTGGAGACGTTGATAGGGCGTTTGGTTGAGGATGGACTTGGAGGGTAGTCTGTTGATGAGATAGTGTGCAGTGGATAGCGCATCAGCCCAGAATTAATTGGGTAAATAAGAGGCATGAAGAAGAGTGCGAGTAAGGTCAAGTAGGTGTCTATGTTTGCGCTCGGCCATTCCGTTTTGTTCTTGAGTGTGTGGGCAACTAAGTTGCAGAAGGATGTTGTGGTCTTGAATATAATGTTTGAATTCGTTGCTAGTGAATTCACCCCCGCCATCGGAGTGGAGGATTTTGGGGGTGCGGTTGTGTTGAGTTTTAATGAGAGCGCAAAATAATTTGAATTTATTAAAAGCTTCGTGCTTAGAATGCTTGAAGTAAAGCCACGAATAACGAGTAAAATCATCAATGAAAAGAATATAATAGCAAAATCCATCTGAAGAAATCTGAGGGGCGGGGCCCCAGACATCAGTGTGTATGAGATCAAAAGGATTAGAAGTAACAGAATCACTTTTATTAAAAACAAGTTTGTGGCTCTTGGCCACGTTACAAGAAATGCAGGTAAAAGAATGAGATACATGTTTAAGTTCTGGTATGCTATGAGCTAGAACCGGAAGGAGTAGATTGTTCGGGTGGCCTAAGCGAGCGTGCCAGACGTGAAGCGTGGTGGTGCTGGCAGTGAGAGCGGTTGGTTGAGTTGTGGAAGACATGCGAATGCGGTAGAGGCCGTTATGAAGATGCCCATGAAGAAGAGGACGTTGGTCCTGAATATCCTTAATCTCAAAACCGTTAGCATCAAAGCAAATTGAAATAGAGTTATCGGAAGTGAGTTTTGATACATATAGGAGATTATGTGCAAGAGAGAGAACATGAAGTAAACTACGGAGATGGAGCTTACGGTGAGCATCGGGTAATGGGAGCAGACCCTGGCCGAAGTTCTGAATGGAGAGCGATGAGCCGTTAGCAATGGACACGGTATCTTGTCCATGATAAGCAGTCAGAGACTGTAGGTTGTTGACGTCCGGCATGAGGTGGGAGGAAGCGCCGGTGTTAAGAACCCAGCCTTGGGTAGCAGAGGACGAAGGATGTGCAAGAAGAGCACGGGGCGGTCTGGATACCGTGGGGGCATAGGCATAATTGCTGCGATGCTAGCAATTGAGGGCAATATGCCCCAGCTTACCGCAAATTTGGCAGACGGGGCGAGTAGAGGTGTTGGAGGTAGACAAGATGTTTTGGGATGCAGGATTGGTAGGAGTAGCCGAAGAATTCTTGTTCTTGAAATTTCTTTCGAAGTTTCGTCCGCGAGAATTTTTGTAGGAGGACGCGTATAGAGCAGTGGCAGCTGAACCTGTAGTAGTTTTGGTAGAGTTTTGTTGCTGAAGATTGATCTCTTCACTACAGAGGAGAGAATAAAGGTGTCAAGATCGATAGGAAGGAGAGAGGTATGGATAGCAGTCTTGAAGGAGTTGTAAGTTGAAGGTAGTCCGTTAAGGATGTAAAGTATGATATCTTCCGAATCAATTTTGGAGCCGGAGACAGCGATGGTATCAACGATAACTTTGATCTTGGCAAGATACTGCTGAATAGTGAGGTCCTTAAGTTGAATGTGATGAAGTTTGTTTTTAAGTTGGATGACGCAGGATCTACTGGTAGGTTGGAGACGCTTTTCAAGAACGGACCAGGCTTCTTGAGTTGTAGTTGAAGAGATGATATAAGGTAAGATAGATTGAGAGATTGTGGAGAAAAGAGGTGAGAGAAGATTGCTATCGATTAGCCGCCAGTGAGCGTGAGCGGTAGAAGAGATGTCTGCCGGAGGAATGGTGGTGCCTATGAGATGGCCGGAGTATCCATTGGCGGTAAATTGTTAAAGAACTTGCATCCTCCATATAGCGTAGGTGTCAGAAGTAAGACGGTGGGGTATGAGTTTTGTGATGTTGGAGACAAGAAATTTGAGCGGCGCTGGGATAGTAAGAAGATTGGAGGAGGAGTCGGAGAGGGCGGAGGAGGAGGGAGGAAGATCATTAGTTGATTCTTGATCTCCCATAGGTGGCTCTTGATACCATGTAAGAAGAGACAAAACAGAGAGAACCGAAGGACAGAGAAGAAGAATTAATGTATATTATATCATCACAATGCTACAAATAGAGAGTATATATAAGATGTACAATGGCAGACTAGTGAATACAGAAGGTATAGAGGACGTTTTGCTAACAGATTACAGTAAGCTTAAAAAAAAATAAAAATAAAAAAAAGAAAAAAATGATTATAGTAATCTTTATTTTAAAAATTAATTTCTAATGGGATTGCCGGAAATTTTAATTGTATTTATACTAATTAAAATTATTTTAGTTTTATTCATTTCTATCAACCTCCAAATGTAAAAACCATAAGGAACCTTTATTTATGCCAAGATTCAACGTCAAGATACTAAGCCTCTTCATAATAATAGTTAATTAAATTAATTTAGATGACTACAAGTAACTACAGCCTCTAAGCCTCTTCATAATAATAGACAGTCTTAGTGCTCTTCATGTGGGTCTACAACTTTTTCAAGGGAGCTGCTACAGCTGGGAAACATGTTCCCATTCTTCAATGAGTGGGATAAATGAAAGAAAAGTGTGGCATAATTAGATTATTTGCCTTCATATTGTACTAATTTTGAATGAGAAATTATTACGTGCGGAGTCCAGACATATCTTGCATCCCGACTATAATCAGAGCGAGCCACATTACATGTACACAGTGTGTGTATAGCTGTGTACAGACGTCGTGATCTGTTCAGATTGAAGTCCGGATGCCGTCCGGACTCTGCACGTAATAATTTCTCACTTTGAAGGGAAAATTTTGCATCAGAAAATATTTGAAATAAGCTATTTAATATTTTTCTGATGTTTATTTCTTCAAGTATAAAAGTTTGCTCTCCCCATAAATTCACAACCAAAAACAAGAATTGGTCTCCATTTTATTTAGTTGGGACAATCAATACTTCCACAAAAAAAAAAATTGTATGTCTTCTCTTTTCAATGATTTAGCTAAATAAAGGAATGCTTAATTTTAATTGTTATAGAAATTATTTTGGGTGCGTAAAATTACTATTTGTTCAACAGCTTTTCCACTTTACAGGTCTCTAAAGTGGCCTTAGGATGCAATTGGGCCATAGAGAAAACTCCTTTCAATTCAAAGTACTGACGGGAAAGAAAAACTGAAAGCATCTAACATTTCTACTAAGAACAAAAGCTAGAATTTAATATTGATAAATTATGTTTTAGCTTACATATGATAGACAAAGAAAAGTGAAAGACAATACATATAAACTTACAACTTTAGTTTATTATCTGATGTGATGTTGATTTTCAGAATTTATAAAGAAAATAGTTATTTCAAGGATATCGCCTCCTTGCTTGTCTAATGAACTATCTCTAGCTCTTTTCAACTTTGTTTGGGATAATTTTTTTATTACTTTTTAAAGCAGATTTCTAGTATAAAATTTTTTAATTTGAAAATTTTTTATAATAAAAAGTTATTTTAAAAAGCTGTCCCAAACAAAACCTTCATTTTTTAAAAAAAACCTTCATTTGTGACAATAGCAATTCATTTCTTTACTACTCTTTTCACTCTTCCTATATTGACTGAGGTTGCTTCCCAGATTTCTGTTAGTTGTCATCAAGATCGCTTGAATAATAGACTCGCTTGAGTAATCAAATATAGAATCTTTTAATGAAGAAGTTATTAATATATTTTTAAGGCATAATGTTCAAATTTATTTAAATTTTCTATTGAAGAAACAGATTGTACTGTTATTTTATATTTCCGAAATAATATCTTCTTATTTTAAATATTTATTATATTTTTTTTTAGCGTTTTATTTTTCCATTCTCACACATTTTATTAAGATATACTCATGCAATTTATTTCCTTTTTTTTATAAATTGACTTCAAGGTAAAATGTGGCCTCATGTGGAGGTTTTCATGGGATTATAATTACAAAAAACCATTTTCTTTATTTTTTTCTGATATATTAGCTTTTACTAAGTTTAGAGAGCAAAGTTTAATAGTTTTAATAGAGGAAATGATGTATACATAAAGTACACAAAACTAGTAATCAAAAATTTGTTAGGGGTGGAAGTAAACCACTCAACGAAACAAATAAGAAAATAGAAAAGTAGTGGAAAGTAAAGAATACTAGGATTTAACGTGAAAAATTCGAAACAGAATAAAAACTACGTAGCCACACCACACAAAAAATCCACTATGAAAATATGAGAGAATGAGTACATATCACTCTTCTCTCTCACTCTCTCCTTACTTCCTTCTCTCTTATATGGTTCTTACACAAGAACAAACAAACTTTTACAATTCATACAACCAAGGGACACCACCCTTAAAAATAACAAGAAAGAAAAACAATCTAGCCAGCCTCACAACACTGCAGTGCTTGTTTGGAGCGCCACACAAATCAATGCTCTTTTTGCAGTCTTCCTGACAATGCCGCAGTGCAGAATCTTAAGCGCAATAGTGCTTTGCTCTCTGTCTTTTCTCCAAGCAAATTATGCAGTATCAGGGTGCTCGGGTACACCACATCGGGGTGTTAGATTACACAACACCGGGTCGTTGCACGGAAAAAAATATTTTTTTTAAGCCAAGAAGTAGGAAGACATCCCCCCCCCCCCCCTCTTCTCAGGAGCACGACAAACTAAGTTGAGGTCCTTTGCAACAGTACAACCCGATTGATCGTGAAAACTAATATTAAAGCAATAGTATTGTAGATGAGTAAAAGATATTCACTATTGATTTCCCAAGTGGGATTATAAATAAACTTCTTTACATCTGTGTGATGATTTTACTTTACACATGTAAGGTAGATAATATATTATGTGGTTATTGGCATGTTGAGTGGTGTAGCTGTAAAGGGTCATGTGCAGTAGTCATTTTTTGGAGAGAATTAGCCCCCTCAAACTAATGGTGAGGAGACTGAAAAAGCAATTTGTTGTGGAGATACTAAAGTTATTTGATTCGTAAGGATTTGGTGAGCATTTCTGCTAGTTGCTCCTTGGATGAAATCTACTGGGCTTGAAGACGACGGGATTGAATGTATTCTCGAATAAAGTGGTAGTCAATCTCAATGTGATTGGTACGTACGTGCAATACAGGGATAGTAGCCAGAGCAATGACCAAGAGATTGTCACAATATATGGTAGTAGGTGTGGTGACGGGAATATGGAAGTCTTGTAGAAGTCAATGCAACCAGATGATGTCCGTCGCCACTACTGCCAACGCTATGTATTCCACTTTCGATGATGACCTGGCAATTGTTGGTTGCTTTTTGACAGTCCACGAGATGAGGTTGGGGCCAAAGAAATAACAATAGCCCATGTTGGAGCGTCGGGTAGATGGATCACTAGCCCAGCCCAAGTCAAAAAATGGCAGAAGTTGTAGTGGTCCTGGAGAGATTGGTAGGCCATACGATGCAGTACCTTCGATGTATTGTAGGAGATGCTTGAGGAGTTGAGAGTGTTGAGGAAGAGGTTGATGCATGTGTTGGCAGAGTTGATTCACAGCATATGCGATATCAGGTCGGGTGTTGGTCAGGTATTAGAGTGAGCCAGTGAGATGGTGGTAGGTGTCGAGCTCAAAGGAGGTAGCAATGGGCATTTGATTGAGGTGTGGTTTGACTGGAGTTGATGTGGAGGTGGGTTTGCGGGAAGTGAAGTCGGCCTTTATGGAGAATGGAGAGACCATAGTGCTCATGAGACAAAAATAGGGAATAGTGGTTGTTGTGAATTTGAATGCCCAAAAATTGAGATGGAAACCCAAAGTGTTTCATGGAGAATTTAGAATGAAGATTGTGAATGAGTGTTGAATTTCGGAGTGACAGTTACCGGTAATTAAGATATCATCAATGTATATAAGTAGGTAGATGAAGGTACCTTTGGACTCGTACATTAGGAGAGATGGATCGGCTTGGCTTTGATGAAAGAAAAGAGAGTAGATATGGGTGGAGAATGTGTGAATATATTGTCGGGGTGCTTGTTTGAGGCCATAAAAAGCTTTCTTGAGGAGGCAGACTTTAGTGGGAGAGGTAGGATCTTCAAAGCCTTTGGGTTGTGACATGTATATGGTCTCAAGAAGAGGTTCATGAAGGAAGGCATTTGAGACATCTAATTGATGAAGTGACCATTCTTTAGATATTGCAAGGGTGAGGAGAACTCAGATGGAAGGCATTTTAGCGACTGGACTAATTGTCTCTAGATAATTGAGAACATACTCTTATTGATGACCCTAAACCACAAGCTAGGCTTTGTAGTGCTGAATGGAACCATCTGATTTTAGTTTCAGTAGATAGATCTATTTGCATCTGAGTCTTGGTGTATTAGGTGGTGATAACACAAGTTTCCATATGTCCTAATTTTGGAAATCTTAGAATTCTGCTGTCATGGCATTGCACCATTCAGGATGTCGGAAGGCCTCTTCGAAGGTTGAGGGTTCTTTGGGAGGTGTGGTAGAGGCTATTAGATTTAGAGGTTAGCAAGGTTTGAGGTGTCCCGTTTTGGACCGGATAATCATGGGATGAATTTGAGGGGGAGAGGTACGTGAGAGGTCAGGCAGCATAAGGGGTGAAGCTTGTGGAGATATTGGGGTTGGGAAAAGTGGTGAGGAAATGGGAGTTGTAGGTTGATATGGGGAAGAGGTTGTGGTTTCAGTGATGGATTGATAGCTGGTAGGTGTGAGTAGTAGTGAATTGGAGGGTGGTGGAGTGGGTATGGGTGGAACGAAGAGAGTTTGTTATTTTGTTGGAAAAATTGTTTCATCAAATTGAATCTGGCGAGAAAGTATTATTTTTCCTGTCAAGGGATCAAGGCATTTATATCCTTTGGTAGTGTGAGAGTATCCAAGAAAGATACAAAGGGTGGAATGGGGTTGTAATTTGTGGCGAGTGGATGGTGGAAGCCATGTGAAGCATACACATCCAAAAATTCAAAGGTGGGAGGAGGACGGTGGATTATTAAAGAGAAGTTGAAATGGTGATTGTTGCTTGGTAACTAGGGTCGACATTCTATCGATAAGGTATACAGTGGTGAGAGTAGCATCTGGCCAGTAGCTGTAGGGAAGATTGTCAGTTTGAAGTAGAGTTCTAGCAGTCTTGATAATGTGTCTGTTCATGCGTTCAACAATACCATTTTGCTCAGGTGTATAAGAACAACTGATTTGGTGAAGAATGCCATAAGCTTGCAAAAATGAATGTATAGAGTGATTAATGAACACGGTTCCACAATTAGTGTGTATGGATTTTATTTTAAAGGGTAGTTATTGCTCAATGTATATTTTGAATTGAATGAATATAGTTGTGACTTCAGATTTTGCTTTCATTGGAAACAACCATATGTTGCAGGAGAAGTCATCAACCTGAAGCAAGTAATATCGGTAACCTTGATGGGATAACATTGGGGAAGGCCCTCATACATCTGAGTGTAAAAGTTCTAACATTACATTTTTGATTAGTACAAGTTATAAATGATAATTTGTGGCTCTTAGAGGCCATAAATGAGTGACAGGGAGGGGAATTAGCCGGAATATGTAAATCTCTATTATGTTTGGAGTTAATGCGATGGTTCAAGTGTGAGGATGTCCAAGAGGTTGAAGCCAGTGGAGGTCAGTGGTAAGAGATGCAGTGAGAGCATGAGCGGAGGACCGATGAGGGAGCTACAATGGGTACATGCCATTACTGGAGGGACCTTGACGGATGCATTGGCGGTGCTAGTTGTAATTGATGTCCAGACGGTGCCAACAATTTTTGGCAATATGTCCTCATTTGTTGCAAATCTAGCAGACAATGGGCGTAGGTGAAGGTCGATTATTAGGTGGATTATGAAGGTCGCGGTTCGTTGAGTTGGGGTAGAATCGAGTTCATCCTCGACTATCTTGGTTGTTGCAGGTGATGTTGAGGGCTTGTGTGGTATTTGGAGGTTGTTGAGTTTTGGATGATTTTGAGGCTAAATTGATCTCTTCACTTATAAGGAGAGAATATAAGTCATCAAGGGAAATCAGAGTGAGCTGGGTTATGATGGTGGTTTTGAAGCATTGGCATTGAGAAGGTAAGCCATTGAGAGTGTGTAGTAATATGTCTTCAGGGTCGATGGTAGAACTAGCTGTTGAGATGTTGTCTACCAATATTCTGATGTTGGTAAGAAATTGAGTCATGGAAGAGTTTTTCATAGAGATGTTATGAAGCTCATTCTTGAGCTGTATTACGCGAGAACGATTGGTGGCCTGGAGCTGATGCTCAAGCATTAGCCAGATCTTGTTGCAGGTGTGTAAATGCTGGGCATAAGGAAGGATAGAGGTGGAGAGAGTGGAGCATAGTGATGCTGACATATCTTATTTTACTAGAAGCCATTGAAGATATGTTGGGTTGGGAGAGAGGTTTGAATCAGGTGCAGGGATGGAAAATGGTGGGATTTCGGCAATGCCGAGCAAATGTTTGGAGAAGACATTGCAATGAAAAGCTGAAGGATTTGGGACCTCCATATGGAGTAGGTGTCATTGGAGAGCTGAGTTAGAATGATAGTTTTGAGATTATATAGGACAAACTTGAGAGAAGCAGGAATGTGAGGATCTTATAGAGAGACAGGCAGAGCAGCTTCGCTGAGCTGTGAGGAAGTTGATAACTCCATTTCTGATGCCTATATCGTGAGGTATAAAGGCTCTGATACCATGAAAACCAATATTAAAGTAATAGTATTGTAGATGAGTAAAAGGCATTCAGTATTGATTTCCTAAGTGAGAGTATATATAGACATCTTTACATCTGTGTGATACTTTTACTTTAAACGTGTAAGGTAGATATTATATTAGATTGTTATAGGCATGTGGAATTGTGTCGCTGAATGGTGTCATATGCAGTAGTCGTTTTTGGTGACTATTAGATCAACACAATTAGATTCCGCACAGACTAACAAAATTACACAAGCAACCTATAGCGCAGCAAGAACTAAAGATCAAGGAAGCAAGAGACATATCAAGCCGAATAGATTACACCCTTCGCCAAAACTGTTGGTAATAAGGAACCCTTTTTCTTCTTTTAATCTTTTCTGAAATCAGGGACCTTTTCTTTCTATTATGGTGGCCCTGCACTTTTTAGTTAAGTTGATAAGAATCTCTGGTACAGGCCATGTTGTTGCCAGCTTTTTTTTATTTTTTTTTAATACTTCTAATATTTGGAAATTGAAGATATATAACACAAATTTGATCGGTATAATAATTTTAAATTTTTTTATCAATCAAATTGACTGGCACCCATTAATCCACCAAAAGGCTCTATTTGTTTTCCTTCAATAAAATTGAAAGGATTTTTTCGTGGGTAAACATAAAGAGTTTAGAAATAGAAATATTGACTGTACCATTCTCTTGTTCTTTATCTTTCTCTATTTGTATCTTCCTTTTCAGTAATTAATACATATCTAATATATTTACTGAATGCGCTCCAATGGTAAAATACTGTTTTTCTTTTTATGATTTAATAAGAAGGCTGGTTTGTTCACATTGAACGGTCTTAAACCTCTAATTTATACAGTACTTCAGATGTCTAACAAATCTTTGCGATTAAATAAATTGTTTTGTTCACATCCTGCTTTTATGCTTTATGGCAACCTATCTTACATCATTAATCAATTTAAAAATGAGCAGATAAACTGTTCCAAGTCTTCTCTTGGCCTCTCTATAGCCTATCAGCTAACTTCGTCTCTTTCTTCTTATGAAAACTAAGTCCCTCTTGCTTAGCCAGGAGTTTACTTCTGATGCAGGCGATAGGCGCCATCTTTCCTCCTCCACCAATCAGTGGGAAGGAGAACATAAAAGAGAGTGAAAGAGATAGGTGGAGTTCCCTATTCTCACAGAAAACCATGGAATATTTTTCGTGATTTATTACAGCCTTTCTGAAACTAGGACTTAATTGATCTTCCATTCTCTCACACGTGAAATTCACGCGCTCTTCAAGCTACCGCTGCCGTGATTATAGGGTAAGTATGCTCCCTGTCTCTCTCTTTCTCCCTCTCTCGCTCATTTATAACGAAAAAAAGTGTAGGTGGGAGCAACTAATGAACTTATCCATGATTTGTAATACCGTTTTCTGTCAGAAAGAAGGAAGATTTGGTTATGGATTCTTCTATTGTGATTTATGTAGTTAATATATAATTGGGTATTCTCAGCAAGCTTCCGTCTCTGTTTCCAGTTGAGTGCAAAGGGCACTGCTAAACAAAATGGCAGAAGAAGAATTACCAAATTCGGCTGAAGAATTAAATGCACTCAGCGCATATCCGATGTACTTCGGCGTTTCGTGTGCTTTCCTTGCTCTTCAGTTCCTGTCCGCCATAGACGGACCAAGCGCAGAGCTTGGCCAGCGAAAGTACTCGTTTGAAGAGATTTTGCTTCGAGGCAGCGCCCAGCTTTTAGGATTGTTATTTGAGAAAGCTCAAAGAAGGCATGAGTTTCTACAAGAAAATGAGAGGAAGGCCATGTTGGAAGTCATGGAGCTGAGGCAGATTCGTGCAGAGGACGCCAAGGCCAACGAGAAGGTTATGTCCATCTTTGCAGGTCGCGAGCAGAGCTGGCAAGCAGAAAGGAGGCGCCTTTTGAATCAGATCCAGTCCCTGTCTCGTGAATTCTCCCAAAACAAGTTGAAGAATGAGGAGGTCGTCTCTGATCTAAATAAGAGAGTTTTCGAGGAACAGCAGGCGAGAAGGATCAAAGATGACGGTTTTGAAGAAGAAGCAAAGAAGAGAATGGATTTGGAAGAGAGGCTGCGAGCTGCGCAGAAAGCAGTTGAGGAGTTGAGGGAGAAAACAAACAAGGAAGCGCAGGATCACATTTTAGAACTCAGAAGGCATAAGACAGCTTTCACGGAGATGGTTTCCAACCAAAGGCAGCTGGAACTAGAGATGGCTCGTTTGCTTCGCCAAGCTGATGCAACAAAACAAGAGCTCGAAGAAGTTTTTGAGCAGAAGGAAGAGGCTGCAGCTATGGTGGAGAAACTTTCGGAGGAGTTTGTTAAAGTGCAAAAGGACGCCGAGCAGAAAGGGAAGATTGTTTCAGCCATGCTTAGAAAAGCGAAGCACGATACAGCTGAGAAACAGGCGCTTTTAAAGGAGGTGAAGATAACTAGGGCGAAGAAGAAGCAAGCGGAGCTTGATGCTGAAAGGTGGAAGAGCATGTTGGAAGCAAAACAGAAAAAGGGCTCACGAGAATTGCCTTCAGCTGAAGCTGGGAGTTCACGGGAAAGAGTTGCAGAGATTAAATCAAGCAGTAGGATTGACCTGAGAACACGTTTACTTGAGTACTTGACCACGGAGAACAAAAGAGAGCATGAACTTCCCACGGAGAAGGTGGAGAGTGTAATCAAACCAATGGAGTTTCAGGTTCAGTACTCGAACGAAAGTGATGATGATCTTGGTAAGCCTTTCTTTCCTACTTTTAGCATTCGTTTTGAGCAGTTTTCTATGCTGCAAAATAGGTGCCAATTTACTCATTTTATGATGCTTTTGCTAGAATCCTGATAGCTAATATCTGCAGATAATGTTCAAGAGCTGCAAGATTGGGTTCAGCATGAAACTAAAAAATACACAACCGTGCTGGAGCAAAAACATTATTCAGAGATAGAAGCATTTTCAGAGCAACTGAGAATAAGAGATGAGAAGCTGGAGGCTTTGCATTGGCGACTCCTAAGCACAGAGCTGGACTCAAAGCGGCTGCAATCTCACATCGAAGGGCTTGACGGGAGTCTTACACAGCTAAGGGATGATAACCTTAAGTTGGAAGCTCTGTTAGTGGATAGGGAAAGGGAACTAAAATCTTTGAAGGAGAGATTTAGCCTTTATGGCAAGCACTTTCAGGGGAGCAATTCTCCTCCCATTTCCGAGTGTTGTTTGCCCCAGTCTTTTGATTCATTAATGAAGGTGTCAAAAAAGGAATTTAAAGCAGATCAAAGTTTATATGAAGTAGAGAAAAATAAGCAGGAAGATAGTGAAATGAAGAATGTAGATGAAATTGTATTACTGAGAAAAGGCAGGATTGAAATGGCAGCGGAAGCAACCATTTGTAATGATTCGTTTTCATTGACAAACGTTTCTGGGGATCAATCAAATGATGAAATTTTACTTGACGATCAATCAGGAAACGCTCAAATGACCTCTCAGTCTCCTGAGGGAGATATCGAAGTAGAGAGGGAGATTGGCATGGCTCTCATTCATTCCCATGCAAGGCACAATTCCTTGGAAGATGCCTTTGTCTCAGTGTCCAGTAAGTTGGCTTCTGATGGACAGCCTTTTTTAAAGATGGATTTTCAAGCTCTTGGAGTTTCCTTCAAGATCAAAAGGCTAAAACAGCAACTTCTTATACTGGAAAACTTGGCTGGTGCACATTCATGTGATCATGCAACAGACAATTCTGATTCAACTGGCAGTACTGATGAGAAGAAAGTTGAGTTGAAAGGTTTAATACAAGTGATTTCCTTACTCAACAAGCAACTAAAGAGGTATCAAACTCTTGAAGTGAAGATTGATGCCTTGTGCAGAAGGATGGTAAGAAATCACAAACATTACTTCTACATGTTTGAAGTAAGAAATACATAATTTAATACAATTTGCTACATTATATGTTGCAGCATGAAAATTCTGGGTCTGGTACCGGTCGCCTTCTTCTAGATGCTGAAACTAAAGAGAAAATTGACAAGCTTGAACAATTTCTTGAAGAGACCTTTCAGTTACAAAGATACATGGTTGCAACTGGGCAAAAGTTGATGGAGTTGCAGTCCAAGATAAAAAGCAGTCTTGATGGTGTTGAAGGACAAGAGGAATCAGCTGTATTTAACCTGGAGCAGTTTTTAGATGTTGTTAGGACTCTTTTCAAAGAAGTTCAGAGAGGACTGGAGGTAAGAATAGCACGAATAATCGGTGACCTCGAGGGAACTTTAGCTAGCGATGGCATCCTTAGAAGATGATACTCTCTGATTATGATTGATTAGTCTTGCTTTAGAACGTATTATTCAAATTATTCTTGATAGTGAGTAATAAAAAGTGTATACATAAATGGATTTCATTACTACATTCCTCCTGATGTTCCTTTTTTCCCACATATTTTGCAAAGGGAAATCAAATCTCAGATAGGAGGCTAATTCGCCTGCCATTAACTTTTTGCTGCTTTTATTTATTTGTGCTTGTAAATTGGTTTCCATTGTAATGAGTGATTGTTAAGTAAGTTTTCTTCAGTTTGTTTATATTCATTATAATCAGGTGAAGTGCCTGTTAAGCTGAAGCACAAAGCAGCATAGGTAGTTTCAAGTTTCTGACTGAGTAGCTTATGTAGGGAGAACTGTTTTCCAACCAACTTAAAGAAAATTCTGCTATGATGTACTGATTAACTTGTTTTTCCAATTGCATAAATGATTTTGATGTCTTTTTCATCATTTAAATGAGTTTTACTATAAGGCCATCGGAGTTGCCTCAACTTTCAATGCATAGTAGCCTATGGGGCTGTATGAGAATATCATAAAAGAAGTCAATCATTCAATGGTTGGATTTTCAAGCTATTCGTCTTAAGGATCAAGGCTTCGTTTGATATAACGCTTATCGAATATGTTTTCTCAATCTCAAATCTTCTATTCAAGATTCTCAGAAGTAAATTTTACCTAACAAATTTTGGTACAAGAATAAAATAATGTTTCAGTTTTTTTATCCAAATAGCATTTTTTATTACGATTACTTTCTTATCATAAAATAACGTGAAAAAAAAACCGAGTGAAGTTTAAGAAGTATTTTAATCGAGCTCCAATCCAAGGCATATTTGAATCTAAAGCTTCCAAAATTAAATTCATAATCATCCAAACTCCAATTTAAGCAAATTTATAGCCAAAATGAATTGCTCGATGAGACAAACCCCACAATATCCAAAGTGGTTTGATCTAAGTTTGAATTAGCCGAGATCAAGTGAATGAAGCGTAATAGAAAACTTTAGGGTTGTTGTGTGTCGGAACATTCACAACGGTAGAAAGATATGGAGTTTAAAGTTTTAGCTTTATACAAAGATCTAACACACACAAATTGAGAGAGGGGGTGCAAGAGTCAAAAGAGATGCCAAAACTTTTACAAGAAAAATCCTGAAAAAGAAAAAAAACCAAAGGGCCTTGTCTGGATGAAATGTTTCAACTAGTGTTTGTTGTTGATCACAAATGATGCCCTTTCTTAGGGGAAGGCATTGACATATTGTAGCAAATATACATCATTTAGAGTACATTATATGGTTAGAGTTGAAAAAATTAAGTGGCATGAGAGCTACTTATAAGAGATTGCTGGCTTATATGTTTGTTTTGTAGAACCGTAGTTAGGTGACAGTGAACAGAGGAATGTAGGTAGGCGATTGAGGTCTGAGGGACTATAATTGGGTGATGGTGGTCAGAGGGATCATAGTCGAGTGTTAGTGGTCAAAGGAATCGTAGTCAGCAACTAAGTTTAGAGTGACCATCGTCGAGTGACTATGGCTGGAGGGACTGTACTCAAACGGCTATGGACGGAGGGACTGTAGTCGGATGATAGAGGTTCGACAGACCATAGTCGGACGATAGAGGTTGGAGGGATCGTAGTTGAGCAATGGAGGTTAGGTGAAGACTAAGCGGTGGTGCCCAGACGGAGGTCTGACAGTGATGGTCAGGTGGAGGTCAGTAGTGATGGTCGGGCAGAGGTCCAGTGACAGCAAAAAATGGGTGGATTCCTTGCGATGGCCGGTCAGTAAAAGTATGACACCGGCAGCTGGCTAGCTAGGGTTCATCGAAGGCAGTGCCTGGGTGGAGCTCTGAGACTTTTCAATCCTTGGAGCTCTCTTGATCTCTAGCCCAATATCCAAGGCTTTAAATGTCACTTTCATGTAGAGAGAGAGAGAGAGGGTCTATTTTTAGATTTTGAAGGTGGAGTGCTCCGTAACATGGAGTAGATCTAGAAAAAAATTTGGAGTGCTCCATTGAATGACCAATATTGATTCCGTTGATTATGAACCATTTGAAAAGTAATTTAAGTGCCTTAATGATGTTAGAATAAAGAGATCTTAGGCTCATTAGATTTGTCTCATCTACCCACTCGATTTAACTATAAGCATGCCATATTTGGATATTAGTTGGTCACTCTATTAATATTCTGAAGCTTCTCAATATATATCAAGTCATTGGTTTGGGCCCATTTGGGCTCAGATAGGACCAATTTTAGTGTTGTTAGGTTTACCTCATCGAGATATTTTGTTTGATTATAAATTTGTTAAAATTGAAGTCAGAACTATCCCAAATTTAATTTTCAATGTTTCCAATTTAAATTTGCCTCGAGATTTAAGCCTGATCAAAGCAATTTTTGGTGACATATCAAGGGAATCAATTATGTGACCAAATGATAGCCAAATTTGATAGGCTTATAATCAAATCAAGGGACTCCATGAAACAAATCCAATGATCCCTATATTATTTAAGTATGAAATTATTAAGGTAATTAAATGCTAAAGAAATGATCTATGATCAAAAGAATTAATTTGTGCTGTCTCATGGAGTGTTTCTAATACTCTCCATATTTATAGGGCATACCACTCTAAGAAATCTATAAATATGCCCACACTATCTATATGAAGGGAGATTGGGAGACGAGTTTAAGCTTGGACGTTGGCTTGAGATTCAAGGAAGCTCCAAGGCTCTAAAGATCCCTGAGCACCATCCGAGCATCACCATTGGGCCACCATCTAACCATCATTATTAGACCACTGCCTGAGAACACTATAAAAAACCTCTCACTATCATTTCCAAAACTATGCACAATGCAACTATCTAGTCACTTTCTGATAACTACCATCAAAATATCATACGATCACCATTGTCACATCATGGTCCTTGAATTATCATTGTTTGACTATAATCTTTCCAATCTTTATAGCCAAAATATGGTCCTTCCTTGCCATGGGTCTTTCCCAACTTCAACAACATGATATGTACTTTATTAATACCTTCCCTTGAGGAACATCATCATTTGTAATCGATTACAAACACTTGTGAAATTATTTTAACAAGGCCAGACCCTGTGGTTTTTCTTTTTCTTGAACATTCCACATAAAAACTCTAGTGTCTCTTATAGTTCTTTCACTCCTCCATTACTTGAGTGTGTGTTATATATTCATGCATAGCTAAGACGTTAAACTCCTTGTCTCTATACTGTCACAAATGTTCTAGAAAACAACAAGGCTATTCATCAAAATGAAACATCATTATATATTAGTTTATACTGAAGATGATTTAAATGAGTTTTTTACTTGTATATTTTCCTTTTAATGTGAGGAAATTATTGAAATACTAGAAAATTTTTATACATTTACATATCTAAAATCTAAATTCTTATTTTTATTTATATAATAGTTAAAATTTTTAATCAAATTCTAAATATCACTAATATTAATTGATTTAAATTAAAACAAACATAGCATATATTTGAACGAGATTTCGACACTAAAATGTTAGATAAATAAAAATTAAAATTTAGGTGTTAAATATGTAGATAAATATTAATTTTTTTTATGCTTATGTAAGTCCTCCTTAATAGCTTCATTTATGAGGAGCTTGTTGAACATCATTTAAATTGCATTAAATTTACTTGGATGACATGTATGAGTAAATCATCCTTGGCAAAATTTAAATAACTGCTAGAATATACAAGTTGGAAGAATAAATCTTAGTTCCTATGAGGATGATTTAAAAGATCTTTTGGATCCATGGTTGCTAAACATATTCAAGTTCAAGGAATGAAGAACAGAGCATGAAGGTTTCAAGGAGTCAATGTAGGGTTATGGACTGTTGAAATTAATTAGAGCTAGTAATTCAGCTGAAAGAATATCATAGAATAACATTACCCTTAAGAAATATATCAAAGGGTGGTAGATGAAGAGGGAAGAAATCTTGTTAAATACTTGTTCTAAAAAGATCATGATGGTCTATGTACAGATTCAAAGTGGGCAAGATGATAATTTTGTTTCTCAGAATTTGGAGAGAGCACAACATTAAAAAACTTAGGAGACAATGGTCTAGTGCTCTTTGACTGAGGTAACATAAGTTCCTTCATCCAAGATGTTGATTTGTTAAATATAAATCTTAGTATAATAAAGCAGATGAAAAAGATTTGAAGATGAAAATAGTAACAAAATTGAGAATTATGTGTCTGAAGTAAATAAAGAAATGATGAAAAAATCACAAATATTCCATTATGTGTTGTTTGGACTCTATGAATGCTACATCTATAAAAGAGGAAAGGAGTTCTAATCCACCAATAGTGTGTTAATTCTATATGGAATATGATTGTGTTGATTAATCATGTTGTAATGTTGCCTCGAACATCAATTCAGTCAGTCGAGCTCGTTGGGGCGGGGGGGGGGGGTTCCTTCCCAAAATTTTTTTTTCATTCAATATCCTGACACTTTGTACCCAAGCACCTTGGTGTTCTTTACCTAAGCACCCCGACATTGTGTATCCAAGCACCCCAGAGTTGTGTATCCAAGTATCCCATCGCTACATAGTTTTCTTGGGGAAAACTCGAGTGGAGAAGCATTGCGACACTCAGGACATGACATGGTGGTGCTACCAAGGAGCACTATGGCTCTGCCAGCGAGCACTATGGCACTGCCAGGGAGCGGTGTGGTGCTCTAGACCTTGGCACTTCGGTACTGTTAGGTAAATATCATACAAAAGTGTTGAGCATCGTGGTGCTCCAACTTAGTGTTACGGCATTATGAAATGGGTTGGCAATTTTTCTTTCTCATTTTTTCTTATGGGTTGCATCCCTTAGTAATTTTTATGTATCTCTTTGTTTGTTCTTATGCAAAAATGTTGTAAGGGTGAAGAGAAACAATGAGAGAGTGGTAGAGAAGAGAGATCTATACAAACTTCTACCAATTTTTATACTAGACTTCTTGGTGTGGTATGTCACCATAATTTTCTTCCCAACTTTTAGGTTTTTCCATATTAAATCCAAGTATTATTTATTTTATTACATGTTCTATTTCTTTTTTATGTTTCTTTCATGTTTTACTCCCCACACCCTCCCCCTCCAACTACTGGTATCAGAGCCATGTTCTTTAATTCAAGTGGGAGCAATGGATAATGATGTAAGATACAAGATTGAAATATTTAACGGTTTGAACTTTGTATTCTAGAAGTCGCAAATTGAAGATTTGTTATATTAGAAGAAGTTGTATTTGCCATTAGAAAGAATCACTAAGAAGCCATACTCTATGACTGTGCAGGAATTGGAAGTTCTTAATCAGATTGCCCTAGGTTTGATTCGACTTTCAACATTATAAATGAGAAGACTATTATCAAACTCATTACTGTATTAACTAGGATGTATAAGAAAACATTAGCCATAAATAAAGTGTTCTTTATGAAGAACTTGATCAATATGAAGATGTTAGACAACAATTTAATAGTAAAACCCCTGAAAAATCTAAACACTATAATGAGTTAGCTGTGTTTAGTTGGCATCAAGTTTGATGATAAGGTGAGAGCATTACTATTATTATCTTCATTGCCAGATAGTTAGGATGGGCTTTGGAGGATATTATAGGGTTAGTGCTTACTGAAGAGGTTCATAGGAAGGTAAATGGTGAATCTTCAAATTCTACTCTGAATGTTGAAGCAAGAGGAAGGGGTTTACAAAGAAATCTAAGTAGAGGGAGATCCAAATCAAGAAAGAAAAGTCTACTTAAGGTAGACTGAAAGTAGTGTGCTAGAACTATAGAAAGAAAGGTCATTTGAAGAAAGATTGTATTGTTTCGAAGAAGTTAGTGGTGGAGGGTAAGATAAAAATCACTCTATAAATATATGTTTAGAAAGCATCAATCAAATTCTCTAACTTTATCGCTGCATAAATCGAATTCTTTGGTTATAGATTCGGGTGCTTTATTTCATGCAAGTCCTAATAAGGAGGCATCAAAAAACTACAGTGAAGTTGATCTGGGCAAAGTATTTTTGGGACATAATAAACCATTGAGCATTACAGGATAGAATAATTTTGATATTAGAATGCAAGATGGGTCAACTTGGAGACTCAAGGATGTTAGGCATATTCCTTGTCTGAAAAGAAATTTAGTTTTTATGAGTTAGGTTACAAACTTAAGTCATGCCACATAACTCACAAGAATTGTCAAGAATATGAAAAAAGGGGCTATGGTTATAGCTCATTATAGTATTGAAGGCATCCTTTATGTTATCAAGAAAAGATTAGATTCTATTGGAGTAGCTGTTTTAGATGTCGATGGAGGTCTTTGACATCGAAGGCTTATCCATATGAGTAAGAAAGGTATGCATTCACTTCTTAATGAAGGAAAGTTTCCAAGTTTAAAATCTATAAATCTAAATTTTTGTGAAAATTATGTTTATGGAAAGTAATAAAGAGTTAGTTGTTCAAAATTTGGTTCAAAAGTAAGTAAAAAAAGCTAGAGTTAGTGCATATTGACATATGGGGTCATACATCAATTTCTTCTATAGGAGGTTCTCCCTATTTTGTCACATTTATCAATGATACTAGCAGAAAGTTATGGGTATACTTCTTAAAATATAAGTTGGATGTGTTTGAGATTTTCAAGAGGTGGAAGGCCATGGTTGAGAATAAGATGGGTTTAAAGATGAAATGTTTTAGATTTGATAATAATGGTGAGTATCGTGATAAAAATTTTAAGGAATATTATTCTTTGAATGTGATCAGGCATGAATTTATTATTTTAAGAGCACCAAAGCAAGATGGTATTGTAGAGAACATGACTAGAACTATCACTAAGCGTGTTAGAAGCATGAGGTTACATGTAGGTCTACCCAAATAATTTTTGTTAGAGGCAATGAATACTACTATTTATCTAATCAATCATGGTCAATCATTTCCTCAGAATTTTGGATTACTTGAGGAAGCTTTATCTCAACTTAAAGTTTTTGGCTCTTCATTATATATGTTCATATTTATGCAGATCTAGGAGTAAGCTAGATACAAAATCTATCAAGTGTACATTTATTGGATATGACATAGATAAATTTGGTTATAAATTAGGGGATTATCATAATAAAAATTCATCTAGAGTAGGGATGTTAAATTTAATGAAAATAAAATGTATAAGGATATAAAATGAGACTCTTGGATATTCTTTCTAATATGTTGAGATACATGATGAGAATGATCAAGAAGACAAAGATGATGAAGCATGGTGGGTTTCTAAGACACTTACTACTGATGTTAGGAGATCTAGCAGAATCTTAAAACTAGTACAAAGGTATTCTTCTTATACTATCTATTGTTGATAGATGGTGGTGAACTAGTGTGCTATGATGAGATGAAGTAGGAGAAAGTTATGGATGATGAGACGCATTTATTTAACTTTAATCAGACTTGGGATTTGACACAACTATTAGATGGCAAGAAAGCACAAAAAATAAGTGGGCATACAAGCTAAAAGAAGAACCCAATGGTAGCAAGTGATAAAAGGTTAGGCTTATAGTTAATGATTTTAGCAAAGGGAAGGAGTATACTGCACCAAAATTTTCTCTCTAGTTGTAAAGATGAAAACAATCAGAGTTTTACTGAGTAGTGGAGGATTTACATCTAGCACATATGGATGTAAATATAACATTTCCTTATGGTGACCTTTAAGAAGAGTTTTATATGGTGTAACTCTAGGGATATGTGGTTATAGGTAAAGAAGATCTAGTGTGTATGCTCAAAAGGAGCCTATATGGGCTGAAGCAAGTGCCAAGATAATGGTATATGAGATTTGATAGAATTATGGAAGATAATTGGTATACAAAAATCCTGAAATATCACTATTATTTTTAAAAATATTTTGATAACGGTTATATTATTTTGCTTTTATATGTGGATGACATATTGGTTGTAGGGTAAGATATGGAGAATATAAGATGTTTGAAGGAGCAATAAATAAAGGAGACTGAAATGAAATATTTGGGTCAACAAAGAAAATTCTCAGTCTGAGAATCAACAAGGATGAACGCGTAGGTATATTGAAGTTGTCTCCGGCTGAGTATTTTAAAAAATGTGCTGCAAAGATTCAACATGCGTGAGGCAAAATCAATTTAAACACCCTTGGGTAGTCATCTAGGGAATAATCACCAAAGTCTAATGCAGAGCAAGAACATATGGTGAGGACTTCATATGCTTTAGTAGTTAGATGTTTAATGTATGTTATGATCTGTATGAGAACAGATATAGCATATGTAGTGGGCGTAGTTAGCAATTTTATTAGTTACCTAAGAAAACTTTATTGTGAGGTGGTTAAGTGGATTCTTAGGTACTTGAAAGGATCAGTTGATAAAACTCTTTGCTTTGGAGATGTAGGGATTGATCTATAAGAGTATATAGATTCTAATCTTATTAGAGATGTTGATGGTAGAAGAAGCACAACTAGTTATATTTTCACTTTGGAAAAGATTGTAGTGAGTTGGGTTTCTAAGTTACAGAAGATTTTTGTGTTCTCAACCACAGAGGCTGAGTATATTACTATCACTATGACTAGCAAGGAGGTAATATGGTTATAAAGTTTATTGGTAGAACTTAACAAAGGGTAAAGGAATGAAAAGTTGCAAAATGATAGCCTAAGTGTGATTCATCTAGCCCAAAATTCTACATTCCATGCTAGGATGAAGCACATCAAGCTTCAGTATCAATTCATACGAGCACTTCAAGAAGATGGTCAATTATCTTTTGAGATGATATATACAATCCAGCATCCTATAGTCATATTGAAAAAATTGGCAATAATTAATAAGCTGAAGTTATGTATAGCTTTAGTTGGTATTTATGAAGGACAAAAGCAGGGGTGAGCCACACTATCGGTGCTATGATTGGTGTTATAGATTGGGAGAAGTATTGATAACAATCAGTTTCTAAGTGGGAGAATATTATTTCTATATGGAATCTTATTATGTTGATCAATTGGGCTGCATTTTTGCCTCATACATTAATTCAGTTTGTCGGGCTTGCTAAGGGGTTATAGGGGGTCCTCCTCCTACTTGGGTTCACGTGTTTTGCACCCATATTTTGTCCCATAAAGCACCTAGGAACTTTGTATCCGAGTGCCCCAACATTATGTACCCGAGCACCTTGGTGTTACATGGTTTGCAAGGAGAAAACACGAGTAGAGAAGCATTATTGTTCTTGAGCATTGGCATGGAGGAACTCCAGACCTCGATGCTATAGCATTGTTAGGCAGATTATAGATAGGAGTGTTGTGTATCGTACCACTCAAACTTGGCACTTTAGCACTCAAACTTGGAATCATAGCGCTGTGAAATGGACTAGCAATTTTTCACTCGTTTTCCTTATGGGTTGGGTCCCTTGGTGGTTTTTATATATCTCTTTGTTCTTGTGTATGAATGGTGCAATGGTTAAAAGAAGCAAGGAGATAATGAGAGAGAAGAGAGATATATACACATTTCTCCCAATTTTCATAGAGGATTTCTTGGTCTGGTGTGGCTCCATGTTTTTTCCCAATTTCAAGTTTTTTCCATGTTAATTCTTAGTGTTCTTTATTTTTGCTACATTTTCCATTTCTTGTTTTTGTTTGTTGCATCTTTTACTTCCCCCTCAACATAGTGAAAATAGGTCACACATGTGTTGAATGAAATTAGTGTAGTCATAAGTTATTTCTCAAATTTGTTGAGTGTATAGACTTGTAGAGAAGATGGAGAATAAAGTCAAGAATATCACAATAGAAAGAATATCCTAAATAGTAAACCTTCTTTTGTTATACACTATCAAATACTTTGATTATCTAATGGATACATTTCTATTGAGAATATGTTGATTAGGATAAGAAAAATCTTGATTCATTCTTCCATCACATAAAAGATGAATCTTGTGTTTAGTTGAGGGGTATAAGGAATATGGCCCTTTGAGTGTTTTCCCAACTAAGGTCCTTCGACCATGTCTCCCTAGTAGTGTTGTCTGGTTACAGTCCTTCGACCATGTCACCCTAGTAGTGTTGTCTAACTATTATTAACTAAAATCATGCAAGATTTTGAGACCGTTTCATCTCTTGATTAATGTTTTCAAGTTTGAAATTATACTTAAGTGCTTGATTGAGTTTAGTTGGAGTAGAACTATCACTTTTATTGTCAATAGTTTCGTTTCATTGAGACATTTGCTTATTTATAAACTTACTAATATCAAAGTTCAGACGATCCAAAATTTATTTCCAAACATTTGAATTCAATTATGCATTAAACTTATTGACCAACAAAGATGGTTTTTCATGGTATGTTAGTTGCCCCCATTTCAAATGTCAAAGCCTGTCATATAAAAAAAAAAGAATTTATTTAAAAAAAACTATTTTAAGGTATAAAATTAAAATTTTGAAGAAATTAGAAGGCATAACAGCTCCTTAGAAGATAATGTGGACCTACACTTAGGGTCATAAATTAAGAAAATTCTCATTCCAAAATTTCTAAACATGTTTCCTCTAAACTCTTTAAAATTTCTAAAAATTAAGTTTTGAGGCTTTATTTGGCTTTAAAAATGTTGAAATTGGGTTCAAATGCAAAAAAAATAATCATTTAGAGCCACAAAGTTGTTTGCTTGTACAAGCCAGTTGGCTAGCCAGTAGATGCCCAATTATTTCTTATATATATATGGTATTTTACTTTTTAACTTTGTTGTGTAGTCTACATGCATGAATAATACTGGTTCGAATTAAAAAATAATTAACTATTTCCTCTTTTATATTTCTCAAAAGTAAAAAAATGATAATTTTTGCTCTAAAAATTCAAAATTTTAATATAGTTTTATAATATTTATTTCCTCTCAAATCTATAAATACCGCCCTTAAGACTAAGGGAGAGCCAGACCTCTCTTAGCATGCTCCATTTTTTTTCGTAAAAGGCCAAAAAGATATTTGGCTGGAGATTAAAAATCATTAGAGGTGATCCAAACTTATAGTCCTTATTATGAGGCTATGATCTTCCTTTAAATAATATTGAGTATTCATTCCTATTAGATCAGTTTTATAGGTAATAAGACTTCTAACTCCTAGGGAAAGACTTTTGTAATCCCTTGAAAAATGTGTTGAATGGCCTAATTCGATAGACTAGATTTAGAGGTGATCAAGACTCCCAATCCCCACAATGAGGCTCCCATCATTCCTTGAAACATTAAGTATTTTCATTTGATAAACAAAATTTAGAAGCTATCAAAATTCTAATCCCTATAATGAGCTCTAGTCTTCTCTTAAAAATTATTGTCATCAATATAAGGATAAAATTTGGGGTTTTCAAGGACTACTTCCACACTTCTTCATAGAATTTATACTCTAACACTATTGATGCAAGAAATAATACTAGCCTTAATATTAATGAAATTATTTTAGATGCATTGTAGATCAAGTAGAGATTTCTGAAAAATCACAACAAACTTGATGGGAGAAAAGATTGCTCGTTTAATGATGTTGATTTGTGGTGCCAACATTAGTGATGCCAAGCATCATCATTAACTTTGATGCCATCATAATCATATGAGATGTGCCGCAATAGAAAAAAAAGTTATGTCCTTGCTATAAACATCAATGAGGAAGAGACCACTTGGTGGAAGTTGATGTGGGAGTTCAATAGTTTATAAAAATATTTTTAAATACTTAGAATGAGTAATCATATGCTCAGTAGGTCATTCGGAACTTACTACTATAGAATTTAATATAATTATATAAAGAATGATAATTATATTAATTAATAATATATGACTAAGAGATTATTTTTAAAAATGTATTGTCTTATCATTTATATTGCATAGTGTATTTAACAAATTTATACCAATATTAAGTAAATATCATGAATATGCATGTATAATAGTAACAACAAAAGCATCACTTGAGCAAGACTTTAGAATAAGGATAAAATTTTACAGCATCACATGAATATGACTACATAATGATGACATGAGGATTGTTTGCATTGGAATTTTCTTATGTTTATTCGAATATAAATCCCCACTAAAAATGTAAGTTCACGTGTTGATCAAGTAATAAAACAATTATGAGAGAGCGTCGATCACATGATAAAGTGTTCTGCCTCACACAATTACTTTTGTACCATCTATTTCAAGCTACAAAGATTATCCTATGCAAAAAAAAAAAAAAATAGTGTTGTATTCTATCTAGAATAAGAATTACAGATGAAAAGTGAAGATACCAATATATAAAGTATTTTGAAATAATGGTGGTGAAATCTTCTAATATTTCCTAAGTAGACTCTCCTAAATTAGTTGTGAATGAGATAATATGCATCATTAGATCTCTATCAAGCCTGTAAGGATGTTAAGACAGGTTTATGGCCTTATAACAATTATTTAATCTACATAGACCCTAAAATACTAAACGTCATCTATCTTGAAATACAAGTATCCAATTCTAATTCTCTTACTTATTCCAAATATTCTTCCCCCAAAGCAATATATCTCACTAAGTTTTAATTCTACCCATGGCCACTGCATAGATTAAATGATGAGCGATAGATATTAAAAGCGACCATTCAAGATCTTAAGCACAATATTCTGCATTAGTAATTACTTAGGTTTTAAAAGCATTAGTCCAAAAGTATGAGTTTAGATGTCCATAGAATTAAAGCAGAATAGTAGAATTTCTATTACTTGCTCAAGAAAGAAAGTATAAGTAGAGAAGAGTAAAAGAAATCACATAAAATGAAGGATCCCAAACAAATCCTATAGATGACCCCTTCCCAAAGTGAATATCTCCTTACAACTTTGTTGTCCACACTCATTTTCTCTCCAAATGCTTGCTTGCTAAACACCATGTTGACCATCCACTCTAAAATATAAACCTTATGCTCTTCTTACCTCTCCTTTAAGAAACTATTTAGAACCCCAGCACTCCCCACAAATAAAAAATAAAATATAATTTATACTTATTACATAAATGGCTTAGGCGCTGCAAAGCTCAACAAGATGGAGTTGTGGCATTATAAAATATAATATCCCCTTAGCGGTACTAAATGTTCTTTACTGCAATGCTGGGATGACCCGCCATGATTGTTTGTTGATCCGGTGGTAGTCATTGGTTATGTGATTGTGTATGAATTATGTTTATGATATTTGTTGAAATATGTTGAGGTTTTCTTTGATATGCAATACCCATTAAATACGTAAGTGTATGTATTGATCAAAAAATAAAGTTATTGAGAGAGTATCAATCCCACAAGAAAGTATTCTGCTAACATGCAAATGAACTAGTATTGTCTATAACAGACACAATATTTATCCTGCTGATCACAAATAAGGGTTGAGATTATATCTCTATTGGGGACTATAAAAGAAATGATAAGATACCAGATGATTAAATATTTTTTACTATTGGCTATTAATTTCCTATGTTTTCCTAAATAGACTATTCTAAGTTTGATGTGGATCAGATCATATGCATCCCTAGATCTCTCTCAAGCTTGTAGGGATATAAAAAGAGGTTTATGGCCTTCCTATAATTATTTTATCTCCATAGAATCTAGAATGCTAAAATTCTTATATCTTGGCATGCATGAGTTCCATTCTAACATTTTTATTTATTCCAATATTCCTTCATCAAGAATATATCCATTATTAATTCAAAGTATAAGAGTTTATGTTGGTACTTACAAAGGATTCACATTGTTAGCCCAAAACTATAAAAATAAAAAAAAAAATAAATCAAATTTCATTACATGTATATAAGAGAAATAACAAGAGTATAGTGAAATCAGATATCACTAGGATAGTACAACACACTCTCCACACTCCTCTCTCCTCCAAATATTTGATTGCTTACAAATAAATAGGCTAAAAATCTCCCAAATGAAGTATATTTTTCTCTTTTGGCATCACTTAGACTTGGTTCTAATAGAGCCAATATACTTAAGCACTCAATAGTCACTCAAAATGACATACCCCACTCAAAATGATAGAAATCCCAACTATAATGAATAAAAAAATTATTTATACTGGTATACAAATGAACTTAGGTGCCATGATACTTGACATGGTGGTGTCATAACATTATAGAATGAACTAGTGCCTCAGCGTTGCTAAGCCTACTTCGCTGCAACATTGGCCTATTCTGGTGCATCTAATGGTTGAACTAGTGCATTACTTGGCTGATTTGGTACTGCTCCATCTTTTGTCAATTGCTCCACCATAGCACTCTAGAAGTTGAGCATTGTGGAGCATGAAGGTGTAATTTGGTGCTAATATATTAAAAAGTTCAGTGCTCTGACGCTTAAATTCTTGAGATATAGGTTCTACAACACTGATTTCTGGTGTTGTATCATTATGAAGTGTGGCAGAGCTGACCTTGGCTTCGCTAGGGCACTGAATTATTTTCTATTTTTTCTGAGGCTCCGGTTCCATTATTTCCTGATCTAGTGCAGCATTGTGGATGTTGCGATGATGGTAGTTGGAGTGTTGTGGCTCTGGTTTAACACTTGTTAAATTTTTTTTTCCATTTTGTGAGACATTCCTGCATAACATAAATTAAAAACCATTTTTTTCTATTCTTTATGATAATAAAATACTACAAAATATTCACTTAACATCCTCCATGATGTTTGACTGATTCAGTGTGGCACTCCCTTTCATCAACTACTCCGTCATAGCACTTTAAAAGTTGGGCAATGTAGCTCTCACTTATATCATCTAACAGTAGAGCTTCCGAGGATGGTGCTTTAGTTTTGAATTATTGTTCAATTTTCATGATACTCTTGCACTATAATATTATTTTTTAGCATTATGATGCTGTGTAGTAGTACAACGCTGACCTTTATTACTTTAGGGAGTTAAATTAAATGGCATTTTTCTTGAGTCTCTTGCACTGCAATGTTCAAATCTTGCACCATGATCCTAAGACATTATTATGCTTATAGTTAGAATGCTGCGACATTGGTTCAATACTTATGAATTTTTCTTCATTTCCTAAGATATTCCTGCACAACATCAATTAATAATATACATATTCACTAGAATTTTATAAAATAAAATACAGCATAATTTTCTCTTAATAAAATTCCCCAAGCTTAAGCTCTTGCTTGTCCTCAAGCAGTTGTGTTTACACCTTTAAATAACTTTATTAATTTAAAATGTAATTTTATAATTTAAAATTAACCAAAATATAAAAATACTATATCATTTAAATGTAAATTGCAATGATTAAAGTACACCAATTTAAATTAAATGAATCATGAATAATCATCCCAAGAAATCACCTTTATTAATATCCAAATTGAACTCATTCATTGTAAGTGTAAGTATAGTGTTGACTTATTAGTTTAGATTGAATAGTTTATCATTTAGGTAGTGGTTGTACAATAATTATTTTTGAAATTCAATTATAAACCTTTATATACGAAAGCTCACTTACACTCTTCCTTTCTTTAAAAATTGAGTATTAGAATCCTTTAGGAATTTGGCTTCCTTAAATACAAATTTTTTATATTATAGTACTCATTTTTCTTTTAACTTTTCTTTCTATTGATTTTTTTATATTTCAATTATTTTCTTTTTTGTTTTATGTATATGATTACTAAAACATAATTTTGAATGTCTAATTTAACTTTACTCCTTCAAAGGACCCTAAATTGGAATTATTTAAGGATTATACAAGTTCACTAAATCCATACTTGAGTTCATAATGAATTGTATAAATTAATCAAAGTGCTTTCTTTTTCTAAACTTAGCTAATCAATCATATAATCAATAGTCAATGCTTAGGTGTTATAACATTTAAGTTCAAGATTAAAGTATTATTTTATATAATATCCTTTACCTAATTGTGATGATTTTCATATTAGAAATTCTTGTTCTTGGTTCATTCAATTTAGCACCTATAGTTTTATATTATTCTAAATTTTAAGTAATTTTTAATTAATATTTTTAATTTCAAATAAATCAGCTATTAAAGTGTTATGTATGGAGGACATTTCAAAAGTTAAGCAAAAAAAAAGGGAAATTTAATTTAAATTAAAATTTAACTAAACAACAAGAAACAATAACAAAGAAATAAAGTTAAAAAAATACATAAATAACAAAAAAAAGAACTAAATACTACAAAGGAATTTAAATATGCCTTTTTTAATTTATACTGATAAAAAGGTGCAATAGGCATCTCGTCCTAACTGCTATATAACAAGAACTTCTAGTGCCTCATTCACTGTCCTAGTCAAGTACTATACCAACAATAATCATAACCATTACTATCAAATCCATCACTAGCAACAATAGGGATCTCCTCAAGTAAAGAAAATGAAATTAAAAAAAAATAAAATAAAAAGAACAACTAGCCATAACATTAACAATCATCTCTTCCTCTCTCTCTCTCTCTCTCTCTCTCTCTCTCTCTCTCTCTCTCTCTCTCTAACAATTTAAAAAAAATAAAAAATAATAAAAAAAGGAAAAACAAATCAATTAGGATCAATCCCAATCGTCCTCCTCCTCCTCATCATCATCATTTTCTATAGCTGCCAGTGGGTGCCAAAAAAAGGGATTGTATGCAGGGGCGGCAAGAAATTACATCTAATAGGGGTTCTTTATAAAAGGACTCCTCCTAATCATACCAACTAATCCTCTAATGAACTAAGTGGCATAGTTGTACTACTCTTCCTGTACGTTCATATAATGGGAAATCCGTTGAGACATCTCCTACTGCCACCGCCTACTATCCTCATAAAGGTGGTAACACCCTCAATGTGCTCCCTCAAATCTATAACTTGCTCACTTAAATATCTAGGGGTCCGTGCACTCTATTTACTACTACTAGGTTAACTGACTAAATAGGGCTCACTAGGTCCTCCTTCCTCCTCCTCTTGTTCCATTTTAAAACTCTTAGTTTGCACTTTGTGAGAGTGAAGATGAGAAAAAGTTGCTCCTCACAAGATTTACCTAATACTCTAACAACTACATAAAGGGAATAATAAGAGTGGGATGATCTAGACCAGCATAAGTGGATCCCCTAGTAATATACATTAAAGAGGAAAAGATCAACTTCACTCTATCTATTGAGTGAACTTGAATTTCTTAATTTAAAATAACTCTCCCTTTAGTCTCCTCACTAATATTCTTAGATGGAAAAAAAAGAGTGTAGATCAAATAGTGCCAAGCTTTAGATAATAAGGTCAAACATGATGAAAGAAAATTTATTACCTTCCCATCTCTCTCTTTCTAAACAACCCCACTCCTAGGTCCACAAAGCACTCTCAACAACTCATAAGGATTAATGGGCGCATTACTAAAGGCATAGTAGTCATCAAACTCAATGTCCCTAAGTTTGTAAATGTGGTTTATGTTTTGGAGATCAAAAGGCACCCACTTCCCTCTCATAAAACACTTGTTATTTTGGGCTTCTTTAGCACTAGCAAAATATTCTCTCTTTATGCTAACAACACAAGCACTAGGCTCCTCACACAAATTTTTTGAACCCTTGCTCAGTTTAATTTGCATTACGGATCCTCCAAGATTTTGAAAACCCACTCAGGAATTAACTATTTGCTCACAAATTATTATACATGTCTCTCTTTTGCTTCAATACCTTACCCTATCAAATAAGGAAGTTACTCTATTCTTACTATGCTAAACTTTAAAGACATTTTAAAAAATTGAGGGAAAAAGCAAGGAAATCACACTAAAGCTTAGTGAAAATCAAAGAAAATATTCCTTCCTATTTATAGACTCGATAAGTGTCACAGTGCTGGGAAGATTAACGACAAATTGGTAAAATTGATAGAACATTACAGAGTGATAGGACACGTAGCTCTACAGTACAAGCATGGGAAAATGAAGTGCTAGCTTTTTAGTTGATTTATCATTGTGGCATTTGACATGTATAAGCACTGTGACACTGGGCAATGACTGCCACCATAATGTTATTGCTAACTAATTATATTTTTAACATAATGCTATAGTACTAAAGGTAACATTATGGTGCTCAATTAAGATTCTTAATGAAAATACATGCGTTGTATAGTATGTTACGACTCGGGCTCATCAGTTCTTATTTTGATGATAACAAATATTATGGCTCGCATCTCCTAATATTTGGAATGTATATATGTTTGTGTGTATACTAACATTTTAGGAACAACATGCATCTTCCAACAAAGATTCAAGGCTTAAGAATGGGTAGAATAGGCTATGATGTGATGATATTTATAATTTTTATTGATGTACTTTTTGAATTCTTGAGTCAAGTCCTGTAAGGGTGTATGCTTGCTTGTTATCATATACATACACACTCAGGGGGAGTGAGATCTAGTCAAAACCAGAAGTTTAACTTTTGAATAAATCATACTAGACAATTTAGATCATCCAGGATGATCTGTACATTGAACTAATCATCCTGGACAATCCAATATAATCTCAAAACCCTAGCCTCCATGATAATTTAATCAAGGATTTAAGATTCAGTTTTTGTCCTAATCGTCCAGGACGATCCATATCATACTGGATGATTTATGATAATGTTGCCTAAATTAATCCTTTGATTTTTTAATCAAATATGCATAATTTGATATCCTGGTCGTCCTGGACGATCTGTATATCGTACTAGATGATTTGTGTAAAATTTGTACTGATCGTCCGGGACTATCCTGGGATCGTCCAGGACTATCATGTCAAATTCTCCATATCATCCTAGATGATCCTGAGATCATCTTGGATGATCTATGGTAGCAAAATTGAGTTTTTAGGGTTTTCTGAAGCCGTCTTTTGGAGCACATCATCCTGGACGATCCTGCGATCGTCCTGGACGATCTTTGCTGCCAGAATTGACTTGGAAGGGTTTTTAGAGCTCTCTTTTTAAGCTTTCTCAAGGCACTTGATAGGTGTATTTGGCAGTGATTGAGGCTTCATTTCTTCTGGAGAAAACTTGAAGAGAGAGCTTGAAAGGGAGAGAGGAAAGGGTGGAGTTTGAGAGAGAGAAGTGCCTTGGAAGGGGGATTTTTGAGGGAGTGTGAGGGGGTTCACACTGTTGCTCTAGCAAGCTTGCACCTAAGTACCATCGGATTCAAGAGTCATCTCGAGGGAAGTTTTGGGAAGAAAAAGATCTCTTTGGTGTCGAAGGACCCGGTTACTCCGCCACACCAGGGAAGGTGGAAGTGATTTTGTAAGGGCTTCTCCGACTAGCTGTGGGGGCTAAAGGAGAGTCACTAAAGGTGTAGTGTAATACTCAGAGGGTGCCTCCGAGGAGTGGATGTAGGTCAGGTTGGACCGAACCACTATAAATCTGGTGTGTTCTTTCTGATTATTTTTTTCAATTTATTTTACTGCGATTAACTGCTTGGGTGAAATTTGTGATTAATCTTTTTATTATTGATTTAATTTATTTCTGCTGCAAGATATGAAAAGATTTTTCTTTTTATTTAAAGAAGTTTTTAAATATCCAATTCACCCCCCTTTTGGTTAGCCTTGGGACTAGTTCATAAAGGCTTAACATCCTATCGAACTTTCAAGTAAACGTAATGTTATATTTGTATCATATTTTTTTTAATAAAAAAAACAAAATCTATGTTTCTCCCTATTTTTAAAATTCTTTTTTTAGTGAGGGGAAGATTTGAAGAAAATACTTTTTTATTTACAAATTCAACTAGTAATGTTTGCAATCATCAAAAATGGGGAGATTGTTACGATTCGGGCTCACGAGTTCTTGTTTTGATGATAATAAATATTATGGCTCACATCTCTTAATATTTGAAATATATATTTATTTGTGTGTATACTAACATTTTAGGAATAACATGCATCTTCCAACAAAGATTCAAGGCTCACGAATGGGTAGAATAGGCTATGATCTGATGATATTTATAATTTTCGTTGATGTACTTTTTGAATTCTTGAGTCAAGTCCTATAAGGGTGTATCCTTTCTTGTTACCATGTACACACACGCTCAAGGGGAGTGAGATCCAGTCAAAACCAGAAGTTTAACTGTTGAAGAAATTATACTGGATGATTTAGATCATCCAGGAAGATCTATTCATTGAACTAATCATCATGGATGATATTTATATCGTCCTGGATGATCCAATATAATCTCAAAACCCTAGCCGTCATGAGAGTAGCCGGGTCCTTTGGCACCAAAGAGATCTTCTTCTTCCCAAAACTTCCCTTGAGATGACCCTTGAATCCGATGGTACTTAGGTGCAAGCTTCCCAAAGCAATAGTGTGAACCCCCTCACACTCCCTCAAAAATCCCCCTTCCAAGGCTCTTCTCCCTCTCAAACTCCACCCTTTCCTCTCTCCCTTTCAAGCTTTCCCTTCAAGTTTTCTCCATAAGAAATGAAGCCTCAATGCATGGCTACCAAAGACACCTATCAAGTGCCTTGAGAAAGCTTAAAAAGAGAGCTCCAAAAACCCTTCCAAATTAATTCTGGCAGCAAAGACCGTCCAGGACCATTATAGGATCGTCCAGTAAGATGTGCTCTAAAAGATGGCTTCAGAAAACCATAAAAACTCAATTCTACCACAAAAGATCATCCAGGACGATCGCAGGATCGTCAAGGATGATGTGCAGAATTTGACCTGATAGTCCTAGACTATACTCATGGATAGTCTAGGACTATCAGGTCAAATTCTGCACATTATCCTAGACAATCCTGTGATCATCCGTGGATAGTCCAGGACTATCAGGTCAAATTCGACACAACATCCTAGACGATCTTGCGATCGTCCTGTATAATCTTTGGCGGCAGAATTGAGTTTTTAGGGTTTTCTGAAGCCGACTTTTGGAGCACATCTTCCTAGACCATCCTGCGATTGTCCTAGACTATCTTTGCCGCTAGAATTAATTTGGAAGGGTTTTTGGAGCTCACTTTTTAAGCTTTCTCAAGGCACTTGATAGGTGTCTTTGACAGCCATTGAGGCTTCATTTCTTCTGGAGAAAACTTGCAGAGAGAGCTTGAAAGGGAGAGAGGAAAGGGTGGAGTTTGAGAGGGAGAGTCACCTTGGAAGGGGTATTTTCGAGGGAGTATGAGGGGGTTCACACGGTTGCTCTGGAAAGCTTACAACTAAGTACCATCAGACTCAAGGGTCATCTCGAGGGATGTTTTGGGAAGAAGAAGATCTCTTTGGTGTCAAAGGGCCCGGCTACTCCACCGCACCGGGGAAGGTGGAAGTGATTTTGTAAGGGCTTCTTCGCCTAGCTGTGGGGGCTAAAGGAGAGTCACTAAAGGTGTAGTGCAATACTAGGAGGGTGTCTCCAAGGAGTGGGCGTAGGTCAAGTTTGACCGAACCACTATAAATCCGGTGTGTTCTTTCTGATTATTTTTCGCATTTTATTTTACTGCGATTAACTGCTTGGGTGAAATCTGTGATTGATCTTTTCATTATTGATTTAATTTGTTTCTGCTGCAAGATATAAAAAGATTTTTCTTTTTATTTAAAGAAGTTTGTAAATATCCAATTTACCCCCCTCTTAGTTAGCCTTGGGACTAGTTCATAAGGGTTTAACACCCCTCACAAACTTTCATACTAGCACTGAATATAATGTCTCAACACTATAAAAATAAAGGATTTGGCACTGGGGTATTATATTACACAAATTTTCTTGAGACTTCAGTGTGATGATGCCCAATTTAGATGTTGTGAAGCATTGCAAGCAAATATTGCGGAGCTTTAAGACCCGATGTTACGACTCTGCTTCAGATTTGCAACTAGTATAAATTCTATGAAAAATAAGATGTAATTATTATACTCATAACCATACTTAGTAACTCAAAATTAATAAACATATAACATTTTTCACTTTTTAAACAAAAATAATAAGCACAACATAACACATCTTCAATAAAATTGGGTCGCCCCCTAAGTAGTGCTAAGTTAATAATCCTCAATCGGACTTACTTAGATATTTAATTTTGGCTAGGTGGCATCATTACTACTTAGTAAGTGCTCCAAACTATATTCTTTCTCTTTCTCCTTTGGATTATCTTAAGTGTTAATGGGTAAGATACTAGAGGTCTACTACTAAAAAAAAATACAAGCTATCCTAATAGATTTTCCATTTCTTAATTGAAGTATCTTGACTTTATAATTGAGTTCCCAATTGAATTATTACCTCCTCCAAAGGTGTCTTACTATCTATGAATTGAGAATTTTGATTAAAATCTGGGAGATAAGGTGGTTTAGGGTTTACTAGTTTTGGTTAAATATTATTCCAATTTCCTCCAACTGTTGATTAACTTGCATTCTACTAATTTTCACCGTTATTATTACTCAATTAAAATTTTGGTGGTTCCTCTAAACTAGATTATAAGTGATAGAACAATGATTGTTTAGACTTCAAATCAAATTCACATTCTCAATACCTTGAGTGCTAGACTCACTAAAATCATTCAAATCATGCTTTTTCAAATGCATAGATGATCCTGACCCCGAATTTACTCTAAAATTACCTAACTTCTTAGACATGCCTGTACCTGAGCTATCAAAATAGATAAAGCATCCTACTTATAGACACTTACTACTCTCTTTGGATTTAGATTATTAGAAGGCCACTGAAAATTATTTATTAACATCTCCTCTATTAAGGCATATGACTCTTTAAAAGGTTTTCACATTGAAGAACCTCCAGCTGTCACATTAATTATTGACCTAATTGATCCCATAAGTCCACTATAAAAAGTCTGAATAACCAACCAATCAGGCAAAGAATGATGAGGGAACTTTCTAAGAATCTCCTTCAAACATTCCCAACTCTCATAAACTGACTCTCCATCAAAGTAAAAAAATGGAAATATTTTGTATGAAATTTATGTGCTAACTCATTCCAAGTGGTCATAGAGCTTGGGGGAAAGAAATTCAACCACACCTTAGCTTTGTCCCTTAGAGAAAATTGTAACAAATGAAGTCTAATAATGAATACTAACTCCAATATACTTGAATGTTGCATAAATTTCTAAGAAACTAGCTAAGTGTAAGTTAAGATCCTCAATAGGAGTTCCCTTAAATAGAAAATTTTGTACCATTTGGATTATGGTGGTTTTTAGTTCAAACTTTTTAGCTTGAATAGTAGGTCAGTTGATACTTAAATGAATTCCATCTATAACAAGATTACCATATTCTCTAAGAGGTATATGAAAGTCCTTAACTTGATTTGGTTTAACCATTACTAATGTTATAGTCTTTTTGGATTTATTGATTTTGTAAGGGTCCGTTCAACCTCTAAATCAAATAATAAAGGCTCCTTACTAACTTTACTACGCATGAACCATTAATATAAGAATTAAATTGAGGAAAAATAATGCAACAATAATAAAAAAAATTCTTTTCAAATTTTAAGCAAGAATAAACAAACAAAATATAAGATACATATGGAATTAAATATGTAACTTTTTGAATAATATAGAAATAATTGTAAGTACGCACATTTCTTCCCTGATAATGATGCCAAAAACTTTATGGCATGTGATTTGTTTATGTTAGACTATACTTATTGTTATTCAAATATAAATCCTCACTAAAAATGCATGTGCATGTGTCAATCAAATAATAATAGTGCCATGAGAGAGTGTTGATTCCATGAGGAAGTATTCTGCTTCACACAATTATTCTAGTACCATCTACTTCATGCTACAAAAATTATCCTATACAACTAAATTAGGGTTATATTCTATCGAATATTAGAATTACATAAAAAAGTCAAGATATCAATAGATAAAGTGTTTTGGACTAATGATATTGAAATCTCCTAAGTTTTCCTATGTAGGCTCCCCTAAATTGGTTTTGAATTATAGCATATGCATCCCTTGATCTCAGTTAAGCTTATAAGGATGTAAAGAAAGGTTCATGGCTTTCTTATAGTTATTTGATCTTCATAGACCCTAGAACACTAAACATCCTATGTTTAGGCATACAAGTATTCCATTCCAATTCTCCTAATTATTTCAATATTCCTCCACTAAGGTAATATATCACACTAGATTTTAATTTTACACACCCACTACATAGATTAAATGAAGAGTGAGAGATATTAAAAATGACCATTCATAATTTTAAGCACAAGAGTCTACATTAGTAATTACATAGCTTTTCATAGCATTTGTGCAAAACTATGAGCTTAGCTGGCCATAGAATAAAAATAAAATAATAAAATTTTTATTACTTGCTCAAAAAAGAAAGTACAAATAGAAAAGAGTAAAAAGATATCACCCAAAATGAAGGACCTCAAATAGATCCTGTAAGTAAACCCTTCTCAAAGTTAATCTATCTTTACAACTTCTCTCTCTACATTGCTTTCCTCTCCAAATGCTTGCTAGCTCACTACAAAGAAAAATAAAAAAAAAATTAATACTTACTAAAGAAACAATTTTGGCACTGTAATGCTCGATAAGATGACATTGCAGTATTATAATATAAACTAGCACCTTGTTGCTACTAAATGTTCTACACTACAGCACTAGGCTAATGCAACATTGTTGTTTGCTAATCTAGCATGATGTTAGACTAATTGGCATTGTGCTCCTTTTTGTCAATTGCACCTCCACATCACCGTAAAAGTTGGGCAATGCGATGCTCGCTTATGTTATATGGAACTATAGTGCTTCGAAGAATGGCACTTTAATGTTGAATTATTATGTAATTTTCTCAAGACACTGGTGTTGCAATGTGGATTTCTGGCACTGCGATGCTATGTTGCATTGCGGTGTTAACCATTAATCTACCAGGATTCTAAATTAAATGACATTTTCCTGAGATTTCGATGATGCAAAGTTCAAATTTGGTGCCATTGCGCTAAGATGCTATAGTGCTTATAGTTTAAATGCTACGATGCTAGTTTAATACTTGTAAATTTTTCTCTATTTTCTGAGACATTTCAACATAACATCAACTAAAAATAAATATATTCACTAAAATTTAGCATAATAAAATACTACGTAATTTTCACTTAATACAATCATTTTACTGAACATGTCATCAAAATATAAAAAATATAACATTCAACATAGTATTGAAGTAGATTATAACTTAGCATTCATATTACCCGATACTTCTTTATACATCCACTTTCATTTTTACCTTCACGTGAACATCTGTCACTCTAAGATTGATTTAGGAATTACATATATCCCTAATCCTTTTATAACTCCACTTTCACTTATACCATAACTTGATCATCTCGCATATGTTTAAGATAGATGGAAGAATACATGAACAAATACATGCACATGAGTGGAAGAGCCCTTATAACTTCAAAATATTTTGCACATCAAACATCCGCCACATACATCACATTTTCCACATTGTCAAACATTCTCCCCCTTTCATTTCACATGCCATGCATATGAACATGAAAACATATATACTTTTAGATGTAAATTAACATTAACATAGCCAACAAAGTTACCCTTTTTGTATGAAGGAATAGTCGCATCAATATTTTCAACATGAAAATGAAATATTACCATAATATAAGAAAACGTGAAATACTCACATACACGACAACCATAATGCTTTTGAGGGAAATACTTGCACACACTCAATATTGGAAAAGCTCAAAATCATTCATGGGTAATACTTTTAACATCATTTTGGGGCTTTTATTGTTCTATAACACTTTCTATTAAAGCCAAAATAATTAGCAAAGCACACGAAAAACCTCACATCTAAAACCACCCCTTAAGAGAATGCGTTTTTCTTATCATAATGCTTAAAAGAATATATTCTATGATATACTAAAAGTTACACTATGGAAAGTTTCTCAAACTTATTAAAATTAAATAAATCATTGCAACCTTCACCCAAAATTCCCAAATTGTATAGTATAGTAGGGTAACAGAATCATACCTTTGGATAAATAATTTCTTCAATTAGAATAATAGTTGAATCCAGTTTCACAACCCCAAACCCTAGTTTTCTTTTTCTCTCTCTTTTCCTTTTCTCTTTTTTTTTTTTCTCTCTAGCTCCTCTTCCAGTACCTCCAATCACTGGAATGGCGTTATTGGTATTGAGTTAATGATTTTAGCTATTTATATTAAAATATGAAAATTGGACTAGCGCCTCTACACTGACTTACCCAACATTGTTGGATTCTCAAGAGAATTCCATTTCTCAAAATTTCTTACAAATCGAGTCCTCAACACCCTTGCACTACTTTCTTAGTGCCATAACACTCCCTTGTACTCACAATAAATAGAAAAGACAGTATTGTAGGTCTACAAGGGCTTGTGCCATAGCACTCTCAATGACTTTAATTTTGTTCATCTAGATAGAGGCTTAGCGCCATAGCTAACATATTAGTGCCATAGTACTCCAAGAGAAATTTTCTAGTTATAATTTTTTTTGCATAAATCAATTTTATAGAAATTTATAAACACTTAAATAAACTTATAATGCTTACTAGGTTCACTTCAGGTCATTGTAGATAGACTGGGTATTGTAGTAAGGGATATTATAAAATATTACAACAACTGTGCTTGAGATTTAAACATAAATATCCATTCAACGTTGCAACCATTGTTGTACTTAGTCTTGATATGGATCCCATGAAATTGATAAAATAATAGATAATAGAATGAAGGAGTTTTCTAACTACAACCATAAATATGATGCTGTCTATTTGATGTTATAGTTGAAGTAATCTTGATTTACTTCTTTAGGAATTATTAAAATGTTAGATGGCCAAGGGTTTTATCAATTACAATCTTACTTGAGATGTGTACATGAATGACATTTCAAGGTTGTAGCAAGGGTTATGCCCCAAATAACAATAGTTTACCATGGACTGTGCCAAACTGTTGCAAAAAATTCATGGTAGTGGAGAGAGAGAGAGAGAGAGAGAGAGAGAAAGAGAGAGAGAGAGAGAGGGAGGGAGGGAGAGAGAGAGAGAGAGAGGGAGAGAGAGAGACTGATGTCATAGCATTACACAAAAATGTAGTATGCACATAGATAAAAGGGGGTTGCAAGTAATTCCAGGGTTTTTTCATGAAAAATCAGGGAATCAAAGAATACATGGCTTGTATAGTTTAGATAAATTCTATTGAATGAATTCCATGGTGGAAGTTGAAGAGCACAGTGGCCTGGGAGAAATCTTCAAGAGATTAATATCATGTGTCAGAGTTGGTGTTGACAACATATAGCGATGCAATTGACATTATAAAATTATAAGAAATTATAAGAAATATATTAATGACGGATTAATAAAAGGTGTATTATTTTTATTTTTATTTAAAAATTGTGAGTACTATTGATATAAGTAATAAAATTTATGTGTTAAATATCGTACATGATATAGCTTTCAATGTTACACATGCAAATCCGCAATAATTATATATATGTATATATTATTCAAATAACTTAACATGTTTAATATAATTGAATTGACGTTTGTTTCTTTTTTGACTTGTCAATTTATTAATAATCTGCTTATATATAATTGAGCTAACTACTGAATGAAAAATAAATTATTTGTGAATATTAAATATATATTCTTTAACACGTTAAAGTACATGGCAATGGCAGGTTAGGAAACGATAAACTTGTCTTTATCTCAAAACATATTGGTTAGAGGATTGTGGGACGGTACAATTAGCTTGGGAATATATTTGGTCAGCTAAATTTTCTGTCAAAGGTAATGGTTTCGTGACGTTTTGCGTGAAACTTTAATAATTATTCTGCCTACCATCTTTGAAATTAGCTTCCTAAAAGATTCTAAATCTCTTCTTACAATGCGTATTGGTTAGAGAATTCTGGTTTTAATGCTTCTATCTAGAAGAATTCCTACTTTAGAAAATATAGAAATGAATGAATTTGATAAAAATCTCATATTTGGAAGGATTCCTATACTATAAAAATAGGTTTTAGGTAATCTGAATGTAAAAAAAAAGCTAATATCTCATCTAATGTATAGGATTTATCTTGGATTTAAATTTATATATAGGTGAGACTTGATCTTACTATTAGGGAACCTGAAAGTTAGTGCTGAGAAATTAGGTGAGATTTGAGAGAGTACAGAGAATAGGGCGAAGCTCTAAAATCTCTATAAATCTCATATCATATAATATGATTTAAAGATCCAATATATGCCTCTTCACTCTTTATTTATGGGGCTTAGAGGGCTATAGGGAAAACAATATCTTGAAAAAATATATAAAGTACAATATATAACATACACATGGCATACTTCACCTATTTTAACATGGATGCTTTACTCTAGCATGGCTCTATATTCTTAAGCTAGTTGTTTGGGCGAGTCTTCGAGATTTGTTATATAGGGAAAGTTTATGAAGGTGAGTCCCCTAGAGATGAGGGTGAGTTCATTGAGGAGCTATTAAGACCTCCAAGTGTAGTGGGCAAGTTTCCTTAAGTAAAAATGGCTACTAACTAAGAATTGACTAAACTTGAAAAATCATAGCTTTTTTACTTGAGGGGTGCGCATCATGTAGATAGATTGAGGATGTTAGTGATAGGTGGGTGGCCTTGACAATAGATAGCTACTATAGGCAGTTGACCATTGCAAAGGCTATCTTGATGGCTCAGAGAGGTCAGGTAAGTGCCTTCTTTGGAACTTGTTGAAGATGATTATGCATTGTTCTAGTCTACCAAGATAAGTTTCGTGATGAAATCCTTTCTGGTGAGAGCATCTATGAATATATGGGAAGGAGCTGGCTAGCCAATTGTAGGGTCACATTTCCCACTTCAGTGAGTTCCTCTATTAGGCGATGTGATCATCATGGTTGAATCTTACAATAGAAGGCTATCATGTATGTATTAATTCCATGTATGAGCTTTAGGAGAATACATTAACTCCCATATATACCTAATCCTTTGAAAGGTGAGTTATGAAAAGGATATGTGATATAAAGGCAAGCATTTATTTTTTTTTCCAATTAGTAAAAAGGGACACTAAGTCGAAGTTACTCCAATGTGTAATTATTATAACCTTATGTGTCATGCAGGTTCCACACTATGACTTTGATTTGAACCCATGCACTCTCTTTAATGATATGTAGTGGCCAAATGGTGCAATGCTACCACATTGTTTTCTCCAACTACCAATGCCATTAAATGAGTCACTTAGGATGGCTGAGTTGAACCATGTTAATCTCTAGAGTCGAAGAAAACTATTCTCCATTAGCATAAGTTGGAGGAGAGTGAGGAGAAGAAATCTTTGTCACTAGTGAGTAGAAGGGAGATAATGGCCATAAAACTGAGGGTGTCTACTAACCCAAGGTCGAGTGGGCTAGCCACATCTATGATGGAAGAGGCACACAAAAAAAGAAAAAAAAAAGACATGTAAGGATATGATTGGTGTACAAAGCACATGGAAAGTGGTCATTTCCTCATATCTTAATGACATGTCTCTTAGTATGGACTTAGTAAAGAGGGGCATCATACTTGTTGACCTCATTTTGGTATGAGGTCACCAGGATCCATCCAGACTCCTGTCTGTTGATCTAAAGGTTGACAATCATCCAGTTATCAATCATCTAGAACTCAATATACACTTCAATCCAGTCTTTAATCAAACTTTAGTCAAACTCTAATCAAACTTCAATCATCCAATTGATATCAATCATTAATCACTTGAAGTTATAGCCCTGCACTATAGCTAGGTGACACAGTATACTGCCTAACTCAGTGCCCTGGCACATAGTGACCACCAATTGATTTCCCTTATTGAATCATCAATAATAACCTTTTTAATGCCCATTGATGTGTATAATTTAAATTTAATCAACCAAATCTAGAGTCCAATTCAAATCCAGAATTCCAAACCAAAATCTAAGGCTAAGGGCCCATGTCTTGTAACCCGTTTTGGGTAATTTTTCAATCACCTCAAAACCCAATCAAATGACACCCTATTCATAATCTATCAATTTCATATTGATTAGGCATATTCCTAAGGTAAAGCCTCCAAATGTGAGGAAAATTAGAGAGCCCTAACCCCATAAACTTGATTGAAATCCAAAGGCTGCAATGCCTTAAAATATTTACAGCCTATATTATTGACCTTCCACCTTATGAAATTTGACCTTTGGACCATCCCCAAAACCCTTGACCATGTCCATTTTACTCTTGTTATGACATGTTGAACACAAAATTTTACTTTGCTGGACCCATAGTGGACCAGGGGTCCAAATGACCAAAAAGCCTCGTAAGGGAAAAATTGAGGCTTCTCCAAACTTTAACATGTCCCAACCAAATCAAGCCTTAGAACCTTCTCCAATGCATCCTAAACATCATTAAGAGTGTATTAAACTAAAACCCAAGCTTTGGTTTGACCTTGTTGACCAAGTCAACCATGGTTGGCAAAAGTGCCCCTTAAATATTTAAGTATGCATTTCAATCCAAATGGCATTCCCATCACTTGAGACCAATGAGACCACCTTTATTGGTCTCATCTTCTCAATTCAAACTCCTTGAATCCAACCTTTGACCGTAGGTCAACCTTGTTGACCAAATGAACCTAGTTTGATAAAATGAACGTACACTTCAATCTAGCTCAAATCCTTTGAACAAGGCTTTGCCAAGCTGATCCAAACCCTTAGGGTGACCCATTAGGTCTTTAAGAGGGTCCCTTTGAAGGCCCAATCCTTGAGCACACTTGGGTCAACCATATGTCTTGACCAAAGTGTCCAAAGAGAGATCAACATGAGCAAAAACTCAATCCAGGTCACCTCTGACCAAGAAACAACTTTCATTAGGTCTCTCAAGAGAAATTCCACCTACCCTAGTTGGCCTAACCCTTGGGTCAACTCAGGCTAAGAATTAGGCTAGCCCAAAAGTTCCCAAAACTACTAAGGGCTGAGCCAATTGCCAACCCAAGCTTCACCAAGACAAAATTCCACTTGTATTGGGTGGTCCTTGGTATAATGCTCCTTCCTTAGTAAGCCCAGTCCCTCGTTTGACTTGGGTTAAGACCTAGGCTAGCCCAAACAGGTCAAACTAGCTTTGACTTGAGCCAAGTTTCAATATAGACAAAACCAAATCCATTGGCTTATCACATTGGGTAGCCCTTGACTTGACACACTTCCCCTGATCAGCCCAACATCTGGCTTGACCAGTGTTGCACCCAAACCAACCAAAGCCATCTAGGTTTGGGTCAACCTGAGCCAACTTACATAATTGGGCTTCACCATACCCAATTGAGCTCACTATCGAGCTCACTAGTTTCCTAGGGACCTTTCCACCTTAGCATGAACCGAGCAGTGGTCAGCAGTAGCTGAAGCAAATCAAAATGAGATTAGATGGTCCTCCTTCATGAGCCATTGCCAAAGATTTTGCTAGTGTGTGACCTCGACTCCTTCGAGCTCATAGAGCTTCCCTAGGATATCCCCTTCTAGTTGGTAAGCATCCAGATGCTTGCCTGATCGATCATGGCCTTCCAAAGCTATGGTGAATGCTTGAATATGGCACTCTCATCAGGAGCTCATCATTCACCTCCAATATTTCAAAAACCCTCCCTATAGCTCTTCAAATAATCCTTTGCCTTCCCCCAGCTTCCTTGCTATGTCCAAAGTGAGTTTGAGCAAGCTCCAACAAAGTCCTTCCAACTTTTGGTGCTCCTCTGGCCATGTCATAAGAAGGAGAAGTCTTCATCATCATCCCCTAAAGCTGTCTGATACAACACAATGGCATTTGGAGCTTTTTGTGAGGTAAAATCCTATTCCTGAGCACCTAGCAAAGTAGTTATGGTCAAGTGTGAAACAAACTATCAAACCACCATATTTGGATCATTGTATTGATGGTTTGTACTATCCTAATACTCCGTGTGAAATTTATTGGAAGTTCACCGCTGGGATCTCTCATATCACACCAAAGAAATCTTACGGCTTCAAATGCTCGTGGGAGGTAGAAAATATAATCTTAAATGTTGATCTTGATCAACGATGCAGATTACCTCATGCAGTCCTAGATGGATTTAATTATAGCCATATGATCATCAATCAGATTACTATGGCTAATGTCATATTACACAGTCAGCCACCAATGATTGCCTGCCAATCAAAAGGCACCGCATGGAAGGCACACGATTGACTGTCGAATTCCTAATTTAGATTTCATAGAAAATTAAGGAAACTTTAAAATTTAATATGTCCTCACACACTTAACTAGATTAAGTGTTCTTAGACTCATTAGAAAGGCCTTAAGGAGACCTATAAATCCCTATGATTTCAAACCATGATTATGTATGAAACTAAGTCAATTCCCGTCATAGCCCTAGTGGTATTTTAAAATTTTAGCTTCAAATTAATTGACAATGGCATGAGACTTTGGGAGATTAATTTAGGAATATCTCTAACATGTCCAAAATTTCTCCCCTCTATTTGATGTTTTAAGGACATAATTAAGTTAATTTAGGCTTAAGGGTCACTAATTAACCCTTAAGTTCAAATTAGCTTAATGTCCTATGCAATGAAATTAGGTTTTGATTGCTTGTGTGTTGTTTAAGCTTGAGTCAAGAGTTAGAAAATCACAGCCTTCATACCCCCTCTTGGTCTAGATAGCCCATTTTAATTCCCTAAGGGTAACCTTTTTGTTACCTTAGTTGATTTTGTTGACCACCTTAGAAGATCCACCATGGGCCCAAATTTGGTGGGTTTGGACTTTGAGATAACGTGAACTCATGGTCCAAATTTCACGAAATTTGGAATCCATTTGGTCCACCACCTAGGAAACCCAAAATCAACCCTTAAAAGTGACCTAGGACCTTAATTAATTCATAATTAATTCAGATTAAATAAAACAATACATGTGATATATTAAATAGATCACAATTAAACCATTTATATAGAAAAATTAAATGCCCCATCACTAGACCTCTAATTTTAGGTTAATTGAATTTTTTAAGGAAAATTATTAGTTTATTAAAATAAATAATTAAAAATTATTCAAAATGTCAAATTGATTCTAAACCCTTAAAATACTCCTACAGGTCATCCCTGACCATTAGGAGTAATTTCAAGAAGTTTGGAAGGAGTTTGGTGCAAAAATAACAAAACCTCCTTAATTAAGTAATTAAATAATCCAATTAAATACCAAAACTTTGAATATTCATAATTAATTTTAAAAAATTCTAAATTAAGCAAACTTAACGGCATTAGACTCCTTTAAGGGTTTAATATTTATTAAAAATGTCAAACTTCTAGAATTCACTTAGAATCAAAAAGTAAACTCTTTGGTTAAATTAAGTTCAAAATCACATCAAAACTTCAAAAATTGTAACATAATCTAAAAAATTCAAATCCATTAAACATAGTGTTCTTTTACTCACCTTGGGGTTTTAATGTTTAGGAAAATTATTAGAACTCCAAATTTTAACTAAAATTAAAAATCAAATTTGAACCCCGTAATTTAATGAATTAAATAAATCAAAAAATTCTACTAATGATTGATCAAAATTCTAGTAAACCTTAAGTTAATCTTTAAAATCAGATAACAAACCCCCAAATACACAATAAACACTCCAACGATGACGTTTTTATGATGGAAAACCTTGAGCTATGGGCTACGTGTTCTAAGGAGGCCTATTTCCTTGAGCTCACTATGACAATGCCACGAACAGATTCGATGGAGTATAAAACGTTAAATTTAATTAATTATTTATTATTTATACAAATTAAATCCTTAATTCAACTATATTAACCTAATTTTTAGGATGAACTACATTGAGTTATGGGGCTAAGTGTCCTATAGAGGCCTTGTTCCTTGAGCCCACTATGATAACGCCACGAACTAGTTGATGGAAAATAAAAATAATTAACTTAATGATTCATGTCAAACAACCAACTAATTTAGTTAAAAATCATCAACCCTTAAGTTTAAACCAATTAAATTTATTAAATAACATTGGTTACTATTAGGTAACCTCGACCTACAAGGCTATTAACTTATCCCTAAGGAAGGTGAAATGAACTTCACGGCCCTAGTATAAACAAAAGTAGTAATCACTTAACACTTAAAACTTATCTTAAATTCAATATTAACATGTTAATGCTTAAAATCAAATCAAAAAACTGCCTTTGACCTACAATAAATAAATTAAAACACTAGAAAACTTCAACAACTACTTAATGTAGGATATATCCAAGACACACATCCTGATGCACACACTTTATATGGTTTTCTAGGATAACTAATCCTAGTTTTAGGTTAGGCTAGTATTTTCTTTTCCTATTATTTGTGTGCAAAGGTTTTTCATGGATTTCATTGCAAGTTGGTTGCGATGAATTGATTAATGTTATATTTATTTATGTGTTGATTTCTATTATGTTATCTATGAATTGATGTGATGGGTATTAAATTAATCTTAGCTTAAAAATGATTTGAATGCTTACAAGATTTTTTGCATGTGGCCATGCTCACGCAGGGTTATAAAATAAATGGGGAAAAATAAATTTTAACCAACTAATTTTCTGGAGGTGCTATATATGCTAAGCCCTCTTTAAAATTAAAAGAGCATGGCTTAGTGTATTTTTGCTCAAATGTGAGAAAATTAAATCATATAACAGCTTGGGATATTTTTTATTATAATTGCTTAGGATAACCATGCAGGTTATCTAGTCTTTTAAATTTTTGAGATGTAATTTAATTTAATTGAGTTGTGAAAGTTGAATTTTAAGATGGGAGATTAACCATCCAACTTGAAGTCCAAAGAGAGGGGAAATATCTCTTAGGAGAGAGTTCTTTTTATTAGGGGATTCATATTAGGATGACTTGAAAATTCAAAGAGGAAAGAAACACCCCTTCAGGGAGGATTTCTTTTCATTTGGATACTTGGATCTAACGAATCCAAGGAGTTCACAGAAAGGAAGAAGATGAATGAAGGAAGACATAAAAGATATCCCATTCTTACAAAAACTTGTGTCATTTCTAGGATTAGAGTCCAGATTATTATTAGTGGTACACCGACCCTTTTTCTAGTAAAGGATGTTATTAGCTAAGATGAAGGTAAGAAGAGTTCATTTTAGAGTTTTGAATGAGTAATTTGTAGAGGCCGAGTGTCATCATTCTATAATGACCTAAGAGGTTCACGTAACTTTGGTTAGGGTCCAAGGACTCAAATTGTTGGCATTATCAAATTAGAACCTTGCTTAAACCCATGGACAATGGATTTGCATAATAAGATACTAGAATTTCCTTTATTTCTTTTGTGTAAGGAAATTTATCTCCCTAATCCTTTTCTCCTTATTATAGTAGTGATGCCATTATTGGCAAGTATTACTGATTAATGTGTGCTATCCCCAGTAGATGTCAAGCCACTAGCTAAGGCAATTGAAGTTTAAAAGGGAAAAAAATATAAAGGAGATTATGCCACTACCTTTGGTTGAAGAACTTTTCAAGACTCCACTGATGGGAACTGTAGTAGTTACAGTTCACTATGCCTCAAAAATATCTTTAGGTATTGAGATTCTATCATTGAGATCCTTTACTATAAAGACTTTAGCTGAGTATGTTAGCATGGTGGAGAAAATCTTTAGCTTCTAGGACATGCTTGGTGAGGAACCTAGGGCTTCATTAAAGATGATTAAGGCTAGTGATGAGATCTTCTAATTATGTAAGGACGTTATAGAGCTTTGAGCTGAGATGATGTAGGAAAATAAAATCACACAAATTTACGGTGTTTTTTATTTTGTAATCAAATACCATATTGAGAATAACATAGCAACTAGAAAGATGGACAAGCTATTAGACATTGGATTTTAAAACAAAATTAGAGTTTAAAAAAAAACTTATTTTCATAATCAAATACAATAAAGAGAATAACATATTACTCAAAAGAAAAAAATAATATTCTATAATAATATTGAAAAAAATGGAGTTTAGATAAAATCTGGTATATTACTAGAGATCTTTGCTTTATCTAATAAGTTATGATTTATTTTAATCTTTAGTTATAGATTCATCATAAAGATAAGCCCATATAGCTAATTATATCTCAAGAGAAGTGATTCCTTCAAGCATACTCTTGATTAAAATAGAGGACAAATAGTTTCTTGATTTTAAAGTTTAAAATAAAGATTAAAAGTTTTGAATTGTCAAGGAAGATTGGTTTAAATTTTGGTAGTTATTTTGGAGTTAAAAGGAAAAAAAGACAAGGGAGTATTTAATTATGAGAGACTCAAAAGTAACTCAAGTTTATCCTATATTCAGCTTTAATGTTTTAGAATAAGATTTATTATTTAAGTTATCTATTATTTAAAAATTTAGAACTTATATTCACAGTCAAGAGATAGAGAAAACTCTCAAGAAATGAGGGCTTATGATATGAAAGTAAGCCTTTGAACTTAAAACTAAGGGGAACCACTATAAGGTGGTGACTCAAAACTAGTCTAATAAGATGAAAAAGTAGTGAGATCAGACTTATATCTTTGACCATGAAAATAGTTTGGAAAGCCAAATACTTCTACACCAACATCTCTCTTGGAGTGAATTGCTAGCTAAAGCACTCCTAAATGCATTAAAACCATGATTTTAGTCATATAAATGCAAGAGAGGGTAAGTTGTTGTTTAATTAAAAACTTTGGGCTAACTTGTGGAGATCCTAAATAGTCCCAAACTTCTAGGTGGTATTATGGTACCAGGCTTAATAATTCACTTAAAATTTTATGAATTAATTATTTATTAATGCAATACAAGCTTGTTAAATGTAATAATCAACATGATTGTGAAATTTTAAAAAGGCTTAAAAATAGATTTTTTCATCAAAGAGAAAATGACCCCTAAGATAAAGAAAACACCTAATTGGTCAGGTGACTCACCAAAACCTATAGGTAGGGAAGTGCCTAAATAAGGAGTAGAAATAAAATGTTATGCAACTGGACTGAACCACCTTTAGATTTTCTAAATTTTTTATCTTTTCTTTTAAAGTTAATTTATCAGTTATGATTAGAAAAAAATTATTTTCTAAAGAGCCTAGCTAAAAGTAGCTAAACAAAACACATGCATAAATAAATCCTTGAAAAGATAGGAATTTCTAATGCATAATCAAAGTAAATACATCATTCACCCTAGACACCATAGCATATATAACATAAAAATGAAATAAAGTCTAAATGTTAAAATGTACTAATGTGGCAAGTTCCATATAAGTACAACTCATTTCTAAACATAGGCAATTAGGAATGCTTTTAAATTTTAACCCATATTCTACTCCCTTAATGACATTAGTCATATAAATTTTCAAATTCTTGAGTGATGATCATCCTCTAGAAAGTTTCAAAAAGAAATCACCATTAAAAGGTTCATTCTTTTGGTCCCTTTTTTATGAGATGAAAATTTTCATTTGAATTTCACATGTTTATTCATTTGAATTTACATTAAAAAAAAACTAAACTTCGTACAAGGTTAGTTAAGTAAATTTTTTTTAGCATTTAAACACATCAATACATAATGCTTGGCACTTCCTCAATAATTAAGCAACCAACTATTTAGCCATATTGTTTAATATTTGGTGGGCTACACATTCTATTTATAACCACCTCTAATAATCTCTTTGCTTAAAATTTAATGAATATTGGCCCCTCTTTTTAATATCCCTTATGATAAATGAAGTTTTACTGTGTCTTATTTTCCATAAAATAAACTAAACTTGCATAAAATCAACTTGTTCTAGCTTTTGTAAAGATCTATGTAACTATATGGAGGCCATGGAGTCCATCATTTCTTCTCTCCCCCTTTTTAGCTTAGATATATCATCATTCTTTTGACTAAGCTGATGTACAAGACATTTGGTGAGTGTTTGATTAAAAAAGTAGAAGTTGAAAAATATTTAATTTTCTTTGGAAAATATTTAATTTTTAGAATTTTTAATTTTGGAAATCGAACATATCATTATGAATGATAAATCACCTCGGGAAGTGAACATATTGTTCTCTAATGGGTTCAAATTTCAAAACTTTGGATTTTACTTCAATTTTCATAGTCAGACATAAGAGGAGACAACATATAATCTTAGAAGGTCAAAATAATGTTTCATCAAATGTTTGATTACAATAATCTGATAAGGAGATCGCTAATTTCATAATCAAAGTTATGATAACAGTATGATATATCTTCCTGAGAAAAGAGGATATCATCTGTTACCGGTCATTTGAAAATGATGATAATGATCATTAACTTTTAATTTTCCAAAAAAAGTTAATTAAGTTTTTGATAACTTGATTTTAAAAATTTGATCTAGGTTTCTAAATCTCTTACTAATATAAGCCCTCGTAGTTAATTACATCGTAGGAAATCAAAAAATTCCTACAAATACTCTCGATTAAAATAGCAGTATGAATTCTACTTAAGAATTCAAAGATCGATATCAAAGGAGGTAAAGGTTAGAATTTTCAAATAGGAGTGGTTCAAGATTGATCAGTTATTTTTGGAGTCAAAGGAAGAGAAGTAGGAGGCACTTGGGATTCTGAAAATAATTCAAAAGTGCCTTAGTCTATTCTAGGTGTTGGGCTTGAATTTGATTGAAAGAGAATTTAAGTTTTGAATGATCATTTTTATTAAAAAGTTAGGATTCAATTCCCAAAGGTTGGGGTCTTATAGCCTGGGCTTGCCTCAGAACCTAAGTCTAAAATGGGTACTAAAAATTAGTGACGTAGAACCTAACTAATACAAATGCAGGATATGGACTTACCCCAGCCTAGATTGGGGAGCCAGCTAAACCACCTAAATGCTTCAAACTATGAATCTGATTGTTTAATATAGAGTGGTAGGGACATTGTGTTAAGTTAAGTTTAAGGAGAGCGGGGCATACATGTATAGTAGATCCTTAATTTGACCCCTTAACATATATTGGGTAATTGATACTCAAGCTAAAAATATAATTAAAGATTTAGACACTTTTAAGTTGGTTCCTAATGAAATACATGCTAGTTGACACAAATGCTTAAATCAAACTTGTAGTAATTTAAAAAAAAAGGCTTAAAAATAGGTTTTTCCCTAAAGATTGCACAGATCCCCTTGATAGAACTGCACCCTCATAGGTCAGGTGGTCTGCCAGAACTAGCAGGCGGGGAGGTGCCAAACAAAGGAAAAGAAGATGCAATGAATATGCATATGGGAACTTTTGACGGTTCTGGCCTTACTTTTTAAAGTGTTAGAGTTTCTATGTGAGCTAAAATATTTTAAATTTAATTAAAGTAGAAAATATTTTAACGTGTCCTCATGAGCCTCCAATCGGGTTCCAGGCAAAATCAAATATGACATACAAAAAATTTTAAAAATTACTAAAAGCATGAAATCCTATATCATAATTAACTCATTAATTAAATTAATTAAAAAATTAAATCAACTAAATTAATACTCAAACTGAAAGTCCATGTGGCAAGTGCTACTTAATTGTATAACCCAGGGTCTGTAGGAAAAGTAAAGTGGTCGGGTACCACTGACTACAACCCAAATTTCTAATCCTAAGACTCAAGTGACTTTGAGAATGGGTCTTCTCATTCTTCACTTCTTCATCCTTCTACATGCTCCTTGAATCGTTGGGTCCAGATATCCAAGAGAAATGAAACTCCCCCTCAAAAGGGGTGTTATCTTTTCTCCTTTGATAGTTAAAAATCATCCTAATTTGGACCTCCAAATGGAAAGGTACTCTCCCCTAAGGGATGTTCCTTCCTCTTTGGATTCCAAATTGGATGTTTAAGTCCCATCTCAAATTGTCACTTAAAATTACAGCTCAATTTACACCAAATTACATTTGAATTTAAAAGAAAAATCTAGACTCAACAACCTGCAGGGTTATCCTAATAATAAAAAATTATATGAACATCCCAAGCAGTTAATATATATCAAAATTAAATAATTAAATCCACAGTCACACTTCGCCATGCTCTTTTAATTTTTAAAGGGGTCTTAAGCAATTTCTTGAGCACCTACAGAAACATTGTTAATTTAAAGCTTAATTATTTGCCCCCTTTAATTTTATACCCTGTATGAGCATGGCCACCTTTATAAGATTGTATTAATATTAATAATCCTTAACCTAGGGGTAAATCTAATACATAATCAATTAAAATACAAAGTGCAGAAATTAAATAAATTATCATTCAATCACTTAATTCTAACAACCAGCATGTAGTGAAAACCATGGAAAATTGGCACGTAACTATATAAAAGTAAACATCAACTTAGCTTAAGACTAGAGTTGGTTGTCCTAACAAACCATCTAAAGCATGTGAGGTAGGCTTTGTGTCTTGGATATATCCTACAAAGCGCATTTAGTTAGAGTTGCTTGATGTTCTGGTTGGTTGAAAGGCTTAAGAGAATGTTTAATTAAAGTCTAAATATTAATGGTTTAAAATAAATTTTAAGATATATTTTAAAGTTTTGAATGGATATCACTTTTACTGCTCACCGAGGCCGTGAAGTTTACTTCACCTTTCTTAGGGCTAATTTAATAGCCTTATAAGCCTGGGTTACCCAGTGGTATACGGTATGATTAAGTGATTTTATTTAATTAAGGTTTGAAAGTTAGTTAATTTTAATTGAAGTTGATTGGTTACTAATTTGTAAGATTTGAATTTATTTAAGTTTGCTACCAACTAGTTTATGGCATTGTGCCACCAGGCATGAGGAAAAAAGACTCCTTAAGACATATATCCCCGCAACCCGGAGTAGTCCAGCCTATAAACTTGGTTGATATAATTTGATTAAGAATTTTAATTTGGGTTAAATCATTAATAATCAATTAATTTTAAAGTTTTAACACTCCATTGAATCCATTCGTAATGTTGTGCCACCAAGCTAGAGGAACAAAGCCTCCTTAAGACGCATAGCCCCGTAGCCCGTAGTAGTCCAGCCTAAAAACTTCATCTTAGGAGTGGTTGTTGTGTATTAAGGGGTTGGTGGAGTGATTTAAATATTAAATTAACATTTTCTGGAATTTAGAATCAATTATCAAAATTTGAAATTTTTTGGATTATTTTAATCATTTAATTAAATGGTCAAAAGTGGACTTATTGATTAAGCTTGATTTCTAGAAAATTATTATTTTTATAAAATATTAGATCTTAAGATGATCAGTTAGAATGTAAGCATACTAGATTTGGATTTTTCTATATTTTATTATGAAGGTTTGAAGTTTTGACTTAAATTTGAATTAAAGTTTGACCGAAAGTTGACTTTTTAACTTTAATTGATTTTTTAAGGTTTTACATTTTTAGTAAATATTATATTTTCATATGAGTTGAAAGCCTTTAAGATTGACTGATTTGGAATTTTCTTGAATTAGTTATGATTTTTCAAAATTTTGAGTATTTATTGAATTATCTAATTAGTTTAATTAAGGGCATTTTATTGATTTTGATCCAAATGAACTCCCAACTCCTTGAAATCAACTCCAAAGGTCAATAATGACCTAAGAAGAGATTTCCAAGTGTTCGGAAAATTTTTGAAAAGTTTAATTATTTTTAATTAATTAAATTAATTAAATATTAAATTTTAATTAAAATTAAATTAAGATCAAATTTGATGTTCAGTCAAGGGACTTTTATTTTTTGCTAATTAAGGGCTTGATTTTAGTCAGTTAGAGGTATTATTTGTATTTTTATGATTTAAACTTTATTTATTAGAATTTTTAGATGGTTTTATGGCTTAATTAATGAATTAATTAATTAATTATTGAAATTATTTCTAAAATCAAAGAAATTTTTTCTAGAGTCTGTATATGTCACTAAGTTCAAGTGGTTTGAGTTTCAAGGCTATAAGAGATATATTTTAATTATTAGAATTATTTTAAGTTATTAGACTTGGATCCTTAATTATTATCCTTAATGATGTCACTAAGTTTGATGGGTTTAAATCAAACTCACTAACCCTTGACCAAGTACATCTAAGAGATGTAATAATACCAATCAATTCTTAGATCGAGGAGAGCCCTAAGCTAAGTGGTGTGTGTACCCTAAGCATTCAAGATCTAAAGATAATTGGTATACTTAAAAGATAGAATAGTGAATAATCAAAATAAGATTATTCACTAATCACCTTCTCCCCCATGAATTCTATTCACTTAAACTTAATCCATATTTCAAATTTCAAAACTTCACTCAAGGCTCTCAAAATTTAAATTATGTAATTTTAAATTAATTTTGTATAAAAAAAAGTAGATCAATTTTAGAATTTTCAAAAAAATAATTATATAATTCAAAATAATTTTAAATAAATCTCAAAATAGTTTTAAAATATATTTAAAAAAAACTTTGAAAATATTTAATAATATAGAAATCTTTCAAAATAGAACTTATAGATTTCTGAAGAATTATTTAAGTTAAATATTAATTGAATACTTAAGTATTTAAATAATATAAATTATTTAAAATATTTAAGATATTTAAATTGATTTAATAATTTTAAAATAATCAAATTAATCTCTATGATTTTAATAAAATAAGGTTAAATTTTCCATATTTTTATAGCAAATGAGTTAATTTTAAATTAAATGATAACTAATTAATACTTAATTACATAATTATTTATATTATTCAAATATTAAAATTATCAAATTTCAAAATGTTTTATGTTTAAAATGATCATTCAATTATCCAAAGTATTTTAAAATAAGTTCTTTTTAATTAAATTTTTTTTGAAAAATATTAAACATTTAATTAATTAAATATTGGCTAATTAGTTAGATATTTAAATGATATAATCTAATTAAATTATATTAAATAGTATAAATTGAAATTTAATTTTAAAAGAAGAAAAGAATTTAAACATTTATATGAAAATTTGAAATTAATTTTAAAATAAGATTTAAAGTTTTATATAATATTTTAATCATTTTAATTAAATTTTAATTCAAAAAAATTAAAATTTAATATTTAAAATAATTCAAAGTATATATTTAATATTTTATATTAATAATAATTTTAAATTAAAGTATTAATTTTTCTGAAAATATTGATATAAAATATGTTAATTTTGGATTAATATTTGATTTTTTATAATCTTTTTTAATAAAAATAGTATTTAAAATTTTTTTGAATTAATTTAAAACTAAACTAATTAAAAATGGCTGTCGGCGAGATGCGTGGCGGCATCCTGCCCATTCGATCAAAAATGTAGTATCGGCAAGCCATGTGCTGGCTCTGGGACGGTTGGATCAAACCATCGCTAATGATTATCGCGGTAGTGTAATTAATGCTAATGATTGTGCCATTGGCAATCATTAGCATTAATTACAAATGATTATGGCAGTAGGCCGCAATTCACTTAACCACGTTAGCGTGAGACAGGAGCCATCCGATTGAGCTCGGTTTGAGATGGACGGCCAAGATTGCGTTGAACGGCGAGATTAAGCGAAGGATCGGGTTCACTATTTACTAGAGCTGCGGAATAGCACGATCAGCCGTTGATCTCAAGATCAACAGCTCAAAAAACTTTTAGTTAAACAATGCTTAATCAAAATCCTAGAATGGGTTTTTTGACTCTTTCGCTCGATCAGATTAATAAAATGCAATGAAATTTTAAATACAAACACTAGAAGTGAATATAAATTATGGGGTGGCCTTTATTTGGCTTAAAAATGATTAATGAAAAGTTATTTAAACCTATACTATGTGACCTAGGGCTAAGAGTTTTAAGAAATTTCACCATTGGATTAAAGGAAAATGATTTATCCGAATTTGTAGTTTATCCTCGTACAAATCCCCAGTTAAAGCTGTGATCAAACGAGCTTTAGATCGAATGGAAGAAGGCTTGGACGGATTAAGCTTCAGTTCGCCGGAGAGCTACAATTGGTGAGCTTTTAACAATGGAGTTTGTGGATGGTATGTAGAGGAGAGTTGCTAAGGAGCTTAAGGAAGCTGACGTTTGAGCATGAGATGGCTAGAGTAGTGAGAGAAGGTTAGGGTGATTAATGAGGCTCTAAGGGATGTTTTGCCCTATTCTAACTACTCTAGATCAAATAGAAGGCTAGGATTAGTTTAGCTGGACTCTAGATGGATGCCATGCATACTGAAGGATGTTAGGAGCAGGAGTTTAAAGGATAATATTAGAAGCCATGTGAAAGCTTATTTTGTCACCTAGTAACCATGTGGGATGAATAGGAGCCACCTGATCTTGATCTAAAGGCTTGGAGTCTGATGTAGGAAGGTTCTAAGCCTTCTAAATCTACTGGGGTGGATTAAAATGGTAAGGACCAGCTTAAATAGGTCATTTGAAAAAGTTTAACCCTCCTAAAATTTGATTTGACTATTTGACCAGTCCACTTGCCCTGTGGACTGTTGAAATGGCAATGGGGAATGCCCATCTACTGGGAAAAGCAAATCCCTATACTTTTAAGCAGTACACTTGAAGTTTGAAAGGGGGATTTGACATTTTAAAGGAGTTTTAAAGAGTTTGTTGACTGTTTGACTAGTCAAATAGTCAATAAAGAATGACGGTGATAGCTAGGTCGTTGTCAAAGGTTGAATAGATAGTTTAGAGGGGATAAGAACATTTCATTTGAAGCATGAGTAATTTAACATGTGTATGTGAAAGGTTGACCATGGGTTATGGTTTGACCAAATCAAAACATAAATGATTTGACTTCAAACAAGTTTGAATAGTTTTGAAACATGCTTTGGAAATGAATGGAGGTTTGAAGTACTAGATTTGTCAAATGGGTTGAATTAACCCATCTAAACCCTTAATGGACTAATGTGTCAACTTAGGTTGACTTGGTCAACTGAGTTGACCCAAGGACTTGGGTTTGAGCTCAATGAATTTAATTTGTTATTTAGAGTATAGTAGTGGTGATTCTAGGGTATGGAATGGTCATATACATTGAAAACACCTTTTAAGGTCTTGAATGGGCCTTTATGTCAACCTAGGTTGACTTGGTCAACCAGGTTAACCCAGGGTCTGAATCTGAGTCCAATAGTTTGGTTTAACATTTAAAACTTTCTGGAAGTGGTTGCATTTAATTTAGAGTTCATTTGATCAAAGGTGACTATTCACACACCTATGGGATATTTTGGTCATTTTGATCCCTAGTCAACTGGGGGTCAAAATGAGTCTAACAAAATATAGTTTAATGTTCAATGAGTCATAATATAGGATCTGGAAGTGATTAGAGGCTGGATCAATCTTAAACTAGAATGGGGGTCTGGATTTGATTTAAAGCTTGAATTGATCTAAGATGTAGATTAACTTAGAGCTAAATTGCTCTATAATCTAGATAAATTTAAGGTATAAATCAATCTTAAAGTCTGGTTTGAAGTCTATGAAAATCCTAGAATCTAGAAGTCCTAGGGTCTTGAGTGATCTAAGATCTATACAAATCTTAGGGTCTAGATTGATCTAAAGCCTAGGATAAATCCTAGGGTTTAAAATCTAAAAAAATCCTAGAATCTAAAAGTCCTAGGATCTAGGGTCTAGAATGATCCTAGGATCTAGATAGATCCTAAGGTTTGGGAAATAAGTTGATCTAAGAATAGAATTTATCCTAGGCCCTGGATTAACTTGGAGTCTGGGTTGGGTCCTAATGACCTCATACAAAAATGAGGTCAACAAATGGACCCCCAATATGTGTAATAGAATGGAGTTCTATTACATATATTAGAGTTGACCGAATTAAAAGGTCAAGTCAAGGATTTTGATCCTATGGGAAGAAAAGTTTATCCCTAGGGAATCAGGGTTTAAATTGATACTAGGGTAGTGCCAGAAAAGGGCATTTTTTACCACTAGCAGGTCTAATCTTAAGAGAAGGGAAAGTCTATCCCTAAAGGAAAAGAATGTCTAGGGGATCTTATAGGAAGGAAGAATTCCTAACTATAGAGGATCGAGTCTAGGTTTGATTCTAAGGGAAAGGAAAACCTAACCTTAGAGGATCGAGTTTGAAATGATATTAGGGTAGTGTTGGGGAAAGCGAACTCTACCACAAGTAGGTTTGGTCCTAAGGGAAAGGAAGAGTCTATCCCTAAAGGAAAAGAAATTCTACGTGGTCGTATAAAAGGAAGGGCTCCTAGCTATAGAGAATCAAGTTTGGGTTTTGGTTCTAAGGGAAGGAGAACCGAGCCTTAGAAGATTAAATTTTGAATAGATACTAGGGCAGTACTATGAAGGGCATACTCTAACACTAGTGGGTCTGATCCTAAGGCCAAGAAATATCTAACCCTAAGGAAAGAAGGTTAATTATGGGGTTAAGGTTAAGGATTCAACTGCCTTATTAAGCTTTTCATATAGACTCAATTCAGGCTTGTCACTTTGAACTTTTGATTAGTACCCTCCTAGTCACTATTTGATTCCAAGGTGAGATCAAACTTCAGAGGAGGATTGATTTTTGTATAGTTAAAAGCAATTCTGGCACCCCTTTTTCTTGATTCTTCATCAGAACTTGATTCAAGTTTGATGTATATTGGGGGATTTCTTTTTTCTACTGAAGGATGACCTCAACCGCGTGCTCTTTGGGCCATTCTCCCTTCTCGTTGAGGTAAACTATTTAGAGGCCTAAAGACCATGCGCTCGACGTCATCTTCGCTATTGGAATTTTGTCTTTTTTGATTTTTGACTTTTTCTTTTCTCAACTTTTGAATTGCTTTTGAATTTTTATTTTCTATTTTTTCCTCCTTGATGTTGACATCAACCTTAGAACAGGTAGTGGACCTTTCGGTAGGTAGTACGCTGCATCTTGGTAGATCTCGATCTTATGAATAAAGAATGGTTACAAATCACCCTTAATTTCAAATTTAATGCCATCTTGTTGGTACTTGATGCATTGATGTAGGGTAGAAAGAACCATCCTATACTCATGAATCTGGGGCTACCTAGGAGCGTATTAAAGGATGTCATCGAATAAATTATATGGAATTTGCTTTAGTTTTTAACTCTCCTATCTCTAGAAGAAGGGTAATTGAACCTAAAGTCTTCTCGCCATTTTCATTGAACCCACGAAGCACCAACTTATCAGTTAAGAGCTTTCTAGTATCAACCCTAAGGTATGCGAGAGTCTTTTTGTTCATCAAATTGACCGATGCATCCGAATCAACGAGAACTCTTAATAACTTAAACTTTCCACATTCACGGTGATGTAAAGTGGATAATTGTGGTCAGCAGTTCTGAGGAGTAAATCTTCATCGGAGAAGATAACCCCTAAGATTTCCTTAAAGTACAAAGCTTCAACTTCTGAGCTTCTTCCTCAGAAGTTGAAGCTAACTGAGCTAAGCAAATCTCTAGGTCGAGAAGTACTTTAATTAAGGTCTCCCTCATTTTATTCGAAAGGATGAGGGTGTCATAGATGCTCAACTTAGCAGGTAACTTCCTAAGATGAGCTAAGACATTGTAATCAACACTTGGAACATTAACATCAGGACCTGGTGGATTTAAAGAAAGTAGAATTGATTGTTGAGAAGAGATTTGAATTGGATTATCGAAAATAACTTGTTTTTCTTTGTCCCGAGAAAGAAGCCTAGGGAGTAAAACCTTGCCACCACATAGTTGTACATGCATATTTTTGTCAGAAGAAAAAACTACAAGGGAGCCTATGCTCTCCTTAGGTGACTGATTGTCATTATCTGAGTGGAAGTCTGAATCTAATTCATTTCTCCCTTGAAGGGTCAAAACTGGAGAGCTGAGTGTTTGAACTTCTTGATTGATCTCGGTTGATTCTGGGTTATTTTTAATAGAAGAGTCATCTTAATTTACATTCTTAATATTAATCATCAAAATTTGAGTAGAAGGATCATACTTTTTATTCAATTTTTCCCCTTTGTCTTTGATGGGACAAAGTAAAAGCCAGATAATTTCAGTAGAGATAGTGATTTTGAACCACCATCCACCACTTTTACACATCTCTCATCAACAAGTTTTCTCTCTATAGAAGGTTCATCTTTTCATTTTTTATTTATTACAGTAGTTCCTATAACTTTTGGTGAGGAAATTGTCCCAACATCCTCATGTG